>CM077465.1:70489411-71689411 GCA_039654755.1 Calcarius lapponicus | reverse complement strand
TCTGCAGACATTTTCCATTCCATTCCCTAGGTTCACTGAGCTCTTCAATCATGTGTGTAAGGAAGTGGAAACATCAGAGTATGAAAAGCCTTCCCCCTTGTCCCATAATGACCACTGGCTGGATCTTGCAGGAAGATCCACAGGCTTGTTGCTGCTGTCAGACCCAGCAGTGGTTCAGGAACAACTGTGCTTGTGGAGAAGTAGAGTCCAGGCTGGCAAGTAAATACAGCTCCACTAGAAAAACATCACTAAGCAGAGTTCCAGCTCCACAGGGTCTGAATTACGGCACAGGGACAGCTTCAAGTCCCTCAGGTCTCAGCCCAAGCTAAGTGAGGGGCTGCATAAGCCAGGAAGCATTCCTTATAACTGAAGAGTACAGGTCCAGGCCTTTGGCATGTTTTTTAGGGAATAGTTGTAGCTGTGATGACATTTTAAAAAGCTGTGGAAGCCCAGTCACAGATGCAGAGATGAAGCATTCATAGCATGCATTCTAATAATTTTTGTTTACATAGCTTAGAGAAAAAAAGCCTAACTATAACTAATTCCTTTTCGTGTGGGAATCTGCTCTGGTTTAACTCAAAGGTCATTTTTAAGTCTGTGTGCATTTACAGTGCTAGACAAATATTTGCCAAATATACAGGCTGCTGGTCGCGTTTGAAAGATAAAGGTTATGGAGGGAGGAGGGGAAGGGAAAAAACCCAACCAATGCAGAACATTGAACTGAATGAACCTTAAGGAAAAGCATCCATCTGCCAGTGAGAGACACATTCCTGCTAGCAGAGACTGCCACCTTTTGGGGAACAGCCTCAGAGGCTGAGCAGAGAGGCTGCTTCGCCTTCCCCATACAT
The DNA here is from genome assembly GCA_039654755.1 of Calcarius lapponicus. NCBI lineage: Eukaryota > Metazoa > Chordata > Aves > Passeriformes > Fringillidae > Calcarius > Calcarius lapponicus. Next base: position 71,688,563 of record CM077465.1, on the reverse strand, counting down.
TTCCAAGCTTGGTTCATATCATGTATGTTAGGGTCAAATGGCTTTAATTTCTCAACTACAGGTAAAACAAAAAAAAAAAAAAACAAAAACATTTACAAGAGGATGTCTGAGCTCTGCTAGTTTTTTTCCTTTATTTCTAAGAAAGCATGGTATATTTTATTTAATCTGTTCATCTCTGCTGCTAGTATTTTCAAATCTCAAAATTACTAATGATACCATTTGAGCTAGCAGATCTCAATCAAATTTCACAGAAGGGGAAATACCTCAGATCCCAAAATCCCAACTCACTTCCTAAGAATTAGCAGTTGAGAAAATAAGGTGCATTCAGATTCATGCTTCATTTGGGGAGAGCAAAGGAGGAACTTAGCTAGGAATATTTTTGGCTGGAAGCAGCCAGTCAGCCTGGATGTGGCCCTCCAATAGCCACTGCAAATACCTTTTAGCCCAGTGCTGACCCCAGACACACAAACACTGGGGTCCCTACAGTAGGTAAGCAAGAAACAAATTAGATCACAGATCAATTGGATTAAAATGTCATTGACTCTGCTACTCTTTTGGTGACTGACTTGTTCATGCACAGGGACACAGCCCACAGAGAGAAAACTAAATACTTTCCACTCTTCACATGTGTTTTTATGGGTGTTTTTGGAGCATGTGTGAAACATCATTGTTAAAGACACTGCATTAGGATTTTTGGATATGTTTTATCTGCAGTCTGACATCAAAAAAGGTCACTGGTTAAAAAAAAAAAAAAAAGAAGATGTTTTTAAGAAAAATAATCTTACTACATCTTTGAAGTAGAAGCAGATTATTCAGTAATTTCTGCTGCCCTTCTTGCCTCACTTAACAGAAAGGCTTTGGGTTTTATTTTCCCTTTTAAAATAAATATCTGCCCAGTTCCAATCCCAATTTGACAGAGACCTCAGGGATATTAGGCTCTTATAAGAGTCCTGACAATATGCAGGAAAAGGAAAGAGCCTGAATACCTCATAGAGGGACAGACTGCTGCCAGAGCTAAGCCAGACCATTAGATACCAGGGGCTGTGCAGGAAACAATGTGTCACATTTTATCTCACAGCACAATCTGTAGCTGTGCCCCACTCAAATCCCTCTCCTGACCTGCCTTTTTTTGGTTTCATAAAAAACAGTCTTTGCACTGACACTGCCTCTCCCTCCCTTGCTCTCTCGAACAGGGAACCCTGCAGTCTCAAATCACAGCAGGAATCTTCCATACAGCCCCTGGGGGCAGTGATGCCAAGGAATACATTTCACAGGAGTCTGCCCTCCAACTAAACTACCTTCCAGCCCTGTAAAACCCTGTCTTCTATCACCATTCTCCTCTCAAGAGAATGAAAGTGCATTGCCTTTCAAAAGGTCAAAAGCACCTATGTGCTGTCCTTGTACTACCAAAGGGAATAAGGCACCATACTGTGCCTTCATCTGCTATATCTCCCAGAGCAACCTTTCCCAGTTGCTTCCCTTCCTGTCCTCTCCATCCTGCTCCTTGTCTCCAAGTGGAAGAGGGCATTGGAGGAAAAAGAACTTGGATGTAGCTGTACCAGCCCCAGCACATCAGTGGAGTGGGAGCTAAAAGATACCCAGGTCTTCCTGGGTTGATGATTTTCCTTTCCAGCAAGCAAGGGGAGACAAGAGGAAAAAGTTTAAATTCTTGTCTCACATGAAACATACTGAGAGCTCACTGGTTAGAAGCCACAAGCCCCTGATCTGGAAACATCAGAAGAACACAATCTATCCCTATATAAACCATTACAAGCTGGCCTAGTCTTCAAAACGCAGCAAGATGTGTTAAATGCTACCAAAAACTGGCTGACTACTTATTTCCATTTTCTGTGCTGAAATACCATGGTGGCTACAAGCAACTGAAGGCCACATAAATTAGAAGCCCAAGCCAAATTTTCCAGCAGCTATTCTAGATTGCATCCAACCAGAACAGCACTCGTTCCAATTTTGGTGTTAGCCAGGGTTCAGGAGAACAACTGAACTAAAGGATTTGTTCTACCATAGCTGAAAGCTTAAAGCATCTTAGGGAAGTATGCTCTTAAAAATCCTGCTATTAGAGTGGCTGCTTATTCTGCACCTCTGAATTAAGGTTTGAGGACAAAATAATCTTCCACCCCCTACAGGCTCTGGAAGCAACACGCTCCCACCAGCATGGGAGAATGTTCTCAGACATCCACTTCTGGGGGTAAAAGGAAAAAAAAAATCGGGCCTTTTCTTGTCTTAATGGACAGAGGAATTATTAATTGCACAGGAAGAAGACAGAAGATACTTATTTCACCCTTGAAAAGTTAGTCTTCATAGAGACAGACATTCAGAATACTCTTTTTAAAGCTGGATAGCTTTGAAGGCTGTTGTGGTCTTGGTAAGGCAACAAGTATTAATCAATTCATTTCCTTTTTCTCCAATGTAGCGCTTTCTACATTGGAATTGCTGCAGCAAAACCAACAACACACACCAATCCAGTGAGCTGAAGAACAGCGTTGGGAACATGTGACAGCTAAAGGCTTGAGCGAACCTTTATTCAGCAAAGACACAAGATCTGGGGGAATCCCAAGCTTCCAGGATTTTATTATGAAGTGCCCAATAATGTGACCACAGACAAACCAAAAAAACTAATTTGGCCCCTTGAAGTCTTCAACCTGAAAGCAGGTAGGCTCACTCTGAGAAGATGCCCTTGCAAACAAGTGAAGTAAAAATAATTGGAGCTGTTGTGGCCTCTTTGAGGTGCCTTCAGCCCTCTCTGGATTGCATCCCTCCTACAAGTCTGACTATCTTCTGCCTGTTGGTTTAGTCTCAATGTCAAGGACATGTTGGCTTGCTCAGGAACATGGATCAGAACATCAAGAATCTCTCCTCTGATCTCAAGATATCCCATGAAATTAGGTAAAAATCAGGCTTCAGGGTAGTGTGATAGTAAAGTAAAATAGATTTGCTCCTAAACCAGCAGAAACATTCAAATGTTTCTTGTCCCAAAAACAAATAATAAGCTACTCACAAAAATTTGTCAAGTCAGGCTTTAACAGCAAGACAGCAGAGTGTTCACAGCCACACCAAGTTTGTGTCATGTTAAATCACCTGGAAAAATTATTTTTTTAAAAACCTTGATAGATGAATTTTTTTTTTACCAAATATTTCATCATTATTTTAGCTAAAGAAAACTTTTAGTCCTTAAACCTTCTTGTTGCCTTGGTCATATTACTAAAAAGATGTTACTTGAAACATTTAAGCAGAAGGCAATTCAAAATCCTCATACATGATCAGCTAGAAGATTTAGAACGCTGCACACTAACAGAGAGTAAGATTTCCTATGGCATTGACATCCTATGACATTGAAATCCCCCCCCAAAGTTCAGCAAGGTTTGGTCATCTACATCCTTTTGGCTCCTTGGAACTCTGCCTTGTTTTGATAAATTCAAAACAAATGCTTCAAAAGGTTGATTTATTTCTAACCTTCCATCAATTTCCCTTGTTTCTAAAGGAAGAGAAAAGATTAAAGAAAAAACCTCAACACCTAGAAGACAGTTGTCTACACTGGGGTGAATACAGCAGCAAGTATCTTGAATTATTTTGGAACTTTCTAGTGATTTCTCCAGAAGAAAAACCAAGCCCCTGCTCTGGGGAAGGAAAGAAGGAAAAAAAAAAAAAAGCAACTGATGGCGTCCAAGAGAGGGCAGTCTCAGACTAGCGATGATTCACAGAAAGCATTACAGTTCCACCTGTTTTCTGCCACATTTTACTGTATGTATCTAAGAAGCTTGATGTTTAAATACCACCATCCATGAAAAAATCTTGGGTAAAAGTCTTGCAACTTACAAGCTGGCCTGCTGCAAGTTTCAAAGGAAGAAAAATATTTCCATTTTACAGACGCTGTAACATAAGGAATAGCGCTCCATACATGGATTTAGTCCAACAAATATGGCTCATAAATACTGGTCACCTTTAAACACACCATCAATTTTATAGAAGCCAACTCACTTTGCTTCCAAGTTCACCAACAGCAAGGTCATAGTGAGATACAATCACATAGATTCTGCAATATCAAATACCAGCATAGCAAAATGATTATTTAAAAATTTGTAATTTGTGTAATGCATCTGCTCAAAGACAAAGGTTCTCTGAGATTTTTTTGTTTGGTTGTTTTTAAGTCACTAGGAGCTAGCTAGGCTATGCCAGCCCTACTGTCCATTTGTCCTTCTGAGCAGAGGTTTGACTACCAAAACAACTGGAGAGAGGAAACTACACCAGACCAGAACCTTTTCTACTTTTCATCAAAACCATGGTGTAAGCCCCCAGTTACAGATCAGTATCTTCTTTCTTGCCAGTGAACAAACTGGCTTCTAGAAAAATGAAAACCTTTCCACTAATTCCCACCACTTCACACACCTCCAAAGCTTTATTCCCATCCTTTTAATACTGATACTTCAGCCAAAGCACCAACTGGCTGATGGTGCTTTCCAGGCCCTGTGGAGGCACCACATGTTGGGTGAAGAAAATTCTGGGTGAAGTACACTCAGAAGAAAAAATATTAATTCCTAGCTGGAAATGTCCCAAGTTGTATAAGCCATTTACCTCTACTCACAGCAGGTTGAAGGCAGAGCCAGCTGCTGGCATTCAGGAAGCAGCACCCAGAGCTCTGGGCGCCAGAGGCAGTGGTGCTTGTGTTGGAGCCATGCAGAGCAGCAGTGCACTGGGGACAGACACAGGCTATCCCTCAGGAGCACTGCAGAAGTGCTTAGCAAACTAGGGATGGAGGAACAGCTGTGAGCATGGCACTACTTCAGATTATTTAAGTAACAAGACCCTGATTCCTGTCTATGAACCTCCTGCTAAGACCCGTAGTCTGGCTGCATGCCATCACATAACACCTGTGACATAACATCTGCTCTTGCCTGCAAGTGGCAAAGCCCACAGGCTCACTAGTCAGAGAAACTGGAGTCCAGTGAATTCTTTCCCTTCAACCAGAGTCACTCTCATCATCTCAGAGATGCACCTCATACTTTTCTATACCTCTCTCCCTAAAGCATTCACATCTTTGTTCATGCTAGTGACCAATTTCAATGAAGTTCAATTTCATTAATTTCACTAAGATGGTGAAAAAAGTCACACACCCATGTTTTTTCTCCAGTGAGGTAGACCCATGTGGATATCAGGAGTTTCAGACAGCAGTGAAACTTTCAGGGCCAGAATGCAAAGAAAAAAAAAAACAAAAAAAGAATGGGGGTGATTATCTTAATGAAAATTGAACTTTTTTAGTGTGATTTCAAGGTTGCATAAGAAAACACACAAGAACCTATTTTCTTGATTCCTTCACTGAAGAGGTAAAAATCCTCCAAACAAACAAATACTCCTTTTCTGCAGCAAATTCCACCTTTGCTGCAAGAGAATACCACCACAGGAAACCCCAAACAACTTTTATCTCAGGTGGCACCCAGTGTGCAGACCCAAAAGGTTTTGTGTCTGAAATGAGACTTTTACAGCTATAATATGCCATTGGTCTCTACAGTGATAATCCTCTTGAGTGCTTTTACAAGCCAGAAGAGCTAAGCCAGCTACCACTGAGGTTAACAGAATGATTTTCACTGGTTTCAGTGAAAGTTAGCCTCAGTGCTACATGGTAAGGTCGTTGGACAAAAGCATTAAAAGGGAGGATTTTAAAATTCTCTGTGCAATAATAAAGTAACAACACATCTCAGGATATCATGGCTTTTAAGGAGCCAGATTCCCATTTGAAAATGACACATCCAAAGTTTGGTCAAGTCAATTGAAAGGATTTGAGTCCATGAAGACCTAAGCAATTTGAGTCCCTAAGCTTCAACAAGTAGGGAATCCCAGAAGTGTAGTAATTACCCTAACCACAGCACCACAAACACCTTATTTTTAAGAGAAAATCCAGGAACACAGGTGTTTATGCAGACAGGTGAATTTTTGCAGAAGGGTAGTATCTTGCTTTTAAACATGCAACACCTGTTGAAGCCAGCAGTTATTCAACCAAGCACAGACAGAAGGATAATTAGAAAACCTTACTGTGATTTATGTTAAATGGATCTTGGGAAAGAAAATAGAAGATGACAGAGAGCACTAGAATTTAAGGTGTGAGGCTCTTTGGAGGAGCCTGAGTCCAGACCTGGCTATGATCACTGGCATCCCAGCTTCAAACACTTGCGATGAGGCCCCAGTTCCCACCACTGAGAAGAAGCCACTTGCATACACAAACCCACTCGTTTTACACCTTAGTATTGTATTTTAGAGAGTCATCATCAGAACTGTAATGCAACCTCATTCTGTGAAACCTACAAAGAAGTTTAAAAAGCTGAAGGCAGCAGGCAGGATCCAAAATATTTATTGCGGCAAAATAGAGCAGCAGCCTATGTCTCGGAGGACCTGAAAGCTTCTTCTCCCCACTCCCCCAAACACAGAGTACATACATTACACCTAGAAGCTGGCTACTCATGACTGCTAACAAGCATTGTACTGGCCTTTAAGCCAGTCCCAAACGGCCTTGGAGCAAAAGCATCCAACTGAGACCAACAGGAGCTCTATATTCAACTAGCAGAACAGCACCAAACTCTGGCACAGACAAATTGCTCCCTAAAACCAGTGGGGCAGGAGTCCTAGCAGCTGCCTTTACTGACAGCCTCCTTCCTCACCTGTTCCTACCATGCTCAGGGTGACAAGGGGCACACCTGAGCACCCAGGCCCTGCTGAGCACGTGGGACGCTGCCGCAGCTCGCCAGAAACAATTTCTTCAGTTCCTATCTCACCTCACCCCTCAGAATGGCAAATTTAAAATTATTCTTAGCAAATCAGTGCAGGCTTTCTATCTGAGCAACACTTCTGTGATTGCATTGGTGACAATAAGCAAAATTAACATTACACTCTTCAGAACACGCAAATGCACCCACAGCATCCTCCTTCCTATTACAGAAGAGTTGAAATCACTCACCCTTGCCCGGCACTGAAGGTCTCCAAAGTTTCTTTGTGCCTCGCTGCCAGGGCCAGCCGGCGCTTTCCCCCTCCCGGTCACTGCGGTGTCTCAGCCCGCCCCCGGAGGCGCAGCCGGCCCTGCCCTGCCCTGCCCCGCTCCGTTCTGCCGGGCTGGGGCGGGGCTCCCGCCGCGCCCGTCCCGGGGCACTCCCGGAGCCCCGGGGATCGCTGGCCGAGCTCGGGAGCTGCCGGCTCGGCGGGGTCTCTGCGCTGTCCCGCCTGCCCGGAGCGCCAGCAGGCGCCGGCTGCCCGTGGCTGCGCTTGGGGGCACGGCGGGAGCCAAAGCTCCGCTGCAGCCCCGGCCGGCCGAGCGCTGCCGCCGGGGACTGATCGCCGTGGGCATGTCCTGGAACCATCTTCCCTTCGTCCCCTTCCCTTAGCCTTCCACTGCAGAATAAAAAAAAAAAAAAAAAAAAAAAAAACCCCAAAACAAACAACAAAAACAAACAAACAAACAAAAAAACAGGAAGGTTTTTATCAGGTTTGTTAAGCCTGTGTAGAGGTAGGAGATCACCTTGGGCTCCGAACATTCATCTGAGCTCTGAAGTCACCAATTCACAAAGAGTTGTCTGTGCCAGCTTTTGGCAACAAATCCTACAGCCTTCTAAAGCCCCCTCCAGCTTTGAGTTCAGAGAAATTTCTGGCTAGAGGGCCCCAGAACGAAGTTACTAAATGCGAAAAAAGTTTCGGTTAACTACTGAGTGCCTTCCTTCTGCTTCCAGGTTTGCCCTTTGATTTGCTGCAGCCTATGGGAGAATGCCAAATAAAATATGCAAAATGTAGTCTTGACTGAATTAACAATCTTTTTGTTTTGCCAAGGTCAGTAATTCCCAACTTGGGTATTAATAAATCACAAATTATCTGCCAAAAATGTGGGAATTATTATTACTGTCAATCATGAATCTGGGGCTCTTCATGTGGCTTATGATATTTTAGCTTAAGGTACAGCCCTGAAAGTTAAAAAGCTTTCTTTACCTGCTGTGGTCTCTTGAAATCAAGCCAGCTGTAAAAAACTGACCACTTTCAGGCTTAAAATAGCTGAAACCACCATTTCCTGTGGTTTCACATGAAACCATACACTTGGTGATGAGTGTGCCTACTGTTGTAAAATAAGGGCACAGGGCATGGCCAGGCAACTCAAAAGGGGTGTTTGTCAGCCCAGAGAAGGGCAAGAACTGATCACAGCCCGGAAGGGCCTAAAGCATTGAGGGAGGATATTGGACTTTTCTGTCCTTTGCTGTATTGCTACTTCTCATGACTTTATCAACAATTATTTTCAACAGCTTTTTGAGCTGCAGGTCCCAGAAGCTAGGCAGCTACACAGAAATTGCCACTTAAAAAAAAAATAATCTTGCTTTCATCATTATGGGAATAACTTTGGAAGTGTAGCATGGGTACCCACAATGACTCAGAAAGAACCTATCAGGGGAAGGCTAACCTATTTTGCTCCTTGATTTTGATTTGGGGATATATTTAAGACCATCTATTGTTACCTCCTGTGTGCAGTAACTAAAATGCAAGAGATTCGTTCTTCCCCTCCCCAGAAGTTAGCATTGAATGATTGTTAAAATCATGCTTTTGTGCAAACTCTCTAGTCTGAAATTTTCAGTGGCCTTACATCCGTGCCTGTGAATTTGAATTAATATTGGATACAAATGGATATAATCTCTGCTGCTGATGAAAACCCAGGGGTTACCAACAATGAAAATAAGTATTCTAAGTTGATCATGGTATTATAAATCATATTTCTATACAGGTTATGTACAGAAAATGTTGTCAGATTCAGCAGAAAACAAGACCATCTTTGCCACCCAGTTGTCTGGGTGACATTCTTATTATTTCAGTGAGAGAAGAACAGAGATTTGAAAGCAGCTTATTTACAGGTCTTACTCTTGAGTAATTTTAAAAAATAAAGTCAAATCACTGCCTCCCACAGAACTATTAAAGCAGTGAGTGGGCTTAAAGTGATTTTCCTGTTTAAAACACAATGCAAAGAGAATGCAGACTGAGACAATGCTTATTTAAATAGAAGACGGTAAGGGATGTACATGAGGATATATGGATGAATTATGCTCTGATCCTGAAAACCCTGAAAGGTTGATAAGACTGTACTTACTTTAACCTGACATACCGTATGGTAGATGACTCTTTACCTTTTCTCAGCTGGAAATATCCTCTACTGAATGACTAAAGTTGTATGGAAAGGGTCCAGTCATATTCTCACTAGACAAAATACCTTTTATTTGGGCTGTATTTCATATCTTTCCTCATCAGTATGGAAACTTCAGAAGTCACAATACTTCAGCTACAAAGAAGGTATGTGGTCCCCGGTCTATTGATGACAGACACTCCCTGTAACTGCAGAGGGTGGCACAGCACAGAGGACAATGCTTCTGTCCCAGGGGCACAGACAGCCCCGAGGCAATGCAAGGTGCCTGCCCAGCAAAGGAATGAAAACACAACAGAAAATTAAATTCTCCTAAGCGCCTCCTTTCAGCCTAAGAAACTCAGCTCTTAAATCTCTCTGTGATAATTTTTTAAAAGGTGAGCCCAAGTCGCTGTGTTAATCTAAGGAGATAAAATAGAACACATTCCGAAATATTTCCTATTTGGCATGACTTTATTTGAGTAGATGAATGCCCTTGCATGATTGCAAACATGTTGGTGATATGATGTCACTCTGTCACAGTTTTCTTGAGGAAATCAGTTCATTTTCCATAATTGGGCTCCTGTGTGTATAACAGCTGAAATCCTCTATGCATGATTGGTGTAGTGAGGAAAATATAATTAAAAAGCAGAAAAATAAGGGCAAAGAGAGTATAATAAGCTGCATTTTTAAAGAACATTTTTCTTATTTTTGTAATAATGCTAAAGCATCTTCAAGGATGTTCTGGAACAGAATGGGGATATCTATGTGCTGACAAAGATGTAGGTTAAGGAAAGGAGTGACTGAAGATAATGTAGGCACAAACTTAGAAGGCAGACTGGAGCCTATAGGATAATGGCTAGGAGCTTAATTCTCATTTATGGTTGTCATATTCCTTGCCTAGATACAAATTTAAAAATTGATATTGAATACAGGCCTGTAGGTAAATCTTCCAAAAATCTTACCTGTAAGCTTTTGAAGAGAGAATTTGTCAGCAATCCCTTGTACAGTACTCCCTGTCCTAGGGGCCACCAGGAAGTAAGAACAGTGTATCACATTTCTTTAAAATGTAACATAACCAATATCCTTTTGTAGCTCAAACAAGGACATTTTTCATGGAAATCTACCTTAGACAGGGGGGGTTCACAGTCAGAGCACAACTTTTAGGGTATTGTCAAGTCATTTGCTAGAAGCCAGTCCCATCCTTTTAACTGACTAGAACTTGGCTGACATTTCAGCATGTGAACTGAAAGTCAAACCCCTTGTTCCAGGTTTATAGCACTTGCTGCAATTTATAGAATTGCTGCAATTTATAGAAGACATAGATTTCATATCTTAGAAAATATTTGGGGTTATAATAGGTCAATCAAATTGTTCATTATTGAGTTTGAGGAAGAGGAGCAGAAGAAAATAAAGCCAGTTATTATGGTGGCTAACTAATGTCCAAGGACAGGGTAGGCAGCAGGTAACAGACTCTTGCTCCCAGGTTTTCCATACAGAAAATGTGAGACCAGCTATCCCAGTTCAAGGGCCAGGACACAACCACCACAGAGACTCTGCCCTTGGCTGACTTCAGGACTGGTGTGTTCCAACAACAAACCGGTGCTTATTGTTGGCAAGGTCACGTTCTATCACATTTCTATTTTGACTGCTGGGGCAGTATCCAAACTCTTTGAGGGACAAAGCTTACCACCTCTATCACAGACTGTCCTACTCAGGCACTGTTTTCTCCCTTATATTTATATGTTGCAGTGAAGCTTTCTGCTGGAATTTGTGTGCTCCCAGACTGTCCTTGTGCACAAGAAAATGAGTTTTTTTTTTCTGGGAGGCAGGTTTATTGGATCAGAAAAAGCAACATGAAATTGGGTATCCCATTTCAGTGTTCCTGAAGAGTTTCTTGTCAAGGTGTTGCACTGAATCTCATAGATATAATTAACCCAGGAATCTCTGCACTGTTCTCTATTCCCTACTGTAGATATGCCAGCATTTCCATTTCCCAGCTGTAAACTGGAATTCCTTGCAGGGACAAGTTCACAGTGACTTTGTGATACAGCAAAAGATGTCTGTAGAAAGGTAACATGAGGCCTTTAACAATCTTACAAAAGATTTTCTTCTTTGTTATTCAGGCATAGGGAGACAAAGTTCTTCTACTGTTATTAGACTATATAAACTTTCAGAAAAGGATCTATCAATTACAGTTTATAACATATAAATAAACACAGCACCTCAGTCGCTTTTTGCCCTGTTCCATCTATCACACACACTAGTGCAAAGCGAGTATATTTGCTCAGTAGGTGATGTGTGGAGACCTGGATGATAGATACAGTGAAGATAAGAAAGACTAATGGAGTTACTGAGACCACTTCCTGTTGAATCATTTATCAAGTGTTCTGTCAGTTTACAGATTTTTCAAATCCCAAAGCACACTGAAGACAGAATGATACACAGTTCTCCAGAATTCCATCATTAGTTCTAACTGAATATATTAGTTTTTAATTTCTTTTGGTGCCAATGATCCAATTGTCTAGTTAAACTATTATTCTAATTACTGAATAATCAGTAAAAGACCAAGAAGGGATAGACGGTACATGTGTATTTGCATATTTACCTTATGCTTTCCATATGTGTATTTTCAAAGAAGACACTGAAATAGAGCTATGGCAGTCTCTTCACTTTAATTAGTTAGCTTTCCTGAATTCCTTATGGAGAATGCAGATATCATAATGCCTTAAATGCTTTCTAATTATGTATTTGTTCAGCAAGTCTCAAGACATCCCCATGAATTTCTTTCCTCATAAATCTTCAAGAACTGCAAAAAGGATTTTCATTTCTGTCCAGGGATCAAACCTTGTAGTGCAGTCAGGAAATCAATTTGGTTTTGCTGAATGACTTAATTGGCAAATGGGAGGCATAGGATACTGTTTGGCAGACATTACAGTAAACCTCCTACAGTAAATAGGTACTTACAATATCCCTCATTCTCCACATACCCAAGACCTTTCAATTTTAAACATGCTCTTGTCCTTGATTTACTGTTTTAAAATATGTCTTCATATTCAAACCAGAGAATAAGCTAATATCGTTTCTTCTTTCACCCAAAGATGAGGCTGCTGCTTCCACTTACAAATTATGATCTCTTTTGCTCTGTTTCACTTTCCTTTTCTCTCTCCAAACTCGCTGTGGCTTTGCCAGCAGAGCTGAACCTAACACATAGCAGGACAGTATATCATTTTCATCATTTGGGCTGCAGTTATTGCCAAATTCTACTTTCATTTCCTTTTTTCTATAAATTTTCCATAGTTGCAAGGGCACAGTAGGGTACATAACAGCTGGGACAACTGCATATGTTCAGAGAGTTAGAGATGTTCATGCCTGAGTAGCAATTGTCTCTTCACTATGTATTTCAATATCTGAAGATAATTTCTCTGTAAAGCCCAATGCATCTCATATGAGCATCTATGCTGAAGGCCAAATTTAGAGTAGGATGTCAGTAATAAGGGATTGTGAGTAGGTGCAAAGAATTCCAAAGGAATTCCAGAAGTTGAATTTTTGGTAGTCAGCCACTGAAAAATTCCTACAAAATATTTAATAAATGGGCAAATCAGTAAATGGTGTTGTATGTAGACACCAGCTGTTTCAGACCACTCAGGTTAGACAACCTTCCAATACACTGGATCAAAGCACTGTTATTTGGAAAAAATGGGATAGGGCTGGCAAAATATTTCCTTACATTGCAGCTTTTTGGTTAAAGTAGCCAGGTTGTCTTCCTCAGACGCCTCTTAGGAAATAAAACATTAGCTGCTCTGCAGGACACACACTATTGCTACAGATTGTTTTGCAGTTGGGTTAATTTGTGCTTAAAAATTAATCAATAACATTATTAATGGTATGGTAAGAGGAGTTATCTCCTCTTTACATATGGGAAATTGAGCCACTGGCTAAAACAAATGACATATCCAAGGCTAATCTTTAATCTTACACCCTGCATGTGCAACCATCCTTCTGTGCTCATATTTTCTCCTTCCAAATGCAGCAATAGATATAATAAAATTCCTCTTAGAAAGGAAGCAAGTATCAAAATTCTCATATGTGCATTGCTTTTTAAAAGCAGGCAAAGGCTAAGGTGCCTCCTCTATTTAGTTTTTGATCAATCCCCATGAACTTTTAAAAATTATTCTAGCCAACTGTGCTTCACTGTTCCTTTTACTGAATTTTGATGACCACTCAGAATATACATTCGAATTTCCTGAAGATAAGCACAAATGTATGTACATACACCCTGGCTGTTCATAGATAACAAAGACAATACTACTTAAAGTGTACTGAGAGAATGTAATCTAATTTTACCATGAAATACATTATTTTGGTTTTTTCTACAGCTTATCTGATAAACTCAGGATCTGTTCCTTTGCCAGCACTGGGATACTTCACTTTCATAAGCTGATTTATTACAGTTTCTTTTCTTTGTGCACCAAGAAAAGAGCTTTTCAATTTTGTACAAATAGTGAAAAACTATTTACCTGTAAAATCTGATTACCACACACAAACCTACTTACATATCTACATATATGATGTATGACAAACATGTATGACAAAACATCGATTTTAAGATGTTTGTATGTCATGAAGGACAAAACAGGAAATACATGCAGTCCTGTCTCCCATTAGGGCACAATAATTTTCTGAGTGATGGTTTGGTTGATTGATATTGGTGTTTTAGTAATTTGTGAAGATATTAAAACCCTCCAGGGATAATATTGCCATCTAGACTAGTTCCGCAAACCTCATTTTCTTCCATGACATTCCACTGTTTTTCATCATCCAGGAATTTCACCTAGAATATTTCACAAAAATTCTGAGGCACTATAGATAAAGCAGTGATCTTTTGCCCAAAAAATAATGACATACCCAAATCCAAGTAACTTCTTATATCAGTTGTTTATGGAATGACAGAATTATTTCATTAAGCCTATATTTTGGAGCTTCCTTAATTTCACTTTACTCTGTACTCATTAAGATTAACTACACTTCAGAAAAGCTAATATCTTGAAGCCTGGGACCAACCCTACTGACTTTGGTGAAAAGGTGCAGCATGGCTTCTCCCATGACAGGTATTGAAACAATGCTGTCAAGCTGTCTAAGCTTGAAAGAGACTTGAAAGATGAGAGTAGAAGACTGTGCTTGTCATGTCTGACTCCTCTGAGTAAGCAAACAAAGCCAGCATGTGTCAACAGCCAGCTCAAAAGCCTCACCAGTTTGTTTTTCCTGAAATTTTATATTAATTTCTGCAGTTATCACAGGTGATACTAGAAATTACCTCTGAAAAAAACACAAAATTATTTGCAAAACCTGAGCTACATTTGCTGCAGGTTTCACTGCAGTCAGTGTATCAATCACTGAAGCATTAAAGAAAGTTTTGCTTCCAAGTGTATTGCCCCATGTTCTAAGCTCCAAGTTTTGTTCAGGTTCTGGACCATTGATAGAGTCTGAGCCAAGAAAAGGCCAATCACATCCTTTCTTCTGTCGGCTGTGGACCAGTGCTATGGAAATTATTTCTCCCATTTCTTACCTACATGAGTTTCACAAGTGCCTGCAGCTCTGTTGGAATATAGGATCCCTTCAGTGACTGGCAACTGACAAAATGTTATTTCTTCCTGTAAGTGTTGGTTGGGTGTTTCACATTTGAGATACTTTCTACTTTTCTCTCTAGAACCAAATCTTACTGCATTTATTATAGGCATAGAAGCTGGCAAATCTCTCTTTTTTTTTTTTTTTTTAATATTCAGAATATGTGTGTTCCCATGAAACAATTCACTAAAATTATAGGTTTTAGAACACTTAGCATCTACAATGTAGCTACTTGAGAAGCCATCTCCAGCACTCTGAGAACAGTGGTGTCACACATGCTGTTAGCAACTGGACCTTTGCTCAAACCTCATACCCCCACAGAGCTGGTGGATTTATTTGGATACCTGCTCTTATTATCCTCCTACTCTGGGAACTGGCTCACAATGACAGCTGTACTTAGAAGAACCCCCACAACTAATACTATTCACATTAAATGTCAGCCTAGTTACTCAGCCTGCTCCAGCTCATACAACGTGGTCAGAACTGCCTCAGAATGACATTAGCATTTGAGATGTGTTTCTGAGTTATCAGCAATCCTTCTCCAAAAAAAGAGTTGTTACTTTAAAGAAAAAAAATCACTTCTCAAGCTATCAAAACTACAACATCCCTTTATATTTGGATATGAAATACTGTGAACATTCTCCATTCCTTCTCTTTTTTCTAATATATATTTATATACATGTCTGTCATTTCTATAAGCTTTTGGGGTGGTGCTTTCCTCTTTATGACTAACTTTACTGAGACTAATATATCTGTCTTGATACACATATGTCCCTTCTCCCAGAACATTACCATATAAACCAAGGTCAGATGATTCAGTTAAAAGCCAGATTGTTCCTGGCACAGCTCTGCTTCTGTAAACGGAGCACATTACTTATTTATCTAGCTTTTTTTTTTTTTTTTTTTTTTTTTTAAACAAAGCAGAATTCCAATAAGAGCAATGGAAACACAAAGTACTTCTCAGCCCCCTGGCTGAAAGTTGATAATTCAGGACACACATTTAAATAGCAATTTGGAAGATGATGCTTGGCATTTTAGAGAAGCAAGGCAAAAAAAGAAGGCATGAAATTCCACGTAGGACAAAGATACAGAAGAAGAAACAAGTCCAACACTTGGACTGAATAAAGAAAGCAAGTTAACAAATAGTTTTAAATGGCACTCACTCCCAAAAAACAAAGCGAATTAATATCACCAAGACTCAACTCCCTCACGGAGAAGCCCCAGAAACAAAGAACAATGGATGACTCAGAGAGGAGCAAAAGAGCAATGAAATATTAACTGAACATAGACACTCTTGATGTGAAAGGCAGTCTCTGTCTTCAGTCTGCATTTGTGTGTATTGCACGGAGAGGAAGGCAGCACTGCACCACCCCAGGGCACGCATCCCCTTGGCAGACTGTAACCCTGCTAACATCGGGTGTCTCACAGCTCCCTTTACATTCTCCCAGCAAGTTAGACAGGTCCTAGACAGCATCTGCCTTTTGGGGATTTTCATTTACTGAAAAATTTAATAAGCAACACAAGATTACCCACCCAGCCTTTCCAGATGGCTCTAGATCTTCCTTCCTAGTCCTGAGTATAATTCCTACCAGCACAACTCATCTTTGTCATTGAGGCTATCAGCCTCCTGTTTCCTTACGTATTTTCTGTCAGCTAAAATCTGTGGAGAAACTTCCTAAGCATCTCCCTTTTTCATGGAGCAGATCACAGTTTGCCCTTCAATACTTCTCTGAGACAACTAACAGATGTTCTTTTAATGTTAACTGGGACATCTCCACCTGGTAAGCACATGGCCCCATTCCTCAGCTTCTCTCTGCTGTCCCAAGCAGCCATTTCTTTAAATGGCAGTTGTGGGATAGTGCAGAGGGAAAGGCTGCAACACAACCTACACAGCATAAATCAAGGAATGGCGCTGGCCGTCCAACACAGTCAAGCCTCCTTTACACCTGGTTTAAAAGACAATACTTATAAGCAATGACAGCCTTATATAATGAAGAAGCAGAGGGCTGTATGACCCTAAAGTGACCTGCTGCAGTTGTCATTCCTGCTGCCAGATAAACTACTGTGGCAACATAATAACAGCAAAGAAAATGCATCAGTCTGTAAGGCTTGGCAAACCATTCTGGAGTGAGTCCAGAAATGACAAATGGGTTTGCAAAGCCAGATGTAGCAGCATGAAGTGACTAGGCTGTATGGACAAAGACAGAACAAACTTGAGGGAAGTGTCCATCACCAATACAGTTATAAATAACTGTCGTGTTGGGAGATGGAGCACACACACTAAATACTGTCATGATCTGTGTCTCCAGTTAAATAGCAACTAGGCAGCTTTGGAGTAGATATGGATATGTAACTGGACAGGAACAGCCTATAGGAGACTTTCCTCCATTACTGAGCTTGCTGCAAAAGCACTCTACATTGAAAAGTTCTGGTGCTCTGAGTGTGAATTTTATATCTCATTATAGCCTGTATTGACTAGATGGCCACATAACATATTATCAGTATCCAGAAACCAGAAAAAAGCAACAGCATCACTAACTTTCTCTTGGACACAATTTATCCCACCTTGCCCCACCACCAGTGGAGAAGCTAAAAGAGCAGTATCTCATCTAGATAATGAAAAGGAAACCAAGAAATAAACAGCTGTGGTGAGAGAGCAGAGAATACCTGCTGCAGCCCTGCATTGCACAGCCACAAACTCTTGCTGCAACTTGTATTTGCAGAGAAGCTGAAATCAGCAATATGCCTTAATGGGGGAAGAGGGTCAATGGTGTGCTAGGCTCCACTAGTGAAAGTGTAGACAGCAGGTCAAGGGAAGTGCTTTTCTCTCTATTCAGGACTTTTGAGATGACATCCAGAGTACTGTATCCATTCTGAGCTCCCTAGGGCACAAAAGGACACCGTGAAACTGAAGGAGATCCAGTGGAGGTATCCTAAGATCACTCGAGAACTGCAATGCATGAATTAGATACCTGTGTTTGTTCAGCCTACAGAAGAAACATCTGAATTGGTGATGCAAGTTTACATATTGCAGTGAGTGGACAATTTAAAGGAGTGAAGAGTACAGCAAGTTATAAAAGACTGCTTTCTTTTTCTGTGGATATGCCTTTTCTCTCATGGAAGGAGAAAAACATACCAAGAAACTCAGTGTTTAATGAGTCAGCTATTAAAATATCTTTTTTTTTTCAATTTCTCTTTTTTTCATGGAGAAAGAGGAAGAACAAAGTACATTTATGTTATTATGAAAATCAGAAAACCTAAAGACTATTTTGAAACTATTATAAAAATGTCTTTTTCAATAGTATTGTGGGCATCAAAAATATATGCTTTCTTTTGTGTAAGCCACAGCATTCTCCAGAAATCAACTAACTGGGAATGAAAATAAATCTTTTGCACCCATAAGAACTCTTGATTTTAGCACCATTTTGGTGATAAATGCCTGTTTAGATCATAGACATATGATGTGTTAGCATTATGCTTGAGCTCTCAGAAAGCAGAGATGAGGTTAAAGGTTTCAAGTCAATACATACCAGCACAATGATACATAATAACTACGCTGTATGACCATCAGGTTCTCTGCTAGCAGTGGTAAGAGGAAACAAAAAAAAGAAAATAGAAGAAAGAGATCTTGAAGCAGAGTTATGGCTGTTTGACACTCAGTATCTGAAGGAAGATGAAAAAGAAAATAAATGATGCTCAAAAGAAAATATCTATAAAAGAGAAAATAACCTGTGTCAGATCTTAAAAATGGATGATGGATTTGCTATTAGCTCAAATAAGCTCATTGCTATGAACAGTGTCCAAGCCTTTCAGTCATCTCTACAGTCTGACATTTTCCAAAAATGGCAAAATCAGTGTGAATAGGTCACTGGATTGACCCGTAGGTATCCCATTAGGATAATATATGGAAAAATATGTCTAAATGAGCATTTGTAAAAGCAGATTAAAGAGCTTTTTCTCCCAAACAATCTGAAACACTTACAACACCTTTTACAGAATATTATGGAGGATGTGGTAGGATTCAGAAACAAAAAACCCAAATCCCTAAACATAAAAGGTCTTTGGGGAGGAAATGGAGAAGGCATCTTGATAGTCAGCCCACAAATCTGTAAGCAAGGATGAGAAAAGGAAGGCTGGGCAGGACACAGAAGGAAGTATCATCTCCAACTCAGTTGTGAAATGCTTCTGCATTTTGCTAACATCTCCTTCCTTCAAAAATTATTCTTTAGAATTCTCTTAGCCTGTTTTAAATGAGATCAGGAAATATGCCAATAGTGCATACATATTCACAGATGAAGCCAAAACACTCCTTGGAAAGCTCAAATAGATGAGGTAGATTATTAAAGTACGATGAAAGTATGATGAGTTCTGCCCTGAAGAATGAAGGTGAAAAGTTCAGAAGAAAAAAAGATTAAAGCAATAAAATATATTCAGACTGCTGAGAATAATTCACTTGATGGATGACTTCAGTTTTTTACCTATCTCCTAAGAAAAGTTATCCCATCAAAGTGACTACCTGACAGGGATTGTTCAGGGCCTTATGCCATGACATCCTCAGGTCCTCATTCCCCCTTGCTTCACAGGGCATCAAAACTCTAATTCCTGTGGACATGGGCCTATTATGTGTTTTGTCTACTTTGCACAAAATAGGATCATAACAGCTGCTTTCCATTTTGACATCTACTAATATCTACTAACACAGTGATTACACTGCTCACTTGGATTGATGTGAACATCTAAATTCATATCTCCACTCCAAGCCAGATGAAGTATTCAAATAAATTCAAATTCTACGTTTCAGTTTTTCAAAGAATGTCACAGCTTGAAACCCACAGCTCCAGCAAACGTGAATCCTACGAAGAGAGCAAAAAGCAGTCTATGAAGAAACAAAAAAAAAGTCTGTTCCTTCACTTAGCATTTTCAGATGATTATCTTGAAGGTCAGGATCCTAATCAGTAACTTTTGAATTCCATTGAGCTACAGTTGAATGCTACAGTTCCTATGTTTCTTCATGGTGAGTCTGATTGCTGGTTATATTCACATTTCTATTCTATGCACATTGTGGTGGTGCTACATGAGTACTTTCATCTGCTCTTTGAAATAGCTTTGACATTAATTTTTTCTTCTTTTTAATGTTTAATTTCTTTTTGGAGATCCATGAAGTTATCCAACAATGAGTACATCTGTCAAAGCCCAAGCTTTTATAGTTTTCCCTGTGGAAAACAACAGTTTGAGCACCCTCACATGTTCTTTCTTTCACTTCTGTCTACTTAGCAGTGTAGACTCATGCTCTTCCAGGATTTCTTTTTGCCCAATGTCTATTACAATAGAAAATTGTCTGCCTGTCAGATTTTTTCCTGTCTCAGTTCCTTTGAAGAACAGTTCTTATGATTATTCCTTTTTTTTCAGTTCTTAAAGTTTGTTTCACTTCATATTCTACAAAAGAAACACAGATCATCTTTTCTTCTTTTGATGTTCTCAGTTGTCTTCATTAAAACTGTTCATAAGAAATAGAGAATCTAGGATGGGGCAGAATAACCAGATATTTCAAAAGTACATTTGTACTTAGCTGTTCAGTTCACAGGGAGGAGAGAAATGGCATGAGTAAATCAATGCCTTAGAAACACACAGTGAAACTCACTTTAAAACACAGATAAATGGTGAGTGTCTATCTAATGGCGACAACACTTCAGGGTTTGCTGCAGGCCTGTTATTATAGTCTGACTAAGATTCAAGCTTCTGCCCATTTTTCCATGTCCTCCTCTCATCAGGGATGACAGCATCATCTTCCTACTCACTAAGCATAAGCAAGGCACCATCCTTCCTCATTCCATCTCCCATATTCCCTTATATCTTGCCTCTGTTTAAATCTTACTACTCCTTTCCCCACAGCTTTGCAAAGACCACCATGTTTTGCCTGAGAGACTGCCAAAGTGTTTGTCCATGGGCCTATAACCATTTGCTTGACTATGGTGATCTCCACTTTTCCAGCTCTGTTGCCTCCAGTCTTTTCACCACTTTGTCTATGCCTTTGTCTTTTCACATCTTTTTACTTTACCCTTTGCCTTTGTAACCAGCTCCACCTTGCTTTCTTTTCGCCATCTTGCTACTTTAAACATAAGCTTTCTTAAGTCTTAAAGACTGCTACAAGGTAACATCATAGATCTCCTTTGATACAAAAATGACAATGCTAGCCCATGTTATTTTTCTAACAAACACATCTGTAAAAAACTTCCCGATCTGCCATGAATCATATGTGATATAATATAAAAATCCCTTTCAGAACCCAGGAAAGCTTCACCAGCACATTCTTCACTTTCCTTTTTAAGTCTTTTCTTCTCCAGGTCTTTCGGTTAATCATAAATATTTTGGAGGGTGAACTAAGACCACTCTATAGCATGCAGAATCACACAGATAAAAAGGCATCTCCCACCACAGAAAACAGAAAACAGGAGATGGGCAGGAGAGAAAATAGGAAAGGTGGGTTAGAAATGACAGCTTTAAATCAGGTGTCAGGTAAACTGCATACTGACCTGGCTCTACTCCAAGCTGCATATTTATGAGGAAACTCAACATCATCCAGTTTTCCAAGGCAGAGAGACAAAGGATTCTGCAACCCCACAGGGATAATCCTGGTGCAGTGGGTGGGCAGCAAGGGCAGCACAATGGCCAGTGAGGTCAGCACAGCCATCCCATACACCAGGCACTGAGCTTGGACATGCTGAGCTGGCCTCAGACTGGCTTCCTGGAGTCTTCTGCAGGGAGAATGAGAGGCTTGAGAGACTGAGGTGATCATATGTGAGCCCAGCATTAGTTTCTCTCATTTTGTATCTAACTGCTCAAAGGTAAGAGAAATGCTATCTAGTTTCATGTTTACTCACTCTTTTGTATGTGGACTTTGAACTGTGGCAGAATTTAACACCTGTAACAGGAAGAGTTTACCTCTTCTGTTTGATCTTTTCTTATGAAAGTTTTTGTCCAGGTTTCCTGCACCTGTTAAATAAAGAGATGTTCAGACAACATCCACTGGCTTACTTCAACCGATGCCATTTTGAAAGGGCGCAGAATTATGCAAGCTTACATGTGAAGATGACAATACCTTTAAGTCCTTTCTTTAAATTTTTATATGCAGCTCTAACTAGAAACCTCCAGTCCTGAAAACAGCAAGAAAGACTTTAAAGGTTTAGTCATGATGATACAGAGCCCAGAAGACAGAAGGGGATGCAAAGCAAAAGAGCCCGTGTGACATAACAGGACTCAGAAGGGAGGTAAGCTTCAAAACATGAGGTGAGACAGTTAACAGTCTAGTTTTCTCTAGCTTTTTTTTTTCTGCTTGTAAGTACAAGTGACCTTTGCTTTGAGAAAAGAAAGGCAAGCATGCCACAGTCATCCTGACAGATGTTTGTACCATCACTTAGAGCTCAGTCCCACATTGCTGGTCTGGCATTTGGCACAGATGACAGGGGAAGACATTTCAAGCAAGGGAAGGGACACAAGCCTTTAAATTGATAAATAAGTTTGTGAAAATGACAGTCAATAAACTAGTTAACATTGGCAAGTCTTAGAGATGCTAAAATATTTTTTAAAAGCAAAAAATTTCTATCTTAGTTTCCTTTACTGGGTCCCCTCTGTCTTTTTTCATTCTGATGTCAGAGATTTGGCTCTTCAGTCTCTGCTTGTCAGGAGGAAGCCATGCTGAGGGTTAAGCAACCCCCTTTTTCCTCTAGCCCAGCAGAACTGGAGGAAGTTTCCTGAAACTCACCACTATCCTCAGCTCTGATATCTGACTAAAGGAAGAAAATCCATTTTTCCCTTCCTTGCCCCAAACTGCCACTCTTCACAGATGCCTGCTGTCTCATCAGTGTCCTCCAACAAGCAGTTTCTTCTGTAATTCTCTTCTCAGCCAGCTTGCTGTGTGGTACCTTGAATATACTGTTATACCCTCTGCAAGAAGGAGAGGCCCATAGCCCATTCTCTACTGCACTCCCTCTGGAGCAATTTCATACAGCCACTTAGCATTCCAGAATTCCTTGCTGTAACTGCCTGCCTGGAGTGTATAACCCCAAATCTCTTTGGTTAGAGGGGTATATAAGCAAGACATGGCAGAGGTTGGAACCTACACTACAGAGGTCACATTTTTTTCTGAGGCAAGGAAATATTCAGTCAGCTCAAAAATACTCTGTGACTGAATAAATTCTGAAGGGACTGAAGAGGAGATTTGAGGACCAAATCCCAGGCAAGGGAAAACAAGCAGTTGTGATGGTTAATAGACACAAGGACAGCTCATAGGAAAAGAATAATGAGACATGGAGCATGATGTAACAGAAACAGGCCAGATGGCAGTACAGCTGTGGGGAAACTCAGCTAGCTCTGAAATGAGTCTTCAGTTATTCAGACTGCTGACTGCAGACCTGAGCCACTGACTGCAAAACAAGCTCTGCTTGTCTCAGGCAAGTGGCAGTTTGTTAACAATTACCCAATTGAAAGCAAAGTGGAGCAGGTGATAGTAAGAAATCGGCTATAGCACATCTGATGAAGAGCCATTCAAGAATGTCCATGGCCTCTCTTTCTTTCTATGACACAGATTTTGAGATACTTTAGAAAGTAGAAATATAACTTAATTTGTAAATAAATCAACAGTTAATAACTTTACTTGGTAGTGGATTACCCAGTTGACATCAGTTACAGGAAATCTTTTGAAATCATGCAATACCTGCATGCATGACTCAGTGTGAAAACAGGAAAATGAATCCATAAATAGTTTGAAAAAAATAGTATTTTTTGAATTTCTGTGATATCTGTGAATGCTTCTAGGCTAGATAAAAGCCACAAAGGCAAAAACTTAACACTAGTCTAGGTCAATTCTCATGTCAATCAGAATAATTCTTCAGAAACACCAGTGCTCTTAAATTACTAACTTGTATGCTAGAATTTAGCAGCTACCAGCTACCCAATATACAGCATGGTGCTGTTCTTACAGTAACAAGAGTTAAATGGAGCAGTGTTTCAGTTTTAGAAAAGTGTGCTGATGTATGCCCCAGAAGTCTCTTCTGGGGAGATGCACTATGGAACCAAATGCCAGTCTCCAAAGGAGTGAAAAATGAGAAGTAGCAATGATTTCAAGTAACTTTGCATACAAGTTCCTAGAAACTATGCAAACTCTACAATTGCCTGAAAGGAGGTTGGAGTGAGGTGGGGGTCAGTCTCCTGAGTAACAAGTGATAGGACAAGAGAAAATGGCTTTGAGGTGTGCCAGGGGATGTTTAGATTGGTTATTAGGAAAACATTCTTCACCAAAAAGGTTGTCAAGGTTTTGAACAGGCTGCCCAGAGAAGTGGTTGTGTCCCCAGCACCAGAGGTGTTTCAAAGACATGTCGATGAGACACTTGGGGACATGGTTTAGTGGTGAACTTGGCAGTGCTGGGTTAATGGCTGGACACAATAATCTTAGAGATCTTTTCCAACCTAAATGATTCTGTGATTCTATGATTCTATTATTCAAGTCATCCTCTGGGATTTAAAGAAAAAAATCTGCAGCTGATATAAAAATATATAGAATATTGCTGTTTCTGCCTCTGGTACTGGAGAAGAGCTTCATGCACAAGAAAGGCAGAGTTCAGTGCCAGAATATTCAGAGACATTTAATATTCATCAACAAACACCAGCTGAATGGCTTCCCTAAGTAATGCCATTAGTCTGCAATTTACTGACATTCTCCCATGCAGTTCAAATGGTTTTCAGTGGATCATGACAAGTGTCACTGACAAGTGCTTGCCCTTGAAGTATTCATGGCTGAATGTCATTCAGATGGGAGGTCAACTGTCCACCACTGTATGAGCAGTGCTGAGGAATGCAGAAAGAAGGCATCAGTTTTCCTCACCTGATTAAATCCTCCCAATGCATCATCAATTTTTGCCTTGCAGCCTATTGAAACATCACAGGACATTTATGTGTCCCAAAAGCAGAGTGCTTTGTTATTTGCATTGCTTCATCATCACGCTCCTTATCCACACAGAAAATGAACTGCTGTTCTTTTTCATTGAGAAGCATCAGCTGTTTGTTATTGTATTGACTTTGTTATACATAATTTAAAAATCTCTGGAATTATTTGCTTGCTATTAGATCTTCCCCTCCAATATCATCCTTCACCAGAACTTCTGATTGCAATCCACCCTGTTCAGATGTAAGGATGAACGACACCTTACGAGAAGGATTAGCCATGTGATTTGAGCTGTATGTGTTTTTTTCTGGCATTTCCCTTCTGAAGAACTCATTCCATTCTTCAGATGGCCTATAAGCCCAGTAAAATATTTAACTGTTAATAAACTGATTTTTAACCAAAAAAATCCAAAAAATTAACTAACTGAGTATGGTATAAGAATGGATGAAGTGACTATCTACCATAGCATTTTGTCAGCTTCTTGGGAGCTAACAAACAGTCTTGTCTGATGATATGTGCAATACCATCTTAAATACCCCAAGCAAGAGCAATCTGACTACCATGAGAGGTTATTCTAGAGTATAAGAGCTACTGCCAGGAGCATCTGACATGGTGCATTTCTCTCTCCATAATTCCATGTTTTCTTTTCCAGCTATTACTCTTAAAGGAAGCCACCACCAAGGAAAAAGGGAACCCTTACTTTTTAAAAGGAATGGCATGTTCTTATGTTGTGCTCCCTTGAAAAAACACTGACCAGTTATATCAGTTACATTAAACAGATTTCTGTCCGACTGCTAAGCAAGGGGGAAAAATAACAAAATAATAGGGGAGCAAAGAATAGATTTGGGAAGAAAATACTAGGAAAGATTTAAAGGAAGACTGAAGTTCTCAGGTAAAGCCTTAACGTACTGCTGGGATCACCAGAGCATGGCATAGTTATTCAGAGAGCTGAACCAGTTCACTGAGACACTCTGCATTATTTTTACACTGATTAGGGCCAACTGAAGGGTATAAAAACGATTACAAGGCATGGCTGCATACAATATCTGAAAACAAAACTGAGGAAGTCAGTTCTAGTCTTGTCTTTGTAATTCAGCCTGAATTAGACAAAATCCCTACTGTGAGCCTAGAAACAATTTAGAAAGAGAATATTCATGCCTCTCTCTAGTCATAAATCATAGTGCTCATTTCTAAAAGTCCTCTACGAGCCTCAGCTTGGCACGACTATAAACTATTTAGATTATGCAAGCTTAGACATTGCCTCAAAATGAATGAGCAAAAAGAAGAAACGTATATCAAAACCTCATTCCCCACTTCTGAACTCAATTTGGTAAATAGAACCAGCCATAAATCCTGCAAATGTTCTTGACTAGTTCTTTTTCATTAAACTTTATCACCCATGCAAGTCTGGGTTATCAGCTGACACACACACATACTAATAAAGAGGAGGAACTTGTACACCCACTGGAATGTGAATTAGGAATGTTATGTTTGATTTGGAGTTTGATGCAGAAGAAACAGATTTTACATCTGCATTAATGGCTCAATGCTGTTGCTTTGCAGCTAGGTTGGCATTTTTCACTTCAGGAAGAAGAAAGTTACTGCCATACTGCAGTTTCAGTCCACTAATTTTCTATTGCAAGGGGACACTTAGACACCCACTGTTCAATAGCATCACCCCCTTTCACCATAAATCATCTCTCTCACTCCCCTTGTGGGAGTCTTTGCGGCTTACATTATCTCTACAATCTTTTTCTCTAACACCTCCATGAATTTCTGTTCTATCCAACTGTTCACTGTTTACAAAAACCCCTCTCCTGAGGATAAAGATAAACATTTCATCATCTGCAGCTCTCTTAGAAACCTAGAAGAAAAGGGAATACTAGGCATGGTTTCCTGAACAGACTCAGATCTCCACACATACATTGTCTTTTGAAATAATAAATAAAATCAAGCCCAAACAAATTATTTACTTTATTGAGAGAATAACATCAATTTTGATAAAAGACCCTAAAGAAAATTACTGATTGTGTTGAAGATCTAGGTCCTTCAGGATCTGAAATCCTGAAGTTCTTCACAGGTGTAAGAAGTAACTCTAGCTGATCTACAGGACCATGGAGGGCAGTGAGGAATTCTACTTTTAGTTAAAGAGTGAAGATATCTACTGCCAGTTTTAGCTATGGCCTGCAGTCTTATCTCCATCTCAGTCCCTTTTATGAATCTATTGCCACACAGACTTCTCATGAAATAATTCCACTGAGGAGGGTTTGTTTCATAAAGTCACTGAAAAAAATTGTGTCTTTACACAGAAACTGTCATCAGAGCTATCCCATGGAAAGCTTCATACCTGCATGTGCTTCTCAGTGTACACAACAACCACACTATTATCTACAATTATAAAAAAAGAGATACCAGTCCTATGACTTCTAAATTACAGCTGAAACACAATTTGTGGTGGAATAAAGGATAGGCATCTTGCACCAAGCAAACAGTAACAAGAATTCTTAGCTATTTTCAAGATCAGAAAATTCCAAGGACACAATAAAGAACACTGATAAAAGCTTAAACATTTTGCTACAACAGAAAGCCAAAGCTGTCTCTGGGCAAACACCTGCCTGTTATCAAACACCTTAGCTATTAGAATAATTTCTTGTATGGTGAGATGCATGGAGAATACTTCCTTTCTCTGTTCAGGGTGAAAACTTGAGTGGGCTGACCAGCCTTAAACCAACAGATTTCTGTAAGCATCTTGGCAAGACAGAGAAAAATGTCAACTGTTTGGAAATAAAAGTTAGGACATGCGATATGATTGCCCCTGCAGAAAACCAGAAACTAACCAATTTAATCTCTCCAAGCAGGTCTTCCTGTTGTGCATTGTTAACATACCCTAAAGTATTGATAAACTGTGACAGTTTTATAATTCTTTCCCAAACACAAAACCTTGTCCAGCCATTCAGACTGAGCTCTGAGATGACTATTTGCAAAATATACACCCATTAAAGTCTAAATTTAGATTCCACAATACACAGCAGGAACAGGACCAGGGTTAGGCACAGGCCTTCCTATTTTCTTCAAATCTGGGGCAGAAAGGATCCGGTCTGGTCTTTGGCATGATTCAAAGCAACTTTCTGTCTTCTTACAATTAGAGGCCACTGCTTCACTGAGCCAGTGGCCTTTCTGGAATTGTCTCTTGTCCTACTTCCTTACTCTAAGGGATGTCACCTTTGTGGGTGAATAAGGTTGATTATCTTCCCTCAATAGAGAACTATTTTTAAATTATTTTTTTTTAGGGAACCCTGTTAATTATCCATCCAGACTGATGGCAGCTGAAGCAGACCCGAGAGTCAGGTCCTACACACACTAATAAGGATTCCTTTCAGGACAGGAAACCAGCTTGTTACTCTTCCTTTGTTAACTCACTTTCCTGGGTGATGGAATGAGCTAAATCGCAGGTGCTGGCATGAATAGTGGAAGTGTGCATAGGAACAGGAAAAGTGGAGGAAAACTGCTACAATAAAGAAGAAATTAAAAGAAGCAGCAGTGCCATGAGGACAGGGAAGAAGTAAACAGCAGATTTAGGGTGACAGGCATGATGATGCTATAAGAAAAGAGGAAACAGCAGTTCAGCGTACATTAGTTATGCATAACTATAAAATGATAATTTAAACAGCCATCATTAGAATGCCTAAGAGGTGAAGCATTTCCTATGGGATATAAGGCCAACAAAGTAAGAAAAGTAAGCGGCAACCATTTTAAAATATTTTACACCATTTCAAGTAAGATGAAATTTTTTGTATTTTCCAGATGCCACTTTTTTTGAGAGCTTACTTGGTATATGGGGAGACAGATTATCTGTATATGAAGTCCATGTAACAGCAACTTAATGTGCCTGATACAAAATCCATTTTGGAACCTGTTTTATATATTGAGACACACTATAAACATCTTTATTCTGCTCAAAATACCTCCTTAACCTTAGTGGAATACGGAGCCTTCTGGGCAAACAAACAGTTGCTCTGCTGTGAAAATTCCCAAAGAATTTTGGGAACAGTAAGGACAGGCTTTCTAGCCACGACTCTCTTTCCCGGTGAAACGTGACCAGTTTTTCCGCTCCCGGGGCGGGGGAGGGAGGCAGGTGTCGGACGGAGCTGGGGGGCACGACGGGGGGCTCCTCACACGTGCACCGAGAGCAGCCGCGGAGGGCGGAAGGTGCCGGGGCCGGAGCCAAGGAGAGGACAGTCGGCGGCACACAGAGCCCGATTTAATCGCCCCGAGGCGCCGCCGGCCCGGCCCCGCCGACGTGACCGGCGCGGCGCGGTGGCGGCCCCGCTACGTGCGGCTCCGATCGCCGCTTCCCGGGGCCCTCCCGGCTACGTGAGCGCCGGCAGCGCCCGCGGCGGGGGAGCCGGAGCCGGAGCCGGCCCGCCCGGCCCCTCCGAACGCGCAGTCCGGCCCCGCCGGCGGAACCGGGGCAGCGCCGGGAGGAGCGGTCCGTACGCCAGGAGGTGCGCATCGCGCAGGGAGCAATGCTGGCCTGCGGAAGCTGAGGTCATAGAACTGGGATGAGTCCTCAGTCTGTACATTTCAGGGATGAAGAATTGCAGTTTATGCTAGAGACGGAGGATTCATCAATTTGGAAGTGACTGAGAAGGAGGGATGCGGACTATGAGCTGCCCTTGTTGCAGCTGTGAGAAAAAGCATACTGTGTCCAGTTCTGGACTCCTCAGGATGAGAGACACGTGGAGCTCCCAGAGAGGGTCCACTGGAGGACCACAAAGATGATGAGGAGTCTGGAGTATCTCTCTTATGAGGAGAGACTGGAAGCTGGGCCTGTTAAGTGTAGAGAAGAAAAGACTAAGAAGGGATCTTTAAAGTGCATTTAAATTTCTCAAAGGCAGGTGCCAAAAGGATGGGGCCAGACTCTTTTTGGTGGTGCCCTGCAACAGGACGAGGAGCAGTAGCCATAAATTAAAACACACAGGAAGTCCCAACTCAACACAAGGGAGAATTTCTTTACGTTGAGGGTGTCAGAGCACTGGAACAGGCTGCCCCGGGAGATTGTGGAGTCTTCCTCTCTGGAGACATTCATAATCCACCTGGACACATTCCTGTGTAACCTGCTCTAGGTGACCCTGCCTTAGTAGGGTCATTGGATTAAGATGATCTCCAGAGATCATTTCAAACCCCAACAATTCTCTGATTCTGTGAAATGTGATCCTCGGTGCTCCCAGTGTGAAATGCCACAGCACAAGTGTGAATATTCAGTAGGCCACAGCTGAGATGCTACCTGCAACTCTGGCTCAGTCATCTGATTCTGGTCACTCAAATACAGGTGAACTGGGACTTGCATACCTGCTGAGAAGACTTACAAGCAAGATAAGGAGGATGGAATCTTTTGCAAAACAAAAGGATAGGGAAGAATACTGAATACTTAGTTAGCTGGAGCTCTATCAGTTCATGATAAGTTTTATATATATATGTATATTTGCAGTGGCAGGAAAACTGGACTTGAGCAGGGTGTCATTTCCAATCTTCTGGTAGATGGGCCAGGAGTGTCTAGATACCTCAGTGATAAATCATGCAAATAAGTAAATACACAAACAGTAATGACATTCCTAATGTACTTATGCAGGGGCCTCCAACAGCTGTGCAAATGTGAATGCCAGACACATATCTATCACTCAGCTAAGCAAAAAGCAGGAATTATTGGCTTCGTGTGGAGCTGGGAACACTGTTTAGGGAAGCTGAGGATCATAAAGCTCCATTGGGCTGAACTAGCAACACACAGAAGATCTGGAGTGCAAATACTCTGACTGCTGTAAGAATGCTCCACTGCTTAAAATGGGATGAGGGCCCTGTCACTTTCTGGGGAGTGGCCTATGTTGTACTGTAATGCTGTATTCTTTATAGCCCAGAGACAATAGAAAATAATCAGAAGCTTCTCTGTCAATTAAAGCAACCTTGAAGTGGCTCTATATTTTGCTTGGGCACATCACAACAATGGAACAGTGTTCCCCCTAAGTGAAAGAACCATGTAACTGGGGAAAAAAAAAAAAAAGTGAGTAAGAGAAAGAACTGAAAGAAACCACAGTAACCCTTAATTCTCTTTTACGACAGTAAATGCAAGTCCTCATTTAAATTCAACCAGCAACAAAAATTGCTTTGCATCAGCCATACTTCACTGGCCCATACTTCCCAGATACTTGTCCATACTCTCAGCATAAGCCTGTAACTACAGGCAATCTAGTGAAAAAGCAGACACTTTCCTTTACTAAACTTGGCCCATAAAGAAAACACAAAACAAAACAAACCAGCTAGAAAAACTCAGGAACAGGCTTTTAAGAATTCCTCAAAGAAAAAGTGTTGGTCTACCTGTGTAGGCACTGGCCTCATAACAAAGGCTTGCTTTCAAAATACACATCAGCAGTAAGAAAAAAGGTGAAGTCTCTCCCTGGTCTCAATCCTTCATGTCCCATTCCCCAACCCAGTGGTCTCAGGCAAAGCTAAAACACCTCTGATGGCCACAGCCCTCCATTTAGTGCGAAGTTGAACCTGACCTTCCTCCATGATGCTAGGTAAATCTTGGGAGTCTATCCCAGCTCTTTGATTGGTTTGCTTCAGGGTTTGTACAAGTGAATTCCTTTCTGTCAGTTTTCTCCACTGGAAAAATAATGGTTCATTTTAGTCTCATGATATTTGAGTGTCTCCTGAGTCATGAAAGGTTGAAAGTCAACCAGAGAGAAGACATTTCCCTTGGAATGGCATCTGTTTACATAAACTTTTTTGCATAAGTTTTATTGCAGATGAGTTATCAGACAGTTTCAACTCATAACTTTTAATCCTATCTAGTTATGTTCCTGCAAACAAATCTCCACATTTCCTTTGCCTGGGAAATGAAATAAGTTTGTTTGTTTTTTTTTTTTTAATGGCATTAAGCAACCTGTTTCACACAGCAGACATCAGTTTTCCTTTCTGTGAGGCATGCATCATGACACAGGACATATAGGAGAAAAAAAATCTGGGCTGGGCTCTGTAGCATTGCTGTTGAGTCACTTACACCATTGCTAGCAGCCACGAAGTGAAATGGTTGTGGAAACCTTTTCCTGGACCTGTATAAATGATGTCAAATGCAAAGCACTGGAACATTGTATATTGTATTCTTTCTCACATGGTCTAGGCTTCACATTTTGGCACAAACATATAATTTCCCCACATTTCTAGGCAGTAGTCATATTTGCATTTAGGCCTGCATCAAACAATTCTATAAACTCATGTGAGGCCAAAGCTTGTCCTAAATAACTAAGAATGACAGGTAGGAGAAACTATTTATTTCAAATTTATGAATGCTGGATAAAGCTATAAAATTGCTGTACCGTGGAAAGGTTAATATTGTAGTGAATCAGCAAATTTCTATCACAGCTGGTGTCACATAACTCCCTGAAAAGGGAAAAATGCCTATGTGAGTCACTGCCATTAATAGCCTTCCATTTAAAAAGGACTGAAGAACTGTCTTAGAAGAAATGTACGACTGCCCTTGCACCCAGTGGTCTGTAAGAGCTAGAGATGTGTCATGGAAAAATCCCAGAAAAAAAGAAGGAACAAAAAGCAGGAAGTGGCTTTTGAAAACAAGGATGTTAAGAGTTCAGGGAACTCAAAGGAGCACACTTTGACCAAGGGAAGTCTTTTGACCATTGTACTATGAGAAGGAAAAGGTACCGAGTTGTGAGGGAAGGAGATGGGCTTTGGAGTATACACAGACAGCAAGTGGCAGCCTACCTCTTGGGAAGAGGCAGGAGAGAAAAACATGAAGCTGAGCAGATTCTTCATGTCACAAAAGAAGTTCATGTGTAAAAAAGGTGAGGCATGGGAATATGGCACTTATGGAGAGATGCAAGAACATCTGCAGTGAAATCTTTCCACAGAAACTAAAAGGCATGTTGTCTCCCTCATTGGTGGAATTGGGTTTTTTCCCAAGAAATCTGAAAAGCTGTGGATCTTTGGTTTGCTATTGCATCAATTTGAAGAGCTTGCTTTCTTCTGCCTTCCAGTTTCCTGCATATTCAATCTCACTGTATTAGGATGACTGTACTAAATTACCTGGTCTTGGCCAATGGTCCCACTTCCAAAATACTTTCCAGGCAGAGCAGCATTGCAGCCAAGCTATAGTCATCACAATTTGTCTGTTCATAACCACTTACTGCAGCTGCATCTCCCTACAGAAAGCAGAAACACTTCTGGGCTGTGATAGGAACCTAGAAAACAAGGTAAAATGGTCATAGGGAAAGGAGCATCTTCATGTTAACCTTTGAGACAATGATTTCCAGTTGTGAGTTTGCACTGAAACAGAAGAGAGCACAATTTATGAATCTGTTTCTTCAGTATTGACATGGAGCTGAAAGGACCATAGCTACACCCTTTAGCAGCGGAAACTTCTGTTTTCTCTTCCCCTTGTGAGGAAAACTGAGCAAGCAGAGGGAGGAAATGGCCCTGCTTTGGCTCCCCTGTGCAACCTTCAAGCTCCAGTGAAGACTTGCCAAGCATCATCTCAGGTTTTTTGTGCTGATACACTAAGGACTGGCAGGCAGTTCAGTTCTCTAAGTAGTGGCAATGGGAAGGAAGAAGAGGCGCTACTGCTTAGTTAATTGCTTTTTATGGACTGGCAGGTCTGTACCCTCTGTTAGTGGTCACAAGATAAGAGCATCTCAAAGTTTTAGGGAAAAGATGGTATCAGAGACTTACAAGTGGGGAACAACAAAGCAACAAACACTGGTGCAGCTGCCCTTGATTTTTCATTATCTCCACACTGGCATTAGATGCAAAAAGAAACCGTGAGAACTGAGTCATAAAAATGCTCATTGATGTAAATTAAAGCACAATTAATCACAGGTGAAAATTATACTTTTTAACTGTCCAGAGAGTACTGCTATTGATGCCTAAGCACTTCTTGTGTAACAGCAATAATGTCCCAATATGTTTAATTAAAGGAGGAATGTTTGCCAATAACAACAGATACAAAAACTGAAGCCGAAAGTTTTAAATATATTTTCAGATATGAGGGCCATGTTAAACTGTAACTTAAAACTGGCAACAGCTATTTCTTAAGGACCCTCTTGGTCTTTATGTAATGTTTCTTGGTGACATTACTCACTAACTCAGTCTTTTGCTGTTGACTCATTCAGACTCTGTCTAAGCAGGGAGAAGCTTACATGCTTCTCTTTTCAGCTATGAAATGTAAACATTTTTATGAAGGCAGAAATTGTGGTTAACATGCTGCATGCTTGAAAATATATTAGAAGTCTCGTGACTTAGCTGAAAGTAGCTGACAGGAAGCAGAAGAAAATGAGAGCTCCCTCAAGGATTAAATATCTATACCAAAGGTATGCTTCTGTATACAAGTTATTCAGGAATGAGGTCTCAGAAGAAAAAGCCAAGTGATGCCTCTTCACAGTTCAGCAGAAAGCCTAGAAGCAAGTAGTAATCCAGTAATAAGGACCTCACGTGAGAGACGAGGGAACAGCCTAATTTAGAGAAGGGACAAGTTGTGTCTTCCATCTCTGAGGTGAGTGTCCTAATCCACAGGCAATAGAGGATTCTAGGATTGGAGTATCTTCTTCTGTAGCAACTTCTGTTGTGAATCAGATAGTAAATATGGAATTGAGAAAGGCAGAAGGAGCCAGGCTTTAAAGCTAAGAGTGGTCTTCTAGGAAGTCTGATACTTATGACACTCTGGCCTTCTGGGCTCTGGATATAATCTTGCACAAAGCTCTCTTGTAAACCAGGTGGGTACTTTGGCTACCATGCCTAGACTTACCAGATTCACCTGGAACATACTTATCCTGTCCTATTAATATTGCAACATTGCAACAGGGGATTTGGTTCATCTGCACCTGCATCCTAATGGTCTGATTTCCCTCTGACCTAGTTACTAGACCTAAAACTTTGATTGTCTAGGTCAAGCTCAGATGCATGCAAAAATTGGAAAATCTAAGCATGCTATTAAAAAAAAATAAACCCTTGCTTTCTGGAAAGTTCATGGTTTCTTTTGATACAAAATGAAGAAATTCCTTCAAGACTTTGGAAATTTTAATGGCCTTTTAATGGCAAATTATTTCCTTACAGTTAAAGTGCTGTTGTGGATACCTGTAACAGAAATGCTGCGAGTGGTATGAAGGTGAATTGAGTTTGGAAATTCTGAAAGGGGCCCAGCCACCATGCTCCCAGCCACCATCTTCCTAGGGCAAATCAGGAGCACCCCAGGACCTCTGTCTCATTATTGCAGTGAATTAAGCCTGCTAGTCCTAAGACTTGGATCCAGGAATGTCTGCATGCACTCATTTTCCAGTCATCTTGGGTACATTCATCTCCTCCTTTGCCTTAGGAAAACATTCTGGCCTACTTTGGCCAGAAAATTTGTGCATCCATTCTCTATGCTGTCCCTCAGAATTCCAACACCAAAAGTTTAGGTGCTTGACTGTAGTGAATCTAAAAGAAGACAACTCTAATAATCCAATGGATGACTAAGGACTGTCTTAATGCAATAAATGCATA
This sequence comes from Calcarius lapponicus, assembly GCA_039654755.1. Taxonomy (NCBI): domain Eukaryota; kingdom Metazoa; phylum Chordata; class Aves; order Passeriformes; family Fringillidae; genus Calcarius; species Calcarius lapponicus. The sequence continues at coordinate 71,653,296 of CM077465.1, read as the reverse complement.
ATGTCTTCAGTCCTAAGTCTTTGTCATGCACAACAACCAGTAGATGGAGCTTATTTACCAGCACTGGAAGAACCAAAGAGTCTCAATTCCAGCATTTTTTGGGTGGTAAATAGCAGCAAGTCACACCGATGACAAATTTATTGTGCTGTGCCTTACAGTGCACGTCTTAATGTACTGCACTGGCCTTGGTTGTGTCATTTTGTCAGTCCTTGAGTTTAAGAGACAACCCCTTGTGTCATGGATCTCAAGGTCCCCAATACAACTGGAAAAAGAATTAATAGATTAATGTACCTTAAAATGTCCTTATTTACACACTCAACAAAAAATCTGTAAAAGATGAAATGTGTATACGGACCAAGACATCTAAGCACTTGTGCACAAAATTTAAAAATGTATTTTTTAAATGAAGTGTTTTTTCCATCTTATCATAGTTTTCTGGCATTCAAGAAACCTTTTCTTTCTAAATTTTTTAATTCCATTTCAAAAAGGAACTTGTATAAGAAAATATATTTAAAAAGGAAAATGTAAAATAATTAGCACATTTCAACCATCTCATCTAAGAATGCTGCAGATTTTATTTGGGCATTTCCTGCCTTGAAATCTGTTTTGGCATTATCACACAGAGGTGAGTAATATGCTGACAGCACTTCCTGCTTTAAGGGTCCCTCTGGGCTAAGAAGAACTGGTTTAGGACTGACACATTGGCTTTTGTCCCAGCTCTGGCACCCAGGGAAGATCAGAAGCCCAGCCAGTAGTCACTAAGCTCAGGGTAGTCTCTGCTTCACAGCACCTTAAGAGGGGCAATACAAATGACCCCAGCCCTCGGGAGGCTCCAGCTCACACTAAGAAGTGTTGTGGCCCCTGCAGGACTCCAGAGTGTGGCCACAAAGGTAATTGGGCAATTTTGCTCCTGTGCCTGCAATCATTCACCTCTTGCCTGCAGTGCACAGACTGAGTAACAGGGTAAAATTCTTTAGGTTCCTCTTCAGCATTAGGCTATAGAAACCAAATTTCTTCTTTTTTTTCCCCCTGTGAAAACTGGATATACAAATCAAAACCAGTACTGCTGGCTCTTACAGATTCTATTGTAAGTCACAGCCATCAGTCAAGCAATTACACAGTAAACACTTTCAAGTTTCCAGCTCTCATAGTGATGAAAACTCCAGAACAAGAAGCCCAGAAGCCAATCTAAACAATTTAAAATGCTCTAAGGCTCTTAAAAATCCCATGAGTTTTAAGTCAATCATGATGCTAGAATCTGAGTAATGATTTTTGAATATTTCGCACAGGAGGGGAAATCACTGGTTTTGTAGCACTAAAAAATGGTGGGTGCAGTCCTGAATAAGAGTGGAGCACAAGCAGCCTCATAGGAGGAGCCAGAACAGTGAATGACAGCACAGACAGCAGAGGTTCCAACACTTTGTAGATTTTGCATCCCCTATGACACTTACTTAGAGAGGGTTTTGAGAGTGGCAACATCACGTCCACCTCATAGCAACAGCACATCTGTGGAGAAATTCATCTTTACTCCCTTAAAATTCCTTGGCTGGCTCATTGGTATCCAAGCAAAGTTTGCTTGACTGATGTATCGACTACAAGCTCTTTCAATGAATTTCAAACATGGTACCTCATTTTCTAAAATAAAACAGTTTCCAAAGTTATGGTTAGAGACAGTTTAAAAGTTTTAACTTATGAATAGTGAACCAGAAATTCCTAAGGACTAGAAGCATAGTCTTAGAGATAAGAAATTTTCTGCCTTACATTTAGGTACTCACTGGACATATCATCAGCTAGAATATCCCAAAGCACACACTTGAAATTGACACAGTAACAGACTGTCTTTGATTTTCACAGGTTTGTTGTCTGGGGGTATTTAACCACTGTCATATAGCTTTGAAATGGAAAGTTACCTGTTACCTACTTCAATTTTACCAAGGAAAGAACTTTGGTTACTTTGAGGGTCTCAATAGCTGCCAGTAACTAAAGTAAGAATTAGATGAGAACAAACATCAGAAAAACCCTTTCCTTTCTCGAAAGAATGCTGTTTTTTCTAAACATGTTGTTTTTCGAATCCTTTTAAGTTTTCCATTATTTCAAAACCAAAAAATCCTTGAATTACAAACAAAACAAATGAAAATTGTCAAAAGAACCTTTGGAAGAAATGTGCATCTCTCTTTTCACGTGATTATTTGAGTGTTCACTGTCAAGGACCAGGAGTTCCTCAGCCAGGCAGAGCTCAAAGTAATCAGATCCTTTTAGGCATCTCAGTAGGCTTTAGCAGTTGAATTGTTTAGCCACTGCAAAACAAATATTAACTATATGGGAGATGGCGTTGTATGGAAAATCACCCAATGAAAGGCCAGTGTCCACAAAGGAGACAGAGGAGCCCTGCAAGAATCAACTTTATTTGAATAAAGGGAGAGAGGCCACTAGGCCATACCCCCGTGGAGCCTCTCCCAAGTCTTTGGAGGATGCAGCCTCCTTTTATCCTAAATTCCCAACTTCATATTGCCCTCCTCCTTTCCCTGTTGGCTGAGGCACTAGGAAGAAACAGCTGCCTGCTACATATTCCCCCTTTAATATGTATCCCCCCTCACCATGCATTCTGTGACCATTAAAATTTGTTCTAAGCCGACCCTGGGCAGAGAAGTTAATATTCATAAGTCTCGTAAGTCTGTGCATTTCCCCCCCCGCGAAGTTCAGAAGTTCAGCCTGTGCTCAGTTCTGCAACAAACTTGTGCAGCTTGATTTTCATACAGACACTGACATCCATTCTTCCAGAACCTAACGGGTTCTTTCAGATCAAGTCACTTGTGAAGATATGAACACCCATTTCTCCTGTCAGTGTCCTAATGACTCCCTACTCCATGCTTTGTCACAAGAGGAAGGAGATGATCCTGGCATTTCAAAAGCTATTGCATTTTTTCTTTGATTGAGGCATAGATACTTTCTTAGAAAAGTAGTATCTCTGGAAAATAGTCCCAAAAGGAGCTGGCACTGTCTTTCATCTTTATTAGTGGCCATACATAAATTACAGATTGTGTTTCTGTAGCTTGCCTTCAGAAACACTTTTCACTGTGGCTGACTGTAGTTGCTGTAGTTTAGATAGGAAAAAAGATAGTGGCATTGATGTAATTTTGGCTTGATGTGGTATCTCTAGATCAAGTTTTAAAATCTGTGCCTGAGGTTCTTCAGTAACCTGAAGAGGATGAGAAATTTCAGAAATGGATGCTTTGTCCTCTTGGTTAGCATGATTTAGTGAGAAGCCTTATTGCAGAGAGTGCTTTGAAGCTGGAATCATTACTGGAGCATGAAAATCTGTTGAGAACTTTCCTCTGCCAGCAGAGGTCATGACAATACTTCCTTGCATGTGGAAATCTTCTTTGCTGTTCATTTGCTAATTCTCTAGCATCAGAACATGTGTAGTGCTGGTATCCATCTCCAGAAAAGCATTAGAGTTAATTTCCTGGGATTCTCCACTGTCAGCCACTTCCTGCTAAGGATTTTTACATTCACTTAGAGGACAGATTTCATAACTGCTATGTGAGGTGAACTCTTGGCTGCCTCTGCCTGCCCAGATTTGTGAAGTTGCTGATGTTCAGTAGTTGCTCTTTTTAGTGTCTAAAGATGCCTGAGAGATCAAGGCCACTTCCTCACAGCCAGGTAGTCCTTGCCCCAAAGAGCTTATGAAGCAGAAACTTTAGAGAGAGAAGAAAGAAGTTTTTTCCCCTGTTCTTGCTGACTGACAGAGTTTGGCTGACATGACACCCTGCTGAGATACTGGCAGAGGGGAGCAAGAAGCATAAAGCACAAATGTGGCTCTAGCACATGTAACTTCTTTACTGTGGACAACCCCAAGAGTGACCCTGCCCTTCAGCACCGAGTGTGGCAGGACAGTCGCTGTTAACCACCTATGTGCCTATCAACAGATGGGGGTGAGAAACACAAGATGGAAAGGAAGGCATGGATACAAAGACAAGGTAAAGAACAAGGTGAACTGCAGCAGAGCAGCAGCATCTTATGAAGTACTTCTGCACTTTCAGGGACACAAGGAGATAGAAGTTGGTGGCCTATTTGTGTTATATAATGTGCACAGTACATGTAGGAAGTGGCATTGTTGAAGTTACCACTACAGGAGCACTGTAGTTACCACTACTTTACCATCACATACATACTCATAAAGCCCAGAAATATGGATGCCTTATAATTTACTAATATTTCTTTTTGGACAAGTTTGACAACTGTATTAGGATGAGGGCTAGGAATCCTTATGTTTCTGTCAGAAATAAAATCTGCTCACATACAAGTGAAGCCACCTGCCTTTTGTGAAATTCCAGTGCAAACTCCAGTTTGTAAATTGTGTAGTTGAATTTACACAAGATGCCAACACAACCTGCTCAATATGATATGTACTGCTCTGTGACATTTACCTTGCTCAATATATTTTTTCAAATCACTGTGCGGAACACTGAGAACACTGCAGCAAAAGGGAATAATGTCAGGAAAACTGCCTGGGTTTTGAAGGAACCCAGTACAGTATTAGGGAAACACTGGGAATATAATGACTTTTCTGTCCTTTGGTGTGATTAAGCACATAAATGCTCTGGGTTTAAAGGCACATTGGTAACTCAAATGTTCTGGTATTTGAAGCTGTAGTATATATGTCAGTTTAAATCCAGATAGCCAGGGATTAATATCAAGGCTTATTTTAATACAGAAGCCACACAGGATTAAAGAAACTACTTGCTTTTCTTCTGGTACAGAGAGGGTGAAAATAACTCCTGAAGAGCTCAAGATTTATGCACCACTTCAGTTCAGTTCTGATGCTGCTAAGTAGAGCATTGTGATGTATGTCTGCATAAAGGTGACCTTAGCACAGCAGGAGTACCCCAAGGTGTTTATCTGGCCCCTGCCAGGACATGTGGAGAGAACTGAAACTCTTCTTAAAGGCAGATTTATAGCACCAGTAAGAACCTGATTAAACCAACAATTCTCCAAGGGTTTTGTGGCAAAACCTTCAACATAAGTGTTTTATTTAAATATTTATGGAATTCTGTACCGTGTCTCATAAAAGGTATTTGTATTATTTAAATGTCTTCTACATGAATACTTTTAAATCCTGCTTCTAATCTAACCCCTTTAATCAAGTTCTCTTTATTTTAAATTAAATCACTACATTGGGATCGTACAGTTTATTGCTGATTTATAGCCTAAACCATTGGCTTTCTACAATTTTCCAAAATAAGACCCAGGCTGCCAGAGACTGGCATGATGGAGTTCCTGCTGGAGCCTGCCCAGCAGTAGATATATAGCAGTCTTCCATGGACACGTGAGATTAAACTCCCTTTAAGGTCAATGACACTGTTCCCCTGTGCCATTGAAACAAAATCTCAAAGAGTTCAAATTCATATATGTCAATTATGACACTCTAGTCTGATTTCTTTCAGACAACTGACCAAAGTAATCCAGGAATTCCTATTTAAAGTCCAGAGCTCTCCTCTGAAAAGTAGTCAAGCTTCTAGGAAGATATCCTTTCTTGTCACAGAAACTATGAACAACAGGGAATTCAGTAAACCCAACTATCCTTCTGCATGTTAAAGACATGCAGATACATGCACAAATTGTAGCAAGAGTTTCAGATATTCATAACACACTAGATCACTCACTTGTAGCTTTTTTGAGTCTTCCTTCCCATCTTCCCATGGGGTTTATTGCCAATCTTTGCATACACCTTTAAGGCAAGCTCCTCTGATTTTTTTTTTTACTTCTTATGGAAATTGTATTTTGACCAGCAATCATGACACTGAATAAAAGCACAGAATCTAGACACTCTGAGTTCTGTGACTCTGTGGGAGCAGAAAAAGGATACTTATGGTTATGAATGACAATGTGGGGCATTCAAGCTACCCGTCCAGTCACTGCTGCCTTCAATGGGTCCAGAGAACCTAAAGCCCATGGGGAAGCAAGCAGGAAGGAAAACACCACACATGTTAAATCCCCAGCCTTTTCCATCAGCATAGAAAACAGTCACAGACTAGCTCCTGACACCAGAATGCAGGATCAGTGCATTGCTGTCAGTCTGAGGGGTGGATAAATGCCACACTTAAATATTCATAGAAGAGCTGAAATCATTTAGCTAAAAAGTATTGCAGCATATTTCCTTAGTTCAACGAGTGCAGCAGTGTGTGTACCTACGTACTCTGCACCAGGATCAGGAAGGTCTAAAGGGAACACAGAGGTAAACTGGTGCAATATCACCCCTCTAATGAAACGGATCCATTTCCTCTGTGTAATGAACTGCTTTTCAGACTCCACTGCCTTGTCTGCACCACCACTTATACTGACAAGAAAAGGGTACCTTACCAAATCAGCAGGGGGGGGATATTTCTTATCAGATCAAAAATTACCAAGGCAAAACCAAGACAAATCTAATAATGACTTAATGCCTTTCCTGTTTGTTATTTTTTTTATTTAGAAATCAATCCAGGAAATGGCAGGGACTATAGGTCAGTATGATTGATCTCCATAAGTCTATGAGTATGGGGATAATTGCTTATTTGACATGTGTGTGTGTCCATCAGGTTTCTTTGCTAAGCAAATTTCTCTGTGTAAATAATCTCGTGAAATGACATAGGGACAAATTCTGTCCAGCCTGTACTTTATATACAAGCTGCTAGCAGTTCTAGAACTCTGTATCTGTAGATCCCAGGGAAATTAAATCTTGTCCAAAGTTCACATGACTAATACCATTTTACCAGGTACAGGGAAGGTCCTTGCTGCATCGTCCTGTATAACAGTGCTGGAGCAACTCTGGGATGCTGCAGCACCAGCTACTGGAATAGCTGACTCCTACCCAGCTCAGAAGCTACAGTCCTTAGAGGCTGCCAGCCTGAAGAGGCAGAGAGCACTCAGAGGATGCAGTATTTCACAGACTCACCCCTGGAACACATGGCAGGGATCAATTATGTGTGTGACACACACACACACACACAATGTACCGCCTCTGCAATTGCTCTGTGGTTCACTGTTAGGGAAGGTGTTTAGCTGTGGAAAACAAAAAGCAGGAGGAGGTGAAAATTGGTTGAAGGTCTATTTTATTTCTTTTGCTAGATGGCCTACCAAACATACAATGACAGAAAGGTCTAGTTCCTAGCCTTTGCTTCTTTGAGACCTCCCATCTGAGACATGGGCTGCATGCCCCACAGATAGCCAGCTAGCTGTCAATAAGCAGAGATCTTATCTGTCTAAGGACTCCCCTTCCTAAGTAGCACCAGTGTCCTGTGGACAATGAAGTGCAAATTCTTGCCCTGCAGTCTCTCTTTAGCCCCAGGAACAGGGAGTCCAATGCATCTGCAACACTTGAGGTAATCAGAGGCCACAATGCCATGCACAGACACATGAGAGGAGCTGGGATCTGTCACAGTCCATTTGGTTGTCAGCTCTATTCTGATACATACAAGAAATATGATCCCTTGCTTTGTGAGAATAAGCTTATTTGCTCAGGATTTGTATTTGAGGCATGACTCTAAGGCTGTCTGCCTTAGTTATTCAGCAGGAAATCTGCAGTCTCTCACTGAAATTACAGCAAGTCCCATATTTGCTCTGTATATGTTATGTAAGAGTTACTATTCTGGGCTATGCTAAATTTAAAAGAGAAATCTATCAGGGACTCCCACCAGCAACTTGGGCATTGAAATGTTCAGGAAAATCTCCTTCTTTGATTAGGCAGATTGTGAGCAGAAAGGCAGAGTTTGAAGCTTAATTTACATCCCAGTTCAAGTCAAAAGACAAAATTGTAAAGCCCTAGACAAACTGTCAATGATACTGTAATTTAATTTACCCCCAGAATAAAATTTCAGTTACAGTGACACACGGCATTTATAAGGGGGGCATATCCTGAGGTCCCTCACCAATAGATTAAATTCCTTTTCTAGACTGGTTTGGGAGGGTCTGGTGTACAAATGATACAAACCATGGATAGCCTATAGTCAAGTCATCTAGGCTTACTAGAACCTTGTGAAAATAAACTCTCTTCACTCATGAATGTTCATGGCTTAGGTGGGGCTCACACACAGACCTTGTACTGCTTTACCTCCTAGAAGTGATTTTTAACTACTTTTAAGTAGTTAAAAAGTCAGCTGAATGCCATAGAATTTGTGATAGATTGCTTGTTCCTTTCACCCTACCCACAATTTACTAAACAGCAACAATAATAGGATAACTTCTTACTTTACCAGCACTAAGAAAATTATAAGGGGGAAGAAAGAGATAAACACTAGGAGCTACATGTTCAAATGTTTACTGGCACCTAAATGTACGGCATAAACCTGTAGAAAGCTAGATGTTTTGATCAATGTTTGTAACATAATGAATATACACTGTCTCTGAAAACTTTTCATTTAATGACATAGGACAGCAGATTGTTAAAAGGCTCGAATAACTATTTTTGGAAAGCTTTAGCAAGTAGGCAGATAAAGTGAGACTCCCCAAAGGAGATGATGTTTGATGTGACAAACAGGTCAATACCTAAAATCGTGACTGATCCCACTCTGCTCTCTATCCTACTCCAGGCAATCTCATTCAGCTCAAATCCAGCTCCAAAGGCTATGTAAGGCCTCAAAAGGTGCACGAGCTTTCTGCCCAGCGTTTCCTGGGGCGCCAGAGGGGGAAGCCTGTTCCAACCCGGGCTAAGTCAGTTTGCTCCGCCAGCGCCAGGATGACGCTCCCGACTGCCACCGGCGTTTGAGGAATGATGGAGCTGGCCAACAGGTTGTTTTCCCCAAATACTTGCTTCCAATTCAACGTTTTACCATTAAACACCTTATCATGGGCCAGGCTAGGTGAAAGAAAGCCCCTGAAGTTTTTAAATCTCGGTGAAAGGCTGAGAGCTCTGTTTTCAGCTCTCATTTAGGAGGAGTTGAGTGCAGGCTCACCGTGAACAGGAATGGTGCATCTTTATCACCGTGGTTTTTCACGTTTGGCAACCGGTGTGTTGTAGCGTGAGCAGCAGTTCTTTGCTGCTGATGGGTTTCCACCGGGAAGGTGCCTTCCCACACGCTGGGAAGGAGCTGGGGCTCATTGAGACACCCGAAAATCCCCATCTCCACCCAGCACAGGGAGGCATCAGAGGTGGGCTACTGAAACTGCTGCTTGCTGTGCCGAGAATCAGGCGGCCCTACAACACTTTGAAACGCTTGTATTTCTCCCCATAACGAGAAGGACAACGTTCCCCTCAGCCGGCGCCGCTCCCGGGCCGCCGGTGCCGCGTCCGCCCCCCCCCAGCTCCCGCCGCCGGCCCTCAGGGGCCACAAGATGGCGCCGCGAGCAGCTCCCAACATGGCGGGCGCGGGCGGCGGCAGCGGGGCTGGAGGGGCGGCGCTGCCGGGCACTGCTCGTTTTGCTGAGGGGAAGCGCGGGGCCTCGGGTGTGACAGCCCTGCCCTTGGCCCCAGGTGCTACGGAGGGGAAACGCGGGGCCTCGGGTGTGACAGCCCTGCCCTTGGCCTCAAGGGCTACGCAGAACACACGCCGCACTTGCTGGGGATGAAGGGTCAACCACCCCAGCACACTCCAAAGGACTACAGGGCCCTCCCTTATGGTCAAATAGTAATACTCGACACGTGTGGCACACATGCACATTTCTTTTTGTCCCCAGATTTTCAGGTTTTAATTTTCCTTTGTGTGAAAAATGCTAATAACTTGTTTTTTAAAATTTTAAAAGTTTAATAGTAATAAAATGGTTATAAAAATAGTAATACAATTAGAGTAATAATAATTTGGACAATTTTAATTAGGACAAAATGAGACGATAGAAACAAAGAGTTATGGATGTCTGGGTACCTTTTTCTGGGCAGCACAAGCCCGAAAAAGGACCCCTGTTAACAGAGGATTAACCCTTAAAAACAATAGCCTGTTGCATATTCATACATCTCATACATGATGCATAAATTCCATTCAAATACAGGATTCTGTCTGGTCATCGTCAACTTCTTCCTCCTAATCCTAATGGCGTCTCCTGAGCAAGGTGGGAAGAAGTTAGTTTCTCCTGATAATGGGACAATAAAGCCTCTTTCTCTGAAAGATTTAGGTGTTCTGTGACTGCTATCTCAGTGTGAGTCCTTTCTTTAAAAAAAGTATAGCATATTTAAAAAAAATAGCATAGTTTCTATTTTAACATTTTAAACTATATTTAACACACTACTTAAGAGAATTAGTACAGCACTACTTTCTAACACAACATACATAATAGTCATTTTAATATTTGTGAAAAGCCAATAATAAAATATGCATTTTCCACACTTTGTTTAAGAAGCTAAGTAATTACACGAAGATCTTCAGCAGAGTCCTGTAATGGGTCAGGGACAAAGCAGGGCACGATCAGCAGGGCACTGAGCTGCTGGTCCTTCTGGGAATGCTCATGCTTCAGCTGGGATACTCCAAATAACCACTATGCAGCCAGAGCTTTTCAAGCCAAGACCTGCATGGAGCTGAAAGCCAAACTTGACTGAAACTCCCTGCATATTAAAAGTGGAGAAATCCCAGCCAGTTCTGGTGTGCTGTAAACATTAACGAGCTAAGTGGGGTATTACGGCTCCAAAGAATCACCACTGCTCTTATAGGTGAGAATAATCATACCACATTTCAATCCAGCACCAGGCTAAAGAAAAGAAGGCTTAGAGGCAAGTAGCTGTACAGAAAATTCTTACTTTTTATCTTTTGGTGAAGCTAAATGGAAAATTTCAGGTCTGTAGTCCATGAATAGCTGCAAAATGCAGCCACATGTGAGAAAACTCTAAAACACACAAAAATCTCTGCACTTTGAGAACACTTCCCATTGGTGTAACTTTTAATGGAGATCAGTGCCAACTCTGGGATTTTAATCAGGACTTTTACTTCTCAGCCAGTCTGGTTCCTGTGTAACAGTGCTGTGATAGAAAATTATCCCTATGGAGCCAATTGCACCTTTGGAAATTTGGAAAAGGTGGGTGTCCCCTTCCTGCTGAAGTAGTGTTCAGCTGTTGAGAGAGTATCATACTGTGTTCTCCTCCCAGGACCCTTCTGGGAATTGCATAATTCAGAATCTATGCCAGAAGGAGTGGATGGACTTAGGAGTCCACTCAGTACCCCTGGAAAATCTTCATAAAGTTATATATTCTTCCTGGATGTTCAATCCTCCTGTGAAATCACCCTGCCAGAGCATCCAGAGGGGCTTCTGGGACAGCATCAGGGCAGAGATGGCCTCCTCATGGCTGCAGCATCTCTCCAGATCTCTAGAGGACATCAGAGCTTGCAGCAGCTCCACTGTCTGCAGGGTAAACCTGTGAGGAGTCATGGAGGCATTTCTTCCCTCTGCTGTGCCTCCTGCAGATTTTTCCTTGGGAAGGGATGATCTAAGCCCACGTGATTTGGGATTCGATGTTTTTACCCTAACAACAACCGTAGTGCACTTCTCAAGCAGAACTAAAGAGTTTTGCTTCTCTTCCACTGTTGAGCAGCTGTTAATAGTCTGTACAAAGTGTATCTCTGTGCCAAAATTCAGGCTTCTCCTTTAAGTAACTTACAAACTAGCCTTCTGGAAATGCCTTCTGCTTATTTAAGTGCCACTTAATAAGAGCACTGCCCTCATCACTGGGGGAGGAGGGGAGAGAGCCGAAATATGAGGTCATGCTCCAGTCATGTGACTGCTGCAGCATCTGTCAACTGTGGTACAAATACTAAGCCATAACTGTGCATTTATGACATTCAAACCTGCTCAGCAAAGCCTCTCCTCCTGCCTGGTGCCTTTGTCCTTTCTCTACTTAGGGATCCTCTTAAAAGTTGCCTAAGCAAACTTGCACCACAAATAACAAAGCATACATTTTGGTGGTCCTGTTGTACTGAATATTGCATTGTACCACAAAAATCGCATTCTAATTAAATCCTTTCCCTGCAAAAAGCTTCAGGGCAGTCTCTTGGGTGGGACTGTTTGGAGTGGCAAATTTAACCACTGTGTTTCAGGAGAGCTCTGAGTCTGTTAGGCTGAGCAGGAGTGAATGCAGTCCTCTGCCTGGAGAAAATGGGGTTTGAGACCTTTTTCCAAACTGTCTGCAAGATTCTCACCTCAGCTGCAGTGTGGCTGTGAAGGTTATGCAATCACTGGATAAAATAGTTCGGGATTTGGGGTTTTTTTCAGTAACTGTATTATGACTCCAGGGATAGCCAGATCCATTGTGGGTTACGTCAGGAGGTGCAGCAGCACACCACTGTTTTCTCTCTCTCTCTCTTTCTCTGCAGCCTGCCTTCTGTATTGCAGACTCAGAAGCATTGCCAGCACAGTGTGGACACATTCCCATTGTTTACAAGTTTCCATTTTTATTTGGTGAGCCATGGCAGAGAAGAATGAATACAGATTGTGTACTGGGTAACCCCTGAATTATTAGAACCACAGGATTTAATTTAATTTAATGTAATTTGATGCATTTAATTGCGTAGAATCCAGCAACATCCAACAGTATTTGTTGCAAGTAGTAAATTCATTAGAACTGTACAAGGCCCTATAGATTAGCCCCTGTATGACACAGATTACTCCCTACGTTAGCCAAATGTAGATTTTTTACGAAAAATATAAGCACATTATGCCAAACCAGAATTCAGCTATCTCATCAACTTAACATCAACAGAGGCCAAGGTCGATGCTTAGGGAACATTTATCTCAGAAGAGTGTTTTTTCTCCCAGAACATTGTAGCTCTTTTTGGCAAAGTTGAACAGTTTCCTGAGTCAGAGGTGGCATTTAGATCATCATATTTAATAGCCAAGGGTGGAATCATCCTTCACAAATCTTTCCAATCTTTTTAAAGCACACTTACCCATTTTTGTGGCTACAACTGGTGGTTATGAGTCACAGCAGCATTAAGCACCATGTTAAAGCAATTGTGTTCTGATTGTTTAAAACCTGCTGCCTGGTAATTTCCTTACTTTTCAATTCACATTTATCTCATCTGTTAAGCACCATAAAACCACTGGTCACATTTGATGAGTTATAAGCTGATTCATTATTCTCTCTACACTCAGTAGAGAATCAGAGAGAAAAGTAAGCAAGCTCTTGAAGTGGTGGGAAGAAAGACTGTGATCCTTGCTGGCAGTATTTGGTCTGTCTCTGACAGCTAGAGGTATGTGGGAGAAGATCTGTACTCTGTAGCTACCCTACAAAAGCCATCACACACCCCAGAAGAAATCTGGTAAAGGGGGAATGCAGAACCTCTAAGGCTCTTGTAGCTGTTCATTGGAAAAGGTGAACAAAGGAGAAAAAAAGTTCACTAACAATTCCCTTCAAAGCTTTGAGTCCCTTCTGCTGCTGCAGAAAGAAACCAGACACTCAGCTCTATGCTCCTGCCTAAATTCCCTCTGTAGAGAAGACGCTTACCCAGGCGACAATGAGTGTGAGGCTAAGGCAGCCTTAAGATCACAAGTAGATGAATTCTAAAGATGGATTTAGATGGATTCTAAAGCATCCTGAGGATGTGTTGCCAATAATGCTTCAAATTGAAAATCGCAATCTCTGGGAAATGTGTGATCCATGAATAAATTTTACAGAGCTTACAAAAATTGTCAGAGGCTAATGCTGCCAATGGAGAAGTTACACGGACCTTGAATGCCACGTGCTAGCAGAATCCTTAGTGGCTAACCCAGCTCTGACACAAGTATCAATAACAGCAAGAGTGAGACCATCCTTTAGACATACCCAAATTTGAATTGGCCTCATCCCATGCTTTAGTGTTATAATCAACAGCTGTGCTATGAGTGTGATGTTTGTAACCAAGTAGGAACAAGACTTATATCACACCCCTTGAAAGAAAATGGAATTGTATGTCTGACATTGACATATGAGAAAATTCAAGGTAAGAGACCAGTAGAAGACAAGGGCAGGCTTCACTTTGACTCCTAGGTATTTAATGAGTTAAGAAGTGCTGTCAGGCCCAGCTTCTCACTTTGGAAGGTGCAGCACAAGCTGAAGGCTGTGAACTCTGACTGTCAGCTGTAGCAGTCCGTGTGCACTCTGCCCTCTGCTTGTCTGCTGGTAGCTTCTGACTCTTGCATTTGGCATCACTGCAGGAGTTAGGCTTTTCTCAGACTGAAATCTCCTTGAAGACAGCAATATCTTACTGTAGGCCATAGTATGACAGAGCCTCTAACTGCAGCAGGAGATGTGTCACTATGAGTGTCTTTGTTTGTATACGTCATATTTTGCATTTGATAAATAAGCTCTGCAATGGGAGAGATTTCCAGATGCAAGAAATTCTCTGAGAGCTTCTTTAATAGAAAAAGCATTTGATGCTTGAAAGAGCATAGTAACAAGTTGGCACTGCATCTAAGCCTTTTATAACAGTTTAATTCACACCCTCTCTCCAAATGTAAATTAATCCAGATTGGGAAATGTTGAAAATCTGAAGCAATGTATGTAATTTGGTACTAGCATAGGGATGGGGAAGGAAGAATAAGAGAAAACATCCTGCTCAAATCCTTGTATGAGCATTAAGCCCATGTTTTTAAGCTGCCTGGTCTTGAGATTAATAGCACTGCTGACTCCAACAATCAGAAACTGAGCATCAGCCCCAAACTTCCCTCCCTGGACCTGCTGAAAAGTTTTCTAGTATTTGAAACTTTACAGTTCAGCTTTCAGTGGAAAGGATTCTCATCCTTTTCAAAATCAAGAGGACAAAATTTTTAATGAAACCAAACTAAGTTTGGAAATTATTACTTCAGAGCATGGATTTTGAGGAAAAAAACCCTTCCAATAAAAACAATATGGCAGAAAAATATGATTCTTGCAAGAGAAGTACCTGCTGTGCATGTGTAGGAAAAACACACAGATAAAGACTGAATCATGTTTGGAAACACTTCAGTTCATGGCTATTCTGTAACATGGCTCCATTGTTTTAAACAAAAATTTCCCTCTAATTTTTGATTTTTAAAAACCAGTCCAGTTCTCATTAAAACGTTCCTAGGCACACCCTAGCAGAGCAAAGGCTGGCATCCTGCAGTCCATCAGACAGGTGGCAGGCACTTGCATTAAAGCTGCCATTAGCATAAGCACTTAACCCTTCTCCGTGCTCTTTGGAAAGGATGGGTGTATCAAGCCCCGAAGCTGGGAACCCTCTGGGGGGTGAGTCTGTGTTTGTGGAGGTGATGCAAAGGAGGTGGAAGGTGTTTTGGTTACTGCAGATTACCCTGTGAGAGAGGCATGACCTCAGGAACAGGACTTGCTTGCTTGCTGCAAGAGAAGTAAATTCATGGAGATAGCAGTCTTTGTGTAATTAATGGAGATGGCAGCACCTTTGCATGCAAACATACAAAGCTGACTTCCACATAACTGTGCTACATCCAGTTCTACTGCCAGGAAAGAACCTGAGGAGGTGATGTTATCTCTGATTTCAGAGTACAGGTTGTTCAAAATTAAGGGTGTTCATAAACACAGCAGTGTTGCTATCTAAGGAGGAAGGTGGCCTGTATAACTTTCCTCTGATGACTTTATAATAGGCAGTTATTTCTGCAAATGCTTATGTCCCTATGTCTGTCTCTTTGCATTTCTTGTGGTCAGCAAGACAGACCCACACACAGGAAGTGGCAGCATCCTTTTTTTTTTTTCCAGCCAGAGGATAACTCAAAGAGTGCAGTTCCACATCTGAAAACATGAAGGAGAATTTTCTACTGGCTTTTAGGATAACATGAGGCTGGATGGTGAGTAAGGGAACTGGGATTTGTCTGGTGCCAACAGACAATTCTAGAACAACTCAACCAGCTTGAAATTAAAAATATTTACAACAATTACTCCCAGGGTTTTGGCAGCCATTCTAGTGAACAGATGATCATATTACTTATTTCTGGGAAAGGAAGAGGGCACGCATTGTAACATGTGAGGAGGTGGCCAGTTTCCTTTAGGAATTTGTGAATTCAAAAGCAAGCCTGTTTTGACCTGGGAAGAAACAGCTCTCTGAAAATATTTTGCATGGCTTCAATCACACTTAATCACTGGTTGCCACAGAAATCTTCCTCAGGGAGAGTGTTGGAGTTGTCTGTGCTTGAATACCATTTTTTCCTCTCCTGCACTGCTCAACTGCACAAAGGCTATGTAAAATTAATTTCTAAAGCAAGATTTGCTTTGTTTGGATTCATCCACTGACCAAATTCAGATATCACAGGAGCTGATGCAAGTGGGCTGACTCATGCCACTGCTGAATTCTTTTCAAAATCTATTACTATAAGCTGAAGTCTACATCAGCTTTTATCTCCTTGAGCTCTTGATATTGCCCTGCATAAACCACCACTTTTTGATGATGGTTTCATGCCTGGAAGGAGCAGTGAGTTTGGTGGCAGGTGTGCTCCTGCACATTCCTGAATATTCATGAACGTCTCCTGAGGTGTTTCACCATTCTTAAGTTGACATGATAATGTCAGTTTTCCCATGGAAAATATTTCTTCGTGTTACTCTTTGAAATTTTCAAATGCTTGAATTGACTTTAAAAGATTTTTTTCTTTGCCCTTTCCACCACAGTGTTTTCCAGCCATCCTGGAAGAAGAGTTTTCAGGTTGTGGAAATGAAAGGTCAAGAAGGTTTCAGTTACCCTTGAGAGACAGCTGTGGTATACAAGTTTACATCAGAGGACAGAAGGGGTCAGAGGTGTGCATCCCCTGTTTCCACTGACACCACTGGTCATTCCTCTCTACTCTTCTGTCTGCATGACTCTTTTGCCACAGCATTTCCATCTTTTCACAGAGCTCTGGAACTGAAAAATTCAGTAATGAGTTTGTGGCTGAGTTTTGACAGAACTTGAACTAAAGGATTAGATTATCTGGAGTCCCAGGTCAAGATTTAAGCTTCACTCCATACACAGCTTGGATCTGTTTTAAAGGGTGTTCATGTACCTCACAAAGAGCTCACTCATATACTTCTCAAAACCCAGGTGTAAAGTGTGCCAGAGAGATCCACCAAGTATTTTGTGATAACTATCCTATTTTTTTTTTTCACCTGAAGAGATGGAAGCTGAGCTCAGTTGAAAACTGGTGCAGCGTTTTAGGCTTCAAACAGTTACACATGCATTTGTAAAAGCTGGTTTCTCTGTATATACCTGCAAAAGGAGGCAGCTCATCCTTAGCTCAGTGCTTCTGACTCATTAAAAACAGATTCCAGGAGGTCATTAAATAAAATAGCAAAAAGGTGGTGAACACCATTCACCTGGTATAAAAGAGTCAGTCAGCAGAAAAGCGTTCAAACCGAACTGCCATCCCCCACAAAGAAGAAAACCCAACCCAGTCTACCAATGCCTCTAGTCCATACCAGAAACTTTAGGACTCTTCAGAATTTTTTTCTCATCCTGAATCACAGACTGACACATTGCAAAGATGCTCTCTAAATATATTTTAAGAATCAAGGAAATAGTGAATATCAGATTTTTTAAGCATCTTTCCTTTTTACTGACTGACAAAACCCCTTAATTAATGCCGAGTTAGGATTTCCTGGCAGTAGCTGGAGCTCTTATAAAATATCAGCTTCAGCAAAATTCAGACTTTTTGAAGCCGGGAAATACAGAGTTTAGGTCAACATTCAAGCAACCTTTATTTTTCCCTCCTGGGAGCTGGCAATGGGAACAGGGAACTGGCAGTATTTGCTGAGCTAATTAATGCTGTGTGAAATGGTAGAAAACTTAGTAAACTATGATAGTAGGGGAAATGAGAGTCCATACCTTCAGATGGGGCCTCAGCCCCACAGTGCTCATCACTCCTGTGGCTGGGCTCAAAAGTGCAAAGTAAAGTAGGAAAAATATTCTGTGGGCTTAATAATACATGTGTGACTAAATGATGAGTCGGGGGAAAAGATAAAATTTCATTGTCATGGAATTTTTATCTAGGAAATTGGGTCAGAGCATGCATGTAAAAGAAGTGTCACTTTGAATACAGTCCACTTTTCCAAAGACAAGAGGTGCCTGAGCTACAGTAGTTATATTCTATGTTATCTTAAAATCACTCACTGAAAAGGTGAATTATTTCCATTACAGGTATATAAAGGTTGAATTGAATATTGCTTTATTATCCTCTGTATTTTCTGGTTTCTCAGAAGTTCAAATTATGCTGATATTGACTTCATGGAAGCAACTGAGAAGCTTTAACCATATGTCAGCAAAGTTTTCCAGCAAAGTAATGTTTTTAATAAGGACTTTTTTTTCTTAGATCTTGGAAGTTAAGATCTTGCTTGTAGTTAATATTGCAGCAACAGCACTAATGAAATCAAATAAACATGTGACTCTGAAGCCCTGTTCTCTGTATGGTTGTATGGAAGGACGTTGTCACCACTCACTGAAATCTTTGGCATGTGGAGTTATCAACCCCATAATGAGTGAATCCTCAGAAATTATGGTTCCTCTTTTATTCCAATACATACCTAAGAAGAAAATTATGGGTCTCTTCTCCCTCCCCTCCGTTTCCCATCAGGATATATAAAACTCTGCCTAAGAAAATTTCCAGCATGTTCTTTTCTTCCAGCCCTATTAAACCATTAGCTTTCTAGAAGCTATTAGCACCTAAGGTGCTTCTAATGCTTCACAATGAGATGCTTACAGCCCATGCTCCCCTGCTTGTGCTAGATTCCCCAAGCCTGGATTTCTGTTCTCAGATCTGTTTTTAATGCCCTCCAGCTTTCTCCACATGCCAGATTATGTGACAAGTTGTTGAAGAGGACAGCCAAAGAAGGACATATCTTTCCCTACCAGTGCAAGGTGCATTTGGGTCCTAAAGCAGGAGTGGGGGTACTGTGGGCTTGCCTGCCTTTCCACTTGTTTCTCTTGTTCTCCACCCCCATTTCCCAGTATCCCATCTGCTACCACACCAAAGATGTTTGTATCACCATTTGGCTTTACAATTGAACCTTACTGGTGTTCACAAGATTAACTCATTTAGGGACTTGCTTCTGTCTGTCAAGCAGATCTAGAATCAAATTCAGAGAACTTGTTGGAAGAAGTCCAAACTTCATGAAAATTCAAACTTGAATCCAGATTTTATCAAAGGTTGGGGAAAATCCAGATGTCAGTTTTAGGGCCAGATGCATTTATAACAAGTGGAATTTGAAAGACATTTTTTCATGCATATATATCTATAGCTGGAAGATTTGTTGGTTGTTGGTTAGTTGGGTTTTTTTTGCCCAAAGGGGAATATTACCAGATTTACCTGAATTAATAAATAATAATAACTGGTAAGAATCAAGGGAAATAATTTGCTTTGAATTAGTGGAGCTCAATAAAAATGACATTTGGAACACATAGGCCTTGCAATGCCTTGCAATGATGACATTTATCATAATAAATTAAACAAAGTCAGAGTATATTATCAAATGTTAAAGCTCAGTTGCCAGGACTGTGACATCCCTAGAACATTCTTTGGGGTAGTTTTGAGTGGAGCAACAGCATGATTCTCCCAGGCAACTCACCAATGCCATGTAGGAATCAATTTTAACTTTCCAGATCCAGATATTCTGGGGATTAGTTTTGTTTCAAAACACAGGAAGGAATCAATATTCTTTTCTCAAATCCTGTCCCATTCATGTAACAATACCTCTTCTGGTCTCTGGCAGTGAACCAAGGTTTAAGATTTTATTTCATTCTCTTTTTGGTACACCAGGGTACCTAACAGCCATGCCAGACTATACAGTCTTGGGTGGTGCTGGGATGAGTCAGGGATGAATCAGAGGTGGGTATTTCATAGCACCTGCCAAAGGGATGCTCTGATGTTGTGGGGGTGTATGGAGCCATAGAGGTGGCATCAGCTGAGGAGGTTAAGTGCTTAGTGCTCTCTTCTATGCCTGGGAATGGTGGTGACTTGTACAAAAAGCCCCATCATGATGCAGATTATATTTCCAACAAAATGTCTGGTGAACTGCGAGGCATTGTTATCAGGTTGGCCTGAGGAAAATAATTGCTGCTTCTTGACACTTAGCTCAGTGCTAAGTAGCTGAGTAGAAATTCAATTCTGCTCAGGTTCCTTCACTGAATATGAAATAGCACCAAGAGAGCTCTGGCATAATTTATTTTTTATTTTAATACTCTATCTTGAAATGCAAGATTTGTCAAGAGACCTGTGGGAGGCAGGTGCCCTAATCTCACCAAGTTTCCAACAGATTTATTCTCTCTGGTCTTTAAATCCTTGTGTAGAAAACAGAATTTTATGTTGGCCTGATTAAAACACAAGATTAACTTTAGGCATGGGCCTGGATCTGTGGACTTCTCATATTTGAAATTTAGTACCCTCTCAGAAGCTATCTGAACCAGACCCTTTTGTTTCTTTTTTTGGTTGGCTGTTTCTTTTTTCTTTTTCTTAATATCTCTTTTAACTCTGCCAGGAGTGTGAGGAGGACATAAGCTGTTCAGAGGATTAAAGTTCACTTTTATGAATATTTTTGAGATTTGTCTTTGTTCTAATTAGCAATGCAATCTGAAAATTTTGCAGTCCTTAAAAAACCCTGAAACTTCTGCAAGAAAAATGAAGCTGATGGAAATGTTTAATAATGTCATGTTTTCATTTATGGTACACTGTATGCTAACACTATGCTAACTTAAATTGAAATAGTGATTTAGAAATTAAAATGTTTTACACTGAAAAAAATAAAAATCAAATGCTTTGAAGCTGTCAGAACATTTGTATGGCTCTCTTAAAACATTTTCATGGAATTGACATGACTTCAAAAGGTATTCTTCTCAAAGGATCCCATTTTTCAGAGAAGATATTTCCACTGATGTATTTTCTTTGACCACTTTTAAAGCTCCTGTGCTAGAGTTATTAAGAAAAAAAGCACAGAGTAGTGATTTTGACACTTTGCAGTGGGAAGTGCAAATTTATTTTTGAAATATTGTATCTCATTCTCAGCGATGGATTTTAGTTTTGGTCTTGGCGCTGCTATTTCATGTTTGCTATTTTGCTACTATGTTGCTTTTATGAGAACTCCCATCTCAGTTACATCCATTAAAAAAAAAAAAAAAAGAAAATAAAGGAAATGTTAATAAAGAGCTGCAACAGAATAGCAGAATGAGACCAGACCTGTGCTCGAGCTTTCCAGGTAGGGGAGCGTGCTAGGTTGCTCCCTGAGGAGAACAAGCAATGTTTCCCCTGTTTGCAACCTTCACCCCCATTGGGAGAAGGGGGCCACTACAGGTACAGTAAAGAGCCAGTGTGCTCTAGCAGATGACCTAAAGTGTGCCATCCTGTCATTCTGATTTCACATAGTGCTTGCCGTTGCTTGGAGATATCACCATGTTCTTGAAAAACATGAGGAAAGCAAACTCGCAGCTGTAACCCTTTAAATTGAGAGGAAATTAGAGTGGAAACTGGCATTCCAAAGGAATTAGATCTGCAACTATCAAATTGCCTATCCTTTTTTGGCACATTAGAAATATGTGATTTGTTTCCCCTGTATTAGCTGAGATACAGACACATTCTCAGCATTACCTAATCTTGGGCAGAAAAGCAAAACTGTAATGATTCATAAACTGTAAAAGTGGTGTTCTCACCACTTATGAAAACAGTAAATGATTCTGACTAAAAACCAGGCTTGTGTTATATTCACTCAGGTGTAACCTTCTGCTTAGGGACATCTCTGCTTGAGGATAAGAGATTGATTGGTGTCCTGGTTTAGGACAAATTAGGGGAAATCTCCAAAAGGGAGCCCCCTAAAAAAAAAAAACCTCCAACCACCCCTCCCCCAATACCGGGTTCGGGAAGGAATTTCTCGGAGGAGCAAAGTGGAAAACAAAACCTATTTATTGATAAATAACAAAAGAACACTCCCCAACACAAGAAAAGAAAAGAAACCAGGCAGTGTCGTGGAGGGCGCTGAGCTTCTCTCGCAGACTCCGGGGGTCCTGGACGTCCCAGGTCAGGTCCGGAGCCGGTCCAGTATCTTCAGGGGAGGGTAAGAAAGAGGGAACGAAAGAAAAACAGAAAAAAAACAGCGCAGAAAGCAGAAAGCAGCAAGCCAAGCAAGCCAAGCAAGCAAGCAAGCAAGCCAGCAAGCAAGCAAGCAGCCAAAAGCCAAAAGCCAAAGGTGCCCGGTCACCCTTCACCCCTCCCTCCCCGCCCCGCGGCAGGACGGCCTGGTGGGGGGGGGGGGGGAGAGGCGCAGCTGCCAGACACAACACACGATATTGGGATAAAGGCTGCTGTCACTCCACGACACTCCACCCCTTATCCCATATCGTGAACATACAATAAAAAACTTTCATTTCACTTACTCACACCTTTGACACTTATGCATTCCTCTCATCTTACTTGCTCAGACCTTTGACACTTACAGTTTCCTTCTGTCCCACATTCAACAAACAATGACATTCATATGTGAGTCATCCCACAATCAGGTCTCCCTGAGGCACACACCGTGTTGTTCCATCTTTCTGCATTATCCACCACGTATAACCTGGTCCTTGAGCAAAGACAATCCCACGGATGGGTTTGTCTGTACTCGAGGCAGGGTTGATCCATACTGTCTTTCCCAACAAACCTCTGACATGGGCCACTGGGGCTTTATCCCCATCTACTATATTAAGGAGCTCAGACTGAGCAGGACCCGCTCGGTTGGTGGAACCTCGAGTGTTAACTAACCAGGTAGCCTTTGCCAAATGCTGCTCCCAGTTTTTTAAAGACCCCCCACCCAATGCTTTTAAGGTGGTTTTTAACAATCCATTGTACCTTTCCACTTTCCCTGCAGCTGGTGCATGATAGGGGATATGGTACACCCACTCGATGCCATGTTCCCTAGCCCAAGTATTAATAAGATTGTTTTTAAAATGAGTTCCGTTATCCGACTCAATTCTCTCGGGAGTACCGTGCCTCCAAAGGACCTGCTTTTCAAGGCCCAAGATAGTGTTACGGGCTGTAGCATGAGACACAGGGTAGGTTTCCAACCATCCCGTGGTGGCTTCTACCATGGTTAATACATAGCGCTTGCCCTGGCGGGTTTGAGGCAGTGTAATGTAGTCAATCTGCCAGGCCTCCCCGTACTTGTACTTAGACCACCGCCCCCCATACCAGAGGGGCTTCACCCGCTTGGCCTGCTTAATGGCAGCGCACGTCTCACAGTCACGAATAACCTGAGAGACACTGTCCATGGTTAGATCCACCCCTCGGTCTCGTGCCCACTTATAGGTGGCATCTCTACCCTGGTGGCCTGAGGCATCATGGGCCCATCGTGCTAAGAATAACTCTCCCTTATGCTCCCAGTCGAGATCTATCTTCAACTCCCCTATCTTTGCAGCCTGATGTACTTGCTGGTTGTTTTGCTGCTCTTCATTAGCTCTACTTCTGGGGACATGGGCATCTACATGGCGAACCTTCACAGGTAACTTCTCTAACCGAGTAGCGATATCTTTCCACTCTTCCGCAGCCCAAATTGGTTTTCCTCTACGCTGCCAGTTCGCCTCTTTCCATCTCTTCAGCCATCCCCATAGAGCGTTGGCTACCATCCAAGAATCGGTATACAAATAGAGCCTTGGCCACTTCTCTCTCTCTGCAATACCTAGGGCCAGTTGAATAGCTTTGATTTCGGCAAACTGACTGGATTCACCCTCTCCTTCAGTAGCCTCTGCAACCCGTCGAGTGGGACTCCATACAGCTGCTTTCCACCTCCGTTTCATCCCTATGACGCGACAAGAACCATCGGTGAATAGAGCATAACGTGTTTCTTCTGCTGGCAATTGATTGTATGGCGGAGCTTCCTCAACCCGGGTCACTGGCTCTTGTTCCTCATCCGCGACGCTAAAGCTTTCACCTTCGGGCCAATTTGTAATTATTTCCAGAATCCCAGGCCGATTTAACTTCCCAATTCGAGCGCGCTGCGTGATGAGGGCAATCCACTTACTCCAAGTAGCACTGGTGGCATGGTGGGTAGAGGGAACCTTTCCTCTGAACATCCATCCCAGCACCGGTAGTCGGGGTGCCAGAAGGAGTTGTGCCTCTGTACCAATCACCTCCGAAGCGGCTTGGACTCCTTCATAGGCGGCCAAGATTTCCTTTTCTGTTGGAGTATAGTTATCTTCAGACCCCCTGTAGCTCCGACTCCAAAATCCCAATGGTCGGCCTCGGGTCTCACCAGGCAGCTTTTGCCAAAGGCTCCAGGACAGACCATGGCTCCCGGCTGCAGAGTAGAGTACATTCTTCACATCTGGTCCCGTCCTGACTGGACCAAGGGCTACAGCATGAGCGATCTCCTGCTTGATCTGGACGAAAGCTTGCTGCTGCTCAGGGCCCCAGTGGAAGTCATTCTTCTTGCGGGTAACCAGATAAAGGGGTCTCACAATCTGACTATACTCAGGGATATGCATCCTCCAGAAACCTATAGCACCTAAGAAAGCTTGTGTTTCTTTCTTATCAGTTGGTGGGGACATAGCAGTGATTTTGTTAATAACATCCGCAGGAATCTGACGCCGTCCGTCTTGCCACTTCACCCCCAAGAACTGGATTTCTCGGGCAGGTCCCTTGACTTTGCTCTTCTTAATGGCAAATCCGGCTTTCAGGAGAATATGAATGATCTTCTCTCCTTTCTTGAACACTTCTATTGCCGTGTTCCCCCAAACAATGATATCATCAATATATTGTAAATGTTCTGGAGCCTCACCCTCTTCTAATGCAGCCTGGATCAGTCCATGACAAATGGTAGGACTGTGTTTCCACCCCTGGGGCAGTCGGTTCCAGGTGTACTGCACTCCTCTCCATGTAAAAGCAAACTGAGGCCTGCATTCTGCTGCCAGAGGAATGGAGAAAAACGCGTTAGCAATATCGATGGTTGCGTACCACTTTGCTGCCTTGGACTCCAGCTCATACTGCAGTTCCAGTATGTCCGGTACAGCCGCACTCAGTGGTGGAGTCACTTCATTTAAGGCACGATAGTCCACAGTCAATCTCCATTCTCCGTCAGATTTTCGCACAGGCCAAATGGGGCTGTTAAAAGGTGAGTGGGTTTTACTGACCACCCCTTGGATCTCCAGCTCTCGGATCATCTTGTGGATGGGGATCACGGCATCTCGATTCGTCCGGTACTGCCTGCGGTGCACTGTTGAGGTGGCAATTGGCACTCGTTGCTCCTCTACCTTCAAGAGTCCTACTGCAGATGGGTTCTCTGATAGTCCAGATAAGGTATTCAATTGTTTAATACCCTCTATCTCCACTGCAGCTATTCCAAAAGCCCACCTGAATCCCTTAGGATCTTTGTAATAGCCATTCCGGAGGAAGTCTATGCCCAAAATACATGGAGCCTCTGGACCAGTCACAATCGGATGTTCCTGCCACTCCTTCCCAGTCAAGCTCACCTCAGCTTCCAACAACGTCAGCTGTTGTGATCCTCCCGTCACTCCAGCAATGGAAACAGGTTCTGTCCCCACGTGTTCCGATGGCATTAAGGTACACTGTGATCCAGTGTCAACCAATGCTTCATAGTCTCGTGGCTCTGATGTGCCAGGCCATCTGACCCACACCTTCCAAAAAATCCGGTTTTCCCGTGCCTCTTCCTGGCTAGAGGCAGGGCCCCTCTAAGCCAGATTGTCCTTCTTTCCTTGGGCGTATGCCTTAGAAGTTCCTTCAAGGGGATCGGACAGGTCATCGTCATCATCGTACTTAACATCTCGGCTACGAGCAACCGGAGCTGCTCTCTTTTTGGTGATACTTTCTCTTTCTTTCAAATCACGCACCCGTCGTGCCAAAGCAGAGGTGGGTTTTCCATCCCATTTCCTCATGTCTTCTCCAGACTCACGCAGAAAAACCCATAACTCAGCCCGTGGGGTGTACCTTCTCTCCCCATCAAAGGAGCGCCAGCGTTGGATACCAGGGCTTCTAATTTGTACAGCCGAGATTTGAATAAGGTCCTCCTTAATCTCTTCCCGGAGTTTCTTATGATTCTCCTCTATTTTGTCCTCAAGTTTCTGCAGTCGGGTTTCCACTGCTGCAATTCTGGCATGAGTTGGGCCATGCACAGCATCTGCATACGCTCGAAGCTTCTTCGCCATATCGAGCACAGTCTCATATGTATCATCCCGCTTCATTATTGCTAGGGCAGAAGCGTATTCAGGTGGCCCAAGTCGTACAAGTTTTCTCCACATTACAGGTGTGCATGGTACCAGGTCCGGATTCCTAGTTGTTATGTCATCTGAGAAAATGAGCTCTGCCACCGCCATCTCTCTCAGGCGTTGGATCCCCTGTTCTATGGTCTTCCACCGTGTCTGCTGCATATAGAGATCATCTGCACATAAATATCTTTGTGCCACACTCTCCAGGACCCGTTCCCAGAGGCTGTGAGGGCTAGCCCTGCTCATCATACCTTGATCGATGGCAGGATCATGCGACAGGGATCCCAAATGCCTCACTTCAGTACCATCCAAAATCGTAACCTCCCCTGCAGCATCCCAAAGGCGGACTAACCAACTAATTATAGATTCATCAGGTTGTCGTCTGTAATCCTTTCTTAGGCCTCTGAGGTCCTTCAGAGAAAAGGAGTCAACATTGGCTCCAGAATCTGTGCCCCTTGATGTGGCCTCTGATTTTGGTGAGGGTCCTTCTCCTGCATCATCATCATCATCCTCCACCTTTCGATCGGTCTTCCCTTTACACTTTCCACCTCTTGTATTAGCTGCAACAGCCATGGGTTGAGGCTTGTTGTCTGATTCAGCTGCTAGCCTGGAGCCTGGGATGTTAGCTGCAGCCTGGGTCACTGGGATAGTAACTACCTTATCTCCCTGTTCCCTTTCTGCTATCTGCTGCTCCACAGTATCTAGCAGAGTACGGTAAACAAATGCCAAGGCCCAGCTCACTGCAGTAATCCTTTCCTCCTTAGTATTACCATGGCACTTCTCCCTCAAATACTTTGCCACCTCGACTGGGTTCTGAATTTGATCGGATGGGAAGTCCCAGTCTATAGGATCAGAAAATTCCTTTAAAGTCTGGCCCATATCCTCCCATTTCCCACTCCAGTCAAGATTTTTCCTGCTTTGTTTTACTCCTGAATCAGGAGTCTCTCTAACCCCTCTAGAAATCTCAGCTTTCATTTTATATACACTCCAGACAGTATAGAAAAGGCATAATAAATTAAATGCCAGAAAGATGGTTTCTTTTAAACTCAGGGGAAATTCAATATTTTCTAATAGTGATGTCAACAATTCGGAGGAGAGGAAGGAAGACAAAGGCTGAAAAGCCCCTTCCCCTTCTTCTCCCCAAACAAACTGAGTACACAGCCATAACAACAATCCATACATTCCTGAAACAAAATCCAGCATTTTTATAAACCAAATTATCACACATAAGACCAGCCCAATGACTATTCTGGTTAGTACCCCCTGCTTACGAAAGCTACTTATTAGGAATAACACCAGAGCTATTTTTGGGTAAGGAAATAACCCTAGGGACCACAAAGGTATTAAAACTTCAAAAACCCCTAGGGACCAGAAATACCGGCAGGCTTTCACCCCAAATAACATTATGAATTACTAATATGCCCACAAAACAACCAAACCAAAATATTACTGTTATAGGTTTTTTTTTTCCACTGTCTTTGGCCTCCGTTTCCCGGCCAACGCACCAAATAAATTTACTGTCCTGGTTTAGGACAAATTAGGGGAAATCTCCAAAAGGGAGCCCCCTAAAAAAAAAAAACCTCCAACCACCCCTCCCCCAATACCGGGTTCGGGAAGGAATTTCTCGGAGGAGCAAAGTGGAAAACAAAACCTATTTATTGATAAATAACAAAAGAACACTCCCCAACACAAGAAAAGAAAAGAAACCAGGCAGTGTCGTGGAGGGCGCTGAGCTTCTCTCGCAGACTCCGGGGGTCCTGGACGTCCCAGGTCAGGTCCGGAGCCGGTCCAGTATCTTCAGGGGAGGGTAAGAAAGAGGGAACGAAAGAAAAACAGAAAAAAAACAGCGCAGAAAGCAGAAAGCAGCAAGCCAAGCAAGCCAAGCAAGCAAGCAAGCAAGCCAGCAAGCAAGCAAGCAGCCAAAAGCCAAAAGCCAAAGGTGCCCGGTCACCCTTCACCCCTCCCTCCCCGCCCCGCGGCAGGACGGCCTGGTGGGGGGGGGGGGGGAGAGGCGCAGCTGCCAGACACAACACACGATATTGGGATAAAGGCTGCTGTCACTCCACGACAATTGGTCTGAAAGACAATATGGTGGAAACGGGGCGTTCCGATGGCATTGCCCTTTCCACTGACTTTCCTAAAGACTTAACATTCCTTGTAAGTCTAGAAGGTTTTTTAGAGAACTAGAGAACCATGGCTCCAATCTTCGGCAGGCAGGGATGCCTAGAAAGAAATTAATCCCCTGATGGACTTTGTGGGAGTGATTTGGGTGTTTTTCATACATCACTTTGAGCTTTGATTGGGACCTGGCATTTTTAGGGGTGTTTCCTCAAATACTGGCTGTTTCCATGAAGTCATTTCACCCAGCATGGAAAGATGTCCACCTCTGTGGTGAGATGCGTGGCCACATGCTAGTGGTGCACAACACCCCCGTGACAAAGCAAGGCACTGCAGTTTATCTGGCAGCTGAACAGGGGAATTGGGACAGAGACTTGCCGGAGTGTACTCACAACACAGAGTGCGCAGAGCGGCAGCGCAGCTGGTGAAAGTAACAGTACTGTGTAAATTTCTAGATTAAATTCATAGACGCGTTAATCATGGACATGGACACATCCATATTTTCAAAATGTGTTGATTACATGATTAATACCACTTATTCCTTGGTTCCATAGACCAAACAGGTCTTTTGCTGCTTGTACTGAGGCCTGGCTCCATTCCTTTCTCTTCTATCATCCCTGCTGCTGGTAACACAGATGAAGGATTTTTTGATCCTGCTTCGTTGTCCTTTGCCATGTTCTCTCTTGAAAAGTCTGTGTACCCCAGAAATTTCTTCCAAGAAATGTTCAGCTGCACAATCATTATGGAGTTTCACTAGACTTATGTCTTTACAGGGCTTCTCATAATTTATTCTCCTCTTCTTGTGTGTAGTCAGGTCAGTAATGGAGGAAAGTGTGTAGACCTTCTCCTCTACACACTTTCCTCCATTACTGACCTGAATTCTTTGGAACAGGACTTAATTCTAAGGGAAATCAAGTTACATTTCTTCCTTATATGAGCTCAGCCTCATATGCATATAGAAATCTTACAGAAATCCTACAAAGCTAAATTTTAATTCCTCAAATGAAAAAATTGGCTGTTTAGTACTCACATGTTATACTAAAGTAACCATTCAGCGCATAGCGTAGAACTAGTCAGAACGTGTCCCTTTTGAGAAAAATGAAATGGAACTGTTTTCTCATTTCCTATCAACTTTATGGCAAACAATGAGGAAAAAAATGCATTTTAATTATCAATAAGATGATAAGAATTTCTTTTCAACATTTCATACTGGTTTATTTTACGACCTTATGAAAGATGTTAGGTAAAAATAGAGTTAGATTGAGTGTCTTTAATAAAGATATTTAATATAATATTTGTTATAGGCAATTATTTTAACACCGTATTTGTACTGCTGAAAAATGAAAGCATATTACCCAGAACAGATTGTTAATCTATGTGAAAGAAGGATGTGATAAGGTATCTGTTGTGCCAATACAGCTGAATTGAAAACCTCTACTGAGGCAGTTGGTTGACACTGAGCAGATTCTAGCACATTCTTGAGGAGCTGCTGAAAGCCAGAGAAGTTTAAGACAATAAACAAATTCCCAGGAACTTTTGAAATGTGTATTCTCCTTAGAGCTGAACCTTCCTTATCCCACTGCTGTGGGTGCTGGCTGGAAAATGACATCTGCAAAGGATGAAAAACAAACCAAGTAATTATGCTGTGCACGAAACCAACAGTCCTACACCCCTATGGATGGTTCCATAGAGCCATATCACTCTTGTTAGCACGCTTGTTAGGCTTTTGAGTCCTTCAGCTATGTGATTCTCTGTCTGTACAACCAGCCAAACAACTGAGGAGAGAGCCAAGGTGAGTGTTTCAGTTTGCCAGTTCTGTATCTTCATCTTCTCTAAATATTTAGTGCAGACTAATTGGCTATGCATTGTCTGAGCAAGGTGGAGGACTGGATGAGAATCATTTGGCTGAGATTGTGTAAGTTCAAAATGATGATTGCAGGATTTGGGAAGCAACACTAGCAATGTAGCAAGCAGCAGAGTGGAGGAAGTACACTTCCCACTGATTGTGCAGACTGCAGCCTGGGCTGCTCTTGCTCAAGAATGTAAGTGTTGGGTACTCATAAATGTATACATTGGCAAGCAAAGGGGAAGTGGATGTCACCTGGGCCACTGAGTATCTGCATGATTTCAAGTCCCTCATGGAAATCTCTAAAGCAGTTTTCCTGGATGTGATGCCATAACCCATCCTGAAACAGATGGTCCTGCAGGACATATCTGCTCACTAGGAAAAGTTGCTGTGTGGGAGACCTGCGTGCTGAGTCCTGTGCTGGCTGCCAGTTGATTGACTTCTCGGTAAATCCAGCTTCCTTTTATAGCTGGCATTTTCCAAGGGCTGAGGAAATACCTCCTGGGGCAGCTTCTGTCTCTTCATGAGTTTAATGCTCTCTGGGTGAATTGTGATGAGATTGCACAGGAGCAGTCTTGGATGTCCTGCTCACACCCTCTGTGGTCTGAAGGCATGAAAGCTTGATTGACTAAGCTGAAAAACTTGCAAAGTAATAACTTTTGTATTTTGTCCCGATTTGTGTTTCATTGAATATTCAGATAAGCTTTGTGCAATGTGGGATTTGCATTTATTTTCTCTCTGAAGCATGTCAGATCAAATAGAAACACAAACTACACAACACAGAGGTCTCCTCATGACTTGCACTGTTGTGTGCCGTTTTTGTTGTAATTGGATAGGGCTTATAGCATAAATCTGGAAAAATTGTAAACTAAAAAAGGCAATTGTTTCTGTCTGACTGTAGACGTATTTCACACCGTTTGAAAATGTGAAGTTGGAAACAGCTTGCTAAGGTGACAGCCTAGTGCCACTGAGCAGTGGGACTTTTGCCACTGACACTAGTGGGAGCATGATTTCACTCATTTTCATGCAGCATTTCTTTGTAGGTCTTGTCCTTTGGTCCTTTAGCCTTGCAAACGGGTTCTCGAGCCTGTTCAAATGACACACGTTGGTGTTCTTAAATCTGTTCCCACTACCGAATTTAGACCCCAAGCCAACAAACTCAGCGCAGAACAAAATCCTTTTTCATCCCGTTGATTATTTTCACACTTACCGGCACAGTTAGGGGCTAATACCAGAGGATGCTGACGGAGTTTCCTTTGTACGCACAGGGCGATGGTGGTGGATCACCACAGAACCAACGCTGCTCGCGCGGGGCAGGGGGTGCCCGCAGCGCCCAAGTAACTCGCGGGGCGGGGAAGCGCGGGCTGCTGCCGTGCATGCGTCTGCGGGCAGCG
This sequence comes from Calcarius lapponicus, assembly GCA_039654755.1. Lineage (NCBI taxonomy): Eukaryota > Metazoa > Chordata > Aves > Passeriformes > Fringillidae > Calcarius > Calcarius lapponicus. The sequence goes on along the minus strand of CM077465.1, from coordinate 71,621,866 downwards.
GGGCCGGGGCGAGGGCCGCTCTCGCACAGCGGCCCCGGCCCTGCAGCCCCGCCGCCCGCCGGCCCCTCCCGGCTGCCGGCCCCGCTGCCGGGCGGGCGCTCCCTGCGCGGCGCGGCGCGGCCGGGGGAAGGCGGCTCCCGCCGGGCCCAGCGCGGCGGCGGATGGCGGGGGGGCCGCGCCCGGCGGGGGCCGGCGGGGGCGCCCGCTGAGCGGCGGCGGCGGCGGCGGCGATGCCGAGGGGCCCGGCTCGGCGGGGCGCGCCCGCGGGGCCATGAGGGCGGGCTCCGGCCATGGCCCATGGCAGCGCGGCGGTCATGCTGAAGTGCGTGGTGGTGGGGGACGGCGCCGTGGGCAAGACGTGCCTGCTGATGAGCTACGCCAACGACGCCTTCCCCGAGGAGTACGTGCCCACCGTCTTCGACCACTACGCAGGTGAGCGGGCGGGGGGTCCCGCTACCGCCGGGGGCGGCAGCCGCTCTCTGCCCTCCCTCCTCCCTCCATCCCCTGGCCTTGCCCTGCCGGGGGGGCCGGCAGAGGGGTCGGCCGGGCTCGTCCCCCCTCACCCGCTGTGTTTCTCCCCCCTCGCAGTCAGCGTTACCGTCGGGGGCAAGCAGTACCTGCTGGGGCTCTACGACACCGCCGGCCAGGTGAGTGCCGAGCGCTGCCCGCGGATCCCGGCCCCGTCCCCCCGCCCGCCGGCGATCCCGGCGCTGAAGTTATTCGCAGGGCTGTGGTCCGGGCTGGGCGGTTCAGAGGAGGGTTGGCGGAGGTGGGGGGCGATTGATAAAATCCGGCTTTAAAAGAAAGCCATCGATCCAACCTCGATTCCCGAGGGCGGGCAGGAGGAGACGGGCTTTATTTTTAGCGGTGCCGGGGCCGAGGCGCCGCGGTATCGCCCGGCGCTGGGCTGGGGGGATGCCCGGCGCCTGCGGGGCAGTGCTCCGACCGGCCAGAGCCCCTTGCTCGGGCTGCCGACCCTCCCGCCGGCTTTCGGGGGGGGGGGGGGAATGTGCCCCGTTCCACACAGAGGGCACACGCTGCCTCAGCCGCCTCGGGTCGGATGGAGAGCTAGGCTGCCGCAGCTTGCCTTGCTTGTGGTTTGCAGCACTCAAATAGCTACAAAGAGTTGCTCGAACTAAAGGTGGAAAATAACAACATGTAATTCTCAGCCACTGCCTTTGAGATAACCTGGGTTTCTTTTGCTGTCCCAGACAACTCGAGTGATTAATTTGGTTAAGATCATTACAGCCAGTTGTGAAAGATGCTATGATGTCAGCACGGCTCTTAAGTAACTTTAATGATGGATAAAATACTGGATGTTTGGAGGGGTCACTGGTGTAGCGGTTTCTAAAGGGCTCCATAATTCAAATAATCTGTTCCTTAGCTTAACTTGCATGGCACCAGCCACGAGCCAAGTTTGGTCTCCAGGGTTAGAGTACTGTCTGGGGATCGCTTATTTGAAATCGTTTGTGAAGAGCCTGACCCCAGGAGGTGCAGGGCATATACAGAAACGCAGTATGGGTTTCTGTAAAGTTCTGTATTCCCTATATTAAACTTCTTCTTGCAGTGTGAGCATGTGCTTTGGTCTCACATGACCTCAGACATGCTTCCTTGTTGTAAAGAGCAACTCGTAAGACAATCTCGCTGAAGTCGCATAGACTGAAGTTGTAATTTTTAACCGTGTTGTTCCTATACTTAATTGAACAACTGCTGCCTGAATTAGTGTACCTTTCTAGATCTGTATATAGCCTTGAGTTAGGAAATCAACATTTAACCAGTTTTATATCTTTGTTAGGCCTGAAATCAGTAAAAAAATTAATTCAATGAGAATTGTAGGAAACAGCGCCATTTCCAGAAAGCTGATACCCTGAAGGATGAGACTCTTCCCACAAAGACTGACTTCATGCTTGTCATCTCCCTGATATAAACACAAGCTAGTCAAATTTATGCCAGCTAAGTGCATTTCTTATTACTATCAGAGTCCTGTTTTTGAATAGTAATTAGTTCAGAACACTGCTTTAAAATGTTGCTTAAGTAGGTTGCAAAGTGAGGATCTAGTGCTCAGACAAAGCATTTGGTTAGTGTTCAACTGGTTTTTTTTTATAATGAGCATTGGAAAGTGTGAAAGTGAGCCTAAAGTGAGCCGTGAGCCTAGCACTTCTCTACATATGCACATTTAATTTGGGGATGTTTGTTCTGGGCTTGTTGCTGTTAATGTGAGTATGTGTTAGCTCTGTGTAACCTTAACTAAGGTGGCTTTGTGGTACTCCACTCTGCCTGAATGTGCTGACTGCAAACACAGGTGACCTCTGGCCTCCTCAAAAGTCCGTAGGGTAAACTGGCCAGGTTACAACAAACAGCAAATTAAGGTGTTCCTGTTACACTAAGAAAAACTTTTTAGTGTGAAACTGTATATAGAGAACGTTGAGGTAAGCTTTTTTTCCCAATTTTTGAAAAGCTGAAATCCTCATTTTCAGTTCCAGGGCAGTTCTTGAGGCACCTAGAAATAGAACTTGCTGGCCTGATTCAAAGGACCCTCAGTTCACATAAGGTGTTTTAATGAGGCTACCTTTACAGATATATCTGGTCTTGGCAAAACTCCCCTTTTAGTCAGACCTGTGGTGCTGATAAAATTTTTACCACTATCCCCATCCCATTTCAGCGTGTTTGGGAAACTGGTGGATGTCAGAGGCTGCCCATGGGAGCTCCATCCCAACATCCAGTACAACTAAAGAAGGGAGTCTGTATGAAGATGCCAGTCCAGCAACTTCATTCAGTTAAAAGCTGCTTTGTCAGAGCAGCTGACAAGCCTGTCTTCCCAAAGCTACACAATAATAGAAAGCTTACATTAAAACTTAAATATATGTAGTAAAGAGCAGAAAAGACATGAGTTGATGATGTCTTCTCTGTGTTGGGGAAACAGCATGTTGTACCTGGTACATGCCTGCTGCTTCCACAGACTTCTGTATGGATTGGATACATTGCTGCCCAAAGCTGGGATTTCTATGCCAGCATACATCTGTGCTTTTGTCTCTGTCACCCCCAAATAATTTTACTGTAAAACATTGGCCTGATAGTATAGTTTTATAAAACTTGGCAGTGTGTAATCATTGTGGTATCTAAGCAGTTCACAATCATCAGCAGGTTTATACTTCCAGCTCTAGAATAAGTAAATGGGTCCAATCTACAGATCTCAATTCAGGGGGAAGAGGACTGAAAGGGGTTAATGAAAGTTCAGATAGTGACTTACTCCAAACCCATGCAGAAAGCTGATAGCAGAAGAAAGATTAAAGACAAGATTTTGATTCATAGCTGGTGCACAGCAGGCTCATCACCCTGGAATACTGGCTTATCAGTGTGTGGGTCTCTTTAACTTGCGTGGTTATGTATTTAGCAACTTGTGACAGACTTTGCTTTGGCAGAGGAGTTGCAAGCTTTTGAGTTCATCCAGTACTCACTTCTAGCTCGCTTCCTCACAACACACACAGGATCACATGTAGTAACTATAACCATGACATAAGGCCTCATATCTTCATGAGTTTAAAGTAGGTTGAGAACAAACCTATTAAAATCCCCCTTTTTTCCCTGGTAATATATATATAGCAAGGAAAAATGCCACTAGTGGTTCACAAAATTCAGTTTACACGCAGGGCTTTGAGTGTTTGTGAGTTCAAGAAGGCTTTTTTCTGTCTGAAAATACTGAGGCCCTGGTTCAGCAGAAAATAGCCAGTACAGCTGCTGGGCTGTGGAGGCTCAGAGAGCCCATTTGGGTTTGCAGCTGTGGAGGAGCCTCCCATATCAGGGAGGTGGGTGGGAATTCAGTGTCATTCCTCCAGCAATTCCTTCCAGAAGTGGAGCTAGCAGCTCCTTTTAGCCTTGCTGCGTGCGCTGGGTGGGTTTAGAGCAGGTCTTGGTTTCCCCAGAAGACGAGAACTGTGGCACCTAGCTACACTGAAGACACATCAATGCACTTGATGTTTAAACATGAGGTGCATGTGATGCTGATGTTTGCAGGCCTCTGGCTTTGCAGCCGCCTCTTCTGAGAGACTGTGTGTCAGTGCTGCTCTTCGTTGAACAGGGGTGCATGGCAAAATCCGCTTGGGAAGAGAACTATGGCTTCATCAGGGGTCTGTTAAGATCACCATGTTGGAGAGGTTTTGAACTGCTGGCAAGTGTTTATCATTTTGCCCTTCCAAGATACCAGAAGTAATACTGCCAGCTCTCAAGAAGTTGACATTTTTGGAGGAATGTCTACAAGCACTAACAAAGGGGTGGCACATGCCCCTTTGTCACGTCCCAAATGGTCAGAATAAGTGGTAGGACACACAGGAGATGCCTTTTAGGGGTTTTGCTCTATATTCAAGGCTGTTGTTTAAAATGATAGTTGGAGTCTCTCCTTCTGCTGGTTCATTTTACTGCAGGATTTTAATTTATGGTGTCTCTTTCTTCCAGCGTGTGCTGACCACATACAGGAGGAAGACTTGCTCTGCTCCTGTGTCTTTGCTGTAAAGAATGGTTGGGATATAGAGGAAGGATGGGGGAGGCTGCAGTAGCAGAGCCTGTACTGCTTGTGTTGCTCTGGGAAGAGAGATGCTGAGGCATGGCATGACTGTTTTGTGCAGATTTGGCACCAAGCCAGCATCTGGGCAGAGCAGGGTATGGTGAATCTTACTATGGTGCAGTGCCTCATAATAACATTTATATCCCTCAGCATCACTTACTGTTGATACTAGAGGGGCCTGGTCAGACAAAGCTGAGGTGAACTGTGTTCCTGGGCTCTCTGCTTTTATATCTCTGCCTTAACCACCCTAATACAGGGTCTGATAAGATGAAGCTCTTGGTGCCTTCTCACCTGTCCCCAGAACAGCACCCCAACACATTGTATTCACAAGCACAGAACAAACCACTTCTTTGCACATCTCAGCCCAGATGGTCACACTGATTGCAGCCACAGCCATCTTAATTCAGATAAACTGATTTTTTGGTTGTAACAGAAGCCCTGATGCTAAAGCAATTTTATATTTAAGTTGGTCAGGCTGCTGAAGTGTATAAAGCTAACTCAGTTATTAGGGAGATGAGTGTCTGCATTAAGGAGAGGTGTAGAAACAAATGGTTATAAATGTAAAGGTGTCTGTGTGTGATGCATGGTTATTAAAATGGATAGTTCCCAAACCTGTGGTGGTTGCTATAAATAAATAGCAGTAATCTTTATACTCCTTCCTCTTTCTCTTGGCTTTGGTAAGTAGAAAGCCAAGAGAAATGGCTAGGTACCATTCCAGTATCTTACTGAGAAGAGAGGCAGCTGCTGCTCTGTTGCAAAACAGAAATGTCCCTCCTCAGAGCACGCTGCTCCTTCTGAGTTGCCCTACCAGGCAGCCGTAGCTGCAAATGTCAGCCTGGAGTGAAGCAGTCTCACACAATGCAAAGCCTGCCACCCTTTACTGCAGAGGTGTAAACACTGAGTCCTCCAACATGATTTTGGCAGATCTAAACGTGAAATGTCAGCAACTAACATCCTGTCCCCTTTCTGCCCCCCCTGTGCCTCCCTCCTCCCACATGCATTTTGCCTCGCTCCCTTTCCATGTCCCAGCCGAGCTGGCAGCTGGCACTGGGGAGGCTGGGAGCTCATGAGCTCACTCCCAGCCCATCGTGCTGGCCTATGAATAGCTCAGCCTCCGCTGAAGCTGCTCTGTGCCTCAGGATGTTGCCAGCCATGTAGATTTAACAACTGGATGTATGCAGATAAAATAAAAACATGCCTAGATTCTCCCTTTGGAATTTAAGTTTTTCAGTGTGAGACGAGGTGAAGTGCCTGAGCTAACAATCTCTGTGTTTAGAACTCTCTAGATAAGGGTTTAAGCAAAGACAGGCTTTCTCTTTAAAAGGAAAAGGACTTATACCTTCAGATTGGTTATTAAAAATGGCCTTGCAACAATAATGCTGTCAGTGCAAAGCCTGCATCTAAACGCCTCTTCGTGAGCTGTGACTCATGCTTTGAAAGCACGCAGCTTTCCTAGAAGGATAGGTAAGCACTGTTATCACCAGATGGGGAGGTGCAGAATGGGAGATGGTGTTCTGAGTTCCCAGAAGCATCCACTAGATAGATGGTGGAAACTCAAGACAGTTACATTTCATTTTCAGCGTGCCAAAAGACCCACAGTACTTCTGAATAGTGACACCGAGTTATGTTAAAATCAAATCTAAGGGATGCATTTGAAAATGTAGATCCACAATATCTTTGCCACTTTAACAGCAAGTTAATGGCAGACCAAAATAAGGAACACAAAGCAAACCAAGTTTGACAGGTTCTCTGAAACTTCAACTTTTGATATGTTAAAAGCACATTTTTATGAAGACTACTGACCTAGGATGGACCTTTGCTAAACACTGATTACATGGCCAAGTAAAAAGCCCTTTTTTCGTGGGTTAAGATATCCTTTAGTTTGTGACAGCTGTCTGAATTTAACTAATTTTTAATTTCTTTGAGGAACAGTGGCATCTTACAATGCTATCTAAACAAGACCAGCTAAAAAGGCAACACTGAATACAAACAGTTACTGCTCTTCCAGTACAATGTTATTGAGTATCCTCTTACTTCCCGAGTTCATTTTAGGATGGTGTGTGCACCTGCACTCAGCTGAGTATCATAAAATCTACAGCTGTGCTGCAGGAGGCAGGAATGATGGAATGGGACAACTGGCTAAGGTAGCATGATTTGGGGAGTTTTTCTGGTAGAGAACATATGAGACCCTGGTAATTTTTGTCAGGTCCATACTCAGACTTCTCCATTGAAATCTATTTTCTTTGCAAAGAACTCTACATATTTTGGTAAACAGGAGAAGTATAAAAAAATGCAGTTTTCATTTATAGCCTAACTCCTGATTCATCCTCCAAACTACATCTTAAAAGAAAGTAAACAAATTTGGATGACAGCCCTGTCTCCATAGCATGGAACTGCAATGTAAAAGGGTGTGTTAGGGTCTATCAAAAGCTCTGTGTTAGCTGGCATCCGAATGCTGATTTCAGGAAATTTTGTTCCAGTTCCTTATTAAGAACACATGGACAAAGTGGATGTAAAACCTGCTTCAGCAATGTTTTGTTAGTCCTGGGCATTCAAAATGATGAGCCAGCTCTTCCTACCCACATACACCACTACCTAAAAAATCTAGGAAATTAAAACAATTTTGCCCTTTGCTGCATGTGGGTCTTCTTTAAATCTTTGGCCTTCATCTATCTTCATGTATCAACCTTTCTCTGTATCTGTGGGGTACTAGAAATTACTCTTTCATTTAAAGGTGAAAAGGATGTGCTTTTTCTTTATAGAAACTCCAGGAATCTGGTAATTAAGAAATAATACAAAGAACACTGATTCAAAATCCTGCAGGTCTGTTGTGAACTTCAACATATCAAAAATGAATGCTTTGGGGCAGAACTTCAGGACTTTTTTTAAAGTCTCCAAATTAGCACTTGCATTTCTAACAAAATTGCTCCTCCCCTAATGAGAAAAAAATGCAAAATAAAGACACAGAGGAGAAGAACTGTGTCTTTTTACTGCTCTGTTCTGGGGTTTTATAAGCAGTCTATTTGTTTGAATTGGTCATTGGGTGAGTTGTGTTAAGAAAAATGTCTGAGTGCTACGTGACACTTTCAGCAGCTCTGAAGAGGTTGTGTCATTTGACACTTTACAGTTACTGTCCCCAGTCTGTTTTAATCCTGCTCCATGCTGCATCTGTGCTGTGGCACGTGTGCAATAATTCTTTGCTATGCCAGGCACTCACTGGTGTGCACATAAAAATGCAGGTGGCAGCATTATTCTCCAGAGCAAAGCAACATCTGTCAGCATCCTAGGTGAGTATATTGCTCCACATGAATAAAACACAGATTCAGAGTACCTCAGGCAGCTTGTGCTCTAAATTAGATGTAGTCATGAACGCTTTAAGATCATCATTAGGACTTAGTGCTACTTCCTTGTTGGTCTGATTTCCAGTTGGGATTCAGTGTTGGAGTCAACAAGGGATGGATGCCAGGTGTGACCTGGGATGTGTCTTTAGTTATGACCAACAGATAGGCCAGCCACAGGCAGTGAGATGGCTTAAAAATTCCTCACTTAAGAAAAACTGCCTATAGTTTTTCTTTCAATTGCCTTAACATCTGCTGAGTGTTTTATCACATTCTTCAATGGGAGCTGTTAGACCTAGCAAATGGGACTTGATATAAAACAAGGTGCAGAAGACTCCTAGGAACTCCTTTCACTCCAGAAACTCTTTCACTGTGATGTGTTCATTCAAGGTGCACATGATGGCCCTGGCACTCTTCTGAGAAGTTGTGTGATGGGAGCTAACCTAGAGAAGGCAGTAAAGCTGTAATCTTCTATGTGTTCCTTAACACTGGACTGAAGAATGTGCTTTTGGGGTTTATTTGTAAAAGGTGAAAGGGAATGGGACACCTAACTGATCAGTCTTGTTTGTCTGATCAGTCTTTATACAGGTAGCAAATAAAAAGACATATCTGATATATGGATAACTGTATTAAACCAACTCTACTCTGTAGGCTGTTTTGCCTGTGACAACAGGTCAGATTCTTCTGTGAAAATAAAGTCAGAGAACCTATCTTTCCAAAGAGCAGGTTCTGCAGAGGATCTGTCCAGATCTCTTGTGTCAGGGTGCATTTTATTTTTTAACTTTATTTTCTGTATCTGAAAGAATGGAAAATCCTGATTGTTCATGGCTGCAGACACAACTGGCGTGAATTCCTTTCCTGGGGAAAATGGAAATCTGGTGTGGAAAAAATGCTGTTCATAAAGTCACTGACAGTGAGAAAGAAATGCAGGGCAGGACTGAGATTTCTTATGGGCAAGGAGTGAAAGGGTTTGTCCATGCTAGCTGCTCTGCCATTTCTTAAGAGCTCCATAGTGGGTAGACAACAGGTTTAGGTGAAGGTGTTCAAGAGAAACTGTGCCTGCAGTCAGTTGAATACATGTTTTGTTGTTACAGATGCTAAAATAATAAGCCCTGTAGAGAAAATTCAGGGACTTGCACTTTTAGAAAACCAACCAGCAAGTTGAAGTTCTCATGGTGATGGAGAGAAGGGAGTGTGCTATTGAGACCATCTAGGAAAGTAGTTTAGCATTACCACATGGCAAGATTTGGATTTGGACAGTACTGAATCCCATATTAAGGCTAGGATCAAATCTGATCACTTAAGGGCAATTTTGTATATAATAAAAGAAATATGCTGTCCTTCCTGTCTCTAATGATCTAAAATCCATCTTAACTAGGCTCCATTTTCCAGCTAGTTATTTCTGTCTATCCAGAAAAGCTTTTCATAGATATAAGCAGCTGCACAGTTCTCAAATATGCCAGGAGGAAAGTTTTGTTATTAAAAAAAAAAAGGTAATTCACAAACCCTGGGCTTTTTCAATGTATAATTCATATGTCCTTTGAACAGTCCTCCTCACAGGAATTCAGAAATGGATTTAGATCAGTTTACTTCATTTTTAGAATACAATGGAAAAGCACTTACTCAGTATACTTGCAGCCTTTTCTATAAATTAAAAATAGATGCTGGGCCCAAACCAACAGCTTTTTGCACTCTCTGGGAAACCTGTGCTAACAAACCACAACAGGACAATTCTGCTTTCTTTAGCAATGCAAGCTGTATCCTCAGAAGCCTGTGAAGAGACAGAGGGTCTGTAGTGCACTTTTCCCCTGCAGCCAGGGAATAATCACTGCATCTTTCTTGTTTTGCATGTTCAAAAGCTAGGGGCTACAGATGTAGACAACTGAAAAATCAAATGCAGTCACGAGCATAGCAGAGCTTGGGTCGTGGAATTGGTTAAGCAGACAATGCACTGTCAGTCCAAACTGCAGCTTTATGCCAAATGGTCCTGCATTAGTGGTGCCTTGTGAGTGGCAGTGCCAGGAAACCAGCATCCTGGGGGACACTCCACCCTCCTTCCTTGCAAAGGGTTACAGTGTTACACAGCCCAGACTGAAAAATCTGAAGAGTGTTTTTTAGCCAGGGAAGCAATTTATGCCTGGCATGGGGCAGCACAGGCCACTTCCCTCTCTCTCCTCCCCCACCAAGCGTCTTGCAGAATCAGAAACCACAGGGTGATTCAGCGCAGTGAAGTCTGGTTCCTGGTGTACTTTTGCAGTAAGCAATTGCTTTCAAAACCTTTACATAGAGGCTCTGCTTGGTGCTTATGGCAAAGCTGCAGATCAGCCTTTAACTCCAAATAATTTGGGGGAGATGGCGAGATGTCCAGAGGTAGCTGTGAGTTGTTACTAAGGCCGCGTTTATGTACATCAGTCATTATGGTTCACTTGTTATGTTTTCCAAAATATTACAGGGGGCCTTCTGAAACAGAAACTTATTTTCAGGGAGAAAAACCTGAAAAATGCAGTCTTGAAGGACAGCTTTGAAATGTATTTCAAAAACTAAAATATGGCAATTCATAATGAGAGAGGAATTCTGACTCTTGTTACTATGAAGTGGTTAAAACAGACTTTTACGAGGGATTTTACTCTGCAAAACTCTGCCTCACTGCACCCCTCTGAGCAGTAGTGATTACCCTTTGCTGCATGAAGGTTGGATTCCTCTAGCAACTCTGCCTGATGTCTATTTTTGGCTTCCCCTCTAAAAACAGATGGTTGGGAGTGAGAACCTCTCCTTACGATTGCTGTTGTAAGCTGTGAAAGCAACAGATGGTTGCTAACACAGAGATCACAAACGCAAAGGTTTTCAGCTCTGGTTGTTCTTCCAGTGGTGCAAGCTTTATTTTGTTTTCACACATCCACTTTATACCTCTTGGAATAGAAGCAGGTTTACCAAGGATATGTCAGTATAACAACTGAAGATGCACTGTTAAAATTTCATTCCTAAACTGCAAAACACATAAAATAATTCATTACTTTGGTTCTGTCAGACCAAGACACTGAGTGTGGATTAAAACATGACACATCTTAGGCCCATGCATCAGTGTTAATGATATACCAGAATTTGGTTTCTCCTATTTTCTTAAAAACACTAGCAAAGAAATAAAAATCAACCAGACAGATCCAGGTTAACATTGTCTTCATGACTTGCAATGGCAGATCTGAAAGGCCTGGACTTCTTCAAAGGTCTTCTTCAAGGTATGGGAAGGTATTGGCTGCAAAGAACTAATTGCCTTTCATCTCTCTGAAGCAGCCAGAGAGACCTTAATACCATTCCAGATGAACAGGAGGCCTGTGGTCTCACACTGCTGACAGAGGGGTAAGGACCTCTGTCTGTGTGTCCATCACTTCAACTGGGGCTGGGAGGAGTGTGATACCATAAATCAGGGGAGCCACAAGGTCTCTACATACAGAACCTCTGTATGTCTGTGCCTCTCACCTCAGTGTTCTAATAAACATAAGGAAATAGTGCTTTCTGTGGGTCAAGAAGGTTGTCCAGAAATTACTATACTCCACTTTGTCTGAGTTTATTTTTTTTTTAATATCCCACTGCACATAAGCTGTGTACATCAAAGGCTTTTGGAGTGCTTTGCAAAGACTAATGCATTATTAAGCTAGCAAACCCCTACAGATGGGAGGATGCAAACAGAGAAAGGATAATGATTTGCTCAGGACTACATACTGTGTCAGTGGCAGAATTTGGAATATAGTTTCCTTTAGCTATGTCTCAGCTGATATCCATAGAACTGGGCAAAAGTATCAGTTCAAAATCAAATGCATGACTTGAAATGGGACACTGTGTTCTGCTTTTGGTCTGAGCAAACCCATGAAGTGAAGAATATTATAATGCTGTGGAACTGCAATACCATTCTTCAGTCTGCATACAAAAAGTTTCTCAAGACCTCTGTTTCTGGGCAGGTAAAAGTAGGAAATAACCAGATTTTGGACATGTTAGAGCAAATCCTCTTTACCATCCAAAATACAGTATTCAAATACAAGGCAGCAGAAAATCTCAGGCAGATTATTAGGTACTGTAACATGGAAAAGGAGACCTAAAAGACAGATTTTAAGGAACCAAGATAAAGGCAATGCTGGACATACCTTCAGCCTACCATAAGAAGACATGGTAATTTTAAAGCCTGAATTTCCATTCTCCACTTTAAAAACAAAACCCCGTTTGTAGTTGAGAAGCCAAGTCCTTAGCTCCTTCATCTCATCTCCTTCTTTATGTCTGTTGTGTACTGGCAGCTGCCCTGGCTTTCCACAGGGATACTAAGGAAATTATGAACAGCCCTGCTGCAGGGTCATGTCTTTTAGAGGGATCACAGCTCCACAGAACATTAATTAAGTCAACATTCTTGTGTCCAGTTTTGTTTGAAGTTACTATAGCCCTCGTATTTTTCTGTATTCACCTGCTTCAGCAAACATTTTTTTTAAAACTCTAGAGTATGTTGGAGAATGAGCTGTTTCACTATTATAGCCTCGAGTTTTTGAGACTTATACTGACAATTTCAATTAGGGGCTTTCTTGCCCATCTTATTCACACTCTTAAAATATTCCTGCTAATATCTTTAAATATTTTTAAAGTCTAAATATATATGCAGTGCCTCCCCCAATCAGATTGTCTAATTAGTCTAACTGCTGTATAGTGTGGTATGTACATGCACTCAAACTGGAATTTATGTTGACTGGCTAGTATAATAAATTTTGCCATTGCATTTAATTTTAGAATAAACCACATTTATTCCCCTTACACTAGATTCAGGAAATAAATCATAGTTAGAGCAAGACAATTTTTCCAGGCTTCTCTAACATTCAGTCTAAATTAATTTGGTATTTCACATTCTCCTACCAGTTGTAGCAGTTATGCTGGCCCAATACATCAGAGAAAGTTTACAGGTTTTATTGCTGTTTCTGAGGGGCTGTTGGGAGGCAGAAGGAGTCTTTAAGCCTAGATGGCCTACTAGATGCTGGCAAAATTTAAGCAGAGTTTCTCCCAGGAGGACTCAGGACCAGTCCAATCATGTGGTGGGAGGCTTTGTTAGAACTACTGCCACTATTAGTGTCAATACACACCTGATGTTCAGAGCACAGCAAAGTTCAAATGAGAGCCTGAGAGCACTGTCATGTTTCAAGCAGCAGGGCTGATGGGTATAGCCAAATTCTCTGATAATTTAAGGAAGCTTAAATGCAGTGAAGCCACTGCAGCAAACAGCACACACATCTTTGGCTGTGGTACATGATGTATGCAATCACATTGTAGTTGTCTTCTGTTTAACTCTTAATTATTTACACATGCCCACAGCTGGCCCAGTGCAAGTGGAACAGGGTATAAATCAAAAATCACATAAACAAATGCAGGAGCAGGAAAGGTGCTCAGACCTGAGACTGGCTTTAAAAAATGATTAATATTTGCTATGAATAAAAGGTCCATCTGTAATTTGAAATGGATTAACTAAAGAGCTATTTTAAGGTTAATGGACTAACAGTAATTTCTGGTGACAGTGAAATGCTTTCTCCATTCCAGCATTTAGTGCAGGCAGTATTCTAGTTATTCTAATCCAGACAGGAGATTTTTAGAAAATGCAGAGTATAGGGATGGCAGCTCTTTGGCGGTAGGAACAAATTACAGCTTTTAAGTAGATTTTTTAAAAATACAACTTATTCACTAATACCCCACATATGATTTAGAGCTGAACTTCAGAGCAACTGAGGGGTCCACTGTGTGTTCTTTCATGTAGATTTTGTACTCCAGGGAACAAAGTAATTGGTAGTTGAGAAGCTTCTTTTAGGATTTTAATCTCCACCCCAGAAAACAGAGCACAACCCTGAGTAGCATCTAGCTATATTCAGTATAGAAGTGAAACACAAAATACACATCTAAAAAAACTGAACGCTAAAAGAGTTTCAACTTCCTGTGTTGGTGTTCTGAAGTTATTTCTGCTTTCTATGATGAATGTCCACAGATTTGGAAGAGACATGGTTACTGTTTCTTTCTTCTGAATCAGGGCAAGAGCCTTACACTGGCAGGGAGAAGGCCTGTCAAATGTTGTAGCTTCAAAGTGGTGTCAGTTACTGTGGTTGTGAAATTGGGAAGGCCTGTCAACAATTAAGCATGCTCTAGCTAATTGACAAGCCTGTTTACAAAACTAGAGTGGATACTCAAAATGGCACAAGAGTATGACAGGGAATGATCACCTCCTTGCTACTGCAGAATTTCTGCCTGTGCTTGTCTTTCCTCCAGTTCATGAGAGTAACAGCTCTCTTCCCACAGCTGCTGACTTCCAAATGGAAAAATGAGCCAAGCAGAAACTGTTCTGAGGATGTTCTCATAGGTTTTCTGAAATTCGAGTGACCATTTTTAAAACCTAACAAATCAATGAAGGGTGTTTCTGAGGGTGTGACTATAGGTTAATAATCTGGTAGTGTGGCTGTACCCAAGGAAACAAAAATTTAATTTTCTGTCTCATTTCAAACATGAATTACATTTCTGCCTCTATGTTTAATGAATGAATCATTGCAATATTTGTGAGATTTAATTAAGATGGGGAGTTTACATGGGAAAAAGGGAAACTGCTGCAGCAGCCCTAATAAACTGGTGTTTACTGTGGAAGGTATAAATCCAGCATTTGTTAGTGTCTCTGCAATGCCTGGCCTCAGTCTTAGTTATCTGTTGCAAAAACCACCAAAATTCTATAGTAGGAATGGTAAGGCATTGGTTCACTGCCAAAGACCAAAGCCTTGCAGAGAGAAGCTGGGGCATGTTCCCTCTGGCTGCTAGCTAAAACATGGGGCAAAAAATCCACTTTCTCCTTTGCTAGAGAGAACTCTGATTTACAAGAGGGGCAATGCTCCTAGGTACTTGTCTTGCCACAGTATGGTATACCCTGGCAGTAGGACTGCTGACTTTAAATGCTGAGGCTCTAAATGTCCTAAATAACTTTTTCACAGTAACTTCTCTCCCACCCTCCCAACAAACAAATAAACAAAGGCATTAATATTCCATAGTGTTCTTGATTCTGAATTTCTGTTCCATCTAATCCTTTGCTGGGCTTGCTAGTAGAAAGCACAGTCAGAAAAAGAGGTCCCTTCTGATCCTTCCTACTGCCTTGAACACTAGGAACAGGACTGTAAGGTTTTTAAGAAACAAGATTCTACGGAGGGCTTTAAATATCACCTCTGTGTATGATCCAAAATAGAACATTTAAGTGCATCAAACAGCCTTAATCTAGTTTAGCTTTGTATAACCTGGATGACTCTACAGCAGTCACACCTGCTCATTTCTCTACAAATACTAGTCTTTGATCTGCAAGAATGTTTGAACCATAAGCCTTTTGGTTTTTTTTCTGAAGTGAAAACTTTTTGAATGGTAATCTTCTGTATATTCTCATAGAGAAGCAAGTTTCTATCAGTATTAACACATTTTTCAAAATATTTACATTCACATATAGTTATCTTCATATGTAAATTTTGCTCTAACAGCGACGCTAACTAACTTGGAATAGTTTTAAACATTCAGAAAGTTTGCCCCAACAACCTTCATGAAATACAAATACAGTTTCTGAATATAACTGCTAAAATACAGGCAACAATTTAATATTGCAGATAACAGAATTTTTCTTCCTTAGGAAGACTATGATCGTCTGAGACCTTTATCTTACCCTATGACCGATGTCTTCCTTATCTGCTTCTCAGTGGTAAACCCTGCTTCATTTCAAAATGTGAAGGAAGAGTGGGTACCGGAGTTGAAGGAATATGCACCTAATGTTCCCTTTTTACTAGTAGGAACACAGGTATATTTGGTTCTGTTCTACTTTTATTTAAACAATTAGGATCATTGTAGGGTGCCTTTTCTCTGGGCTGCAAGTTGAGGCCCAACAGGACCTGAGCAGCACCTCCTTCTGCCTTTGAAGGAACAACCCTATCAAGTGGCAGAAAAACATAGATATATGTTGCTCTCCAATGAGCTATCTCCATTTTGTAAAAAAACCAAAATGTCCATTGTAAACACGGTGGCAAGATGGGCTGCATGCCTCCCATGTGACTTTCTAAAAAGTCACAGGACTTATTGAATAAAATTGTCTGCTCATGCCCATGTTACTGCAATTACTTGGGTTTACAACTATTAGTCACATGCGATATTTGCTGAAGCAAAGGAAAAGGGGAGAAATGAGACAATTTCCACTTGCTTCTTGTGGGCAGTGGACTGGGCTTCATTTATGAAGTGACCCACATGTTGGTGTTACCTATGGGTTAATCTTTCTGCCACTGCATTTGGTATTCTAAGATGATCACATCTAATTGAAGTGCTGAATTACAGAATAATTGTTTCTTCCTTCTAGATTAAAGGTTCACAACTTAAATTGAGGGCTCTTGAATCAGGAAGGGTCCACGATCTGAATCATGACATGACTCCGTTTTTATAGAGTTTATATTCCATTGAATGATTCTCCTTTAAAAAGAGGGTATCATATTGCCTGCTGACTTTTGTTTAGAGAAAGTATTCCAGCATGACTTCAATCTCTCTTGCTAGATTGATCTCCGTGATGACCCAAAAACTCTGGCAAGACTGAATGATATGAAAGAGAAGCCCGTATCTGTGGAGCAAGGACAGAAGTTAGCAAAAGAGGTAAACTGGATACTCCTAAATGAAACCAAGTAACAAAGAACAACAACAACAACAACAAAACACCCCTATTTCTACTTGACTTAGTATTCCTGTACCACTTTTTGCATATTTTTTAGCAGTCCACATATGAAATCTTGTGACTGCTTACCAGTTAACACCACTTACAATAATGAGTAGACCTATGTAATTAGACTTTCTGGTCAGTAATAGCTCTGGTTTTCAGTGTAGCACTTGTAAAAGCTATACATGCTATATAAATATTACTCAAAGATAATTAAAATCCACAGACTGGTTGAGGTTGGAAGGGACCTCTCCTGCTCAAGCAAAACGCTGGAAGCATCTTTTAGACATTATTTGAGAATGTTATACTACCACTGTAACTACTGTGTGGACAATGCTTACCAGGACACTTACAGAGCATTTATTTTTGAAACACAAATGAGTATTGTAATTAATTTTTGCTTTTTAATTATCAACCATATCTTAGGCCTCCACTGCCAATCTAAAGAACTTACTTCTTTCCCACAGAAACCAACCAACTTCAATACCTTCCAGATCTTTGGACAAAAGACAAATATTATTTTCTTCTACAGGGGGGTGAACATTCAGATAACTTTTTTTAGATTGCAGCCAAACATTGTAATGTTGCTATGGGGGGAGAAAAAAAAAAAAAAAAGCAGAAGTGCCCAGAAGGAATTGAACAGCTGAGACATACTGCTATTGAATTAACTTATTTTCTTGACAGATAGGAGCCTACTGTTACGTGGAGTGTTCAGCTTTAACACAGAAAGGACTGAAGACTGTTTTTGATGAAGCTATTATAGCCATTCTAACTCCAAAGAAACACACAGTGAAGAAGAGAATAGGCTCAAGATGCATAAACTGCTGTTTGATCACGTGAGAGACATTTAACAATGGCCAGGCTTACTGTGAAATTCTACTGATTTTAAATACAATGCATTAAGTACATAGTGAATTTGTTCCAGGTTTGAAAGTTAAACCAACGTTTCTGCCTTCTACAACCAGTGAAATCCAGAGGAATAAAATCAAACTCAATGAACTTGTAATAAGAAGCCACCACATCTGTTACAAATATTTTATTCAGACTGGAAGGTACAATCTCTCAGGGTTACACAGTCTAGAGGAAGCAAAAACTGCACCATGCTGAAATGGCATCTATGTGATTTTACTGAGTGGCGATGCTTGGCCTGAAATACTCTAACTGAATTTGGACAGTCTTCTGCTTTGACTATATATATATATATATATATATATCTTAAAAACCCCCAACTTTTGCACAGTCTGTATGGAATCTGCACAAAGAAATACCTTGTCTCTTTTTGCTCCAATTATCTGCTTTTGTATGTAAGCTGCTTCCGGTTCCAGTGTATCCACAGAGGTGCAATAATCAGACCAGCCATATAGCCAAAGGTAGCTCCAAGGGAACATGAAATGGGCCATACCTGAGGGGAGAACGCAAGGCAAAAGCAGACAATAAGGAAAATGTCTGTGGTTTTTTGTACTTCATGAGCACAAAGTCTAGGTACTGAGAGACAGTAGTCTTATTCTACTTTAAAGCTTGATGTGCTTTCCTAAAAATGCCAAAAGCGTAACAATCATCTTCATGAACACTAAATGCTGTTGTACAGTTTTTAATTAATATGCATTAAACTGTAAGCAGGCTTCTGGCTATTGCAGACTTTAGTTTGATAGTCCAAAAACTATGTGGAAAAAAACACCTCTTAGAAGTATCTATATCCCCAGAAGCATTCAGCTGACCTGACTTCCTACTCTGCTGTACACATTTGGATACCGACAGATTCCTCAGAACTTCTCCTTTCAATCTTTCACGGTGTGTTGAAACTTTCAGGTGTCTATAGTGGAATTAGTATTCAAATAAGGCCAGAGATTGAGATAGATAGAGGTTTGTTGGCATTTTTTCTGGAAAAGTATGTGAAAGGATAAATTTCCCTCTGGCTAGCAGTAGGGAGGGAACACAAATTTGGAAGCTGACTGAACATCTTGCACCCAGATCATCAAACTTGTAGTAAGCCAGTTATGTCAAAGAGAGCTTTAATTATATGCTCTATTTTCAACTATAAGAAAAGGAAGCGAACTCAATAGATCTGACTCACTTTAACAAACCATCTTGCACTGACCCAGAGTAGGAATAGAATTCTTCTCTGCTCTTTTTTTTCTCTTTTTAAATTGGTATTGATTTGCAGGGAGGAATGGCCAAACCAGTTTGTCATCAGATGTAGCTTATAGCACCAGTCCACTACATACTGCATTTGATGAAAAGTCTCAACCAAGGTGGTAATTAATTTATTTATTTTAGAATAAACAGAATTCCCAGGCCTCTTTAAAGTTCTCCTTTTTTTTTTTTTTTTTGCAAGGACAGGTTCGCAGTTCCTGCTTTAGAGTGCATATTCCTAAAGAAAGTATGGACTGGACTCTCCTATTCTTTTGTTCTTTAAATTAAGGGGGATATTTCCCCCCTCCCCATAGTACTTGAGAATGAGAAATGCACTAGACAATAGATGAAATATCCCAATCTCCAGCCTTCTTTCCTACTTCACTTTGACTTGCAATTCATGAATATCAAATGAACTTACTCTTAATGGTACTGGTTCCTCCTTTCATTCATTTTCCTAGCTCTGATTCTTCTCTTTATTCCATTATCACTTAAAAGAATATATTTATTCACATCCTTTGATCATGGGTATTTTAACTACAGAAAAAAGAATAATGTATTTTGTCCTCTGTTCTTTCATCTTCAATCTCCTCAGTTGTTTCATCTTCACATTCCTTAGCATTTACAGCTTTTATATGTTATTTGGAGGTCTTAAGGAGTGTAGCAAAGATGATTACTAAACAAGGTGCCTTAGGTACTCTTTATTGACCTTGTTTCATTCTTTCACTTCCATAACATTCTGTCTCTGCTGCTTCTGTTGCTGAGTATTTCAGCAGTTGCCTCTCAAGCCAAAGATTTGCTTGTTTTCATTCATTTACTGTGTATAGTAGATCATCTATAAAAAGCCTTGAGAGGCTTTGGCATGGTAAGTACTACATGCATTTGAAACTCACATAAGTTTGTGGCCTTGGCTAAACTTACACTTCAGGTGGATCTTTTCAACTTTTAAACAAAATGTAATTATTTCTAGCATTTTGCATATTACACTTGTCTAAAGGACAAAACAATAAAAAAGTCCCTGAAACCCTTCTGCTCACTCAGTAATGTTCAGATGGAACACGAGTCATACTTTTTTATCCACTGATGAAGTCAAATACCACTCCAATATCCACAAAACTATGGACAAAGGCTTCTTAACTCGGTGGTGCTTTTACATCAAATTTGCTGAGTGATCAATGATCAATCCTTCATCAAATTTTTACCTACATTAGGTGAATTTGTAGTTGCCTATTTGCTTTCCAGAACTATAGGTAGATGATGGACTCTGAATTGATCATATTCCCCTAAGTAGAGAGTGAATATCCCTGATGACCCAGTGATCCTGTATATTGTGCTATTTTGTGTATAGTGGGTGATTATTGGTATGATTAAAAAGATATCTGATGATTGTTGTAGCCTCTTTCACCTGACTGAACTGCAACTTGGGACATGTTTTTTCAATAGCTGTGTAACTATTAATACCAATTATGCCTCTGTGTGTCTTCTAAAACATTCAATTTTTGCTTTGCTTTTTAAAAGTCAATGTTACCTTACGTAAGTTTCAGGCTCTCTCTCTTAACAGTTGAATCTCTGACCTCTGAACACTCACAAATGGCAGGTGGAAAAGACAGGAAACAAAGGGAAGAAAACATAAAACATGCCATCTCCCCATCTACGAATAAGACAGAAAGAGACACCACCTCATCCCTTCTAGTGGCATGGAACAAAGGGGTACTAGGCCAGGCACTCGTTCTTACTGTGCTGCTTGGACAGCCCAAAGTAGTTCTGAGGGC
This sequence comes from Calcarius lapponicus, assembly GCA_039654755.1. Classification (NCBI taxonomy): domain Eukaryota; kingdom Metazoa; phylum Chordata; class Aves; order Passeriformes; family Fringillidae; genus Calcarius; species Calcarius lapponicus. The sequence goes on along the minus strand of CM077465.1, from coordinate 71,601,334 downwards.
AGTTTGATTGGCCTTTTGAAAACTCCCTTAGCACAGCAGTTAAAAGCCTGGACTTAGGAGTGTTGCTGTCCTTCTGCCTTTTTCTCTAACCCTCCAGACCTGGCAAAACCCCCAAACAAACAGGTAATAATACCAGTTTTGCACCTTTTGTTCTTGACTGACGGCTTTTAGGCTACATATAGCCTGAGGCACCCATGGGTATATCTAAAGCAGCAAGTTATCAAAGACAGATTAAGATATGGTTCTTAAGCACAGCAGCTGCACTAAAATAACACCACTTTCACATGCTTTTGGCTGTCTACAAAAATGGGTTGCTTCTTTCTGTGGAAGTGGGTTGCTTTATTTTGTATTAGCTGCTGGCCTCATTTTTCTGAGACCCAATCACTTTCTTCTGGACCTTTTTAAATGACTTTGACTTACTCAATTGGCCTGCTTTTGCCCCCTCTTTCATATTATCTCAAACTTGTTTTAAAGTCCTTGACTTGGTATGAACTGCCTGTAAGTGATAAAAATCTAAGCAGCAAATATCTGTCTGCCTGTTTCAAGAGATTCCTTTCTGCTTGCTTTTAATATTCAACTTGTAATACACCCCTCTCATCCCCTGAGAACTTTCCAGCTCAGTTCCTCCTACATCATGCTCCCTTCTGCCTTGAGGAAGCTGACATATCCTGCCCCAGTACTGATGTCATGTCTGGGCTGGGTCAGCAGCAGGGGAATAAGATGTTAGGCCACATGGCCGAGCTGCACTTTTGCTGAAGGGGAAAAAGGCTGATAAGGAGAGAAAACTGTGGGGAGCACAGGAGATAGAACAGAACATTCTTCATGAAACTGTCATGAAATGCCTTATCTGTCTCAGCAGCTGGGAAGCATCAGCTACCATTCTCACAGCCTAACACAAGAAGAATCAGTTTTTTACATATCAAATGCATGATGAAAACGGCAATTTTAACAACCTGTAGATGATTACTAGGAACCTGAACAGCAGCTTGGCAAAATCAAATCTTACCAAGAACAAAAAAATACATTTTAATGGACAGAGCATGAGGCAGTGTTTAATGCAAAGCAATTCTGACTTCTGCTATTCATGGAAATTTTGCCTTTTCATCTGACAGCAGTGTTAGGACTTCACAGGACTTTCTTTAGGCTAGCTAAATAGACACTGCAGAGCTGCAAGGTTTTTAGCGTATATTAGAACTCATTTTAAGAATAGTGACTCAAAATAAGAATTGCCAACCTTTCAGGACACAAATGAGCTAGTTTTGCTCAGCGCTCTTTAGAACAGCTAAGATTCTATGATGTGAGAATGCTTAGCATATTGCATGGAAAGCAGAGCATGTTGCAGGATCCCAGCAAGGTACCTAGCTCTGCTGGACTGTGCATGTAGCTGGCTAAACCAGAATTGTGACTGCATGACAGTTTTGTCATCTATTACGAGTCTTGCAAGGGAATTACATAGACATTGATAAGGACATAAGGGCCAGATGCTTATAGACCAGAGGAGCAACACAAAGTTTTTAAAGATATTATGAAGTAAGCAGCTGCCTGCTGGAACTTTCATTATACAAATGCAAATACAATGGGGCAATCTATTGTACTTACTTTTCAGTAAACTTAAGAGTGTTTTTCTCATACTCCTAAACACAATTTTTTGTATGCTTACTGTTTCAAAAAACTAATTTCTGACTGTCAATTAGAAGGCTATGTAATAATTTTTGTTTCATTTTAAAACTGAATAAATGAGCACAATTATTTTCCCTCCCTGTTTCTAACATGCCTTAAATTCTTGATTGTTTAGTCTGTACTGTCTCAAAAACTTCAGTACATGCCTTTAATCTATTTTGGTTGCATGCACATGTTAACTACAAGTGTCTTATCACATTGTACAGAATGTGTGTGTTGACAAGCACACGCCAAGAAGAAAGTGTGAGGCTTTTTTCAAGCTGGCATTTGTAACTAGAAGTTGATTTCATGGATTTGTGTTCAAAAGTTATAGCAAGCATAACAGACTTTGATCTCACCATTAAGGTTTACATTGAGAAAACACATGATTAAATAAACAATGATAACCACACTAAAGTGGAGCAAGCTTCTACCTCTGTTTAAAACAACCCTAATTGCGTATTATCCCTTCTTCTTGTATTAAGCAACTTCCCTTATAACAAAACTTTCACAGTAGGTAGTAGATCCAAAAAGGAATATAAAAAGCAAACTCTCTGAGCTGTGTTAAGAAGAACCAAAGTAGAGTGAAAGTTTATAGTCCAATTCAGCTTACTTGAGTAAGCACCAAGAACTGTACCCAAGATTCTCTGGATTATTTTTCAGGCTACAAATGTCTGAGAGGTATCTAAGGCTAATATTTACAGTCATATTGGCTAAATTACATGGCAGTCAGTCAACTCAGGTGAGCTTTATCAGCACTAACTATTATGCTTGCAGTATCCACAGTGAAGTAGGAATATAGCAATTTTACTTCTACCTAATGATAACACTGTAAGCAGAATATTGTTTCAAAGTCACTTTTTACCAGTAGTAATGGGTAATACAGATCAAAATTATGCTACCAAAAAACTCTGGATGTATGGGAGGGCACGCACACAACAAACACAGAGACATGATTTAAAAGTCTGTTATCAAAACATGCAATAAACTGAGGAATTCCCCAGTGAGCTAAATCCCGTTGTTGTCAGTAGCAAATGCTGTGTCTGGAATAATAATTCCACCACATATAAAGTGTGCTGATAAAGTTGTGGTCTTTAACTATACCATGTTGTTCTGAAACTGGTTTCCTCAAGCTGAGTAGAGAAAGGATGTGCCTAGTAACTCCTACATCATCCCCTTCTGTTTCAGTGGTGGTGTGTTTTAAGGTTCCACTTCTCAGTGACACATGAAGCCGGGATCCTGATCACATGTTGTTATTAAAAGCACACCATCAACTTGAAACAGGCAATCTGGAAAAACTAATTAACTGTAAGAAAGGAAGTTATTTTCTATTTCTTTGTAAAACTGTCCTAGCTAACTGTAACCCTTACATACCCTTCGTGCTTCAGCAGCCTAGAGGCATCTGAGATGGATGTACAACTCTAAATTGTCTAGAACAGCCTTATTTAAATCATCACAGTTAAGTGTTACAGACTGTTTTAAAAATTGCTGAAAAATAAGACAACAATATCAAAACACTGGCAAAATTAGTCTACCCAGCCTAACTGAAACATGCCTGGCAGAACGAGTCCTGGAAAGCTTGTTGTTTTGGTTTTTTTTTGTTTTTAATACAGAAATGTAACTACTGTAGTGCCTAACCTGCATTCCTGTAAGGCAATTAGCTTTACCTTTGTCTGAGATAAGCTGAATTCTAGATCTACAACCAGGAATAACAACAGACTGGGCCTCCCTGACCAACTGTTTTGCATAGTTACAAAATTTTTCTTAAAGCTAGCAGAGGAATAACATACATAGCATGCTTAAAAGTTGCTTAAAAAAAACCAAATAGAATAATGAAAAAAAACCCGAATCATAGGACACAAACTGACTTTCAACAATATATTTTATACTTCTAACAGAAATGCTTTAATGTATTTTTCATCTCCATTCTCAAACATTATTCAGAAAATTAATGTTAGTTTATTTCTGAAACAATATTCTGTTCCTGTTAAGTAATATTTACTTAGCACAGAAGTTGTTGTATGCTTAAAAAAATGCAATTAACATTACTTTTAAGGGTAGAGAGGCACACTAATCTGAATATCCCCTGTATGCAATATTTTTCAAACATAAACATGGAAAATAAAGTGAAGATTTTCTGAGACATCTGTATTGATCTCAGTTTTGTTGCATGTCACGAGGCGTATGTATCAAGAAGCAATATGTTTCCTTTGATTTGAAAATAAGTAAGGATGAAGTAGCATTTGGGGTTTAGTCATTAGCACATGAGTTGGAATTCTTGTTATGAAATTCATCATCAGGTTTATGCCACAGAATCCTGAAGTACTTTGAAGTAAAAACAAATTCTAGTTAAAGACACAAAGGATGCTGACATCTGATTTTCTGACCAGGTAAGATCCAGGTAATAGTACAAAAGACTTCTCAACTTCTACCGATGCATCTCAACCAAAATGTAAAGCGAGGACTACCAGGTAACTTTTCAGTTCTTTTATTAAGTTTGCGGGAAAATATGATAGACTCAAAACAGACTGCCAAGGGCAGGGAAACAGCAAAAAATGAAACCAATGTTGCTTTTTCTTTGAAGGACACAAGGCAGAAGAACTGTGGTAGGTATGAGCATAGCAACTCAGCCAAATATCTTACAGAATAGTGCAGATAGCTTTATTTAATACTCTGCTGGGATTCCAGCATTCTCAGTACTCCCTCCAACCTCTTGTTTGCTTTAGGTGAGTGACTACACACCATTTCCATTTGAAGACCTTTCTATCAACAAACCAGACTTCACAGAAGCAGATTTACATTCTCCCATTTGTGAATGATTTTTCAATTTAAAAGTTGACTGTAGACACTCTTAAACTACCTACAGTTTAAAGTGTAGACACCAGATTAGATTAAGTGTTAAATCCCAATTAAGTGGAAAAATATGCCAATTCAAGACACAGTGACTTTTTCTGTGTAGCTTGTTTCATATTATATTGTTCTAACAAAGCTAAATCAATAGCATTTTTCATCCCGAACTCACAGCACATTTCTGTACCAGCTGGATATTTTGTGGTTTTGACAGCTTTTGACATTCCAGGGCTACCAACACAGCCCTTGGGCAGCAGCAAAACCCCTTTGGTTTGCTTTATCACATGGTATTTCTCAATTATTGCTGATCCATCCAGTTCTTGTAGTACCAATTTCACCTGTTCTGTGACAATCTGCCAATAATGAATTGTCTGAAGTTACAGGCAGCAATGCAGCTGTGTTTCTATTGCATGTTCTTACATCACAAATACTAAATATAATCAATACAAACATCAGAACCAGATTTTGCAATAAGCAGGCTCAAAGGCCTTAACACTGCTCTCTAAAATAATAATAATACCACTTTAGTCTTCCCCAAGTAATAAGATTTAAACCACATTTTCTGCTTTAAAGATCTACAGATCAAAAAAAAATGTTTACAGCACAAAGGCTAAAATACAAAAAGGAAAACAATCACTAATGAAACCTCTTTTTATCTCAGAAGCTGATCTTGAGTTCAAAGACTAAGCTGTTCCATTTGAGTCCATTTTTGGACAGGAAAAGGGTAAATCCAAAACTGTAATCCTCAAGCTCTGATTTTAGGCTAATACGAGAAACAGCTGATGTCAGAAGCACGACAGCTTAATGCTTTACTCAGGCAGATGAGTAATTAGGTTTTGACTGGGTTCTGATTACTTTTAAGTCACATAAAGACCTACATGATTTCTTTCAGACCTTGCTTGGGACTTAATCTGTAGCTGTTCCCCTAAACACACCAGCTGAAGTTCTGTGGAGTTCTATGCAAAACATCAGTAGTCCTTGTATTTGGGGGAGATTAAAAAGTATTATTATTAATCCTGCAGCTGAATTATGTGCAGGTATATTTATGTTTAGTAAGTGGTTAGGTCACTCAGGGGCAATCAGCACTAAAGATCTTCTTCACAAACTAAACAGATCTGCAACAGCAGACTCTTTTCTGAGGATCTTTCTTCTTTCCCCTGTCTGAGGTTGAAGACAACACAGAAAGCACTTGTCTTTTATTGTTACAGTGAAAGAATTCACTATGAGTTTCTGTAATCACCTGACATCAGGTAGCAAAAGGAATACTCCTGCAAAAAGGGGCTTTGTGCCAGTGCCCAGTGAACTTCTCAAGAACACAAGTGTCTCTTGGTTCTGAAGATTTCTGAGACAGCCATGCAGTTACTACATGCAATACCTGGGTTGCTGAATCCATGCTGTTCAGTAGCAAGAGAAAGACAAAAGACATCAGCTGTTGCATGAAGTTGTGTTTCCCCAGAACCCGATTCACAATTCATCTCAATATATCTGTTGGCTGAGCTGGGCAAGCTGGGAAGCAGTGTTTCCTGGACAAATACTGAAAATGCCTGGCCAGGACCCTGCCCCCACTTCTATGGTTTAGTGACCAATATTTAAGAGATCACCTTCACTAAAGTATTAGATTATTAATAGGTGATTGAAAACTTCTGAGAGTTGTGAGCAGGATCCTTGACAAGCCATTTTAAAGAAGTTGATTTCTGCCTTGAAGACCTGTTACTATTTTGGTGCTTCACTGTGTTGCTCTGCTGAAACAACTGGATTTGTAAAAACTACATTATATATTAACAAGAACTTTTTTTATCTCCCCTAATACAGCAGATCTTAAAAAATTAGCCTTTAAAAATGCAGTTTTCAGACGCTGGAGTGGCAGCCTGCAGGACTGATAAGCAAACTCTCTATGGCTGCTCTTGAACTGCCCACATCTTTAAAGATCAAGCAGGTCAGACTCAAAGTGGAACAAAAAATTTCTTCCCCCATCCCACTATTTAAAAATCTATAATGTGTAAGATGGAGAAGTGAGGATGGGAAAAATGAGGGGAAGGGAAAGAACAGCAGCAAATGCTCTAGATCCAGGGAAAAGATCTTTGATGTAGAACTTGAGCCATAAACTCCCCCCTGCTAACTTTGGCATCAGGAGTATGTCATAAATGAGGGTGGAGATGGTGAAGGAAAAGGGAAATTGCAGACACACAGGGAGCACTGGGGAGCATTCACACCCAGAAACAGCCAGTGACAAGTTGGGGTATCTGAAGTTTCTTCAGATGCTTTGGTGTTCTGAGGAGTCATATTTTAGATGTTTATGTGTAGATTATAGAGCTAAATTTTCAGTCATGTTTGTCTTCTATTAACTTGGAGCCTCTTCAAACAGCAAAAGTTTTCATGCCATTGTCAAACTTGTGTCTCCCACTATTGGAACATGTGGGAATGGACCAAAAGCTAAAAATTAACTCTACCTAAAGTTTCTGTCTTCAGCTATTAGTGTCTTTGTTATGTTACTCGGAGCCCCCGGCCTAAGTTTTCCTCATATCATTGGTGCATAAAAGGTGGAGGTTTTATACACAACACATTAGCAAAGTCCAATATTTTAGGAATAAAACAAAACCTGCCAGATGAGACATGCTACTTTAACGTCCTGTCTGAGGAAGGAAAACGTGCTTGCCTCTCATCAGGACAGGGAAGTGAGAAAGACTTGGAAAGGAGATAGGAGATTGGATTTCAGTGAATCCCTTGATTTTTAGGTTACATTCATGTCTGTCAACAATTAATTAGTGTAAACACATACCTATGCCAGATTGATGGTGAAATATCTAGCAAGAATAAACCAAGTGTTTTCAGGGAAGAAAATATTTTGCTTTAAATATTAACCTACTCTTCCATTATTTTTTAAATACAAATTCTAATGTCTAATTACACTACTGCAATGAAAGACTAATGATATAAAGGCTGTGAACTATTCAGAGAAGACAAATTTTAAGTGCAGCTGTAAGCCACAGCATCTCTACAATATCACAGAGTAAAGTGTGCTGCCTGTTACACTGATTTCTGGAAGAAACCTCTGAAACCATCTGCTTAAGAACAGGCCTGGTAGACACTACTCAGCCAAGAGTGTATGAATTTGGTAACCAGTTACGAAACACTGAGCACATGTAGGAAGAAGCTGTTACTAGTGCCATCATTTGCAGACTTCAGTTATGTTTAATTGAATCACTTCTCCATGCCAAAAACATAGTAAGAAATTAGCATAAACATTGGAATTCATAAAGATATAACTTGCAATGCCAGCTTCACATTTTTTCCTGTTCAACTAAAAAGCTAATGTTTGCCTTCCTTTGAAATCACAAGTGTTTAGTACAGTGCTTTGGCTATACCATTTCCACAAACTGATCTAAATCCATTTAAAATACCTTCTGTTAAGTGCTTTTATGGAAGACAGAGGGGAGCTCAAACACCAGGAAAGCATTTCTTTCCCTACCTGTGAACAATAAAAACTACTAGACTGAAGGTAAACTTGAAGCCATCTTCATCATTTCCCATTTCTCCCCCAGCTTGTCTAGCTTCTTCTTATCCAAATCATTAGAGCTCTATTCCATTATAAAATTTGCATGCAACAGACACTCACAAACCTGTAATAAAGAACCTATTTAAATGCAAAGTAAAAATAATGCATTTTACTTCTGTACACCCTAAGCACAGATGTTTCCAAAGAGTTGTTAAAAGTTTGGCATAACTCTGTAGGAGCAGCTTATGACCAAATACAATACACCTGAACAGCTTCAGAGCAATTCTTGCGTAGTGTACATCTCCAGAAAATTAGTATTTTGTACCTTTATGGTAAGGGTGTCGATACTAACCTGCCAAGGCCGATCCCAGTCAAGAGGAATAGGAAATGCTCCAAACCAAGCTCCAAGTATACTGCACACAGAAGTAATCTGTAGACTGCTTTCCCAAATGGACATAGCTCTGTAAAAAGTATGTTAGAAGTTTTCAACAACAGCAGAAGTTACCATGGCAGAGAGTTAGATCAGATTTCTCCCAAAATTTTTGAGGCTACAAACAGACATAAAAATTCACATATTTGATAAATAGCATGCAGGTTTCTCCTAAAACATACAAACTAGGAGCAAAATCTAAGCTGCATAATTTAGCTATAATTACAATCTTTTTGTACCACACTTTCAAGATTTTTTTCCTTGAGATGTTTACTGCAAAAGCTAATTTATGTTACCTTGAAACACTGCTAGACTGAGCAAATAAATCTATCTTGATAACTGTGTGCATTGCAGGGAGAGGCAGACATGGAAGTGTACTGTGGGACTGTACAGAAAAGTACAAGCATAGTCACAAAGGACTCTGTGGTGTAGACATATTTGATGACTACAACAATTCAAAATTTAACATGGAAGTCCACTATGAGAATATTTTAAAACAAGTTTCCATCAACTGAAAAGAAACGCTGCAAGTAAATGTAACTGCACGTTGGAGCCCTTTGGTATCAGTGCATCCAAGTTCAAGTACACTGGCTGCAGGATAAATTTTTTGCACACTAAAGAACTCTTACACTACCAGTCATGGCACACATTGTAAGAGACATTAAATTACTTCAGTTGTCAGTTTATAGCCTTCTGCCACTACTGATTTCAAAAGTTTTTGAAAAGATGGTTTCTATTTAACAGATGAGCTTACTACCATCAATGTACCAACTGATCACTCTGCTCTGCTCATGCCATGAACATTTGGGTACTTGGTACCAATTAAGAAACAAGCAAACAAATTCAGAAAGGCAGTAGGGCACAGTTTCAAGACAGGAGAACCAGGCTAGAATCACTGCTCCAAATCAGTACCGTAGGAGATCTGCGTTTAAAGTGTGCTACATCTCAGAGTATAAATGTACACCTACCTTCCGCTAACAGGAAAAATAGGAGCATTTTTATAGCTTGAAGATGCACAGTAAACTCTGAACTTTGCATGTGCTGTTTAGTTTGCATGACATGAACACTTGGTTTTGAAGAGAATAAAATTTCTTTACTTCTGAGTACACACTGCTGCATTTGCTATTGACCAAACAGCTCACAGATTTAAAGCAAACATTTTTCAATGTTTGCAGAAAAAAAAGGTCTTGTAGACCACAGTACTGACAGTGCAAGGTTGACATTTTGAGCAGAACTGTTTCTTCTACAATAACATGATCCCTTTTACTTAAAATACTCCAGTTCACAATCCTACCAGTTTGAGATTCTTTTTATTGAAAAGTCCCGATGAAAATGGAAAACTGTTTAGGAGTCTGCACACAGAAAATTCTTTTGAATTATTTTCAGAAGCTGAATAACTGAGCAGAAAGCTGTCAGGCAGAACAAGGAAGAGAACATTCACAGCAACCTTAAAGCAGCAAAAGAGACAACAGAATACACCAAGGACTGACTGAGGTACAGTTATACCTCACAAGACATCCTGTGTGTGTGGCAGATCCACCAGAGACTGCTGTACCATATGGAGAGATCAGACTGAGTCCAAATGCAAAACAACAGAATTAGCAAGGCACGGTGCCCAAGTGAAAAACAGCTATTGGCAGTTTGGCAACTATTTCAGCTGCTAATTGAACCCCTCTGCAGCAGGGACTGGCTACCCAAAGACAACCCGACTTGTCCTCCAGCATCATCCTGAAGGAGCAATTACTTATTTTTTTAAAGTAAGTCATTACTTAAGTACTCACTTTTCTTCTTGAAATAACTCACACTTATTGGGATTTTTGAAGCTATTATTTAAACCACCACATAAACTCCTCCTTTGCATAAGGCTAACAACTGTAGCAATGTTTATAAACTTTGCATTTTCCACATTTCTTTCATTTAAACTAAGATAATCCTGCAAACAAAAGTAGCAATGATTAAGATAATAAATGAACACTAGCCTAAAGTAATTCTTTAACCCCTTTAAATAACACAATACATTCAGTTCCACTTTAAATAATATTTGAATTAAGAGGTTAGCTGACAAAATAACCTACTGAGACAGCTATTTCATAGACAAGATTTGGAATTCTTGGCTGCAGTAGGACTAAATACTAAGCAGTCCTTGGTGTGTGATGATGCCTACATTTACAAGGGACATTTCATGTCTGTAAGAGTATGCAGTTCACAAAGTGATAAAATTGGCATAATGAAAACAGGAAGGAGCCCTAATGTCATGGTTTTTTACTATATTTTGGCAATATCCAAATAAAATCTCTTTTCTACCCTGATAACACCTTATAATTGCTATTATGCCAGAAATTTCAACACACTTTCTCAGAGCAGTGATTTGAAACAAAAAGTCTCCAAAAGGAGAGGAAAAAAAAAAAGGCAATTGAAAGCTGATTGCTTAAAGACTTTTATGCAGAAGGCTATTTCAGCTAAGTTACTGAAACACTATTTAAATAACAGCTACATGCTGCCATGAATGCTGATAACTCTTTCTGCAGCTTTTACCTCCCTCTAACCACTCACAGCAGCACATGACAGCACATGATCAGTGCCATGACAATGACATCAGTCACAACTCTTGATGTCAGAGAGTAAGGAGCCCAGAGATGCTGGCGTGGGCCCACCCCTTCCCAAAAGCAGAATTAGTGAAAAGGGCCCTATTTATAGCTAACTAAGAATGGAAGGGTTTGTCACGTAGAATACACAGACTTACTTTTCTCACACATTCTATGTGCACATAGGCTTAATGTTACTTAAGTCTAAATTGCACTCAGGTGCTTGAAAACAGATTTTCTTTTCATACTAAGCTATACACCTAATCAGACTTTCAAGCTAACTGTTCCAGTGCAATTCAATTCCCTGAACTCTGCTTTCAAGGAAAGCAGCTCTGTTGATTTCACCTAACCATCCTTTTCTTCCATATAACCAGTCCCACCTCATTCCACATGGTTAAGCTAGAGACAACTTTTAATGCATCATGTCTACACTCATCTCATGCCCAAACCTAAGAAGTTCCAATTTCATCAGGTCAAATGAAAAAACACAGGATTATTTTTAAATGAGCAGCTTGCTACAATCCATAAAGAAACCTGCTACAATATTTCTTTGTAGTCCATATTCACTCAAAGTGTCAACAAACATCATTAATAATAAACATTTTTCTCTCATAATGCCACATGGCTCACTAGTAAGAAGTATTAACAAGTCCTCACAGCAAAAGTGTCAAAACAAGACAACTGCTTCCTATGCAATGATTGTGCTGAAATTGCATTAAGATCTAGACTAGGAAAAAAAGAAATCAACAGGCATTCAAAAATCTACCTGGCAAAAAGACAGACTGATATTGTCAAACATCTGTTACTTCAATTCAGCTGTTACTTCTAAATGCAAAACCCCCAAAGATGACCAAGTGAATCAGCAAAGATTTATTGTGGCTAAATGACTCCTTGCTTTTATTACAGTATATTTACACTTCCACTGAAAAAACAATTGTAAATAACTCGAATAAGGATTCAAGATATTTTTCAGTAAATTGAGAACTGAGATAAACCAAAATTTAATACCTGAGAGTAGTATTAAAGTCTCCTCCTCTCAAGGAGTGCAAACCAAAAATAATTCCATAGGTCAGCAGTGTAATACAACCTCTCACTGTCTTCTGAGATGAGACTTCACCATTACTAATTATTAAAAGGGAATGAATATGAAAATCTCATTGAATCTCAAGCATATGTGAAGCCTCTTCATGTTTCAGTGTCCCAGTCTTTCAACCTGCTATTATTTATGGAATGACAAAAGGCAGAAGAAATGGAAATCTTCTGAAAAATACATTATCCTTGATAGATGCTAATGCCATGGCCGCCACTGGAGGTGAAAATGCTGTTAAAAGGCTTGTTTAATTTTAAACATACTCCTGAAAAAATTAATACTTGAAAACTCTGACACTCAAAACAGCTTTCTTTGAAATTGAAAAAAGAGTATGGGTTAATATTACATAATTAAGAACACAGTAAGTCGTGTAATTTTCAACATTATATCCAAGTTTAAAACAGTGCTTGTTTTGAGTTCCTATTCCAACTTTAGAAGTTGTATTTATGAAGGTACTACTGGATCATGTGCAAGATCCTCCATGCACAGCTCAGTGTCAGGTCTCCCGTTTATTTGATAACCATCATACAGAATTGCACAATGTTTTTACTTCAGTAGAATATGTGCTGGAAACTTTACTTCCTTCAAACACATATAAAGGGAGATTTAGCATTTGAACACAAAAAATAAAAAGCCATTTTTCTGAATCAGTGTCTTCAAATAAATTTTTCATTGTCAGAAAAGCTTCCATATGTCTGCAACCACAAATACAAAAACCACCCATCATCCAGGAAGTTTTCCTTTCTTGACAAAAACTCAATTATATATTTTTTACACCAATTCTGTCCATTTCTATTCAGAGAAATATCAGAAACTTTACATTAGGACTTACCCATTTTTACTAAATACCCGTATCCATGCCTGTATGTTTGGTCCCAGCAAACACAAGCATTGTAAAGTAGTAAATGTAGACAGAAGAACTGCAAACAAAAATGTCTCAGTCACTAACCTACAAAAAGAAAAAGAATATCACAAAATTAAGTGAGGTGGTTGCTAATGTTCTAAAAGTTCCAAGATTTAGGAAGAAAAAAACCCCTCTAATTCAACTTGTGAAAGCATGTGTGCTTTCTTAAACCTCATATAAAAGAATAAAATATTTTCTTCTTACTCTGCTGAATAGTAAAGGAAGCTGGAAAGAGTTCTGCTGTTATCGCAAGAGTGAGATGTAGTAATTTTTTAAAAACCACAGGTGTACTTCACATAGATCATTAGTTCTAAATTGAAGTATGCTTGGATTCTTACTTCATCATTCCATTTATTTTTCCAGTTATGACAGCAACCGTGAAACCAAACTACATGAAACTATTGTTAGTCAACTACTTAGTGTATCTCCCAAAACCCAGGTTGCTTCACACTTCTTTCTTCAGACTTTCATAAAAGTTGAAACACTAACATCAAAAGGATGAAAAATAGGCAAGACATGTGGTTTAGCATCTTATAGGGAAAATGACTAAATGAAGCTCCAAAAAATGTTTGTGCCCATATGCTTAACATAAAAATTAAAGTAAGGAGAGTTGTTCGTAACTGTGTTACAATTTTTATTTACAGAAGTCTCTTTTAAGAGCTGGCTTCCAAAAAAACCAACTGAACAAGCAAACAAACAAACAAAAAACCCCCAAAACAACCCAAAACCAAGGGAAAGCTGAAACAGCCACCTTTCTTCCTCCAGCTAGGAGCTGATCCCTTAACTTCCAGTGTACCAGAAAATACACAAGTACTTATACCAACATCTGCAAGGAGAGCCGCCCCTTAGAATATTTAGGGAAAGAGAGGGTCTTCTGACTTACTCTATGAGAGGTGCTCCATAAAGAACAATAATCGCATGAAACAGTATGCAAGACATGAAAAAGTATATACAGCATTTTAGAAATCTGGATATCTAAAAAAGAGCAATGAGATATCAGAATAATGCTTCAAAACAGAACATAAGTAACACACACAGTCTATATCTTATCAAGAGCTTTGTACTCTGATAATTTCTTTAATTTCAGCTGCAGTACAATATAATAGCATGGCATATTTCAAAACAGTTTTCCATATATTAATACTTTAAATAATTAATTAAAAGGCATCACACTCCACCTACAATTTTTTTTGTGCATCCCATGAAACAGGGCAAACATACAAAAAATATAACCAGAAATTACCAGATAACCAGAAGTAATTTTATTGGACATTTTTACACTTCTGTTTTACATCTGTCATATCCATTCATTAAAAGGCAACTCTCACAAAAAGTGAAAAAAAATTTAAAAGCAAGAAAACATACAATATAAAGAAGTCTGCCACATAAATAATCAAAATTACATTAACTAAAACTACATTTTGAACTTGGCATGTTAAATTCTGAATATATTTGAGATGTATCCATACTTTCTGTAAGTCTTCAAAACACATAATTTTCTATGAACTTAAACAACAGTTTCTGAGTACTCACTATATCATGTAGAAGCAAAAACACTTGATAAACAGCTCTGGTAAGGTCTGTTCTGATCAGGTCACCAATGCAAAATCCATAACTTTCCTTGAACCCTTATTTTTCTATGTTTATTCCTTTCTACATTTATTTTCTGGGATGAAATCTCACCTAGAACAGGAAGCGTGCTTCATTTTCAAATCACGGATGGTTAAAACACCTGCTTCCTTCCCATCACAGTTTTGTGCATCTCGCATCCTCCTCAGTCAGCAAAACTAGACAGGAGCTTTGCACACAAAGATATGCTGGCAGGGACGATTACTTAAATGTTTAAAAACCACCTCAGAGCACTATATCTTGCCTGGCCCAGCAAGTCAGGGGTACAAGATTATTCCCCTGACTTCAAAACTCTGGGGTATTCCCTCCCTGCCAGGTAAGGGTAAGTCATGTGCTGCTCCAAAATCACTCTGTTCCAAAGTATTTCATTAGGATTCATACCTTTAATGCTCCCCGTTGCAAACTGTAACTACAAAAAGTTTCTCCCAACTTTAGATTATTCTGCATGCAAATTCATCATTTCATCATACAAGGAAATGCAGATATTTTAATACTTTTCCATATGATTTTTTTAGCTGTTGAAATGTAGCATAGCATCTCTTTTATTCATCAGATTCTGAAAAAAAATTTCTTTTCCTTTTAAAGTTATGACAAACTTACATACAAGAAATGTGTGATGACATCTTCTCCTGGTATATCAACTTAGAAAGAAAATAAACCTGGCCTGGACTACAAAATGAGTTTTGTGCCATTTAATTTTGCCAGGTTTTGCCACCACACAAATTTTTTGGACTACAAACAACATTGCACTGACAAGAAACACGAAAACATAGATTCACTCACCTGAATGGGTTATTTACAGGTAGAGAAAGTTTCACATCATGAAAATACTGAAAATTTTGTTTCAAAAGGTGCTACACACAACTCACTAATGGAAAATGAGAATTCACCATTAAAAATTGTCTTCTTTTTCATTTGATTATTTCAAAGAGTTTGCTTCCCCTCTGTATTGCCTGGTAACAACTTAAGAATGAAAAAAAAAAAAATATTCTTACCTTGTGACCAAAGGAACGTCTCTTAGGGGACTGATTTGGTTTAAGGACTAAGTGCAAGATTATATTAAGGGCAGCAACACAAACAGAACAAACACACAGCCACGTGAGGTGCGTTCCCAGCACGCTGAATCCGTCCAGGAAGAAAGCGGGGCCCAGCGTGGCCAGGACGATGGCCAGAGCGCAGAGCAGGTTGGCAGCCAGCAGCCTCCGCACCTCCGCCTCCCTCATGGCGCCCGGGCAGCGGCACCTGCAACACACCGAGCCCCGCCCCGTCACCGGCACGCCGGGGCAGCATCCTCCCCGGCCGCGACGCGCAGGGCAGAGCTCCGGACAGGGCTGGGGGCCAAGAGGAGGATTTGGGAGCAGGAAACAGCGTTTGTTCAAAAAAACCCCAAACCCCGCGCGGCTGCGGGTGCCGCTCCCGCCTCTTACCGCGGAGCGCGCGGCGCCGCCCGGCAGCGGAAGGTGGCGGGGCCCGGCCGGAGGCGCTTCCGGGGCGGTGCCGGAAGCGGCGGCGGCTGTGGAGGGGCCGCCATGGTGTGCGACAAGTGTGAGTACGGGGGTACGGGGGGCCCTGCCCGACCCGCCGGGCCCTGCCCTGCCCTGCCCGCGGGGATCCAGGGCTGCCCTGAGCGGAGCGGCCGCCGCGGGTCCCGGGCTGCTCAGGGCAGGCCGCGGGTGGTGGTTCCCGGCTGGGCCCTGTGTGAGCTGTCGTTCTCCCTTGTCTGAGCTGTCGTTCCCCCCTGTGTGAGCTGTCGTTCTCCGCCTGTGGAGCGTATTAATGTGCATAGTTTAAATGATTCTGTCCTGTGTCAGCAATAGCGTGAGTGGCAGGACCGGGGAAGGGATTTCCCTGCTGTACTCGGCAGTGGTGAGGCCGCATCTCGGGTGCTGTGTTCAGTTCCGGGCCCCTCACTACAAAAAGGACGCTGAGGTGGTGGAGCGGGTCCCTAGGAGGGCAGCAGTGCTGGTGAAGGGTCTGGAGCACAAGGTTTGATGGGGTGTGGCCGAGGGTGTTGGGGTTGTTTAGTCTGGAGAGGAGGAGGCTCAGGGATGGCCTTACGACCCTCTTAAACTCCCTGAAAGGAGGTTGTAGCCGGGTGGGGATTGGCCTCTTCTTCCGAGCAATAAGCAGGACAAGAGGACATTGTCTTAAACTGGGCCAGGGGATGTTTAGATTTGACATTCAGAAGAATTTCTTCCTAGTCATGGAGATGAGACATGGGAATGGGCTGCCCAGGAAGGTGGTGGAGTCACTGTTCCTGAAGGTGCTTCAGGAAAGACTGGACATGGCACTTGGTGCCAGGGTCCAGTTACATGGTCGTGATTGGTCACAAGTTGGACTCGACAAATTCAGGGGGCTTTTCCCACCTAATTGACTCTGTGCTTCTGTGTTTTTCTCCTTTGTAATGTTTCCTGTGTAGGTGAGAAGAAGCTTGGAACGGTGATCACTCCTGATACATGGAAAGATGGTGCAAGAAACACTACAGGTAACCTGCAAGGTGTAGCAGCTTGGTTTTGAGGTATTAGAAAGCCGGCTGCGCACCTGAGCTATGTTACCATCTGAAGTCCAAAACTTTATATTACTAATCAGGTTAAATATTAAGTCACGTACTTTCCCTCCCACACTGATTTAATGCATTGGGAGTTTATTTGTCCAGAACTGTTTGGTATTGAATTTGTCTGGTTTTGTTTTCTGGGTTTTTTTCCTTCTTGCATGGGAGGACAATACATAGAGTATTTAAATGGAGCATAAAGTGTTCTGTTACACTGTCCCCTAATGCTGTGCTGAATATTTTATCTCTCTTTGTGACTTTATTTGCATATGTGTAAAAGTTTTAAAAGAAGATTTTTAAAGTATTCTTGGAAGGAGGTAATTGATTTTGGTTTTTTTTTTTGTAGAAAGTGGTGGTCGTAAATTAAATGAAAACAAGGCATTGACCTCAAAGAAGGCAAGGTTAGTACTTAACACTGGTTTTGGCTAAGAACATCAGTTAGCAAACTAACTGAGGCCTGTTTCCTGCATAGCTGGCAACTACTCCAAACTTGTCCAAAATACACTTCATAAATTAAAATTGCAGGGATTATGGTATTTGATTTTTTGGTAAAAATATGTCCATACATATTTCATGGGTGCTTTCTGCTCAGTCATAGAGTGCAGGCAAGTATTTTATTGCAGTTCTCACTGGAATTTCTAGGATTTGATGTTTTTGTAGGAGAGAAGCTGAGAATACTTATTTTCTGTGCTAAGATTGGGGCAGGAAACAGTGTTTGTTCAAAAAAAAACCAAACCATAATCTCTTGAGCATTTCCTTCATGTCTGCAGGAATTTCTGTTTGCAAGGGGCCAAAATGGTGCTGGAAGGTGTTTAAGTTCAAAGTCATGTAGTATCTTAATAAAAATAAACATTTTTAGTTCTGCTTTCATGAAGTTGTTGTCTGTGATGGAAGAAATGTCTCTTAATAGGGAAGGTGGGAGCTTTTCTGCATACTTCGTGTAGCCTATTAGAAATAATTATTATGTGTCCCTTTTCTAAATTACAGTTTTTGCTGGAGTTTCTGACTGCACCCTCTAGCTTGGACTTTTTAGGACGAGGCAGAAAAAAGACTTCATTTCAGGAAGCATAAATAAAATATTTTTCCTTTTTCCCAGGTTTGATCCTTATGGAAAGAACAAATTTGCAATATGTCGGATTTGTAAGAGTTCTGTCCACCAGCCAGGGTCCCACTATTGTCAAGGATGTGCCTATAAAAAAGGTGAGTTTCACTGAGTGCCAAAATAGCACAGTTTGGGTTGGGACAAGAGAGGAGGTACAACACTTAAATTTGTATTTTTGAAGAGAAGTACAACACTTACACTTGTATTTTTTTTTTTAAGATGAGATTTAATTGCTATCTTCAGCTACTGATAGGCAGGCACAGGGAACGTGGAGTCAGACTCTTAGGTGCACAGTAATGGAATAAGAAATAATGTACACAGGTTAGAATGTGGGAAGTTTTAATTACATACAAGGAAAGCAATTTTTCAGTCTGGGAGTGATCAAATACTCTGGTAGGAGGTACCATCAGAGGTTGTGGAATCTTTACACCAGGTATTCAGAGAATGGCTTGAACAGTCCTGAGCCAGCCTTATCCAAGTTGGCTGTTTTGAGTGGGGCAGGACTAGAGACTGAAGGAGATTCTATTAAAGCATTGTCATTCTGTAATTCTGTTTCTTCTAGAATGTTTCTGGTGTCTGAAGCAGTACATTTGGAAATTTAATCTTGGCAATTGCATAGAAAACTGTCATCTAACAAGTTTGGTTTTCCTCAAAATTCCAAAAAACCCCAGGTCTTCTAAAACTCATTTGCTTGTTGCAGTCCCTTTTCTGGTCCCTTCTCTCCTCTCCCATTTTTATAATAGCTAAATCTAAAATTCCTGGATGGAAAAAAGCATCATGAGGTCAGTTACATGATTTAATGCTGAAGAGTTCTTACAGCACATAAGGTGAACTGATTTTTAGGTGTAGAGCTACAGCTCACCAGTAGTAAGCTTTGTTTGTGAAATTAATTGTTCAATATATATGTGCTGTGTCACTGTGTCAGTGGTTTAGCAGCCTGCTGCAGGAATGTTGCCTGCTAGGTCCTCCCCTGAGGGCTGCCTGAACTCCATTCAGTAGAACCTTGTACTCTTTCTTAAATTTATACCTGGTTTGGGTGGGCTTCAGGATTTGATCTTTGTCTGTCTGTGTATCTTTCCAGGCTGAACCTGTTATCTTCATAAAATTAAGAACTTTCTAAGGTTCTAGCTCTGACCATCAAAGATGTCATCAGGGCATACTTCTTGAAGCAAATGCAGTCATACAGCTCAGTGCTTCAGCTTTTGCCTGTCTTTGAAATTGAGAGGCAATCTCAAGTTAATTAATCCTCAGTTTAGACCTGAAGTCAATATTTAGTGGGCTGAATTTTGGTCTCCCAGAGTAAATCATGTGCCATATTCCCTGATGTTGTCTTCCCTAATGGACTGCTGGATACACGTCCAGTCATGATGTCAGTGTATGAAAGCACACAATTTGGAGAAAGCAGCAGTAGATCCATTTTTTGTCTGCAGGTGAATGTTTGTGTAAATTGAGGTGTGGTCCTACCAGATAAAAGACTCAGCAACTTTCTGCTTTGAAAGGAGAGGGAAAGATTGAGGCAACTCATCCCTCTGCCAAACTTGTGTACATTTTGGTACTCTGGTCTTTTGCCTTGACACTCTTAGAGTTTAGGACAAAGTCCTTTGGGATATCAGTGTTCATCACTTCAACGCTCAAGTATTCTTGTTGTTCATTGTTTTTCACTCCTGCTCTATAAATACCTTAATTCTGTGAAAACATGTTCTAAACTTTCTCAGTTCTGTGAAGCACCCCACCTGTGAATGCCCCATTTAGCAGTCAGTTTGTTGGCAACTGTATTTTCTTAGTCCTGCTACTGTCTGTCGATCTCAGGCCTCATTTGTACAGGACTTAAAATGATTAACAGTACACCATTTTTACCTTTTGGTCAGAAGTGAGCCTTTCCTGGCTCTCTTCAGGCATTCCAGCAAATTATAGAGGCTTCCAGCAGTATTGTGAATGATAATGCTCTCAAAATAGAGCTTATTTTCTTCAGAGGAAGGATTACACACACGCTGCATGTATTAATTTGTGTTAGAAGTTACAATATTACTTCTAAGTTTGTAGTATCTATTGAGAACATGTCTGAGAACAGATAGATTGCTAGTAAGAGCTCATTTGAACAATTTCTCGAGAAAGATGCTTACAAAAACATAGTAACTGTGTTTTTGAGAAAAGATTTTAATAATTTTTAAATCATTTACACACTTTTTATGTGCTTATAGGCATCTGCTCAATGTGTGGCAAGAAGGTCTTGGATACGAAGAACTACAAGCAAACGTCTGTCTAATTGTACTGACTGGTCTTTTTATGAACTTTACCTTCTGTGTCTTTGTACAGTAACTTTTCTCTAAAATGATTTGTGAATATTACTTTCTGGATGATAGTATTTGGAATGAGAGGTAAAGATAGCCTGCTTGCCTAAAATGTACATAATATTTGATTATTGTTGTTTTAGCACTAATATTAACTGGTATTTAATGGCTTTCAGCAACTGTTAGAGTTCACAGGGAAGGAGAAGATCCAAGTGGATAGGTTGAAACTAGATTACCATCAGAACAGAGATCTTTGAGATGAACACTTTTTTTTTCCCCTATCACAAGTCTTCTGCTTGTCTCATGGTAATGTTCTGTAGATATATAAAATACAAACTTGCATCAACTCATTAAAGTATCTTCATTTAGTTGTGTGCCTGTAAGTATTTATAATTATTCTCACCCCAAACTATTATAACCTTGCTCTTCAGATTTCATTGCAATTGTCTGGTTGTATTTTGTTTCTGCCTGCAGTATGGTTGGTTAAATCACAAACTGTTAAGCTAGTGAAATCTGGTGTGTTGCCCTGCCAGTTCTTTCTTGGCATTGTTGTGATTTAGCCCCAGCCAGCAACCAAGCCCCACAGAGCTGCTCCCTCACTCCCCCACCATCAGGACTGGGGAGAGAATTAGAAGGGTAAAAGCCTGAAAATGTGGGATAAAGACAGTTTAATAGGGAAAACAAAAGAGAGAATTAATTCACTATTTCCCATGGGCAGGCAGGTATTCAGCCATCTTCAGGAGAGCAGGGCCCCCATCACCCATTATAATTTCTTGGGAAGACAAACTGATCACTCAGAACGTCCCCCCTTTCTCCTCTTTCACCCACTTTATACATTGAGCATGGTGTCATATGGTCTGGAATATCCCTTTGGTCAGTTGGGGTCACCTGTCCTGGCTGTGTCTCCTCCCAGCCTCCCAAATAGCCCCAGCTTCCTTCCCATTGTGGCAGTGCAAAAGGCAGAAAAGGCCTTGGCTCTGGGTAAGCCCTGCTCAGCAATAACAAAACATCTCTGTGTTATCAAATCTGTCTTCAGCACAAATCCAGAACACAGCCCCAGGAACCCACTAACAGTGAAGACAATGAACTCCACCCCATCCAAAACCAGCACAGGCATTAGGACTCATCAGCTATTCCCTTGTTGGCCTCCAAGGAGACTTTACATATGTGTCAGGTGGCCCAAGGCAATAAAATAATGAGCATCTTATTAATTTCTAAATATCTCAGTCTCATAATATTCTAAGGTAGTCTGTCTTTTAAATACTGGGTTTGAGTTCTGTGATGTAATTGCTTATATACATGTGAAATTTAAAAGATCAAAGCAGGCTGCCTGCTTTCCAGCTCTGGTTTGATACAAGGAATCAGTCTCTGAACATGAGAGGCTGGCTGTGGCTCTGCAATTCTTTTGTCTTTTGCTTAGTTTCTATATTAAAGCAATTCCTGTTATGGAGCATAATAATTACTCCTTTGCATGTATTTTAAGAAAAAGAATTATTCATTCTTAATTCATGGTTAATTTTTAATTCATTCTTAATTTAGGGCAAAGAATTATTAATTCTTAATGCATGGTGAAGTTTTTACTAGACCTATTTAAGTGTTTACTCCTCTGCATCCTCCTCTTGGCAATTTCATGCTTCTGCAACTGTCTTTCAACTGTAACAGAAAAACTATCAATGGGAATTTCCCTATGAACAGATTCTGTTTTGGGTTTCTTTTTGTTCTCATATCATTACAGAGGAAACTTCAAGACTAATGGAAACTGAAAAAATTGCTGTTCTTTCTGTAGGGCAAAATGAAGAACACTGGGCTTATAGTTATACTCTTTGTTGTTGCCTTCCTGACATGGAATAGTTGTGCTGCAAGTAGCCCTCTAAAGGGGATTGTCTGACATTTCCTGTCATCCTTATCTATCAATTTTTGAGCATTTATCACCTAAGTTTCTCGTTCAAATGTGTTGGCTTCCTGCAGTTGCTAAAGAGGTAATTATTTTTGGCATTTTATGTTTGCTGAGAAGCTTTGTCAGGATAGTGGAATGAGCTGGGCCTCCCCAAAGAGAGGAATGCTGCTGCTTTTTATTAAAAAAGCTTCTCCTACTGTAATAACTGCATGGACGTACATGGATTAGCTGCTGGTGATAACTTGGTGTTGGCCACTTGTTTCCAAACACATCAAGGAATTGCCATATTAGTGTATATCTCTATGACACATCCTTTATATGGGTGAGAAGGAAATGTCTGTAATTGGCTTCAAGTTTCACAGCATATCTTGTCAGCAGTGTGTGTGACAATGTCAGGTGGCAGGTTCTCCAATAATCCCTGAACTCTTCACCCTTTATGGATATGTGCTATGGGATTGATTGATTTTTGCTATTCTGTGAATAAAACTTCTCTTCCTAAAACTGGCCAGTATGTGTATTTCAAAAGCATGACATCATAATTCTTGAATGAATTGGCATGAATTGAATGATTATTGCACTCTATAAATATTGCCATTGAATTAATTCCTCCTTTTGAAGGATGTATTGAAGATTGAAGAACAACAGGAATTTAAATAATATGATACTTGGTTCATAATTTTTTTCTGAATTGAGCTTTTTTACATTTGTCCTATTACTGGACAGCTGCTTTTGCATGTTAGAATCTGTTTTTGTTATAAAAGGACAGGTTTTAATTTGGTGGGTTTTTTTTAAAGGTGGATACAAACTCTTCTGTTTTCCTGGTTGTTTTTACATGCTCAGGATTTTTCATCTGCAGCTCTCAAAGCTCCTCAGCTTCATGAGAGTATCAGTTCCAGAGATCTGTAAATTTTGCTGATATAACACTCAACTTTCAGAAAAGCTCATTTTCCAAGCATTGTTTTGAAGTCTCACTGCTTTAAATGTAGATCACAAGCCATCCATCTCCTGAACCTCAGAGATGTACCACAGCTCAAGGCAGCCTTGGCAGAGAAGCACTTAAGGGTAGCTATTAAACTTATCTACACCCTCTGTATAATTGAATTGTCATATATAAAAGCATATTGTTGATGCTAAAAATGTTTTGTAAGCATGGGATGTCTTTCCTGAGACATTATGCAGTGAAAAACAAAATTTGTAATGAAAAATTGCCAATTTTGCTTAATGTACTGAGAAGAACACAGTAATATTCCCAGATGATCAGCCTGTCCTCTAAATCACAGGTTACATAAGAGATTTGTGCTGCCAAATTTAGTAGGATTAGAATTTTCCTCAGTACTGCTGAATTCTTAGTATATACTGTCCTTGCTGTTCCTTTGTGTGCTCATTGGCCAGAATTATTACTGAGCTAAGTGTAAGCAACATTTTGGTGCGGGGTATGAAGAGAACAGGTTAGCTGCATAATGTCACTGTGACTGGAGAAGCCAATCTGCTGAAAATTAAACAGGAGCTGTTGAAGGGTCCTTGTGCCAGGCTATTCTCCCATCCATTCCCATGTTGTTTTATTATTTTAACCCTGCTTTTCCTGCTGCAGAAGGTGGAGAAAGGACCATCCAAGAATTATCATTTGGCAATACTGTTCCAAAGCATTAAGACTGTTTTAATAGTTTTCTTGTAGAAATGTGGTGGTGGTTTTTCCCCTCTTTTGTTCATTCTATTCCTTCATCAGCAGAATAATAACCAGAAAGACTTTGTCTTCTGTACAAGGATGTCACTGTCCACTTGGCATTCAGTTTTTCTTGAAAATTGCCCAGACTTGCACCAAAATCTTCTTTTTTTTTTTTTTTTTTTTTTTTTTTCTTTTTTTTTTTTTTTTGGCAAAATAAGAGATGTGCAGGTTTCAAATGGTAAGTGCACCTGCTTGTTCTGGCATCACTCCTGTCATCAGCCCATCTCTCTGCAGTGCCTCAGATTGTACAAATCTTCTAGTTCTGCTCCACCCAGAGATGCTTTGGCCATGACCCTCTGCCATCTCTCCACAGACCTGGGCAAGAATGGCTGGTGCCTCTGTATTATCAGTGGTCATTAAAGCTATATGCAAAAGTTGAAACACAGATGTTCAAAGTGGTGCAATGCTTTATTATGCTTTATTATTTATGTTGCTTTATTTTCCTAATACAAAGCTGTAAGTTTCCTAAATACACAAGGTTCCCCAGCATGAGAGACTCATTATTCATTGAAAGATGATCACCGAGAGACAAGCTCTTTACATCTATAATGACAAAATTTAGTTTATGATAGGGCCTCTATGCTGTGAATAAAATTCTGGAGCTACCAAAGTCTTTAGAATTCCCCTTGACAAATCATTGCTTTTCTTGGATTGGAACTGGGCTTGCTGATTTCATGTAAGTATATATGGCCTGAAGATGTGCCTTTTTCTGTCATTTGCTTTGGCTGTTGAAGAATCCAAGAGTGGCATTCGGCACTGACCTACCAGTTGTTTAATAGAACTGTCTATTCAATGAGCCCTGGTTCAGCATGGAATCATGAACATACCTCCTTTGCTTATGAGTTTCTCACTAGAGCACTGGTTTAGAAAATAAATGTGGCCAGATGCAAAAGGGAGTAGTGATGACAGGAAAACTCTCCCTGAATATCATGAGAGAATGAAAACCTTGCTGCATCACAGCTGAGGTTTGTTATTAAGCTAAAGTATTTTTGCTCTCCCAGTCAGCAGAACTGATTGGACAGTATGAGAAAGCCTGATGGCAACCCTTCAAATAACAGACCCAAGTGTTTCTTTTTCTTCTTGTGGGGTTTATAGCTGTGCCTCATATGAAGACCTTTTTTTGGTTTTATATTGCTTGTCTTCCTCCCAGATGTGTGCTTTTATGGACGAAGTTGTCATCTGAAATTCATCAGGAACTGGTTTTTTATCAACTTTTATGGGAGGGGCCATAGTTCAATTTTCAGAACGTGTGTTCATTGTGTCTGGCTTATGCAGAAAATGCAAGTGCTCTTTTAACAGGGAGTGCTTACTTCTTGCACTTAAGGGCAACAGGAAAAGCTGTGTTCAAGGAACCTGGAAGAATTGGATGTCTTGCCAAGCAAGTGAAGAAACATGCATTAAGTATTCTCCATGTGGATATTGCTAGTAAAAGGTTACTTTGTTACATGGTTCAGGAAGGCACTACAGACGTTTGATTTTTTGCCTTGATGCGATTTGTGATAAACAGCAAGTAGAATTTTCAGGCACTGGTGACTCAGGGACCAAATAACTATCTAATTAGGCAGCCATTTTCAGACTGGCTTTCTAGTAGAAAACTTCTCAAAACAACTCCCTCCTTTCTGTCTCTCTCTTTGCACTAAGAGATGCAAACTGAACTTAGCAATGTTAGTGACTCATTAGGCATCAGCACTTCCAGCAAATGTACTTGCTGTGTGCTCATCTGCCAAGCGCCATTGGGAAAACAAATGTTGAGGAGGGTATGTTTTCTGTGTCATCACAGTGCTGATGATTCAATATCAGTACTGTTAACTGTTTCAGGTCACATGCAAACACATAGAATTGTACATGCATCTTAAATATATCATAACCAGCCCAATCTCCAGGAAATCATTACTTGCTGTTGATTTTTGGTTGCTCCTTTTGCTGCCATAGAAGGTAAATATTTTAAATAGATACAGTTCCCAAATTATGTCATGGATATTTACTGTTTTGATATGTTTACTACTGTTCAGTAACAGAGCAGTGCAAGTAAGACTGTGTATGACAAAAGGCATGGCTCTCAGGGAGTTGGCTTCTAGCCCAGTGTAATTGTCATATTTTATTGATTAAAATATTTAAATGCTAATTGGATTAAGCAAAGACTTTACTCTGACTTCTTACATTGTCTGTCTTTCTGTGGGAGGCTTTTGAAAAAGTGATGACATGACATTTCAGTGATGAATAGCCTTCATTTTATGGCTTTCAAAAGCATTGTTTCCTAAAGGAAGGGAAGTAAAAAAAAACTGATATAAGGGAACAGTTATTCTACTGATTTTCAGATTGGTTTGGTTTGTTTGTTATTGGAGTTCCAAAGAAATCTTTGAAAGATCAGGCATATTTTCTTTATGCAGTGGTGTCAGCCTGAGTTTGAAGTGAGCCTGATGCTGTGACTGCTTTAAAATAGATCCTTGTTTGAATAGTGAGGTATTAGCAACAGTAATTGCTGCCTTATCATCGGAATATGTGAAATACAAATTCAGAGACTCGCCAAACTGGCACATTTCCCAGCCTAGCTTAGAAATAGTGGCCAGGTAAGTAGATCAGTATGGATTTACATAAATTTGGTAGGGCTGCTCTGGGGATGAAGAAGGGGGCATAATATACACAGTCATGTGGCATCCTGCAGTGCTGTTGTGGACGTGCTGGGCAGAGAAACTCCTGGTGGTAGCTAAAGAAAAATGTGTCTGCTAGTGAGGGCAACAGAATACAGGTTCTAGAAGTCAAAGTATTCAAATCTAATTTCTGTGGTGAATTCTAAAGCATTACAAACAGTGAACTGTGTGAGTGAATCTTTGAAGCTTCTAGGAAAATTTTGTAGAGAGCAGCAAATGCAATTTATTCCTCAAGTTGCTGCTAAGATTCAGAACCCTCCTCCCCCCACCTTTTTTTTTTAATCCAGTTTGCAGAGTAACAAGCAAGCATTTATTACTGGTGGACATTAAGGGCAGTACTGATAGTTGCACTGAGGAAAAAATAGATGACCAGGTATTATGATGAATGTATTAAAAAGAAAAAAACCCATTTTTAAAGGCTGTCACATTCATTATAAAAGAGAAAACTTCTGAAATTATTTATCTTAGCTGAATTAAAAACAAATAGTCATGCAAATATTATGGTTATAAACCAGCTTGCAATCTCCATGCTTTTTTATTCTATTAAATATTTCTGAAGATTGTGTTGTGTTTTGGTTTTGTTTTTTTTTCAGAAACAGCTGGAGGCCAGGGACTTTTTTTCTTAAGTTTAAGCTTACTTAAGGGAATAATTAAAAGTTTCAAATCCTTTCCAGTATAAGACTGTATATGGCAAGGTCATGAAGATTCATGAGAGGTGAATATATAGATTAGCCAGGTTTTGACAAGTGTGCTTGTCACATGCCAGCTGTGAAATGCAATTCAATAAACACTGTTCAACCATGAAGTGCCATATGCTCTGGCTTTATTCCTGCCTTTAAATTCATAATGAAAATGTCACCATTTGGACTGAGGGAGAGAATGGTAGGAGTAGGACCAGTGAAAGTGTGTGGAACACAAGTGCACACTTCTGTCACTGAGCACTCAGTAAGCATTCATTTTCCCCTACAATCCCACTCCAGGTGGATAAATAAGAACCACTCAGCTGATTTGTCCAAGGCTGATGAGGAAGCTGGTGTCAGGCTGGGGTTGGAACTCACTGAAAAGAGCTGTGGCATATGTAGATTGCTGGGAGGTGCCTTGTCTCTGGGTGCCCTTTCCATATGCAATCTTTTGGTACCTGTACAACCAGGGCAGCCTAAGACAGAAGCTTGACACAAGAAGTGTTTTAGTGAAAGAATTAATTAGTTTGAGAAACAAGTACAGCAGAGTTTTCATATGGGATTTTTTCCCCTCAAGGTCCATTCAAATGGTTTTCCATAACATTTTATGTGTGTGTGTAAGTTTCATACCAGTACTTAATACGTTGGGTTATGCAGCTGTTTTTGTTTGTGTAGACATTTCCTCTGTATAATTGGTCAGCTTTCAGCATTGATTAAAGTTAGATAGGAATTTTGACATTTATTGAACATTTCATACATAAAACTATCTGTTTAATTTGTTCTTACTTGAACATGTATGGGCTATGATACGTTATCCCAGTTCTGCCAAAGATAAAGGCAGATCCAGCTTGTTGTTGGGCATTTGTTAAAAAGATGGGTCAATAGGATTACAGTGCTCTGAAGAACAACTATATCTGAAAGTACATTTGCATTTGAAAAATGCTGTATTCATAAAACTGGTAAAACTAGGAATACTGAATAATTCAATAATATGATAGGAAAAAACCCCAAAATCTATAGAAGATAAAATTTTGATTTAAATTCAAATTGACAGTCAGATTTTTACACACTTCTTGATGTAGTGTAGTATCTCTCCCAAGTATTGCTCCTTGTTTGGTTTAGAGGTGAAAATATCTAAGGGTAGTTAGGGACTTAATTCCCATTAAATTTATTTCATTGAGAATGAGTGCTCACATCAAGCTGTGTAATAAGGTACTGCACAGTGTAAGGTACAAAATGTGGCATATCAGAACAAGTGGTATTTTTTATATGCCATTGCCATCTGGTTTGCTGTTATTGCAGGTTTCTTTCCAGAAAAAAATTAAATAAAAATTCAATTTGGTATTAGTGGGTATATAGTGGTACAATAGAAGCTGATTTTTTGTATTACCTTATTGGTTCTGTGTTCCCTTCAAAAAGTGGGAAATTGCTTCTGACCTGCAATTTCTAGCTAGTGGTAAATAAATTGTCTTCACTGGTAGAATGAGGCAGCCTGTTAACTCTTGACTGAACTTTTTTGATACATCAAAACAGGCTGAACTTGCAGTACTTATATACATTGCATGGTACTTTATTGCATGATATAGTGTACCATTCAACCATTCTCCAAGTTGTTCTAGAAAATTGCTTTAGGTTAAGGAAAAGGATTAAAAATGTTTTTTGAGGGCTAAACAAATACAGATTTGTCCTCTTCTTTGGATTCTGCAGAAGGCCCCATAACATTTCTATATATTAGAGAGTCATAATTTCAGGATATAGAAACATTTCTGTGGAGGAAAGGGGCAGTTCTGGAGGAGAATGGCTCTCCACAACCACATATCCATATTTCATTGTAGTCCACTTAACCAAATTCCAGCTAGTGACTTTTAGAAATGGGCACATAATTGCTTTGCTGTTTTTCGGTGGGCCATGAATTCCAAAAGGCAGCTTAACAGGCAGCTGCTTCTGAAACTTGTGGCATGTTTGTCTCATCATGTCAGCTGGGAATTTTAGCTTGCACCCTAATTCTGACAGGCAGATAGGATAGAAGACAGTGGAGAAGCAGATTACATCAATTCTGTATTTTCTGGCTGTTCCTAGGCAGGATGCTGTCTGGGGACAGCATAAACACCTTTCCTAATCAAGGCATCTTTTAGAAAACAACCCATAGAGCCCTTTGGAGTGGGGCTGAATCCTCAAGAGTAGGGCTTAGTGTTCTCAGTCCTCAAGCATGTTTGGTCATCCAGTTCTGCATGACATCTAGTTAATGCCTGTGTGTCTTTGGGAATATGTAGTTAAGTTTTTCTTCTGTACACTTTATTAGTATGTGGGATGAGTTGGTTTGGTTTTGATTTCTTGTGTGGGAATGAGTAGGTGGTTTTAGATTCTGACAGTAAAATGTTACAGTGGCATTATGCTGCGAAGAGTGAGAGAATACCTCATCTGTTTTTTGTTGGGTAGCTATGAATAAAATACTTTTATTCTCTAGCAGGAATTTTAGGAGACTGCAGGGTGCTAACAGAACGTGAGAACAAAGCTGTGAAGTAGCTGCTTCTCTGATAGAGTTTCTCCAAACATAACACAAACACCACATATGGTAGATCTAGTGTCTGGCAATTGTTTTTACTGTTGGTGCTGTCAAACTGTTGGAGTCTGTTTCCATTTAATTCTTGATCAGCATGAGAAATTTCTTCCTTGGATTTAGAATCTCCTTGCAAGAATGCAAAATAATCACAGAACAATTAGGGGTGGAAAAATCCTCAAGGTCTTCAAGTCCAGACTTTGACCAAATACCACCATGCCCACTAAGCCATATAACAAAGCACTAGATCTGCTTGGTTTTTGAACACTTCCAGGGAGTGTGACTCCACAACTTCCCTGGGCAGGCTGTTCCAATGCTTAAAAATGCTTTTAGTGAAGACAATTTTCTTCATAGCTAGCCGGAACCTCCCTTTGCACAACTTCAGGCCATTTGCCCTTGATGATGCTGGTGACTGTCCTGTGTTTGTCAGCACTGAGCAATAGAACACATATGCATCCATACAGTGATTTGTTAAATCTTCAATCTGAGTTTAATATTCTAGAATATTGTGTCTGGATAAATGTTCACAGTAGTACCATTCTTAACTTTTGAGAAGAGCTCTGAAATGCACTTTTGTGCAGGTAGCAGCAGTGCCCATCTCAAGGCTGAATATCCCATTGCATGTGAAATAGCCTAAAATGAAGCACTGGAGCACCTCTGTCTCCTCAGTGGAGCTGGCTGCAGGTGACTTCACCAAGGTTGTGGTATCTGGGTCCAAAATCAGCCTTGGCAGCTTGTATTTGTGAAGTAGCATGGGGATGGTCCTGCTGTGCTCCAGGCACATACCATCACATTGAACACCAAGTAATGCAGTGAGCTGTAGTGCTAAAAGCATTTGTTTAATGCTTTGAAAAGCCTGTAAGTGTAGTACTAATGAGGAGTACTGGACTGGGAATACAAATGATTGTACACCACCATATCTAATCTGACAAAAAAGGCATTCAGGCCTATTTATAATGTCCTATGTCCTAGTTACCATTGCTATATTCTTTGTAGAATTATCTCTCAAAATATTTTGTTTAAAAAAATACTCAGCTGCTGTTACAATTTGGATTATGCGTCTACTGTGGCAGTTCTGGGGTGCATTCAAAGAAGGCATTAGGGACTCTCAGTCCCATTTGTATAAGCCAGTGAAATACATGCCTCACTTTCTGCAGCTCAGCTATGGTTGAAACCATTTGCTCCTCCTCTCTGGCCAAGTCTAGGAGGCCAGAGTTAAACCAGCATCCACTTATTTTAATATATATTTTAAACATTAATAAATTTTGCAATCTTCTAATGTCAACATATGAAAACCTTACTTTTTTTCTGTAAGGTATCTGTCAGCCATGACAAAGAGATCTTATTTCTTATTTTACCAGTGTAATCTACTTCCAATGCATCATCAGCCTTGATATCACAGTCATAAAGCAATCTTCAATATCACAGTGCATCCATTGCAGTTACAGTAGGAATACAGGAGGGTCTCTGGCAAGTGCTGGGGTACATGGACCATTTTTTCAAGTGCAGGGAGTACACTTGTTATTTGATAGCATCAGCCCCTTCAACAGAAAGGAGAGCTCCCCTATTGTGAGAAATATTTTTTTTTTCTACCCAGAAAGAGGCACCAGTCTCAAAGTTACAGGTGTCCTTGGTTTGTTTGCAAAAGTCATCTGGCAAACCATGCAGATGCCCAGCAGGGCCATCAACAGCTGCCAGTAAAATATGTACATATGGTGGTTAGATCTTAACTGAGCAGAGCACAGAACCTACCCTTCATACAGGCCTCAGCTTCCTGCCAAGTCCCTGCCCACTGAGAGGTCTGGGCAATAGGAAAATATTTGCAGCATGCTCTTGAAGCTATTTCAGTTCAGGGTGAGGTGCCAACTCCTCAATTAAGCACCTCTCACACAGAACACCCTCCTGCCAATCTTTCTGCTTGTAGATGATGGCAAGTGTTTTGTGTGCAAGCTTTCAAGAAGTCTGATTGAGAAATGCTGTCACAAAAGATAGCATTTCTGTGGTATGAAACAGCCCTGCCAGTAAAAAGCTGCAATTAACCATATAAATTATAATAAAATCTTATTATGTAAACTGTAATTTCCTACAAAAAATTCTGAGATAATCTTTGTTACTGGTCTAAACAAAACACAGTCTATCACTGGCACTGTGCCTGTTGTCTGTGAAAGAGCCTTGCCTGCTATAAGAAGGGGAAAGTATTCTCAGAACTTGAGGTGGAGGTGGAGTTTTACATGTGTACCTTGCAGCTGGTCCCTGAAGGTCATCTTTCTTTGTCAGGTTGGGAGCCACTGCAGAGCTTTTTATCTGCCAGTTTTGTCATGACTCAAAGGAGGCACCTTCGAAAAGAAAGGGTCTAAGTGCTGAATAACTACTAGGAGTGATCCTAGGAGGAGAGGTGATGTTTAAACAAAGTAATGAGCAGACAGGATTTCTGTGCCAACTAAATCTGTGGGGTGGCCTCTGACCACAGCAGTATAGGTGTAAATCAGAAACTGCAAACGCTGAGCTCCTAAACTGTAGTCTTGAAGCTTGCATGTCTTCCCAGCAATACCAATAGGAGATTCACTCCTGCATCTGAAACAGAGCCTAGAAGGTGTAAACAGGGCACATGTAGCGGTATTTTACAGCTGAGATGCTAGAGAGCTGAAAAACTGAATTCCCTCCAATTTCAGAATAACATTACCTTCGTAACATTGCGAAGGATGGAATGCCCAGGAACAATCATCCAGATAATGAAGACAAGGTGACATTTTAAATGAGAACTTTATTTTGAAAAGCCTTTTAATTCCTATAGCTGGGTATTCAAGCTGATTTTATTCATCTAGTAAAGCACTACTTTAATTTTCTGAATGTTTTTAATATATTTGAATTCCAATTAGCATGTAAGTGTAGCTTAACACTAATCAGGAATAAAAAATAAATTGACTCTTAATAGCAGCTACTTTTTTCTGGAATAAAGTATAGGCATTAGAAATATGAATAAATACATCCCATGGTAAATGATTGTGTATGAAAAGAAGGTGTCTTACTGATTAGCAAAATGAAGCCCCAATGTAATATAAAGGCTATGTTCTGCTGCAAATGAGCACTACATTACTGATCAATGAGAATCCAACTCTTTCTGTGAGGTAAAAAGCCATGGAAATGGAAAACAATAAATGATCCAAGTCAGGAATTTTCATTTGCTGTGTTAAGTCATAATTAAAACAGTGGTTCAAATTATTAATCAATTTATTTTGAGGCACAGTTTATGTGAGTCTGGATTAGAAGTAGGATTTTTGCTAAGGCAAGTAGGTATATTTTTTGCATATTCCAAGTCATTCAAGCTGCCAAAAATTCATATGGAATAAGTACTGGAGCCATGCTGTAGCTTGGCAGTGTGTACATAGTAAAAGTATATGACTGAAGGTAAAAAAAAAGAAAGTTCTACTGGTTAGGAAAACAAAATAAATTATTTTAAATGTTATTCCAGCAAATAAATGTAGAAGGTGTTTCAGCTGTGGAAGGATCCGAAGATCAAGCCAGTGAATGTAAAATTTGGATTGAGCTTTTCTGACTTCCGGCAGAGACCCTTTGTGTAGTTTGCATAGTGTTTGCATGAGCAATACTTGCCCATTGTCATTAATTTCAGTGGGGATTATGAAAACCTGAAGGAGAGCAGCAGCTTTACTCCCTCCTAGGCCATCAGCTTTCAGCTGTTTAGCTACAGATGTAAATGTAACTCTTTCTTGAAGGACATCTACACTGACCAGCCCTGGACTGCTTTATGCTGCAGATACAAAAACTTTCACATTTCTCACTCCCAAAAGAAGCTACAATTAAACATATACCTTTAAGGATAAATGTTTTCTTTTCTGGTTTACCTTCTGGAGCAGTAAGAACTCACAACAATTTTTTCCTCTTTTATTATCTTCACTATTATTTCCCTCTTTATTTCCTTTTATTTAACATGGCATCCAAGACACTGAAAAACAGATTTTTCCATAAAGAGTTGGAACGTAAATAATGAAGGGTAGTAAGTGGTACTTACATAGGGACAGCCTGTCAGTATCCTTAATGGTCATCATTTCATCGAGACCTTTATCAAGACAGCATCACTAAGTGTACATGAAAGCACAGATGAGCTTTTACAGTAAAGGAAATACCTGACTTTAAAGCAGAAAACTCTGTTCTAAAGGAGTTTGGGGTTGTAATGTGACAAATGACCCACAGAGCCCAAACAGGAAATACAGGTGTCCATCCAGGCTCTGAAAAGAGCTTTAGTAAAAAAACCTGCAGTTAACTTGTGCAGTTACTCTGAGAACACAGTTGTGCTAAGAGGAGCTGGGGGTTTGCATCCAGACCTGCTCTTTCCTTTTTCCCTCCATTCAAGAAAGTGAGAATTCTCCTCTGGGTGCAAATCTGTGACTCATGTACATTTACAGTCTTCAGCTTTTCACCTGGATCTGAAGGTTGCTGAGAGCTCACAGAATTTGAGTTCTGGCCAATTTCTGTCCCAGTCACAATTTCTAGGGTTAAACTTTATTTGTTTAACTGTTTTACTGAATGCAAATCAAGGCAGAGTGAGAGGCCCTTCTAAATGTGAAGTCTTAGAATATTTTCAAAATACTGAAAAAACTACATGGATTTATTATACAGAAAAAAAATCAAATAAACTCTGAAAAATCAAGCAACCCAAGTTTACAAGTAGTGATTGTGCTCAGGGGATGAGAAAATAGGTCTCCCATGCACTGCAGCAGTACAGGAACCTCTTCACAAACATTTGAATAAGAGCAAAATCAAGTTGACACATAGAAGCTGTGATCCCCAAATGAAATATGAGTCACGCAAATCACTGGATAAATAATTCTTTCCTTTCACAAATAAGAGGGTTCAGCCCAGAAAGCAGTGATAAAAAAGAAGGTAATTTTCCAGTATTAGGGAAAGTGAGCAGAAAATGCAATTTATTGAAGGAGATTTTTTGAGTAAAGCATTTTTCACACTTTCCATAAAGTACCTTTCTTTTGTGCACACTTCTTCCCTGCACTGTGTTCCATTTTCTTCATTCAAGTCCTCAAGTCATTGCTGCAATAATCCCTAAAAATGCTTTTACCAATTATTAACAAAGCTACAGTATTATCATAGCCTCAAACTAGCCAAAGAAATGAGCAGCTTGCCAGGGCAAAAATAGAGATGAATCCCAGAAGGCCTTAGCAAAAGAAAGGGAAAGCACAGTCAGAAGTAAGAAGGATGAGCTCTGCAAATATCTCTTCTCATCACGCTCTAAATGTTAATTTCTTTCAAACTGCTTCCTGATGTTTCGTTGGTCTTAAGCTCACTGTCTGTGAGTTCCTTCTGACCTGCTGTATGACCTGGTTTGGTGAACACCTCAGGACCACCATCACTTTAACCATCTTAGCCCAGGCGAATTCCATGTGAACAGAGGTAATACCTACATGTGAACGCTTTCAAGATCTGGCCTTTGCTTGTGGTATCAAATTGTTATGCAATTGAAAAGGAAGCATCTTAAAAGGTGGCTCTGGAACAGATTCTCAGATGATAAACAAAATTGGGTATGTTGTTGTTTGTTCTTATTTCCATTTCACCCATGACCAATGTGTTTGTAACTATTTCCTGATTTTTCCTCTTTGCATGGGGATAGTTTTTTTAATTGGTCTTTAAATACTGACTCATAAAGGTTCCTACCAAAAGGCTTATCCTTGACATACTTTCAAGAAAAGAAATAATAGGATGCTTTTCTAACCAACTGTTATGTGAATATCCAGAATTAAAAATACCCAGCTGTGGCAGTGATTGAAGTAATGTGTGCAGTGGGTTTCCAAAGAAAAATTAAGATTTTAAAGCTTACAAATGTAATCTTTGGGATTAAAGTTTAGATTATTTATCATCCATGTTATTAAAAATGGAGAAAAGAAAATAAAAGCTTGGGGATTCATAAAATTATAAAACTCCTTTGGCTTTTGGAAGCAGGGCCTTTGAAAAAATAATTAATTTTTTCCGTTAAAATATTCTTTATAAGTCTGACATGGCAGACTCATGAGGTTTAATAGGCCATTTTAGCAAGAGGATACCTCGTTAAGTAAAAATGATTTCTCAAGAAGTGGTAACATGGTGCTTTAAGAAAAGAGGAAATCAGCCAGGCAGTTGGCTGATTCCTTGGTATTAGGAATGTCTGATTTTCCCAGCCTTAGGAGGTGCATGTTAAAATCTTACAGCTCAGGTCTGCAGGGCATATTTCATGTACTGCAGGAGACAATGGGGGGAGAAGGTTCTGAAGATGCCCACAGCTGAGAAAACAACAAGCATTTTCCTTATGAACAGCAGAGTAGCATAACAAGGTGTGCAGAGCTGGTAAAGTCCCAGATATTTATGAGCAGTGTGTGATATGGCTGCTCTCTCAATAGTTTCTGTGTTGAAGAAATCTGGGTACAGCAGATGAGCAGCAGATCACATCTAGACTTAGGGTTGTCAGTAATCATTCTTGTAACAGTAATAGAGCCTTGGAATTCCAAGCAGCATCTGTTTGCCAAAGATATGTGGTATCCTGTATATGACACAGGCTTCTCTCCAGAAAAATACGTAATCTGGTGCATTCTTACATAGTTTTGAGGAAGGTCTTCTAATAATCTCTCTTCCACTTTGATTTTATATAGGGAGCAAGGCAGACTATAACGTGGTAGCTTTAACACCATATTTAATACATTTGCATATGAGTTCATGATGAAACTAATTTTGATGACATGCTTGCATAACTTTTACCTTTGGAAATGTGACTTTTTGGAATAACTCTGGCATTATTGGAGTGCTGATTCTGTTGAGAGAAATGTCATGGCCCAGAGAATAATTATCCAGCATAATGAGACAGAGGCATTAATGACACTAAGCCTTTCAAAGTGAATCAGTCCTTCAAACTATGAAGCTGATTTAAAAATCATAGCATTTTACCACATATCAATCTGTGAGGAAGGACTTGGCCTTTTTATTTCTGAGCTCTTAGGATTTATGGTTTTCCACCTTTCTCTGTAGTTCTAAAAGTAGTTAGTTTGCTTTTTTCCTTTTGTTCTTTTTATTTTTTTTTAAAGATGAAAGTTGAGAGTTTCAGAGAACACTGGAAATTTAAATCTGCGGATTTAATTTAATTAAATTCATTCAATTGTGACCAGCACTGGGATCCTACCTTCTCTCCAACTCAATAAAGACCCAGAAAGGGCAAAACCATCTGGTTTTTATATTAGGTTTTCACTTTCTGGAATAAATCCTGGAATAAATGTCATTCTGATCTTCAGCTCTAGCTCAGTTTCC
Organism: Calcarius lapponicus; assembly: GCA_039654755.1. Classification (NCBI taxonomy): domain Eukaryota; kingdom Metazoa; phylum Chordata; class Aves; order Passeriformes; family Fringillidae; genus Calcarius; species Calcarius lapponicus. The sequence continues at coordinate 71,563,931 of CM077465.1, read as the reverse complement.
CCTGCAGTAAATGAAACAGCTCCTGCTGATTTCAGTGAGAGCTGGGGCAGGCTCTCACAAGCTGTGCTCTTTAGTCATTTCTCTGCATTCAAAAAACAGTTCAGTACTTTGTGACAGTTCCAAACCCATTTTAAATATGGGGAACATATTTAAAGAAGAACTTTAATGTCAAATCAAACCAGCCACACAAAAGTGCCTCAAACAACTTCCTTTTAGGTCAATAAGAACTTTCCACTGACTTCACTGGGCATTGAATCAAGACAGAAGAATCAAAGCCATACATTTAAAATCTGAATATAATTAAATAAAACTGATAGCCTTAAAAAGAAGTTCTAGGCAATAAGCTTCATACATTGCCAAACCAAAATTCAGAGGCCACGTGCACAATAATACAAAAAAACTAGGCAGAGTGCATCTAAGTGTGTGTGTGAGTTGCTTTTATTCTGATAGCTTAAGTGAGTACCTTCAACTATAGCAGCAAATCAATTTATGCAATGTATTTTTTAGCTATATAATGTGTAAAATGTACTAGATGCAACTTTTGTCCAGGTTATTGCTGCAAGCAATATTTTTCCAGAAGTCCTCTGGAAATAGCTTTGGATGGAGTCTGCATCAGCACATTCAATCAAAAATTCCTCCAAGCAGGACTTGTGTGATGTCAATACTAGATGTGTCAAATCAGGGCCTGTAAAAACTCTACACAAATGACATTTATTAGGACTGGATTTTGTTAATGGCAGTGGATAGGGCTGCATTTGGCAAACAGTTCAGGTAAAATGTAGTCATTGTGCCCTGCAAGTTTGTCTGCTTTTTCTTACTGTCACTAAGATATGCCCACAGCTTTCCCCATCTCAGTCCTGACATGCGTTTGTGTTTCTGGCGTCCTTCCTTTGAACACTCTTTGCTGACAATAACAGCAATACCCTATGGTACCAGAGAAGGTTCAGTGACTCCAGTCCACAAAAAAAAAAGAGAAAACAGAAACTGCTGCCGCCATAATCTGAGACTTCTGTGTGTGGTTATAGGTGCTAGCATTGCTACTATCATTTTGCCAAAGGACTTACCTAAGTACCAATAAAATGTCTGCATATGGCCAGGGAAGATGAATATGCCATCAGTAATTCTGGGGGATTCTTTATAGAAGCAATGAATAATGTTTCAATTTTGAGTCTCTGGCTTTTCTCACATTTCACTTTCTTCAAAACTTTGTATTGGACCAGGCTGTGTCTGCTAAACCTTTGTTGTTCTGTGGGAGAGCTGTGAGTTTCAGTCAGTATTGCAGATGTTTATTTGGGTCTGAAACTGTAAATGAAAGTTTTGCAATGACTCAAGAAAGCTCTGACTGTGATTCATCAAAGCTGTACTGAAAATTCTTTCCAGAGGCAGGTGTCCCAGACTGAGAATTTGTTGTGCTGTGCTCTCCTGTGCTGTATTGACAGGCTTTGAGATGTGATTAAGTCTCTCCGCAGTATTCTGGAGGCTTTTAACTTGAATGACTTTCAAAGTGATAAGATGCAACTGAGCTTTTAATCTTACAGTAGTTATTCATGCATTAATATACACCTCAGTGTATTCTTAATTATTTCTTCCTGAAATTTATCCTCTAGATTACTATTCTCCCTTCCTTCTTGCCTAGCCATGTCTTACACTCAGAATATAATGTTTTTCATGACTCATATTCCAGGCAAAATGCCATTCATCCTAATAGAGTGAAACAGAGTCTATTTCCATCCTATTAATTGTTCAGATCATTTTCTGTACTTTCAAATAAATCTTACTGTTCTTCCAGCTATCTTCTAGCTGAGGACCTCATTACACTTTGGACTTTCATGGATTAGACCTTGTGACTTCACTGTGAAGCATGGAAATACTAAGATTTGGGTTTTTCAGTTGAAAAATTCAGACATGGATAACATATAAAAATTTTTAATGGCTATAACCTGGTAAATGGATGGTGATCTGGTTAAGTATTTCTTTATTCCTTAGCTCCTTAGCCTGAGCTTAACTCTTACTTACTTGGTGCATAAAGGAGAGTTTCTTAGGTGAACATGTGTGTAAAACTCATGCGTGTGGAAGTGAAAACTCTGGCATGGTATCACATAACCAGTTCAAGTTGGGAAGCAAAGTTAGGAAACACAGTTCTGACACCCAGGGCCATTCTAATGATCTATAATAATACTGTATTGTGTGTTGGGAACACTGATGTGGTCTGTATCACACACTGACTTTATTTCTGTAAGCTGCTTGCCAACTCTAGACAATGAACATTCTTTTCACAGTGTGCTCCTAGATGTACTTACCAGTTCATCCCTCTTGAGCTTGAACATCAATCTGAGAGCAGTAGCTGTTTATCTCAGTCATTCCTGATAGCTTTTGAAGAATTATGATGCCTCTATTTCTAATCTCATACTGGAAATGATGTAGTTGACCTGTGAATTATGTACTATTCAGGTATATCTAGTGGATCTGTTGCTATTTTTTTCTCTTCTCTCCTCTCATCTCCCATTAAAAAGGAGAAATAAAACCCATTTATTTGATGTTTTGCTTGCTACTGGAAAGTTTTACTTATTGAGCATTGCAGCTCATTTATCTGCAGTATCATTTAGTTTGAAGACTTCTGGCTTTGGGCTTGAGTTGATGCTGTGTAGGTGGATTTGCAAGGACACCTGGAAATTGAAGTTATCTTTTTGAAGCTATCCACTCTTTGACAGATGATCTACAGTGCCAATGGCAGGAAACAAGACTCTGGCTGTGAAGGAGTGCTTAAAGGCAGGACTGCTCAACATGTGGGCAACAAGGCTGCATTTGGCCCACAAATGCATTGGTATGTTCCAGCTTGTGCTCATCTCCCAGTCATGAATTGTAGTCCTGTGTCAGTGGGGCTCACCTGTCTACTCAGGACTTCCCTGGATTTTGGGGGATAGTGTTGCAGCAATCAGTTGCACAGACAGGCATGAGGTGAAACTTGCAGTAGCTGGTTCTCAGAACTGGGTTTTTTAATAAAGTCCTTATTTCTTACATGAGATCCCTAATGAATGGGTAACAGATTCATCTCCTGTCACTGGGCCTCTCTTTTAAAGAAAATATTTAACCTAGCTTTGCAAAATGCAACTGAGTCAAAATGAGATTGAAATGACCTCACCCTAACTAGCTGACCTACACACACACATGTGTTATAAATGACAGAGTGCACCCAGTGGTTATGTGAAGTGAACTAATCTGCAGAGAAACTGCACAGGGGATCATAGACTTACATAAATTTCTTAAGCAAAAGAAACCAAATTCCTGAAATATTTCACTGCAAACTGTTTTCCAATTTTTAATGGCAACTATGAGTTTACTCTAAGCCTTCTTAGTGTCTCCACACTGAAATTAGTAGAGATCAATCACACAAATGTCAAATAGGCCCCTTCACTTTTGATTTATGAGAACATTTATGGATTGCATTAGTGCTTTTGGCTGCAGAATCAGAGCAGATGCTGAATGTTCAGCAGTCAATCCACCTTACTCATTGCCAAATCCTTTCCAATGTCACATTTTCACATGAGAGCTCACCTGGCCTTCACCAATTGTCTGAATATGAGGGTTATGCTTTCATCCTTGATGTAAAACTTTATGTTTGATTATGTCGTCTGTTTCCAGTTGACTATGCCACCCAGATCATTCTGTATTATTGATCTGTCCTCATTCTTCACAACTCCTTAGGCTTAGTTGTATCTCCAGACATCACCATCCATTAGGCAGAGATACACTGTTGTTTCCCCTTTGGAATGTTTGTCCCCACCACATAAGTTTGTTGAGGGAGCACAGCTCTGGTAAATGCAGGGTGTACAAACAGCAGAGACAAGGTGCCTTCTGTTTGCTTAGCCTGCTTTGTACTGGGCTGCAGCACATTGCTCCTGTGTCCTGGGGACTGGGTCAGCCGTGGGAGAGGCACCTGTGGTCCTGTGAGCTGGTCATCCAGGAGGAACTTCCTTTCTTTGTGTACATGGTGCTGCCACAGGACACACAGAGACAGCACTGTGGAGGCATCTCAGCCTGGTTTCCAAGGAGCAATTTTTCATAAAGTGTGCAGCCAAGGATCCTTCCTAAAGACTTGGATCAGAAGGCTTTAAGAAATGGTACTTTTCTCCACTGAGGAGACAGACTCACTGTCCAGTTACATTGATATCTATGAGAGGTTCCTTAGGAGCATCCTTCTGAATGCAGGATCAGGATCTAACACCTGTGCTGACAGGTAACTGCATGAACTGGGCACTTTCCCCAAGACTCAGATAATTCCACACTTCTTGCATAGCCTTGGCAGACAGACATTCCTCTTCCCCAGAACTCTGACTGAGTACAAACAGGAAAATCTGGACTGGGAAAGTTGAACAGTGTCAATAACTTGAAAAAATAGAGTATTAGAATAGAAATGCTAATGAGGTATCAAATATTCCCCTTTTTTTGACCTTTCTTGCTGTTAATTTAATAACAGTCTTCCTGCAAACTATCAGTATCGTAGTCTCACACATAACAGTTTCATACAAACTGCCTCAAGAAAGTATGATACTGGCTTGAAAAATGGCTACAGATTTTTCCCCAAATGTTGCTGGAAAGCAGTATGCAGAGGATATTATGCATTTCTGATTTAAAGTTGGGGTAATTTGTTTCTCGTTCCCAAGAGTTTGGTTGTATAGTGAGACCAGTAAGAGTATTGAATGAGTAAATATAAATTTTTCTATTCAAGAAAACACTAGGTCCATTCTGATAACATCCCTGTACTGAAACTTCATGTCTGAATTGCTGTTCTCTCTGGGGACTCCAACAATAATTTAGCTGTGACCTGGGTAATTTGGGTTAGTATCCTCTTGTACAGAATTTTTTCCCCTGTCACTTTCTTGATAACAAGACATTATAAGAATAGATTTTGAACTAATTCAGAACTACAGAACGACCAAACTACACCAGTATTGACAGTAAATCGAGTATTTTAGTTGCTTTCCTTTATATGTGAACCCTTGGCACCATCTAGTGTTTGAAAATGCAGACCAGCTCTCAACCACTGAGTACAGAACATCACTACAAAGAGCTTTCAGCTGAAATAAAAAGCTAACGGTGCTCTGAACCATCACCTAATTAATTTCACACAACTGTTTTTCCGGTTACCAAATACAAATATAGATAAGGATACAGAAAAGACTTTCTATGCTTGTGATTTCCCTTGCCTCTCCCAGGACATAACACTGGAACTAGTAGATCAATGTCAGAAGAGCACTCTCTGTGCCCACTAGTGGCAAATGCACTGTACTCTTCATGGAGGTTAGTATAATGTTAGATAAATCTTCAAGCACAGCCTGGATGGAGAAAATTATCTTCTGCTTCTGCTCTAGATTAGAGCTGTTCTGCAGCTTCTGACCCAACCATAACAGCAGCCCTTTGCATTCTACATTTAGCTGCTAATTATTCCTCTTTCTAGGGATTGATGTTTACCTTCTGGTTCTTGCATGAAGCTTGGCAGAACCAAAAATACATATAAATGTATGTATTAGTACACATGCCACTCTGCAAAAATCTGCCAGCACAATCTTTCTGTCAACAGTTTGCATTTCATGAGTTTGCTACCAAAGTATTTGTTTTAGTAAGATGAGTAAAGTGTGTATTGTTTTAGCATAGAATTCTATGGCTGCTAACAAAGCTGAGACACCACAGTCTCTGATTTCTGGTACCTCAGGGCCATTACTTGCAGCAGCTGAGTGAAAAGATCTGTGTGAAATGTACAGTGTGGCTAGCCAAGTGTGAAAGGGAAAAATTGCTGTGACAGCAAATTGCACTTCCTTCTACGTGCTGTGAGAAATGTGGGCAGGCAGAAAAAAAAATGACATCCCTTTGTCAGTTTATGCCAGGCCAATGAAAGCTGGGGAGAGGAGATACAATTTTTAACAGATAGCTTTGTCTTGTTCTTGTGACTCCATGAATGTGACCCAGCTGCTGGTTATTGAGGTATTGCCAGGAATGGCTGGGAAAAGACAATCTGCTATAGATAACTAGAGCTAGAGGCAGAGGATGTGTGGAAGACAGAAAACAGAGAGGATATTCAGCATTTAAACTAAATTTTGTGGATTCTCATGCATATAGTGAATTTTGTTATGTATGGAACAGATTATGAGTGCTTTTCTGGAAAAGTAATCAGCTTGACTAGAGAGTCTGGCCCATCATTAAGGAAATAATTGTGATTGCCTTTACATGGCTGTCAAATAATTTGACAGCTGGCCTAAGGCTGACCTAGTCACTCCTCAATGATCAGTGGAGAGAGGCAGCACATTCAGAAGATGATTCATACCTCATCTCTAAGACATTTATTTTGTAATGGGATGAATCCAGGGCTTGAAAGGTAGTTCTTTTTTTTCCAGATTACTGAAAAAACCAAAAGGGGCTTACACATGACACCAGTTGAGATGTTAGGTGGGATGAACCTTCTATTAATTTGGAGGTGGTAGCAAGGTGAGAAGAAGCTCCCTGAAGAAAAACGCACTATTAGAGGAGTGAACTTCCTCCTCTGGGCTTTCTTCAGCACAGAGTGTGAAAGGAATAGGCATGACAGCCTCGAGACCCTTGACCTGTGCGTCAACTGACCTGCATGTGCTTGACATCTCTGTTCCCCACTGCCCTCTACCCACAGACTCCATTTACTTTTGTTTCAGTCAATTTTTTATTATATTAAATGATCTGATGAATGCAAGGATCTACTCCTAAAACCAGAGGCAGGAACAAGCCTTTCTCTGGGACTGATTGCACCTAGGTCTCTGTGCAAACGATTTGACATCATTATCCTTGAACTGTGTCTAGTTGGGTTGTGGCTGATGGATACAGGCCCTGAGGCCTTCTTCCCTGACAGCTGTCACAACATGATGAGATCTGCCCCGTGATCCACCCTCATGTGTCCCTCAGAGTCAACTCAGACCCTTAAGCAGGGCTCACCACAGCCCTCTCTGCAGTGAAGCACCCTGGCTTACGTGGGTCACAAGCTGAACACGAGTCACTGACATGGCAGGATTGCAAAACCAGAATGTTCTGGGAAGTTTTAATAACAGGATCACACATAAGCTAAAGATAATTTTTGGGGTCTGTTTGGCACTGTGATTTTCCTTCCACATCTGGAATAGAGAGCCACATTTTGGGCACTCTGTTTTTAAAAGATTGAAAAATTAGAGAGAGCTGAGAGAAATGTTGACAGGCAGTTGAGAAACCCTGAACTGTGAGAAAGGAATTTAGGCTGAAAAAAACAGAGAGGAAATTGAGAAAAGGGAAATTATAAGAATCTGCTGAGTATGTTTTCAGTTTTCATGAAACTGATTCAACTGGCTTTGTACTACTGCAGGTACAAAGTTAAGAAATAATTACCTTCGTTTGTAACCAGATTTGGATTAGCAATTAGAAAAAATGTCAGGCTAGAAGAGCAATGAAGTAGCATGAGGGAATGCTGCTTGTGATTACTGCAAAATCACCTTAACTGGCAGCTGTTAATAAATAAGCATCTGTCAGGAATAGCGTGATTGACATTATTCTGTGCTGATGCTGGAGAACAGAGTCATGATACCAGAAAATCCCTTCCAGCTATAGATCTCTAGTCTTGTTAATGCTATTAAACTTCAGGAAAACCTGTATTTACTTTGCTCAGATGGAGTGACAGCTATACATAACCTTTCCCATCAATTGAATAATATACCTACCCCTTTTCCCCCCCTGTAAAGCTGGCATGCCTTGGCTGCCTCTGGATGTGCAAATTGCAGTGGTGGCAGGAAGCCCCTTGTGCCTAACTACGAACCTGTCTTGGACAATGACTGTGCTGCCTTTGTCCATCCATTTCTCACTTCTGTCCCAGATCATTGCACTCACTCTCACCAGAACAAAGGTACTCTGAGCTAATTTGGAAGTGTGCACTCATATTTTGTTTTGTGTCATACACAGATCATGGCATGGGGTTTAGCCACTGTATTGCTTTGTCTCAGTAAAGAGACAGTAAGAACCAAATGCAGTTAACCTATTTAAATGTTTGTTTCACATGTATTTTTAAAGTACAGACCAATATAGAATGTAAGGTCCTGTGAAAGATACTTTCCTCACTGAGCTATGTGTGCCATGTAGGAAGCACAGGGGCAGGAGTTCATACTTTATTGTATAGTGCTTAAGAACTTCACTAGCTGCCCAGAAATCTGAAAGACAAAAATTAGCTCTTTCTGTCTGATGCAGAAACAGAAGAGAAGGGCAGGGGGGAAAGTTACTAATGTTGAGTGTACATTAACAAGATGCAACAGAGCCTTAAGTATGGAACATTTAATATGTTCCAATTTATTTGCTTAACACATGCTAGAGAGACCATGCCTCCAACACAGAATGTATATATCAGAATTCAGGATTAAACAGGATCTCGTACCTCACCTCCTGAGGTTTATAATTGTCAGTCATCCTGCAGATTTTACAGCTGATAGGAAAAAGAGAACAGTTTATTGTCTTACTGTGTCTTGAAGGTTTTATGTGCCTAGACTCATTAAACAATGACCTTGTCAGATAAGAGCTGAACAAAGGAGGATAACATAGCAGTTCTAGCAGTTCTGTTGTATGGTATTTTAAACAGTAAGCTGTAATATTTAATAAACCAAATACACAGACTTCCAAGTGGCAGGAGAGATAAGTAATGGAATAACTAAAAGTACATCTGGTAGGATAGTTTCTTCCCTTTCTGTCATCTGTAAGGAATGTTCCCAAGACAATAAACTTAGGATTCAACTGGAAAAATGGTAATTGTTTTCCACTCCTGTCATCAGGAAACTGAAGACAGAGCAAAGCATTTAACTCCTTTTATCACAATCACAGATGTCCGTAGCATTCCTCACACCCCTCATACCCCCAGATTGTTTGCTTAGTGTTTGTATTCAGGGAATTTAACACTTTAGGGTAGGTATATGCACTGTACAGGCAACCTGAATGTTCATGAATATAAAAAAATTACAGAATTATTACCTAGGGTTGACTGTAACTGCATGATATATTCCATGCCCTTTATTTCAAGTTGACCACTCAACAAGGTTACAGCTGGCAAAAAATTAGGACCAAGAGGGATGTATTCAAAGTTCAGGAGTAACTTACCAGCTATTATAGTTCAGATTCTGGCAAATTCCATGAAATATTTCAAGGAAAGACAAACTCCTTCCTGAAGCACACAATGTGGAAACACTGAAGTTCAGTTGCCTAATCAGAAGCATCTGTAGTCTTCTTACACACTAAGCAGACTCCAGCTGCTCCAAAAAAGGGCTTAGAACACCTGTAAGTCATTCCAGAATTTTCCTTTTTTTCAATTTAATTTCATTTAATTTCATTTCATTCCTTGATTTCTCGTTTCATAAATAATTTTCATTTCATGAAAGGAAAGGAAATCTTGAGATTTCCATGAGTGTACTTTCACTAACTTTCAGTTTATTTCAGCGCACTCCATTCCATTCCATTCCATTCATATAACTTCTCCTAAGAATTTTTTTTTTAGTTTCATTTTTTTTCATTCAGTTTCCTTTCCTGCCTTTTCATTATACTTCATTCCTTGATATCTCCTTTCATTTCCTTTCATGAAATTAAAATTCTTCATTTCATTTTCTTTCACGAAATGAAATCTCAAGATTTTAATGAGTATCATTTCATTAAGGTTAGGGTCATTACACTGCACATCATTCCATTCCATTAATAAAAAAATAACTTCTAAGAATTTTCCTTTTTTTTCCGCATTTTAATTCCATTTCATTGCATTCCATCCCATTCCATTCCATTCCATTCCATTCCGTTCCATTCCATTCCATTCCATTTCCTCTCCTGTCTTTTCATTTCACTTCATTCCTTCTTTTCTCATTTCATTTCCTTTCATGAAATGAAGATTTTTCATTAAAAATACATGAAATTTTGAGATTTTCATAATTAAAATTTCATAAAGGTTTGCGTTGTTTCACTAAACTTCCATCTGTTCCATTGTGTTTAATTGTTTTCATTTCAGAATTTTCATTTTTTCAGTTTAATTTAATGACATTCTAATTCGTTACCTCTCTTTTTATTTCATTTATTATTTTCTCATTTAATTTCCTTTTATGAAAATTCTTTATTTGTATGAAAGCAACTGATATCTCAATATTTCCATGAGTACAGTTTCATTACATTTCTGTTCATTTCACTGCACTTTAATTATTTCCTTCAATTTAATTGTTTTCACTTCATTCCAGAACTTTCTTTTTTTCACACTAACCTTTAAACAAGTCTGGGGCTGCAACTGAGATGCCCAGCCCCACGCATGGACCTTATCTGAAAAATGTGGAGGCAGCATTGTTATTAAAAAAAGTCAAATCTGTAAGGAGAGACAAGATAAATAATTATCTTAACAATGAGCTTTATTTTGAAAAAATACAGTGGTCTGAGAAACAATTTCATATGATGTCACTCTAAATCCTAAAACCACATTACAACACTGTAAAGCTTACTGGCATTTAACTGTAATGGATCTGTAACACTAAGATGAATTTATTTGAAGAAATATTAGAAATGCCAGAACAATTAATGTAGTTACAATGGTCTCTACTCTCTTGCTAAGCCCCATAGTCTTCCCTGCTGACTTTTTCCCCAAAATAAATGTTAGCAATAATAGAAGTTAATATCACCTTACAAAGCTGTAAGATCATACATCATCAGAAAGGAGAATTCTTTTCCAATGAAAATAGAAAAAGATTTTCACATTCTCAAATGTCTTAGCTTTTGGCATGTGGAGTAAAATCAGCTCTTTTTGAAAAATAAAGTATTATTTTATGGAAAACTTATGCTCCTTCAGAGCCTTGGAGCTATAATAAGATACTTTCTTTAAATCATTGCAACTCTTAAAACACTAATGCAACTCATATGTTTTCTAAGCCAAATTTAATTAGTTTTCATAAATATCTCAACAAAAGCAATAAGTCTTTCTAGGAAGCAAACATATGATAGGAGAACCCACCACTTTTTCCAGTGTCTTTCTACTTTAGATGAGAGCAGTCAATAAGAATTGAAAAGCATTCCAGAGGTAGAAAAATGTGTTGTGACAGAATGAGTGGCACATGAGAATCCTGCAGCCAGTGTCAGTGCTGTTACAGTGCTGTGCCAGTACTGCTCTGTCAGGAGCAGAAAGTAATTACTAAATAAAAATAATAAAAGTTGTCAGATGTGTTCAAATTATAGATTAATTATATGGAAAACCTTTACCTTAAAAAATAGAAAGCAAATTCGAAGATCTTGGGAAATAACTTGAAGATCCTTCAAACCTCTCTAACTCTGCTTTTTGTGCACATGCACATCTTTGCTGTTCCTCTTGTGCAGGAGGATTCCTCAAGAACATGGGCTTCTGTATGTCCCTTAATCCCTTCATTTATTCATAAGCCCTGCAGCCAGAAAGACTCATTGCAGATCATCTTGTCTTATTCTGGCATGGTATGGACAGCTGGATTTCACTAATCAAGCCCAGCACTTCCAGTAGAAATACACCCAGCCTGCCTTTTGAAATGGCAAATGCCAAGGGATCCACAGGCCAGCCTTCTCCAGTTTCCCTGAAACCCCCAAGGTAAACCCAAGGGCTCTGGCCCCAAAAAAGAAGGGAGTTTACCTGTGTGGAGTGGATGAGAAGTATTCTCTCAGTGTCCCTCTTAGTGAAAGGAACCTCCATTTATTGGGACAGGATTTTTTAAACTTACATGTAGAAGCCTAGAATGTAATCTACAGAGTTGAATAAGACTAGACTATTAAAGATTCAAAAATAATGAAAACTCCTTTTCAAACGTTTCAATTTTGACAATATTTACTTCAGATCGTAGAAGTCACATCAGCAAACCAAGTATTTTTTTCTGTTAGAGAATCTCAAATCACACAGCAGTGCTAAATGAACAGAAAATAAGAAGAATAATTTCTGTGTCCTTTTCTTGGCTCAGTTAATTGTAAAACACATTTCAGCCATATTAAAGAAAGGCGCCTGAACAGATTATGAATCTGCCAAATTTTAGGCCCAAGGAAGGGGAAAATGTTTAAGACATCTACAGCTAATCCCTCATATTAGAGAGAGATTGATTACTGCACCAGTAGGTATCAACTTGCTTCAATAGCACCCTCATTCCATACTGTGGGAAAGGATGGCCAAGGCAGTCAAAGAGATTTCAAATTCATTCAAATTTGAATGAAAAATTTTTTAAAAATCAATTGTCTTTATTTTACAGTGTAATGGATTTCTGCAGTCCTTTGTGAAACACCTGAATTTATCAATGTAAATTCAGACCACACTTGTAAAAGATCTGATAACTTTGTAACCATTCTGAAAGCAAAGTTTAAACCCTACTAGGAATTAACATCCTACTAACTACTAGGAATTAACATCCTCCTGACAATATGAGAACTGTGCTGCTGGCTACACATTAAAGCAAAAATTTTGTTCTTACGTGAACTAAGGCACCACAACTCCAGACCAGTCAGCAGGGATCTCTGGATCTACTGTGAAAACGAGGACAGAGCCTACTCCTGAATCAGTTCATTGTTTTCTGCTCAGCATGTGCAGAAATCATAAAGAGGAGCCTTTAGATGATTTTAATTGAACACTTGATAAAGAGGTAAGTCTGTTCTAAGATACCGCTTACATTTGCAAGGGAAAAGAATAATAGAAAGAAAATTATCTTATGGAAAGATAAGTGAAGTTATATAGAAATCCACATCATCACTATTAAATAAAAATAATATTTAAACTTATTGAGACATGAAGCTGTATAAATACTGGAGCAGGGTGAAAGGCATCCCACTATCATGAAGGAGTTACAGAGATTTCAGAAAACAAATGCACAGTTGTGAAAGTTCATATCTAAACTTGCTATCTTGATACTGTCCATCACAAATATACAGCAAGTATTGGGAGGACAAAAAAGGAATCCATTACAAGCATTATCCCTGTTTTTTGAAAAAAAAAAAAATCTCTGCTGTGCAATAATCTGCTAACTTTTAGCATTTGGTATCTTTAAATCTGAATGAGAAGCTAATGCAATCCACCAAGAAACTCAGCTAACAGCCTTCCAGCAACTCACTACCAAAATTGGGAAAAAAAAAAAGGCAGAGTTAAACTGAAACACTGACACAACTGAGTTCCCAGTAATATGAAAAAAGAGAGCCAAAGCAATATTCCAGATGGAGATTATTTGGATTTACAGCAGTGAACTGTGTAAAACTAAAGAAATGGTAATAAAGAAGGAAAATCAATCTGACTGTTAAACAGAAGGGATAAGAAACAGTGCCACTGAGAGACGGGTGTGTTAGTCAGCAATGTGAAATGGGATATCTTTGCAAGAGATTGGCTCCAGAGCTGACAATCCTGCAACATGTCAGTTCTTTTGAAAGTAAAACCAGCAACTCCTATTAAATACCAGCTAATCTGTAGTGAGTTATGAAAACGACTTGCCCATGCACTGTTACTTTACAACAGGGAACAGAGAAAGGGTGAAATAACTCTCTCCATCCCTCCTTTGCTCCAGAGGCTGGCTTTGCAGTACTGGCTCTGGAAGCCTCCTGCTCTAGGAGATGGATGCTGCAGCACCTTTGCACCCGAGCCCTGAGCCCTGATGCTCAGTGACTGCATCCAGTGTGCATTCACCAATTTCCTCTTCACTCTTAAAGTTGCTGAAGTAAGGAATAAAGAAGATATCTGGGGTGAGACAGTTTGAAATGGACTCCCTGTTGCCTTCACAACTACAAGTCAGGGTCTCAGTGCAGTTCAGACAGCCTCCCTCCCACTGGGAGAGCAGCACAGCTGGGAAGAGGATCCCAGGCACTGACCTGTCATACTCAAGGGCATCAAGGTATCTTAATCTTCCTTAATGCTGGAAGAGTAAATTATAAATGCATTTTATTACAGTGTCATGTTAGGCTGCAGATGACATTGACATTTACAGGCTTCTTCACAGCTCAGTTTCCAGTTTGCTCTCACGTTTATCTGGTGTCTTTATCAGAGACCACCTCCACCCCACACAGCTCCAGCTGAATTCTGCACTGCACTCACAGACAACCCTTGGCCATATTAAATGTTTAACCAGGGGTGTGGCAGAACCTTTTCCCTGCGAAGGACTGAAAGCCTTCTGATCATCTTTGACAGGGCACAACTTGACACACATTTTTATATTATCCAGTAGTAACCAGAAAAATAAATAAAACATGTTGGCAAGCAGCCTGAAATAAAATCACAAGTCACATTGAGGCCTGACTCCTATCTCACCTTCCCTTGTTGATTCTTTCCGTCTCCCTCAGCATTTAAAAATCTTATTCTTCCTCAAAGCATCCATTTAAGGCTGAGATCAGGTAGTAAAAGCCATGGGGCTGAAATGCTTTCTTTTCTCCCATTGCCTAGAGATGCAGAGCAACAGTTGGAAGGGGCCTTGTACTTCTGGACACAACCCACAATCCTGAACTCCAAAATTTGGCTTCTGCTATTTCTGCCTCAGCCTCCCTTTGCCAGCCCATTGCTGTTGTTTGCTGCTTCTCTTTTAGTTCCTTCACCCACTTTTCTCTCTTCCTGTGCATCCTGGTTATTACTCACACCCTCCCCTCCCCAGCTCTCTTCCTACACTGTTGCTCCTTCCTTTCTTCACCTTTATAAACTCCAAGTGTTGCTGCATCAGCTTCTAACACCCAACAGCAATATCATCTAGAACAGGGTTTTGACCTCTGTCCTCATGCTCATGTGCACACACCTTTATGTGACTCTTCTTTATTAAATACTTGCTTAATATAGCAGTAGATGGTTATTAGTTATCTTCCTGCATCAGGCTGAGTGGAGAGATCATTTATTCACACAGCTCTCTGGAAAGGACTTGTATTGGAGCAGTGGTTGGTTCTCCACTCTGTTGTTGCTTGGTACCATGTTCAGGATCATCCATGAAGGAAAGAACAAATTAGACCAGTTCAGTCCCACAGGTAAAAGCAGCAAAGGGTAATAAGAAAAACCCCTAAAAACAAAAACAAAGCCAAAGCCAAAACAAAATAAAAAAGCACCAACCAACCCACCAACAAAACAAACCAGGCAAAAGAAAGCAGACAAGAAAAAGTCCTTCAGACAGAAATGAAGGTTAAAGGTTTAGCAGCCAGAACAGTATCAGAGAGGAGAACTTTATATGACAAATATCACATGATATGCAGGAAAAAGGTGAAGCTAGATGTCAGTGAATCTTCAGAAGTCACATGTGTTGGCTCCCCTGTACAACTCCTAGGGGAAGGAAGTACTTGTATTTAAAGCCTTCTTTCTATATTATTTCTTAAATTATACTTACTGCTTGTGGAGTAAGTGGAAAAGTGATCTACACCTACTATATCTAAATCTCTTACCCTGTTTGAAGTATACCAGAGCAGAACATCTATCTGACATTTTAAATTAATGAGACAGTTGTGTACTGTGTTTAGCTGTGCCACTGTCAATCAGCTTAATTTTATTTAATACACTGTGCTCACAAAATGTGTGAAATGTTTTCTAGATAGAATGGGAGTGTAATCCTGACCTTTAAAAAAGGGTAAAATTTAGATAGCTCATTCTCACTCTTGGCATATTTTACTGCTAAGACATATTTAGCACAGTCTTAAAATTGAAACTCTTATCAGAGCTAACATAGAATGGAAAGTAAAAGTCAGTAAGAATGTCCCTAAATTAAACTGTATCAGTATTTCCCACAGTTCCTGTGATATGTTCCAAATGGATGGCAGTCAGATGGTAATTATAAATCACTGCTTTCAGTTTTCTAACTTCAGCATGGTCCAAGATAGACAGTGAACACCTCTGAAATAGCTTATACTGTCACCTCAAAGACTTCAGGAAGATGTTAGGTTTGCTGTCATTCTGTAAGGACTTACATGGCAAAATCCGAAAAATGTCTTCTCACATAAGATTTTTGTACCCCTTTGCATTTGAGAAGGTGTTGGGCAGCAGCAGTGACTCTGGAATACTCTTCTGTGAACTCAGGAAGATGGTACTATACTGTGTCATTCTTAAGTCACGTTTGAATTTTTTTTCAGGAACAACACTAGAAACCTTTTTTAAAAATGAAAGTTATCGGCATTCATGATGGGGAGCAGGGGGCATCCTGCTGAGTGGATTTTAGACAATTTTTTGGATCAAATTCTATCTGTCACTAACTCACAGAAATATATTATAGTGCTCAAAGGATCATGTATTGCACTCTTGATCTGTGAAAAATACAGACTGGGTAAGTTTCCTACTTGCAGTTTCCTCTTCAACAGCTCACAGGATCTTGTGAAATGTTCCAGCAAATTTGGGCTGGAGTAATACTAGAACAGCTATAGAAAGTGTCGGATACACAAAAATGGAGCAATGGACAGTAGGGGCTCTTCCAAAAGGAAGCTTGAGAACACATAAATGTATTTAAAACAAAAGTTCTGAACCTTGTGAAATTTGTGCAGAGGCTTAACATTTTACTTAGTGACTAACTCTATTTAAATCAATGAGGCTCTTCTCAGCATGTAAAACTCGACACATACACAAGGCTTTACAGGATGAGGGCCAAATATTTTTTTAAGAGTGTGACTTGCTTGGAGACATTCCAGAGGAAAAAGAACCATGTGGAGCTCTCTATAAAATTGTTGGCACCATTCTGCTTATTAAATAGACATGAATTCACTCAAACAAAATAAGGTCTAGACATTTATATCAAGTATGTGGAAGTTTGTGCCTATTCCTAAGTTTAAAAAAAGTGATAATGCTTCTAGATTGGTAGGTTGGGTTAAATTCTTGTAAATATGCATTTAAAGTTTTATAAGCTTCCCTCTCTTACCTATTTTAGTATCTTACCTATAGTTCCTCTCTCAGGCTAAGTTTGCTCTGTGAGCCAGTAAATTGCTGTAAGTTTCAAGCTGACATGGAAAATAATTTTTATTATTTACTTTATTATCTTAGATGTGGCAAAACATAAAACTTCCTATCCTACCTCAAGTTAATTCCATGCTGAAACAAGAATTTGTTGCTCAATTTGCAGCTTGTATATTGAAGAGCAATATATTCATGTTGGAGATTGCAATGCAAGTTGTTTTCAATTACCATCTGTATGGCAGTTGTCTTTTGTCAAGGGGGCAGTTTGCCTTATCTCTCTCTCTGAGTGACCACAATCACTCCTCCCTCAGGAGGGGACATCTGCTGATAACAGAGTATTGAATGTCACTGCCTGACTGATAAGAACTAAAGCATCCCATTGTGAGATGCTCCGCCCAGAGGGAGGAGCCAAGCATTGCTACACAGATATAATCTGGAGGTTCTGAAACACCAGCACAGCTTTCTCCACTGGATTACCCAGAGGAACAGCAGCTGCCTCTCCTTCCACTGGATCTTCAGAAGAATACATCCTTCTCTGCAGGACCCCCTTGCTCCAACAGAACCACACCTGACACTTCAGGACTGCAGCCACATTTCCAATTGGACTGCCACCAGCACCCTGACCAACAGGGTGTCAGGTTGGGTTCTGACTCTGTCAGTGTTGTTCTGGTGTACTGCATTGTTTATTTTATCCTTTTATTTTTCTTTTTCCCTATTAAAGAACTGTTATTTCCTACTCCCATATTTTTGCCTGAGAGCCCCTTAATTTAAAATTTATAGCAATTTGGAGGGATGGGGAGGGTTTACATTCTCCATTTCAGGGGAGGGTCCTGACTTCCTTAGTAGACTCCTGTCTTTCCAAACCGAGACAATTAATTTCAGGAACAGAGTCTAATTTTAGATCCATATTGAAGGTATGATGAAAAGGCAAATGCTGGGAGTGTCAGTAGGACTTTTCAAGAGCAAGCCCAATATAGTTCTTGAACTTTATAATGATTGTGAGATGAAAGAAATCATAGAATAGAGTTTACTGATCTAAGTGGAACCTGTTACATACCTGAAATTATTTACCCCCCAACTGTTATCATGGGCATGGGCTCAAACTACTTCAGATAAATGTGTCAACATTAGAGCTCTCCAAGAAAACAAAAACAGTCATTTGGCCCACTGGGTGCTGGACTGCTGGTGGGTAGCTGCTGCCAGCACTTTAAATAAGAGGTCAGGGGAGATGTGGAACATCTGGCAACAGCAGCTACTTTTTTAATCCCACAGGCCACAGGTCACATTGTACCACAGCTCACAAAATCAGTCACTTTTAGCAAAGCAGGTTTACTTGACCTCAAGGTGTCTTGAGGTCAGATTCAAAAACTTCTGCAGATGTAGACAGGAACCCTGCAGGATCTTCATGAGCCCCCAGGTGCTTGCTTCCAATTCGTTTCTCACTGGGACTGTCTTTGTAGGAATACTTTAAAAACAGTCCAAAAATATGGCATTAGGTGTCCTAAGGCACACTGCTTCAGGCTGCAGACAGCCAGATGCTGCCTTTTGAGTAATTGGTTTTCAACTACAGTCAGGGCAGCTGTCCCATGTCCATACCAAAATCCTCTAATTCTCCCAGTCTGGGAATGTAGGAGACCTGGATGGGTTAATAGGGAGAATTGCTGCATGAACCAGGTACATTTTAGTGAACAGAAATGCACTGAATGTCTTGGAAGTCTTCTTCTTCTGTGACAATCCTTGTGAGTTTTTCAAGAGATATAGCACCCCACATATACAGGGAAAAGAATAGTTTCTTCACCAGCTGGGCTGGGCTTGATGCTTCAAAATCATCCCTGAAACAAGGATTCCTTCCCTTCTATAGGCATACTTTGCAGAGCAATTTCTGCATTCCTATTTTTAAAAGTTGCACATTTTGAAGATATGGGAACACATGCTCTTTGCAAGATAATCTCCAGCTCCCTCCCCACTCCATACTGTCACACTGCTCAAAACCAATTTTAATGCATTGCTGCAAAGTCTGTTATAGAAATGTATATAATCCATATGATGACTTGCCTGAGAAAAAACAGGCAACATTGCCAAGAAAGGTAATTGCATTTTCAAGGGTTCAGAGTGTTTAGAGGTGGAAGTATTGAATCCAGAGCAATGTCCTTGGAAACTATACAGCAAGTACAAGGATCAGCAGAGTAGCACTAGATGGCACTACAGTAATTTCCACTCAAAAAGCAGAGGCCAAGCCCGGGGAATGATGGACTCAGGTCCAACTCTGAATGGGAAGCTCAGATTTACTTGTCCAAATTTTACTTGTGTGGCCTAGGGAGATTCTGAGGCATATGAGGTGTAGCAGTCGTTCCAAGGATTAAAATACAGAGCCTTCAGTTTGTTGATAAGTGATACAATACAGATGATGAAGAGTGGAAAGCTACCTGAATAATTAATTTAATTTCACAAAGTGAGACCACAAGGTACCTGAAAACCTGTTATGTTCTACTGAATCCAAGGTAAGCATATCTAGATTCAGAACATCAAAAAGCATCTCACTGAAAAGGACATCAGAAGTGTGAAGTTTTGTTTAGGCAGACAGTTGTCTGTCTGCAGGTACAAACTGCCTGTTTGTAATTACAGTGGTTTGTGCTTAAAAGTGAAAACTTGACTTCCTTGACCAAAATCACCTGGATTTTGGGACTAACCTCATAGCTTACATTTCCTGTCACACAAAGTTAAATGCTGGCTGTTGCCAATTTCTAGTAATGTTTCCCACAGGTGATAGCTAACATCAAAGCTCAATACATATCATGTTCTTATAACAGTCAATATAGCTTGTTATCTCTAGCACACTGATTTGAGAGCTTTTAGAACTTCGCATAGGTACAGTCTTTACACAGGCAGAACTGAGTGATTCTGTAGCTTACATTATGAAATACATATAGGAGAAAATAGAGCCTGTCAAGAAAGTCATACTCATTCTTGTAGGCTGAACCACTTTAAACTAAATTCAAACGTTTATGGCATTGAAAAAAAACCCATGGTCTACCTCAGATTTGAATTCTAAAACACTGTAGAACCAGATTTATAAATCCTGAAATTCCTTTAAAAGAAATATCCAAGTGCAGATTATTTACTGCAACAGCACTACAAGTTATTTTTACAATATAATTATTTTTCTATTATTTCTATGAGTTATATTTTGCCTTCTGTTATGCTCCAGGTTCAAATCCTCAAGGGTAATTATTATCTATTTCACTGGAATCAGTGGGAGTTAGATATTTCAAAGATAGGAAACTCTGACATTTAAATTTTAAGGCAAGTTCAATATGAATGTTTGAGTTTCTTCAAGTAAACCTTGTTCTAGTCATACAGCTACATATACTTTAGGGATATTGCCAGCTAAAAGTCCATTTACTTGTCAGTCAAAAACAACCAAAAAACCCCTACTAGTACATTCCTTTACCACAAGAATGGTCTTTATCAATGGAAATAGCCTGACTGGGGACAATACAATCACTTAGGTAAATAAGCACTGGAACCAGTAGTATTTGACCATAAGCTCTGCTCTCACCCAGCCATTGTGTGGAGGTTAACTCAATGGACTTTCATCCCAAAAATGCTGAAGAGTGTTAAGAGCATAGAAATCTAGCATTGCACCCTTACTTCAAACTGCCAACATTTAAATAGCATCATTAAGTAATAAATGAGATGCCCCTTGTGCTGGAATTGGACTGTTTGCCCATGCAAGGCTAAACCTGTGGTAAAGATGAGAGACATATGATCTCCAAAAACACTTTAAACTGTCTCTTTCAGTCATGAGCCACTGCTCTTTGAAACGATTCCTGTGTGGTTCTGAGCACATCCTGAGAAAATGTTCTGGTTGTCCTACTTCTTCTAATGTGTTCTCTAATAAGGGCTCCTTTTAATCTGTGCTTTAAATCTCCTTTAATCTGGTCATGGTTTCACACTTTGAGATGTTCCCCTGAGGCCTCCTCTCACCTCAGAAGAGGCTTGAAAACAACCATAACTTGCTGCTTGCTTTCTCAGACATGTCTGTGACTCTGTTCCTGGAGTCCATGTTGGTCCTGACAGACACTGCAGGCTCCATGCCAGATGCAGGAATGATCTGTGTAGCTGGCAGTGAACCATGGCACTCTCAGAATTACTTGGTGAAGGTCTGATGAGACACGCAGTTTGCTGTTCCCATTTTGCAACCTGGGTGACTTAACCAAAGTCAATCCCAAGAACCCATTTGAAGTCCAAAATGGCATCTGGAGAAGATCCCCAACAGTGTGGTGTGCCTGTGGGAAACAACAACAGTGCCCCAAAGCTCACTGTTTTCTTTGTCACTGCACCAGAACAGGGTGACACAGAGGTGAAAGAGCAAGGCCAGCTCCAGTGGAAGTGTATCAGTACCCAGCTGTGCAGGCTTGGGAAGAGAACTATGCTTGACAGATGTGCTCAGTGCATTGCTAGTGACATTGGCAAACCACTCTGGGTCTGTGTGGGTGTGGGTGTGTGAGGCAGGAGAGCCAGGAGTTGTCTTCCCTGGCTCTATCACCAGGTAACTCACCTAAACTAAACCTATGCTCTCTTAGTGCCAATGGCAAGGTAGGTAGGCTAATAAATATATTCTGTTCTAACCTAGGAGACAAAGATTAAAAAACTACTTTAGAAGGTTATTAGCTACTATTTAGTTAGCTGAACATGTGATAAAAGCTTTCCCTCATTAAAAAAATAAGTCAAACAATCATGAAATATTTTCAAAATATAGCACATTTAAGACAATCTAATTCCCTTCTAGGTTTAATAGTCACATCTAAAACTGTCCTAACTTCTTCAATTTGTCTATTGTCCTGAATTTTGTCCCTCTTCATTTCCAACCTAGCCTGTTTTCCTCCTCCTCAGACAGCCTGGGCTACCTGGGGATCACCATAGTGCTGCTGGCCTTATTGAGGTGCTTGAGGCCATTTAGCTGCCTTCAGAAATCACATTAGTAGCCACTAACACCAACCATTACTGATTATCATCAGATTTTTATGAAAGTAAAATATCTGAATCCTAAATCCTATATTGCTGATCTTCAGTGCTTTGAAAACACAGAACAAGTTCAAAACTTCTTTGCTGCAAGTGCGGAAATCTCCAAGTGGAGTGAAGCCACCAACCAGAATGTCTCCCAAACTACCTTGTGGTAGGCACTGCATCAGAAGAATACAGCCTGCACAGATATTCTTGGGGACTGACCAGCTGCTTTGATTTTTTACACTCAAATTATGCTGACAATCAAGTGACCTGGAGAGCAAAGAGATTTTTTTAGAGCTATTTTGTAGGTTGTTCAGTAAAAAACCTTGGTCGGTGTAACACAGCCCTGTTGATGCTGGTGTCAGGTGTCACACGCAATTCTGCTTCACCTCTCTCCAACTAATGGTGATTTCTGCAGTTTAAAATTGGTCTTAGAGGTGCTGAAAACCAGTCTTCCATGTTGAATCATGGAAGGCATGATCTGCCAATCCTGCAGTACAGTGGACAGTCAGTGGGACAAAGCACTGAAAATTACAAGCCTGGCATGCATCTGGGTGGTGTTAATTAGGCTTCAACCCAACCTCCTCCTACTGTTGCTGTAGCCCGAAAAATTGTGCAAATGCATTTCTGCTGAAGAAAGGAAGGAAAACGAAACAAGTGCAGAGAACAGAACCACCAGCTCACATTAGTATTCTGCCCTGGTGAAATAAACCACATCCTTCAGACTAAACAGGCACAAACCAAGGTCTCCTCGGGAATACAGCTGCTTGAATAGGAATGGCTCTAATCTCAGCAGTACCACAAATCCCCTTTGAGAAAAGGAATTTTGGGACTCTTTAAATTTTTAATTGTTCCTCGTTTTCCGTGAAACAGCACTGTGCCTCATGCACTCTAACATTATTCCTGGCTTGCTCTGATGTAACAATCTGTAAAAACTCATCCAGTCAGATGATCTGGAGTTTAATATCAAATTGCTTTGGAGAACATTCATGGTTGGAAGTGCATAATAATATGTTTTATTATTGCTGTAAAAAAAAAAAAAGATAAGCTAGAAGAGAAGTGGTTTGCTTTCATCCACTGGGGAGCTCTGCTTTGTTATTACATTCTGTGCAATGATAATTAATGATTCCACAACCAGCACTAAAAAAAAAAAAAGGTTCCCTGGCTAAAATTTTCAAAAGTAACTAATGATTTGAGGTTTCTTTGTTTTTATGAATTCAGATACCTTTTATGAATGCAAATACCTTGAAGATGGACCTGGTTTTCAGAAAATGATAAGCACTGATTTTCTGTAAATGGTCAACCTCCCTCTCAAAACCTTCAGACCCTGTCATTTTAAGACCATGGTAGATACTGTTTACTGGTGACAAAAGTATGCCAATTCACGAATTAATAACAGAGCACCAGATTAGATCACAAATGAATCCATTTCAAAGGAAAATATTTTAAAATTATACCTTCCTTGTACCTGCAAGAACAGACTTCTCAGCTCTTGGGATGATTGGAAGTTACTTAATGAACAAACAAACAAGCAAAAGAGGGTAGGCTAGGGACCGGTTCTAGCAGTTGCTTTGTGTTACTCAGTAAAAGAAAGATGAAGAATGCATACTACAGTCTTGGGTGGTGCTTGGACATGTCAGAGAACTTTTGAGTGTCACTGCATGTGTTGTGCTTGCCTGAAGCTGTCCTGGAGCCTGGCTGTCCTTTTTCTGGCAGGAGGAGTCACTATTAACACCTATGCAAAGTGGGGAACCTGCAACCAAATCAGAAAGTTGATGTTTCTGCCTTGATGTTGATGCTTATTCAAAGTACAGAACAATGGAGAAAGGAGCATCATAGATGTTCTTATTTCATCCACCCAGATGACTCAGCTTCCAAAAAAATCAGAAAGGCTTCTAGGTCTTTTCCCCAGCTCAGCTGCAGTGGAGGAGGCAGAGGAAAGCAAAGGACTGCAAAGTAAGTAACCAGCCCCATCTGAGCTCTTCCTCCACCACAGTGATTACACTGGGGTATCCTTATTTCATGCCCCTCTATTTCTAGTCATGTTCAGTTAGCCCAGATTAAAAATATTTGGATATTTTTAATATCTGGATAGCTGGATTTATATCATCCAGCTTGGTCCAGTCACTATACCAGCCTTGCCTTTTCTTTGAAGGGCAGTCCAGTGTGCTGGATGTTCAGATCAACATTTCAAAAATCTATTTTTCTTCTGATACCTGAGGTTCTTGCATTCTTAAGTGCAACCTTGCCTTCTATTTATTCAGCCAAGATAGAACTTCTGTTCCTGTAAAATTAACATGAGTCTGTTTGTGAACAAACAGATCACCAAGCTGTGACTGATTTTACATGCAAGTAAAACTGCCAGGGGTCAGTGAGGGCAAAGCAGGGCAGCACTTGGTAGGTGAAGGTGCCCAGCAGGCTGGCCTGCTGATGAGGGTTCCTCCATTCTTAATCCAGAAGCTGTGCCATGTTGGGATTATTTTTGTTAGATTAGACACCAGACAAGACCCTGCATTTGCTCTACCTTTCTCAAGATTGTCCACTTTTACTTTGCAGAGATCTCTGTCCCTATTGCAAGTCCCTCTTGCCAAATCTTGTGGTTTATCTAGTACATGCTCATCAGCCTTTTGCTTCAAGGTATGCTTTGCTGACAGGATTTATCCACAGACACCAAGATTTCCTCACCAGGATAATGAAAGTGCTTATTGTTTTACTCCTTCTCTCTTTCCTTTCCATTATATTAGGTTTTCCATCACTAATTATTCTTCTCTATCTGGCTGAAGAAGAGAGTATAATATTCATCTCACTCTGAATGGAAAAAGACTGGAAGTAAGGAGACAGCATGGAGTACTCACACTAATGATGACTGCCCTGATTCCCATGGGCCATCCTCTGGCTTGGTGTGTCACCATGGCCTAGAAAAAGCACCCTAGCACAGGAAATTCCTGCCACTGTAGCTGCACCTCAATTCCAGAGACACACAGATTTCTGGGCACAGATGCTGGGTTTGCAGAGAAGGCTGCTTGCCACATCAGCCAGAATTGAAAAGTGCTCTTTTGCCTTGCTGAACTCCAATTCAGTTTTACAACCCCTGACGCTGAGGTTTGGTATGTGGCTGACGCTGTTAGGAGTCAAGGGAGAATACGTATGTTGACAAACTTCATCAAACTTTTGGAGTTCCATCAGGAATTAAAAAGTTTTATTTAAAGTCTATGCCTGCATTTGCTTTCTTAGAATTGCTCTAGGCTGAAGAGTGGATAAACTCTAGACAGAGCAGTGGGAGAGAGTGCTTGGGGCCAGAGCTGCGGAGGTTGCCAGGGTCAAACAATTTGCAACACAGAAGCAGGATCAGCTAGGGACAACAATCCAGCAGATTTGGGCTAAGGAAATATGGTTAATGTGGCAGCTTGGGGCTGGTGGAGCAAGCACGGTGGCCCACAGCACAGCAAGTGGGCAGTGTCACCCAGGAGTGGCAGACTGAGGGCACTGTGCACAGCGTGCCCCGCAGCGCTGCATTGTTGGCAGCACACACCCCGGCTGGCGGCATGCCTGGGAAATAAACACTGAAAGATGAAAGCAAGCCAATGTGGGAGGTAGCTGCCAGCTCAGTTTCCAGCCTCTGATCACCTTCTTCCAAGTGGTGTTTCCTCACAGCATCCCCTTGTCCTCCTACAATGCACAGATCATTGCCCTCCATCAGGAAAATTAATTGCCTCACAAAAGAGGGGGTTGCCCAGAAATTTCCCTAGGGAATTGCTTTTCATTCAAGGGTGTGTGCACACCCTGAGAAAGAAATTTCTTCCAATAGGCTCATTGCAGCCTCATAGTTTGGAGCACCCACCACAGTCCATAGCTTTCTCATATCCTTCCCAGTCTTACTGACAGAGCTCTTCAGATGCACCACACAGTAGTGCAGAACAGCCACAGCAAGTTCCATCATGCTTTGAGGGCTCAGAGCTGGTCCCTTGCATCAATGCTTCCTCACAAAATCAAAGTATGTCCTACAGCTGTGTGGCTAAGGTTGGTGGAGCCTGGGCGTGATAACCGCCAGCTGCACAGTCTCCATCCTGCTGAGCTCTGCCCTCAGCCTAGCTCTGCTGGTATTAGGAATTTTTCTTCTTGTATAAACACATAGCACCCTATTTCCTTTCTTTTCCTCCATCCTATCATCAGATCTTTAAAATGAAACAAAGCAGTTGATTATTTTCCTCCAGCCAGTTCTAAGTTCTTTGCCCTAGTAGCAGGCCAGCATGGCAGGTGTTTCCATTAGATGAAAACTGTTGGCTGAACCTTAATCCTGACAAAAATGGTAAAATCAAGAGGACACGCTCCACAGATATAAAGAGATGTAGCAAATATGAGGGTTTATGTTACTAAAACTTTATACTTCTGATAAGTTTTAAGTATCTGGCATAAAAATTTTTACTGCATACTGGAAATGAAAATGCTCCCATTTGCTACAGAATTAATTAAAAAGTGAAACAGCCTATAAGTTGAGGTTAAAACTGACTTACAGAACTTTTATGCAAGTGGAGTCAATGTTGGATAGCTGCAGAAAAGACTGTTGTGGTTTAACCCCTGGCTTCATCCTCTTTATATATCTTCCCTTCAGGTATTTATACATATCAGTAAGATCTTCTTCTAAGCCTTCTCTTCTCCAGCCAGAAAAGCCCCGTCTCCTCCAGCCCTTCTTCCCAGGAGAGGTGCTCCAATCCCCTAACACCTTAGTGACCCTCTGTTGAACTCTCTCCAGTAGCTTTGTACCTCCCTTGTACTGGGGAGCTTCGCAGGTTTAGCCTCACCTGTGCTGAGGAGAGGAGCAGAATCAACTCCCTCAGCCTGCTGGCACCATGCAGCCCTGGATACTCTTATCCTTCTCTGCATCAAGGGCATGTTGCTGGCTTGTGTTCAACTTGGTGCCCACCAGGTCCTCCCCACAAAGCTGCTGGGACAGCCCCCTGCATGTACAGGCACCTGGGGCTGCTGCTCCCCTGGGGCAGGACCTTGCATTTCCCCATGATGAACTGTTAACCAGATGCTGGCTATGCTGGCTCTATACTTATTTTGCCTGTTGTTGCTATGTGTTAGCACATTGTTTCTTGCACTGTTTACGCAGGGCTGCCAAGTGGCAATTCAGCTGCATTTGTGCGGGGTGCACATGAATCCTTCATGAGTGCTACCCTGCTCTAGAAATGTAAATTAACACACTGGCCTCATCATTATCTTTTTGAATGCGACTAACATCAATAATGTATGTTTCATTATATTTTTCATCCTCTTCCAAGGTGCAGAATTGCTTATACAGTGTATTATTTCATCTTTGGAGTTGTTTGCTGGTAATGTATATGCTAGGCTGTGGTCTGTATGCTGAAGTATTTTAAACTGTATCTTCTTCAAGCTAATCCAGGGTGGTTACCTCTGATTCTGCTCACAGGGCAAGTGCTGCACCTTCCCCTGGAGCACTTGGTGGCTTCCACTGAACTTGTTTTAGTTTGTTGAGATTTTCCTTGCATTTTGCGACACCAAACTGGACACACTATTCCACAAGTAGCTGAGCAGAAATAAATAATTGCTTTCTTTGGCCTACTGGCTATGCTTCCAGTGGTATGACCTGCTGGCTCATGGCCAACACGCTGTCCAACGAGACCCCACATCCTTTCCTGCAAAGCTGCTCCACAGCCCATCAGTCCCCACCCTGTACTGTTGCAAAGGCCTGTTCCTTCCCAAGTGCAGGAGCTGACAAATTTCCTTGTGTTCGTCCTTGCTGAGTTTCACAGGCTTCTGGTCAGGTCATTCCCCAACCAGTCTAGATCTCACTGTTCCTGCTTTAGCACCACCTGTGAGCTTGTAGAGCACACACTCTGTGTCCTCCTCAAAAGCCTCCGAGAAAGATGCCGAGAGAACCGGCTCCTGCCGTTCTCTGCTTGCTGCTGCCTCCCAGCAGAGGAAACCCATGGACCCTTCCCTCCTGTCCGAGCCTGACATCCCTGCATCCTTCCTCATCTGAGTGCACTGTAGTGTCCCAGTGTGTCTGCCAGACACAGGAAAATGAGATATGTTCTGTCACTTGGAATAGCAGCTGTCTTTCTGCGCTGGTGCAGCAGAGAGCGATCCCTTTGCCGACGTGATCGGATGTTCCTTCACCTGCACCCAGGCCAAGCCATGGATCTCCTCTCCATTACACGGAGGAAGGGAGATGAAACTGCTTTGAATGGGGTATTACTCCCAACAATACTGTAAAAATGCCAATCACTTGGTTTTTTTTAATTTAAAAAGTTTAATAGCAATAAAACGGTTATACAATCAGAGTAATAATAATTTGGACAGTTTGAATTAGGACAATATGAGACAATAGAAACAAAGAGTTACAGCTGTCCAGGTACGTTTTTTCTGGGCAGCACAAGCCCGAAAAAGGACCCCCGTTAACAGAGGATTAACCCTTAAAAACAATAGCCTGTTGTATATTCATACATCTCATACAAGATGCATAAACTCCATTCAAATACAGGATTCTGTCTGGTCATCGTCAGCTTCTTCCTCTGAATCCTAACAGTGCCTTCGAGGCGGGAAAAAGTTTGTTTCTTCTGATAAGAGGGCAATGAATTCTTTTTCTCTGAAAGATTAAGGCGTCCTGTGGCTGCTATCTCGCTGCAACTCCTTTCTTTAAAAAAAAAGTATCCTACAAAGCATAGTTTCTATTTTAACATTTTGTTATAACCCAAAACTATATTTAACACACGACTTAAGAGAATTAATACAGCATTACTTTCTAGCACAACACATATAATAATAGTTTTAATATTTGCGAAAAGCCAATCCTAAAATAGGCATTTTTCACAATACCGACGTGTCTCCAAGGGCCTCCACGCGTAAGCTTTTGCTGCTCCCTGCAGCGTGCAAGGAGCCGCCTGCAGGCGCAGTGCCGGGGCGGTCCCTGCCTGCGCAGCATCCGGCGCCTCGGGAGCCGCGCTGTGAGAAGCCAGCTTCCAGCGCCGTTCCCGTTCCGCCCCTGACGCCGGCTGTCGCGGGGAATTCCGGCTCCCGGCGGGGCGGGGGCTCCGCTCGGCCGCCCCTTCCCCGCCGCCCGCCCCCGCACGTGGCTCCGCCCGGAGCCAAGATGGCCGCCGGCCGGCCAGCCCATTCGCGGCGCGGGCATCGCGCCCGACTCCAAGATGGTGGTCAATGGAGGCCACCGGAGACAGCCTAGCGGGTCAGTGCGAGCGCCGTGCCCCGGTTGGCTGGGCGACGCCCCGCCCCCGCCAACCCGCCGCTCCCATTGGCGCCGCGGGGGGCCAGGCCGGCTCTCATTGGCCGGCGAGGTGTCGCTCCCGGTGTCTCCGCTCCGGGGCCCGGGGAACAATTTTACATTGGGCGGAGGGAGGGAGGGGGCTCGGTCCGGTCGCTCCGGGAGCGGCACCGGCGGCGGGCCCGGGCCGGGGATGCTACGGGCGCTGCCCCCGCCGGGACGGCGCTGAGGCGCCGCTGCCCCCGCCGGGACGGCGCAGCGGTAGGTGCTGCCTCCGGTCGGGGCGCGGGCGCGGCGGGCGGGCGGGACCTGCCTGCGCCGCTCGCCCCCCGGCGGCCGCGGCCCCGCTGCCGCCCGCCGAGGCCGCGGCTCCGTGCGGGAGGGAGGCGGGAGCTGCCGCCCTGTCCTGGCCCGAGGGGGCCGGGGGAAGGCACGGCGAGGACTCGGCTGTACCCGCGGCCGGGAGAAGGGCGCCCGGGGCGGGGGAGGCGCGGGGGGGGCGGCTCCGTTCGGTGCCGGCCGTCCCGCTGAGGGCTCGCAGCGGAGCCCCGCGAGCGGGCGTCGAACCTGCCCCGGCCGGACGGCGCTGCCCGGGGTCGGCGCCGGGGCGATCGTGGGGCCGGTGCGGGAGCAGCGTGGCGGTCGGCGCTCTCCTGTGTCCGAGTTTGCACGCACGGCTTGTCCGTATGGAAATCTCCCTGGCAGAATGACCAACTAAAGAGACCTCAGGGCGGCCAGCCTCCCGTTAACCCCTTCTGCGGAGCGGCGTGCGTTAGGCGTCAGGCCGGGTTCCCTCGTGAGAGCGCATAAAAGTTTGCAAGTGGTCCTTATAAGCATCTGATTCGAAGTTGTGAATGATTTCTTGGACTTATAGGAGCAGTAAATCGAGTTATTTCTGCTGTTGTTGTTAACTTTGTACTTCAGTCCTTGCACTGAATCACAGGAGCTTAATCCCATGCAAT
Source organism: Calcarius lapponicus (assembly GCA_039654755.1). Lineage (NCBI taxonomy): Eukaryota > Metazoa > Chordata > Aves > Passeriformes > Fringillidae > Calcarius > Calcarius lapponicus. Next base: position 71,533,831 of record CM077465.1, on the reverse strand, counting down.
ACATTTCTGTCTCTGAATATTTGTTTCATCAGGGGTGTGTATCATCTGGTGATGTGGTCTTATGGACCCAGCATGTACAATAGTCTGTTTCCATTCCCTGAATACTTACAGAATTTCCTCTTTTATTTTTTCCCTCTCCTGTAAAGCTTGTTGAAGTTTTCTGCACTGTTTCTGATTGTAACTGATACATTTTATGGTGTTCATCATGTGGCACCATATCCCATTCTGTGAGGTGTGATCCCTGGCCATACCACACCAAATCAAGGATGCTTTTTCACTGGAGCTAATTCCAGTATTGTTTGGGAATGTTACGTCCATAGAAATCTTGAAGTGTGATCCATGCACCTTGAGACCTTGTGTCATGCAAGTTTGTGCCATGAGAAGCTTATGCTGAAGATCTCATGCAGCTCTCAGCCTGAGCATAACCCCTGTTACCTTGAATATCCTCAGCTGATGAGTTTGCTGCAGTGAGACATTTGAAAGGAGGCAAGTTTCCAAGTTAGCAACCTCCTACTTCATTCAGTTGTCAGTCTGTAAACCAAGATACTCAAGTGGACCTCGAAGCAATAGCCTTAGCAATAGAGTTTCTGTCAGAATAGATTCAATTCTTTACATTTCTGTACATGACTAAGTATGGCAGAGTGAATTATTTGTCAGTCCAAAGCAATCTAAAGAAAGAGAGAAAACAAGCCAATTTTGTGACCTGGTGGACTGAGTGGATGAAATCTGTTCTGATTTTCCAGTTGGTCTAAATGCCCTGCCTCTACTCTGGTTTTCAGGATTGCATTAGCAATACAAATTAGGCAGTGAATTCAGACGGTTGGGTAGCAGTAGCTTGACATGACTCCATGTGTATGAGAGCTTTGGGAAAATGGCCGAGTTAGTCCTTGTAGGAATATCTAGAATTTCTCTTCTGTTGCTCTTTTAATGATGACAGGTACATCTAAGAAAGAGGGAGCAAATGCAAGGGATTAGAAATCAACTATGTTCAAGCAGAAGGGTTTGTTTTTTTTTTTAAATCTTCTTTGAAACATGTGAAACCTGTCACTCTGCTGAAAGGTTCTAGGGAGAACACTGTTCTTCAAATTAGATGTTTCCATGATGGACATATAACCAAAGATGGTATAACATGCATTTTTTGGGGCTCATTCATTATGCTTAGAGATGAATTTTAGCCTAATCAAACAACAGTGATGGTTTTTATTAATAGTTGTAAAGCACCTCATCCTGTGATAGCTTCCTGCAAAATAGCTAAATTTTTGATAGATACTTCATTCAGATCGCTCCATGTAACTTGTATACAGCAATTTTACCTATTCTTAGAATTTAGTTAAACTGGTGATATTTTATTTATTGTTGCAAATAGTGAAAGCAAATGTAAAATCTACACAGGTTACCTTTTTGTTTACTAAATCGCACATTCCTGACTTTGTAGATGAAATAACTTTTGATGTGAAGGCTTCTTCATAAACTCCTAAAATACTGATTTTTATTTCAAAGTATTGGAATAGGTTGGCTAGTTAAGTAATTCCTGAATAACTGTCTACTTTAGGCTGATTTCCTTGCCTTGTTTCCTCAAGAGCTGTGCTTCCTAGTTTCAACCTTAGGGGGAAATTAACACTTAGTTTTACCTTGTGGTGTTTGTGCCTAGAGGCTTCCGGGAGGTGCAGGGTTTGGTTGTGTTGAGCAGCATGCAGTGCCTCCCCTCCATCTGATCATGGCCTGCCTTGTACTGACTAGCTCTCTGTCTTCCAAAGATACCCACCTAGTTTAAAAAACCCATGTCTTGATATATGGGATTTGAGGTCTGAAGGATGATCAGCTTTTCTGATATGCTGACCTATGCATTAGTTTGAAACAAGCATGCAATTGCTCCATTAAATAAAAAGTGCCCTGGAGTGATATGTATTTGTGTGGTTTGGTTGTTGGACAGCTTATTTTAATCTTTGAGCTATATCTAGTTAAAATGTTGTATTTAAAATTTAGTAAATGTATGCTATACCTTCTGGAGCCCTTATACTTTGTCAGCTTGATAAATTAACTTTGACACACTGAATATTTTTCACCAGCTAACGTAGCTGTTAGTTAAGTTAAATAAAGGAGAAGAGCCCACATGCTCTCTCCATGCATACAGCTGGACATTTCTGTTAAATTTTTCAACAAAAATGAAATTTTGATTGGTTCTTAAAGCTTCATGAATACACTAATTGGTGAATCATCTGATGTGCAGTTTAGTTTCAGGAAATATGAAATGGCTCACTAACTTTGTAGTTACAAGATTATGCAGACCTTCTGAAAATCTCAGTAAGAAAATGTGTGCAGTGGTGGTGGTTGATATTTTTGGCTGTGAGAGAGGTTGGCTAAAACTCAATGCAGTTATGCATAGTCTGCACTAGTTTATATGGTAGGCACTCACTTGAAGAATTATCTGGAAGGAAGAAGGAATAATTTTACAGGTTTATCTGCTCTCAGGACCTTATCCAGATTTTGCTGAAGAAGTTTGCAGTCAAGAACCTCTTCTAGCTCTAACAGGTCCTGAACATAGCTGCTTTTCACCCTGTGTTTTTATAGTGCTGTGGTTGTTGAATTCTTCAGCCTTAATGTTGGACAGCTGCAAAACATTTAAAGCCTATCTATGAAAGATTGGGATAAGAAGGAGGGGGAGATGGGGGCTGGCCCAGATCAGTAATACTTCTTGAGGACTCTGAAGCTTTTTCTTTATGTAGCCGAATACGGTGTGTTCAGGGCTAGCTGGAGACTACTTGATTATGTACTGCATTATCAACTGAAGCATTTAAACTCCTTTCTTGTGAAAGTTTGAGTCTTTACAGTAGTTGAAGAGTCAGAGAAGTCAGGAATTTGGTTTTCTTTTTGTTGCAGCAGAATAATAGCAATTTTAGTGCAGTACATAACTATTCTATGTAAACTCAAGGTTTTTACAAGAAATATTTTTAGTGCTGTTGTGAGTGCATGGAGCATTCCTTAAGACACTTTTGTGTTGCAATACATATTGTAATACCTATGGTGAGCACCAGTTTGTTAGAGACAGAAACTTTTACAGTGTTTGTGTTTCAGTGATTTTAGACTGGAGCACATTTACAGAGGTGAAATTTGAGGTATTGATTAAAAATTGGAGTAGGAGCAATCAAAAATAATGTTTCTGCAATACTAAATCTGATATGTTTTTGTTCCTCCTCAGCAGAACGAATTCTAATAGTAATTCAATGGTCAGCCTGGCTCCCAAATAAAATAACTTGGGCTTCATTGCTCAAGACTCAAATGTCAGTCATAGGATTAAGAATTGTAATTCTGGGGTAAAAAAATGTCTGGGGCTTACTACCTAATATTCCCATTAGGCTAATAGAGACTAAAGAACTGCACTTGAATGAATTAGGCTTGATCAAAGCTCTGATAAAAATTTATCAAGATAATCTCTTAGACTTTTTAGCCTCTAATAACAAAAATTTAGCTTGCAGTGGTGCTTATGCCAGTTTGACTTAATTGTTTTCATGGAACTTGCCTAGCTAAGGATGAACATGTTTAATGGGGTAGACCCTGTTTCTTGAAAAGAACTTGAACAGGAAACTTCCATCTCCAAGATGTCTCTAACTTCTGATACTTGGGATTTGATCTGCTTAGGTACATCTGTTTTTATATCAAACTACATACTCTGCCTCTGTACCTTGGGTTTTTGGTTTTGCAGCAAGACATGTGCAGCGCTGTTTGATTTACTGACTGATTAACTTGTGAAAAAAAACCCTATTACTGAATTTTGGTTTGGAGGAGCTTTTATACTTGGGATCAGTGAAGGAGGTATTTTAATCATTCCACTAGTGCACTAACTCATCAATTTTATAAAATAATTTTTTTTTAATTTAAAATTTGCTTAATAAGTTAAAATTTCCATTGAGTTGTGTCTTGCAGTGTTTTTGGCTTGGTAGATATGATTTCCCATTTGTTGGTCTTACTCGTGGCTTGGAAGAGGAAGGTAACAATGTAGTTTTAAGCTGTCCAAGCATTGTGGTGGTAGAATTATTAGCAGTTAAGACTGAGAGGTCTGGCTAAGGGGTTATCTTTACTCCAAGAACATTCCTTTCAACCAGAAGCTAGCAGTCTGATTGTTTCCAACTTTGCATCTCAGATAGGGTAATAGCAGGCCATCCCTGTAGGCTCCACCACGAGCCATCTCCATATTGTCACATTATTTACTGCCCGAGTCCTCATTGGAATTGTGGCTGTTAAGCAACAGACCTAAGGAGTCCATCCCTCCCAGGAGAGGGTACCTGGCTTTGTTAACGTTGATATGATTGCTTTTCCTTGCCTTCTCTGGTTTGGGTCTCTGCAGCTGCTTGGCAGAGAACCAGGAAAGATGCTCTCAATGTTCTCTCACTGTGATCATAGTTAATAAAGCTTCTGTTTGACCTGTCTTAAATTGCTCATGTGTTATTACCCACTTGGAGTCCCCAGATTCTCAGACACAGTTTCTCCATTTTTATTCAACCAGTTCATTTAATCCACACTGTTCTAATTTCTTTTTTCCTCTGGGTTAGTTGGTAGTGGGTTAAGGGAGATCAACTCTGGGATGTGTGACAGGGCGTGGGGTGACGCTGTTATGTTGTCCCTTCAGACTGCAGTGACTTGTTCTCTCTTAAGTCTGTCTCATCCAGCCACACTCTTAAGGTAAGAAAAACCTCTTGAATCCAGTGAGTGAAGTTTCTGCTGCCAGTATCTCACTGGGTATTTTGGCAGGTTCTTGCCAGCAGTTTAACTCATTTGGACGTTTGACATGATCTAAAACTTTGGCAACAAACCTGATCTTTGATTTTTGCTTTAATTTTATTGTTTGTAGTACATTGAGACCTTAATGCAGATTGTCACAGTGATGGTAGATTGGAATATAAATCAGATGTAAAGTTTCAGTACAAACCAGCTTTATCATCAAAAATGTGTGTGGTTTATCCACCAAGTAAATTCCTCATATTTATTGTTCTTAAGATTTGGTAAACTTTACTTATGGAAGCAAGAGCTTTGACAACAGGAGCTCTGCTTCTTACAGATGTAAAACAGATTATGCGTCATAATTTAGATTTAAATTATGAGATTGAAGGTATTGATTGTATAGTATATCTTGGAGAATGCAAAAGTACTATTTCTGGGTTTAAAAACGCTGAACTGCAGAGTGCTGACTCTGGGAGAGGATATGAGGACTGTGTTAAAAAACAGTTCACCTGTTCTTGTATTCTCCACTGAGCAGCATGTATTGGCCAGACAGGTTTTTTATTAGGTCTACCCTGGGATGGTCAGGGCTATTCTTATGTTACATCCCATTACTGTATTTCAGTAGTGTGTTGTCTGCCTATTAGCATTTGCTGACGTGATTAGCATATAGCCTGGTTTGACAATTAACAAATTCTGTCCCATCTGGATTATGATGTTGTAATTGTTGGTTTCTTTCAATAACTTAGTTCTCTTTAGTTGAGACTGTTTGAAATGGTCTTTTTTCTTTATACTTGACACTTAGCATAATGCACACTGGTAAAGTTGTAGAAATACTGATTTAATTTTTTTTAGCCCCTATTCAGTTAGTCTATTTGAGAAAGAAAATCCATTTCTTGTTCTTTATGAGAAAGATAACTTAGCAATTAGTCTTCCAGTATGACAATTCCAAATTAAATTCTCTTAGGTCTTCTGTGGTTCTTTCATGTCTCAGTTAAATTATTTCCAAATTCAGTTAATCTGCACAGTAGTTTATATTATAGAGGTATTTTTATTGAATTGTATTCTAGCAAAAGTTATTTTAATAAACACACAGACTCTTTCAGATTGACCTGATGATCTTTTGTTTCCCTATACTGGAACTAAAAAGATAAAATCTGGGAATCAGTCAGGAGTTTTAATATTTACAATGCTCAAATAGTTGTGCTGTGAGAAGAGAGAAAGCTGTTTTGCCTCAAGAGTCTGTGTTGCCCAGTATCAATTCTCATGTGCAGATGATATGGTTTTGTTTTCTCAAATTCCTTGGGGTCTGAAGCATTTGCTAGAGGATTTAGCATTTTTGTTGGTAGAATTGTTAGTCCCCATGAGCGTACAACATGGCTTTGTTCTCTCAAGCTCCTTTAGGAGTGAAGCGTCTGTTAAAGGAATTTCAGTGGTTCTGTCAGAATGTAAGTGCACACACTAGAACTCAGAGTTGCTTATGAGGGGCACTTGTGACCACTGTGTTGAATGAATTTTTTATTTCGATATTTGTCCAACAGTTGTGAACAAAATAAATGAGATTTGGTGCCTTAAGGTCCAGACCCAGACCAGTAGAGCAACTGGTGTCTGAAATAGTAGTAGGTATCTTGTATCTTAGATCAAGGTTTGGACTTAGATTCAGTATGGCAGTAGTTTCAGAAAATAATTGTGTTTTATAGTTCTGTATAATTCAGGGAAAACGGACTTTTTGTTGATTGAACTAACACTTCCTTTTAAGTCAGAACCCGATTTCTTAAGCAGCTTGAAAGTTTGAAATGTCCTTGCTTTGAGTGTTGTTTGGTTTGTCCCTTCCTCACATTTGATGATCACTGTTGTATTTTTTGGTGACTGATGTTTAGCTTTTTTCACAACTAGTTTTGATCAGAATTTTAAGAATGGAAAAAAATAGCAATGTACCATTGCTTGTCTCTTTGACAGTACCTGTATTTAAGTATATATGGAAATCCCTGTTGCTAGTGTGCTCTATAGGAACTTTACAGCCCTTTTTCAGCAATAGCTTATGTGGGTAGAAAATATTCTCCTGGAGTATCATAGATGACAATAGATAGCAGAAACTGCAAATCTTCAGCTTATTTTGGACATGGTTTTTAAGACAGAAATTACTTGGGTTTTAGTCCTGGAAGTTCTTGCTTATAGGCTCAAAAATTATCACATTATGAAACCACTGGTTTTTTTTCTGTTATGCAAATAATTCAGTAGAAGCAAAAACTTCAGAATGTCTACATAGTCCATGAATTCTATATTTTTAAACATTAGTTAAATATGAAATGTTCAGCAATTTTGCACCATGATAAGCCAATTGTCTCAATGCTAGTAAAGTTAATGTGGCATACTAAGAGTATATCTGTGCATGGTCGAGGAATGTGTGATCCTTGTACTTGCTTTAAAGCCTGTAATAAGTGAAAAGAATCTTGATTTGACAGTTTCATTGACAGTGAAATTTCACACAAGTTTTCTAATGGGACACCTGCAGTGGTGTTTTCTGTTTTCCTGAGAAATACAGAGACACCATGATTTTTGGTTTGACTTTGTTCATAATTTCAGAGAGCAATAAGTAAAACAAACCTGAAAACTGTAGAGAAAAGAGAATAATGTTATGTAAGGAAATAAAATGCCATACAGTTACAGTTTATGATTTGTTCTTTACTATGAAATTTCATTAAGTCATATTTCTCCTTTTTAATAATAATGGGAATTTTTTTTAAGAAGTTTGATACTGAAAAGATGAGCAAAGCAGAAGTTTTACCCTTTTTGTTATGTAGTACAAATCTAGAAGGACAATGTTCAGGGTCTATTCTCAGTTTTACTCTCTAAACTCACCACTTGTATCTCATTTTCTGGGTTCTCACAAATGCTGGGCTTGGTTTCTTCTTTTACTTGTAGACTTGCCTTTCTTTGTACTATTAAGTTATAGCTGGAATGCCAGAAAACCTACTTTGCAGTTTAATTTTGGCTGACTTCAAGAGGGTCAGTAATTACAGTTACTGTTTCCAGCAAGTTGAGTTTTTCCAGAAGTCTTTTTATGAAGAATGTGACTGTGGATTAATTGAACGTAAAAATGAGTCAAAAACTTTTTTCTGCCAAAGGCAAATATAGGAATAGGTGCTAGTAAGGTTTTCAAAACTCTGTTACCTAGGTAATTTGTAGATGTAGTGTGAGCTGTTGCCCAAAGAAGTATAAAACTGATTTAATTTAGTGAGAAAGTTACTGGAGTACAGCTTACCTGTAAAATAGACAGCAATTCTCTGCAAGTGTTTTAGTTTTCACTCTTACAAGCAAATTGATGTTGAGATATTTTTAAAACCTACTGCTGCCAGGCTTCCTGTCAACAGTAAGGTCGTCATCTCTAAAGCATGGTACCCTGTCTTTTTTCAAGTTATTCTGAATTCAGAGGGGACAGTAAGTTAGCAGTTGTTGATTTAAGAATATGCTGACATCATGGATGACATACCTAAGAGAACTTCTTCTCTTCTGCCTTGCTTGTTTATGTGCCTTCCTGCAGTCTGGAGGGGCTGAAGAGGCAGCAGCGGTGCACTGAGGCAGCAGGATGACGTACTTTAGTCATTCAATAGCGTGTGAGAGTACTCAGCTGATGCCTCTCTTCTGAAGGATGTTTAGTTCTGTGGTTTCATCAATCACTGTAAGTTTTCCTTATGCCCAGGATGCACTTTTCTTTTATAAAAACATCATAGTATTGCTATAAGGAATGATCCAAAGGGAAGCATTTTGCAAACATAGAGGAGTTTGTTGTTAGCATGGGACAATAGTCTTGGTCTTTGCTGTTGGAAACCCTTGTGATTTGTATACAGGAGTTGTGGTGTTACAGATACAGCTAGGTATGAAAATATTCTGGTCTTTGATTTGGGACAGTGATGAAAGAACGCCAAATCTTGAATAGAATGTCAGTGTACGGAGGTAACTCTCTATTACAAAATCTCACTAGTGTGCCTACCAGTATAGCACTGTTTGCAAATCCTTTAAGTATAGCTGAGTCCAGTACTCCTAATCTTTGTTTCCCACTCATTTAGCTATGCATGCTATTTCGTCTTTTTACTAATTTTGGAGTTGAACTGTGTATTTAGCTCTAAAGGGAAGTAATGCCTCTACACAGGAGCTGAGCCTGGGGCTCAAATAAATATGTGTAGAAGGTTGCTACTCAAAAGGCTTTGCACAAGCAGACCTGTCCTGTGTGTGCTGGAGTCAAGTAGCTGGGGGTAAACTGTGCACTCTGCCTGTTGTGGGAGTAGACAGAAAGACAGACTTGAGCCTCCTTGGTGAGGAGCAGCAGCAAAGGAATGTACCATGAAGTGAGGGAAGTGGAGTTCTGTGCCATCCTTGCCAAGCTGAAGCAGGCAGTGTGTTGGCAGTAACACAACCACAGGTGCTGTGGTGCCAAACTGGTGTGTGATCCCTGGGCTGTAACAGCGCCAGCCTGGTAAGAGAATTATTTCTGCTTCTGCATCTTTCTCCCTTCTCAGCAGGTAGGAAGGACAAATGACCAGGGAAATCTATTGTGGGGATATGTTCAGTCCTTGCATCCAGAGGCAAGCAACAGAGCTGATGCAAGGCCAGGAAGCAATGTCCTGTGAGGAGCAGCCAAGGGCTTTGGGCTTGTCTGGTTTGGAGAAGAGGAGGCTGAACATGACCTCATTGCTCTCTACAGCTCCCTGAGGAAGGGAAGTGGAGCGGGAGGTGTTGAGCTTTTCTGCCTGGCATCCAGAGTTGGGATGTGTGGGAATGGTTCAAAGCTGGTCCAGGGCAGGTTCAGACTGAACATTGGGAAGCATTTCTTTGGACACTGAAACAGGCACCCTAGGGAGGTGGTCAATGCCCCAAGCCTGTCAGTGTTTCAGAGGTGCTTGGACATTGCCCTTGAAATGTGCTTTAACTTGTTCAGCCCAGAATTGGTTAGGCAGTTGGAGCAGGTGATTATTGTAGGTCCCTCTCAACTGAAATAGTCCATTCTATAGAACAAACAAGCTAAAAAAATTCCCCAACAACAACAACAAAAGGTAATTAGACAAAGGTAACTTTGTACCAAATGTAACTGTGTTCAAAGGTGTTGCAATAATTTTAGGCTGGGTGCCGGTAGTGCTGGTGTCATGATACTTCAAATAGCTTGCAATTGCCCATAGTGGGAGTTGAACACAGTAACTGGATGTAAAGAATTAATGGCCATGGCTGTCTCTGGTTTCACTTATATATGATTGGAATTTAAATAGAATGTCCAGGACTGCTTGTAAGAGAGTCAGAAGAGTGAAGGAAAAATGCTCTCCTTGTGTATTTTCTTAAGAGTTGCAGTGGAGTTTTCCTCCTCTTTTAGACTCTTTGAGGGGTCTTATCTTGTCCTTATGGACTTTAGCTCCTGTTTGCAGTAGGTCTAAAAGTCCTCTACTGTCAGTATTAACTTAAGAGAATATTGCCTTTGTACATGCCCATGTTGCTTCACTTGTTTGCTCTCTTAGGATGGAGCATGACATTGTTTGGGATCAAGGCTGTGAAGTCTTCCAGTTGAGTCTGTCTCTGAGGCTTGCGAAGGTCACTGATTTACCTGCAGATTTTTTCAGGAAAAATGAGATGGTATAGAGTGTTAATGTTACCTGATCACAATGAGCAAACAAGCAATTGGAATTTTAAGAAAGGAAGATAGTATTATGTTTTATTTGTGTTTGCTGGCTCCATTGTGTGCTGTAATTTCACTGAACCTGACACTGGTCATCACACAGATAACTCTTAGAGTGTCCAGCTGTTCACCCAGCAGTTTGCAAAGTCAGAATGCACAATTTGAATGGTTTGATTTTGTATCATTGACAAAGCATCCTGTTTTGTTATGCAGCTGTAAACTTCTGTAACAAAGAGCATTGCTGCTTAAGTGAAAATGGGAGTTCACACAAGTCATTTTTCCCAGTGGTGGTCTTCTTTCATCTGTTTCTTCCATAGATAATAGGAAGTGTTGGAAAAATTTTAAGAGATGGTATATTCAATCATTTATAATTTTCCTGATCTCTGATCTCCTGGACTGAAATACTTTAAGCCTCTTCTTTGCCCTGAGTTTAATTTTGTTTAAAACTTTTTGCCAAAATTCTTCATCTGTTTTCAGAAACAGAACTAGAATACTTGGGCCATTTTTTAAATATTGTAGTGCACCTCTGAACTGGAACATTTACATGAAATTTGTCTGTGGGCAGCCTCTGGCTGAGCAGTATTGTTTTAATTTTACATGAAAATCTGTAAAAATTGAGCCACTTCTCTTCTTGAAAATTTCTGATCTGGACATGGCAGTTTTCTGTTTTGTTTTGTTTTTTGTGGGGTACCCTGGAGACTCTCTGCATTCTGTATGCTCAGCAGGGTTTTTCTTTTAAGTACGTTTCTGGGCTGCAATAAGCTGTGCAGAGCATGGGAGCCAGAATTGTCCCAAGTGAATTGATTGAGGGGGGTCCTATGGCACAAAGCCAGCTGGGAAATCTCTGAGACAGCCCTGACATGCATCAGCTCCAGAATCATGCACTTGTTCCTCCTTTCCTGTCCCATTGGCTCTGCAGTACCTCCAGACTCCTGCCAACACCGGTATTTTGACTGTGACTTTTTGTTAAGACTCAAGAGAAGCTGAGGTGTCCATACTGGGCTAAAGCTTGGCTTTTTCTGTATCTGAATGCCTTTGTTACTTCTGAGCCTTACAAGGATGTCACTCATCACACTCGTGTAGCTGTGGGTCTAGGGGGATGCTCAGTCACTGCCCACACACAAAGTTTATGCATTTGGTCAGGACTGATTGCTGTGACAGCCAAGAAACCTCAATATGATTCTTCAGAGACCTTCACAGATAAAATCTCTACCAGGCTGATGAACCTGAAGGTATTTTTCTTCAGGAGTTCCAAACTGGACCAAGTTTATCTGAACTTTTGTAAAGACAGCAGAAGATACTCCACACCAAGGCTGAACTTCCTGAATTTATAAAATGAGGAGGTGGCTTTTTAAAGGCGACCAAAATGTAACTTTTTTGGACATTTTTCTAACAACTTAGACATTAAGAACTATTTTAGGTAGCTACCCAGCCTGTGAAATTCTGACCAAATCAGAAAGCTGCAGAAAGTGATTGAATGTGTCTGATGATGGAAAGCATTAGATACTAGTAATAAATAAATTATTTTCTAAAAAGGAATAAGAGAAAAAAATATTTTCAGAATCATGTCCTTCCCATTAGGAAAAGACTTTGGGGCCACCAAGTAGACTGACTTTCTTTTTCTGAGGTGACTAGTTTGACCTTTAAGATGGCCTTGCCTGTTGACACAGCATAGCTGAAAGTTTCTTTTTTCAAAAGCATTTCCCCTGTAGCAAAATCTGTGTCAATTATGTAGATGCTGGGAGCTGTATGAGAGACCTTTCCCTGATTTTCATTGCTGTGCTTCCTCTGAACCAGCAGCAGAGCCCACTGTGGCAGTGTGGACTTCTCGGGAAGTTGGTACCTGCTGGATCATTCCATGTTCATTCAGTATAGGAGCAAACAGATTTTGCTGCAAGAATGTTCCAGTCTGGCTGCTGATCAGAATTCTTATGAAGATAAATAATTTTTCTTCAAATCATGACAGGTTTTAAGTTACCTACAAGTTAATTCTGTATGTCTGTGTGCCACTGGTGCCAGTACAATCAGAATTTTGTAGCCTTGTGTACAGTCAAACATTAGGCAGTGTTCTGGGGTTTTCCCTCCCCCCACCTAAGTGGCAGAGTCCTGCCAATCTGTAGCAGAAGAGTTTGAGATCTCTGAACTTGCACAACTGGTTTTAGTTATTTGGACCCTACAACTTTATGTAATGGTTTGAAGGGTGCTCAAGCTGTGACTGTTCATAAGTATTTTAAGAAAATGTCTTCATTTTCATCTAGTTTTGAATCTAGAATTTGGAATTCTCATTCTTGTGATCACCATGCATGTTTTTCTTCAGGAATTCCTGAAAAGTAGTGAAAGTAGTTAGATGTGAAAATTGCCATGTCTCATAATGACCTTTTTTATTATTTTTTACATGAAGAATCAAAGTATTTTTCATCATGGAGAATACTTAAGGATCACAACTTCCTGAACTCATTTATTGAACAGGTTGTTCCTGTGGTCTTAAAATGTTCCTGTGCTTTATAAAAAACACCAGAAAATATCTGGTCTTTCAAGTAGCAGTTGAACCACCTTTTTGAAAAAATAGAGGTGAATATTTCTTATATTTCTATATGAATAGTTTCCCCTGTTAACAGTTTTACAGTTCCTGATCTTCTGAAGGGTACGAATGTTAGTCTTGAAGCTAAATTTTAGTTTTTGCTTTACAGTTAAGACTTTTATTTAATCTTTTATTTAATAAAATGTTTCGGGTTATAAGGGGAATCTGGGTTAACATTAAGGAGTAGATTTCACAGAAATGGTTAAACCAGCATTAATGGCTCACTGCTGCTGGTAGGCATATTTCTTTTCCCTTCCTCTCTTTGCATAAGACTGGAAATTCTCCTACCTCCATGCTATCACTTGTCTCTTCTGGCTTTTTTTCCCTTGTTGAAGTGCTGTTTGTCTGTCTGATGCTTCCATCAATTAGCTTATGGTGAAAATGGAGGTCAGGTGAATGTTGGAACTGATGCAAAGGGATGGGAGGGGAAGCAAGAATATCCTTTTTAATAGGAGCAAAGCAGTGGTAGATTAATTATCATGGACTATCACCCTTAGGGTGCCCTTTCTATGGCTAAATTCTGTTCATGAGAAACAACCTAGAAAGAACTGTACTCTTCAATAGCTGCCCTCTGACAAGTTTATCACTCAGTAATCATTGATTTAGGTTTGCTGAATTTTCTGTGGTGCTGCAGGCTGTTCCTGCGTGAAATGCAGCCTCTTAAACCATTACAGAATCCCAGAATAGGTAAGGTTAGAAGGAAGGGTCTGCAGTGGATGATCTGGTCCAACCTCCCTGCTCAAGCAGGGTAAGCCATTCATGCAACTGAGTCTCTGCTTTCACAGGGCAGAAGAGCATTACTGGTTTTATTTGTCCCATGCAGCTGGCAATGGTGTTGTAAAGATTCGTTTTTCTAGTCTGTTCCTTTGCTGCATCTTCTTGGTGTTCCTGCAGCCTGTAAGTTGTGTTCATCCATATCAGATAGGAGCCCTTGGATACCAAGTAGCTTTCCAATACTGAATGAGCTGGTGTGTAGGTATTCAAGTGGGACCACAGGTTAGTGAGTTGTCTTTTTAGATAGGCCTTTTGCCTGTTGGTTAATAGGAATGCCCATTAGCTAACCAGTGGAGAAGGGATTCATGGCTAGGGTCTTGCTGCAACAATCCTTTAGTGATAGCTGGAGTCAGCTTTTGGATTGGATAGATGATTTCAAAAGACAAAGCATTTCTATATTTTGAGAAGAATTTAGGAGCTAACCAAATACATATATTTTTCTTAGAAAATTCTCATCCTGTGGGGGCTCACTTACATAACATGCACAGGTGCTTCTTTGCTAGAATAACCATTTCATTAAAATAGTTTTTATTTAACTGATTGCTTTATGTAAAATGAAGATGTAGCCACTTATTATCTATCTTGCTATCCTATTTCATTTTCCTGTGCAATGGCGTCTAGCACCTTGAAGATAAGATAGTAGTGTAATAATCTAGTTAGCACCTCATTTGTAATGGACTGAGGCAACTGATGCTCTTAAGAGGAAAGACCTGATTTTCTTATCAGTGCTTGTTCAGTCTCTGTAATGCACATCCTGTGCAGGTAGTCATAGTCTTACATTTCTGACTGTGTGAAGGGTTAGATATTATTACTTGAAGCTTTTATGGTACGTCTTGATCCTGTGTTTTGAATCATGGGCATTCCTGTTTTTGCATGGCACAAGGAAAGTGTGGTGTGGGTGGGTTTCTGGTTTTTTTTTTGTTTGTTTGTTTGTCTTGGTTTGGTTTTGGGGTGGGGTTTTTTGGTTAGGTGTTTTTATTTGGTTTTGTTGGTTTTTTTTTTTTTTAAAACATTGAGTCATGAAGCTCATGAGTGCAGACCGAGAGCCTCTAGATTACTCATTAGTAGTCTTTGAATACAAATGGAGAGAAGGTGTTGCAAAGGGCTGGACCCTTTGCTGTCAGGCAAAGAAACATTTTTTTTTGTTATTGCTAGAGCAGTAACTCTAAACACAGTAACTTATAATCTCATTGCCCTGAGGTGTTTTCTTTTTAGATATTGCTTATGGATCATTGTATTGGTCCTGTTTAGCATCATGAGCAGTTAAAGGAATGTTGCAATAGTTCATATGGTGTGCCCAGGTAAGAGCACACTCTGGCTCTTTGGGTGAGTTTGTTCTACTGCTATCATGGGTTGACTATCAGGCGGTTCCACTGTAATCTTTTGTTCTCCCAAGCACCAGCAATTGGCATTAATGCTTATTGATTGAAGTGTTTTTCAGACTGAGACTATGTACAAGTACACTTCCAAATTTCCAGAGTTTTAAGATATGGAAACTTACTGCTGCTCTACATTGTTAGAATTCTTGACTAGCAAGCTGAAATGCCTAAAATGTGAAACTTGGCCAAGACATAATCAATGTATTTGCTGAGCAATTGCTTTGAAGAAATTTAGTTCTGACATTTTAATGTTTATACTTGCACTATCTTGCACACAAAAATTTCTGATGTATATTGATATTATACATATTTTTCATATATCAATTTTTGTGTATGTTTATATATAACTAGATGCTTGTTGGTTCAGTTATACAGACTCAGCTAAACTAACTAAAGGCTTTTTTTTTTTTGTCCCTTACCCCTAGGAAAGATCTTCCTACCTTGGGGGCTGAACCTGCAAGGCTAATGCTTTAAGTTTTTTTACTTGAGTTTTAATAATATGAAAAAACCAAGGGCAGAATTTGAGAAAGCTTCACATTCACTGAAATCATGATTCTTAGCAGAGGTCAAAATATGTTTAAAGTCTTTTAACTTTTCTGGAAATCCCACTTAAAATTCCTCATACATCCTACTTCTAGCTAGAATGTTTCCAGAATGTTGGGGATTTTAAAACTTTTTATACTTTTTTTAAAGATGCACTTTAATTTGCTATGTTCGTGTCACTGCACATGCTGTATGTGTTCAATGTACAGAATATCCAGAACAGTCTTAGTTTAGATTTTCTGGCAATTAAGTCCATAATTTTAAAGTTATGGTAACACCTTTAAGCAAATTTTTGGTGGCATTAGAAAACCAAAATGTCAGTTCCACTGCAATTTAGTGCTAGTGTTGGTGTTGCAGCTGGCTGTGCTGCAGCAGGACCCTGCACACCAAGGCTGGGTGAGTGCTCGCTGGCAGAACTGCAGGTACAGAACCACAGAGCACAGGTTTCCTTCAGCTGGGAAGTCGAAATGTTTCTGATAGCTCTAGCTGGGTATAGTCTAGGATAAAGTTGCCTGTGGATTAAAGTGAAAACATGAAACAGGCTAGACCTACTGGCAGCCTTCCAGCTGCTTCTCCTTCTTCTTTGCAGGGTTTATGTTCTTTTACCTTCCCCGGGCCCAGCCTGGGGAACCAGGTGCTTGCTGCCAATTAGTCTTGTCAAGACAGCCCAGAGCTTCTCTTGACAAGCCTGACTGCTGACAGCAGCTGTGGGCTAGTCTTAGGCAGGATTTTAACTCCTTGCTTGCCAAATGCTTTGCAGATTAAATCCCTGGTCTCATTCTGCAGTTATTCAGTTTTCTATTTTATTAAAGTGTATTCTGTACAGAAACTGACCTAAGATTTACAGTGGTGCTCTAGTGATAGCATTTATTTGCCATACTTCTGGCATGACGGAATGTGAGTTGGGAGTTAAGTCATTATGAAGGTCACTTTATAAGTTTGTTATTAGAACTGTCCATCTCAGGCTACCTTCTGCTTGCTCTAAGCATAGCTGTGGCTGGGTAGCAGCTTGGGCTGTTACTCTTCTCAATTGTTATGGTCTTAGAAACTTTTAAACTTTTGGGTCCATTTCACTTAAATTTGAGAGAAGGACTGCTTTATTTTATTTTTCCTGCAAATTTCATGAATGACAATAATGCTTTTCCCTATGTGGTCTCCATTCTACATATGTTGATAGAGAAAGACAAGTACAACTTTGGTTTTATCAGTTGATAAGAGGTGGCAGGTAGCTAGTTTGTGTTGGAGAATATGATCTTTTGCTTGGTCAAGTTAAAAGGACACATGGGAAGTGGCTGGGTGCATGAGAAGAGCTCTGTGTCCAGGAGCTGCCTGTAAGCTGGTGGGGGGCATGGGTACAGTGGTGGGGGAGAGGCATTAGACAGGCTGTTGAGGTTTTGAAAAATGTAGTGAGAAGAAATAGGAGTGTTAAACCAGTATAAATTGACCCCAGAACAGAAGGATTGTGTTTGGAAAACAGGCCATTTGCAATTGAATGAAATGCTCTGTTTACAAAATATATTAAATTGGATGTTTTTACAGAGCTTGTCAAAGATGTGGGATGTGATTTGACTCATCTTTTCAACTTTGCTTCCAATTTCCCTTGCTTTTAGTGAGGCACAGCTATTAAGGTATGCTTTTTCTTAACTCAGAACTTCCAAGAATTACATACAAATAACCATTAGATCACTCTTTTTATCAGTTTGACACCTATTTATATTTTAGAACTTTATAGAGGAGGATATGCTTCATTAGTGTTCTTAGAAGTAGAAACAAATTCTTCTCTACTAGGGGAGAGCTCCATAACTTTCCTTGGAGTACTTATGGCTTTTGCAGAAGTCATCAAGAGGGCTGCTGTACTTGAACACTGACTGGAACCATTTATTCTATCCACATGAATTTTAAAAAAGTATAGTGGCAGCTTCAGTGTGAGAAGAGTTAAATGTAGCAGTGTAGGAACCATTACTACACTAAATCACCTAGAGTTCCCTTTCATGGCAGGTACTTTACCTTGCTAACTTAATGCTCATTGTTTTTGGTGTTTTTTTTTTAATGTTAAGGTGAAATTGAATTGCCTGCTTAGGGTGTATGGAGGTAGTTTAAAGGAAACTGCTTTAATTTAATGTTGCTTGTGTGGATTTACATGTTACAATGAGTGGCTGCCGTCAGGATACTGCCTAAATGATTTGAAGGTTTCTTGACTTGGAATTGATGTGTGCCATTGTCCTGAATTTGCAGTTTCTAGCATAAAAATCTACCACTATGTGGAGTTCTTGGTAAATCTGTATAGTGTTATTTTTGTTTTAATATCTGAAACTCATGTTTGCTCTGTGATTGTTATGTAATTAGAACTACCAGCTTTCCTCATGATGGTTATTACCTACTAGACTTGTGTAAGTAGAGGGAAAGAAGTATTTAAAAAGCAGTTCTCTCTAGTTTTGATTCAGTGCCATAACTTTCTGTTCATCTATTGATGGCTTGTCTCCTTCAGGGATTTCAGATTTTCTGAACAGCAAAGAAATGGATAGCAACTGTACAGTGCTTTTCAATCCAGGGTGAACACGCATAGTCCCAAAATTGTCCTTTTGGAAACCCAAAGCCTAGTAAGGGGCTTACAAGAATGTTCCCACTGTTCAAAGTCTTGGAGCAGTATTTTTGGACTGAAGTTACCAATGTGTAGCTGCTTGGGAAGAAACTGGCAGAACATCAGCTGTCCAAGCTAAGACTGCTTTTTGCTCAATGCAAGTCTGCACCAAGGAGGGGGAAGAGTTTACTTCTTACTTCAGGTTGGAGCAATGGCAAAATATCATTGTTTGATTGTTGACTTGACAGTCTGCCAGCTTAAGTCCTTGAAACTTTCAGCTTTCCTTGGGTTTTAGCAGAACTCATCAAGCCAACTCAGCATTTTATTTTCGAAGTAAAGGTTTTCAGTGGCTGAACTTTCAATACAAGTGTTCAAAGCAACGTCTTAAATAGAGTCCTAATCTCTTTCTTTGCAGCCAGAGCCCCACAGTTGAGAATGGAGATTTCTCTTCAAAGTAGCCATCTAAGAATGTAATAACTTCAGCAGAACTAACCAGTGCTGCTGTGGAAGGAAGCAATCTTGCCCTGGCTGCTGCTTCCTCCCCTCCTCATCTGCTCCTCCCATGTGTTAACTTGAATGTTTGTACAGAAGTCATAAACCAGATGGAATAAATGATTGAGACTTTTTCTGAGAATTCATTTTAGTCTGGATCAGTTCCTTGAGCTGGTTGACTGAGCAGCCATATGGTGTACAGACCACCTCCTGCACCAGCACAGGTGGCCAGGAAGAGGCTGACGCCATTTCTTTGGTTGCAGTGCTGACTTGGGCCAATTCTGTGTGTTGTTGGAATTGTAGCTCTGTATCCTTTACCTCTTTTCTGGCAGGTTTGAGTTTTGGTTTGGGGATTCAAACCTTCGTATTCATCTTCCTACACAACTGCACTTCCAATATATCAAAGCCTAATAGTTAAAAACCAGTAGTACTTTATCCTAATAAGGCTTTCATGAGCATTTGAGACACTTGGCCCCTTTGCCTTGTTTAGTTAAAAAAAAAGCAGCTACCTTTTCCTTCCAGGCCTCTAAATCAGCTCTTTGAGCTGTCTGCAGTGAGCACATTTTTGTGTGTGTAGAAAAATGCATGGTTCCTCTTGAGCCAACAAATTCCTTGTTTTTCAGAAACGTTATCTCTAGTATTACAGTAGTAATTCATTCTTTCTGGAATGTGCATTGGAAGGGAGGAAATTGCTTTGTAATCCTTAATACTGCCCTTACTTCCTCAGGTAGGTTACTTCAGGTGCAGGGGATTGCCAGCCTTCCTCACTTTGACTGGATAAGGTTGAGGAGCGCTGGTGGGAGCAGCTCCTTCAGTGCATCCCTGCAGCAGGAGCCTGCAGTGGGCATTTGGCAGCGTGCACACAGGGCACTGACCTCTTCAGCAAGCATCCCTTAATGGAAGCAATGTTTTTAATAAGAGTCTCTTGCCACTGCTAAGCAAATCATTTTGAGCAATGACACGAATAGAAGCAGCGTTTCCCTCCAGTCTTTTGCTTGTACCTCCGTGGTCCATGCACCAGGGTCATGGAATGTGGTAGCCAGTTTGCCTGTGCACGCTCCAGCTTATATTGAGCTAAACAGTGTGCAGGTTTCTGTGTTTAACTCCTGTCAGGTTACTGGGTTTTTGACTTGTAAGACTTGTCTGGTTTTGTATTCTTTCAATGTATTGACCTCGTTATCTTTCAGTGTTTTGAAGCTACCATCTTATAAAAATACCAAAACAAATCATCTTGTAGGTTCTTTTTTTTTTTGAGCCTGTTCTGTAAGGTATCATACTTTTGTGAAGATGGTACATTCTTAGGAGTTAATACTTTGAATATAATAAACCATACTGAGTAAATTTTAAATTGGGTGAACTGTGAGAGTGAAATTGAGTGCATTTTCTTTCAGACAGAGCACAGCCTTGACTTTGAATAGTGTTCCTACGAAGTCACAGGCAGAAAGCTCTGCCTAGATCTTATGACATTTCTGGAAAGAATGGTCTGAGTTTTCACAGTAATCTGTTAATATGTGGTATTTTAGGATTGCAAAGAAGTTGCAACTGTAGCTTTATCATATTGCTTAAAATTTCTTTGTTGTCTCAGTATTTGTGCTCTCAGAATACTTGAAGACTACGCTCATGCAAACTTCATGCATTTGAATGTCTCTAAATTTACTGCAAATGGGAATATAGCACTAAGGTATTGCTGCTCATTGCTTCTGTAATCCCTATAGAGTTCTTATTATCTGTTATTTTAAAAATCATTTATGCCAGTTCAAAGTGGGTAGAAATATTTTTTAGTTGGAAAGAGATGGTGTTAAGAACATCAGTAGAACCTCTAGTTTTCTTAGAAGAAATAATTGGGTTTTTCTTTTCTTAGAAAATCTACAAATGGTTGAATTCACTTTGTGGATTTTGATGGAATGAAATGGATTTCCTGTTTAGGCTAGAATAACCCCTGGCGGTGCTCCTTTGTAGAACTAGGATGGCTTTAGAACCAGTTCAGAAACAATTTTATTTTGTCAAGCTTAGTGCTGCCACAAGTAATCTGTGAAACCACACATCTGTTGCACATTGATTTAAAGTAATTTAAAATCACTAGGTTGAATTTAAAATACTTTACCAGTGACTCAACTTTTATTCTAACACAAGTCTGAGATGTTTAACTGAGACAATTTGCCCAAATTCAAGGAACTGTTTTCCATTAGGGAAGGCTGGTTCCCAAAGAAACCACTCCCTCCTGGAGCCACCTGGCAGTTTGTCCAACAGGCTGTGTCAGCTGGCTGGCGATGGTGATGTGATAGGTGGTGTATTGACTGCTCATGTTTCTGAGCAGAACTGAGAAGAATGGGGATATATAAAGCTAGTGCCATGAAGCACGACACTTCAGGATAAGCATCCATGTGGGTTTTTTGAATTTTTGATGAGTTAAAATGGTTTGCATGCAGCCCCTTTGCCGCCTGTGCCCAGTAAAACAGTATCACTGGTTTTGTTTGCAATGAAGACAAACTTCAGAGGGCTGAATGAGCTAATGTTCCAAGTAGGGTTTTGTTTAAAGTTGGATAGCCCTTATTCTAGCAACTTTACCTTGCATTTTCTCTGTTAAGGCCTTGCACTGAACTAATTTTAATAGGCTTGACTGTCTTGTGTTTGTAAACTTGCTAGGAACATAATGCAGAACAAAAGAAATGAGAGTAAATGTTACAGTTGCAGAAGAACTGTACTTGTGCTTTGATCTTCATCTGGTAAATACTTTGTACTTCTCACTCTGTTGCTCTCTAAAAAGCTTACTTTTATGGAATCTCAATAGCAATAGTGTGGCCTAACTTTAAAAATGCTTCAGCAATTTTAGTGCCTCCAGAAGGGAATGGAAACTAGTAATACTTGGACTTTGCTGCCATTGCTCTGGAGTTTCTACCTAGGAATATTAACTTTTAATACCCACCTAGTGTTTGCTCAACCCTGTAGCTTTTCATTGAAGTACATGTGCATCACATTTCAATATTTTTCTTCCTGTTCTGTGTGTAAAGCTTTAATATAAGTTCCCAGTGTTTTCTCTTAACTCTTACTGCTATCCTGGGCTTGAATCTAGCATGGAGAAGCAAATAAATCTTCTCTGTTCTGTTACTGTTAGAGTTCTGACAGTAGTGTGAGCATATTAAACCCCTCAACTCCTCTTGGATTTCTGAAAAACAATGATGATTATTTTAGGGAAGTGCTGACCTACTCTTTTAATAAAGAACTTGTCTTGTATTCCACTTTCCCATTTTTAGAATCATGGTTCATATTGCTCTTGCTTCACAATCATATAAAATCCTTGTGGAGAGTACAGCAGTTGCTTACCTGGAAAAGTAATATTAGAAAAGTGTGTATTTTTAGCTGCCTTTTGATGTGATGTAGCAGCTGGAAACAAGGAGGAGAGACAGTATGTGGTGATCTGACAGCACTGCCAACCACAACTTGAGACCAAAATGTGGGGAAACCATTTCATGGGCTTGATTATGCCCATTGTGCCTGGCACTTCAATGATCCAGATACTGTGGCTTTGCTCTTGGTTGTCAAAAGTTTTATTTCAGTCCTGCCCATGACTGTACTTGACAAATGTTGTTAATGTATAGAAAAAGCAAGTTCTGTGAAGCCTTTTGTTTATGTTAATATGCATTAAAAATATAAAGAGAGGCAGTTACATGGACACATTTCAGGAATAAATAGTAAAATATCCCTTTGATGTCAGTGATTAATGGTAAATGTCTAAATGAAAAGATACTCTAACTATTAACAAAATTTTTGCTTTTCCCTTTGTAGTAAACATGTCCACAAGTCAAAGAAGGAATCTAGCAAGTTCATGTTGAGGTATATTCTCAAGACAAGACACAGTGACTCATTTGCTTTTCTGGGTAAGAAAGGTATCTTTATTCTCTTGAGTGTGACAAAAAGTACTTAACCTTTTAAATTTAACTTCTGAAAAGTACGGTCTGTCAAGCCAGTATGCTGGGGGGGGGTTGTGGGTGGAGTGTTTTGTTGGTTTTTATTTTTATTTGTTCTTGAAGCTTTCTGGGCACATGTAGAGAACTTTCCACCCTAAGACCTTTTAGACTAGTAGTGCAAAGGAAGAGCAATAAAGAGCAATTTCAGAATAAAAGACACCACTGAATAGCATGTGATTGTGTGGATAGAAAAGTAATTCTAGTTCATTGTCACAAAAATGTGTACATTTTCTAGCCTGACTTGCCAAGGGAATGGTGTTTATATTGTATCTCATTCTTTTCTCTTCCCAAAAATTTTAAACATCTCTCTGACTAGGAAGAGAATAAAAAACTTAGAACTTGAGACAGAAGTGCAGAAGTCAACCTTATATATATTGTGTTGACAGGCTGGCAGCCAGCAAACATGTGCTCCTTCATGGTCAGCATGGGTATTCTGAGACACCACAAACAGCTATGGTCATTGCAATGACACAAGACTTGTTGGGTGCTTCCTGCAAATTTGTATGTGGTCTGACTTTAGTAGTTCTGCTGCTCCTAGAATTTCCCCAGCTTGATCCAGACAACTCCAGAACAAAAAAGAATTTAAGGATTTTTTTTTTTTTATTTTAAGCAGAAAGACGTTCTTTGCTCATTTTCTTAGTCTTTATGTATACACGGAACTGTATAGCATTTTCTGTGTGTAACATTGCTCTGCAAGTGTCTGCCTCCTGAATAACCACGTGGGTGCTGTGTAGATTGTCCTTTAGCACTGTGTTGTAGGTAATTTGTACCAGTAACCTTCAGAGACTGGAGGCCTGATTTCCCCTTTTCCCCAGCTCCCTCATCCACACTCAGTTCTTGTGGTCTTACTTAGTGCAGCTGGGTACCTGGCTTGCTGGGTTTGCAGGATCATCTGATGACAGAGTGAGAAAGAAAGCTTTTGGGTTTTGCTCCTATCACAGTCAGGTGTTAAAATTCATTCTCTTTCATGTTTCTCATGTAAGCTATGCCTCTGACTCTTCTCCAGTCTCAGTGGATTCTGCTATAAAGTTGTAGACTTACAGCTCCTGTTGTAAGGACTTGTAGGTTGGATCACCAGAGCATTGCCTACTTGTTTATCATCCACTTTGTCATGAGCCCCAGTGCATTTAGTCACTGCTTCGGATTCCTCTCCAGTTATGAACAGAAAAGTAGTGCAGCAACAGAGGAGTGTTGCTGCAAAATAATGTTTCCAAAGAATAGAGCAGTTTCTATAAAGAGTTAAATTAGATAAGATGACGTATTTTAGTCTTTTAAGTTTAGCACTTCTCTCAGAACTTAATTAGATCTAATTTAGTTTGGCATTGCCTGACTTTTTTTAGTACAGAATTAGCCTGTTTCTCTCTGTCCTAGGGCAGTCCTGTAATTTTGGCAGTCTTGTTCCAAATATCAAACTCAGTTTCTAAAGATGTAGTTTCAGAATACACACTGCTAATGTTTTTATCTTTTTACAGTATCTTCATGATTCACTGTCATCGTGTTTCTGCTGTGGAGCTGCTTTCTTTTTAAGTGTTCTTACTAAAGATAGAAAAGCTCCTTGGGCTCTTTCATTCTTTTATATCTTAAGTAATACAGCCGACCATTGGTTGCTGGGGTTTTTTTCAGCTGTTTCATATGGCTTATATTAATGTATCAGACTTTATAATTCTAAAATTGTCTTTCGGTGATTGTCTCATCTAATAAGGATGAAGCTTTTTTCCCCCCTAAATTTCTATTTTTGTGCTAATTCTTTTAATCTTACAAAGCTATATTTTGGAATTTATGGGGTGTGCAGCTGGAGCTTTTGTTTTTACATCGTGCATCTGGACATTTGCAGTACATTTGTTGGATTTTACTAACAGCTCTCCTAGTTTGGAGTGACTTAAACAGTTCTTATTCAGGATTTGTTTTATTGCTGCTTATTGGAAGCTTATCAGTGAGTCATAGCTAACATGATTTAAAAATTCTTTCTTAAATGAAGGATTTTAGATTATGTATTTCCTATTTATCGCATACAGCTATGCAGACCTACCTACATGCCTACAGAAAAATAGGAGGGCCTACCTCTAAATGAAATATTTGAAATTTCCTTAACACTTTCTTCATGGTGATTTTTCTAAATACTCATTTAGAAAATATTAAAAAATATGGATATTCTTCTAAATGTTGAAATGGTGTGATGCATCTTGCTTCCACATAACCCTACAAAGACTGGGGCACTTTTAAAATGTATTTCATTTAGTTAATAATAGTCATCTTGGGTCTGTAACTTAAGTGATAACTGAAGATGTATCCTCATGTTTTAAAGCTATATTTTTATTTTAATATTTCTTCTCCTCTTGATTTAGATAACATAATCCATGGATAAAGTGGGAAAGATGTGGAACAATTTCAAATACAGGTGCCAGAACCTCTTTAGTCATGAGGGTGGAAGCCAAAATGAGAGTATAGTTGTGAACTCCAGTAATTGCTCATCTGGTAAAGAGAAAGCCATCCAGATAACTGACTTGACTCAACAACAGCCCAGCAGCCCTTTGAGAGAAAACATTGCTTTGCAATTAGGCTTAAGTCCTTCAAAGAATTCAGCAAGGCGGAACCAAAACTGTGTCACAGAAATTCCTCAGATTGTTGAAATAAGCATTGAGAAAGAGAATGACTCATGTGTCACCACAGGAGCCAGGCTTGCTCGAAGGGACTCTTATTCTCGGCATGCTCCTTGGGGTGGGAAGAAGAAGCATTCCTGCTCTACCAAAACCCAGAGCTCCTTGGATACTGAGAAAAGATTTGGTAGAACACGAAGTGGTTTGCAGAGGAGGGAGAGAAGGTACGGGGTGAGCTCAGTCCATGACATGGACGCGGTATCCAGCAGGACAGTAGGCAGCCGTTCTCTGCGGCAGCGTCTCCAGGATACCGTTGGGCTGTGTTTTCCCATGAGAACTTACAGCAAGCAGTCCAAACCTCTGTTTTCTAACAAAAGAAAGATCCACCTCTCTGAACTAATGCTTGAGAAATGCCCTTTTCCTGCAGGCTCAGATCTGGCCCAGAAGTGGCATCTGATTAAACAACACACAGCGCCCGTGAGCCCTCATTCAACTTTCTTTGACACGTTCGATCCTTCCTTGGTTTCCACAGAAGATGAAGAAGACAGACTCAGAGAGAGACGTAGGCTTAGTATTGAAGAAGGGGTTGATCCCCCTCCCAATGCCCAAATACACACTTTTGAAGCTACAGCACAGGTAAATCCATTGTATAAACTGGGACCAAAGTTAGCCCCTGGTATGACTGAGCTGACCGGGGACAAAACCATAACACCTCCAGGGAGCTGTGACTCCGAAGAGGACACGACGACGCTTTGCCTGCAATCACGCCGGCAGAAGCAGCGTCAGATGTCGGGAGAGAGCCATGGCCATATCAGCAGGCAGGGGGCTTGGAAAGTGCACACTCAGATTGATTACATCCACTGCCTCGTGCCAGACTTGCTCCAGATCACAGGTAACCCGTGTTACTGGGGCGTCATGGACCGCTATGAAGCAGAAGCGCTTCTGGAGGGGAAACCCGAAGGCACTTTTTTGCTCAGGGACTCTGCGCAGGAGGACTACCTCTTCTCGGTGAGCTTCCGCCGCTACAACCGCTCGCTGCACGCACGCATCGAGCAGTGGAACCACAACTTCAGCTTTGATGCCCACGACCCCTGTGTGTTCCACTCCTCCACCGTTACGGGGCTTCTGGAACACTACAAAGACCCCAGCTCTTGCATGTTCTTTGAACCCTTGCTGACTGTATCTCTGAACAGGACCTTCCCCTTTAGTCTGCAGTATATCTGCCGGGCGGTAATCTGCAGGTGCACTACGTACGATGGAATCGATGACCTTCCTCTACCCTCAATGTTGCAAGACTTTCTAAAGGAGTATCACTATAAACAAAAAGTCAGGGTGCGATGGCTGGAGCGGGAACCTATAAAAACAAAGTAAATGGAAATCAAAATAAGCTTCTGGAACGTGCTTTTTTTTTTTGTGTATTACAGTTTAACTGCAGCAAGCGCACCGATGGCGTCTGGCTTTTCTGCAATACCCTATTTAAGCTGAGTGTTAGTATCCTGTCAGATGCTGCCTGCTGTTAATCAAACTAAGTTGTGATGCCTCTTGGAAACAATAAGCAGACACAATTCTGCACGTTTTTTCATTAAGGCCTAATGAAAATATTTTTGCTAATTTCTAAATATTTTGTTTCCCTTTTATAGCTGTAGTAATTGGATGAAGAAACTATGAGGCATTTCCCATGGGGCATTCATGTAATGCTATTAAAGAAAGGCTTTATCGGAGGGGCATTTTGCTAATATTTGAAGTATTTTTTTAAAATTCTCTTCTTGAAAATTTTCCTCAACTCGAAGTAATAATTTAGCTCACAAACAAGTTTCCAAATACTAGTGAATATTTTCTTGTAATGAAGAGCAGTTCGTTAGAAGCAGTCCATTAAGAGTTAATGGTGCTTTGAGGCTAACAGATGAATCATGCTTTTCACAGTGTATAATGTTTCCTAATCATTAAGACTTGAATATGCCTGCTCAGTACTGTAATTCTGTTACAAACACTTGGAGATTTAAGTGGCATTGTTAGCAAAAGTAATACTGTCTCAGACAGTTAAAAATAGCTTCCAGTGTGAATTGCTGCTTCTGTGACAGGACACAGAATTAGATTATTGCTGTGAAACAGAAGGTTGTGGGTTTTTTCCAAAACAGATTTTGGTGTCCTGACTGCTAGTAAGTTACAATGGAAGGTAATAGTGACAAGAAAAAAATTCTTAAAGTTGTCTGATATTTTTATGGAGAACATGACAAGTGGTTGAATTATTATAATCAGAGTACAAAATCTGACATATCTGAAGCAAATGTCAGGTTTCAAAGGTACTGGTACACTTTATTTGTAAATATCTTTCCATCTGCGCTTTTAAAAATGTTTTAAAGTAATATGCACTGATGATAGTTTCAACAGATTACTTAGAAACAAGATTCTAACTTCTGTTTGCTTATTTACTTGGAGATGGAACTTAAAAGTAGTTCTATCTTAGATATTTTGCACTAAAATCTTGTTGGAATGCCCTGACCCCTGTTTAATGTTTTGTACCAATTCTGAGTGCTCCCTAGTTTCTTTACCAGCTGCTACAGTATTTGATTCCTTCCTTCTCTACGGCAGTGACCTGTGCGAGGTAGGAAACATTTTGGCTGCAAGTACAATAAACGTTATTCTTGTATGCTACACTAACCCTTCTATTGATGTATTTTTCTGCTTGCTGTGCCTTGTTCTGGCTTTTTGTGCTAATAAAGTACAGTATGTTCAGTGTTATACTTGTATATCTGCTCTGTTTTTATATATTCACCTAACTTGTAGCAGTTAAATGAATTTTGAATAGGCTTTTATTAGTATTTAGGATAGGTAATGCACAAGTACTGTGCAATTGAGTATTAGTTGGTCAGCACACCTTACTCCTGTTTTTTGTTACAGCAACTTGACAGTGTACACCATTGAATAACATTTCTGTAGTCACTGCAAGGTATTGGACTTGTGTGCAGGCATAGAGCATTTTACAGGTTTTTGTAATGCAAAGGATAAATGTTAAGCAAAAAGTGTTCTAAAGCATTATTGATCCCCTGTAATGGTTGCTGAAGGTGTTTCAGCTTGTTGTATAGGTAACTGCTAAGGTTAATATTTTGATACTCCCCACTGAGGAATGCTTATTCCTGTAAATTGACAGTACAGCAGTGGCATTTGTTCACTTTTAGGCTATTTTGATAAATAGATGTACACACAAGCTGGCCAAATGTCCTGTTTTTACCAAAGAATACTGTCAATTTATGTTGGGGTATTTTTTTAGTTAAAAAAAAAAAACAAACAACAAACTCAAGAGTGGAGAGGTGCAATTTTTGTTCTATCAAATATTTATCCCAAGCTATGATAAACCAAAGTATTTGACAACTTCATCTGAACCTAAGTAATGTATTCGTTTATGCTGGTAGAGCCTAAAGCTTTTACATCAATGGTGTTGTCATTATTCCTGAACCCACAATGCACCTGAAGAGGAGTGATTCAAATAATTTTGTAATGACTGGAACAGCACTACAGAATAGCTCGTACTGCGAGGGGTTAATCTGAAGCACCCAGAAAGCACTTTAAAACATGTGTTTATATGCTTGTGGAAAGTTTGTGATCTCGTTATGCATTCTTTGTAGTAGATTATCTTCTTTCATGTGTTAAAAGACTTCAACTGTTAAAATGGAATTTTGTTTAGAATATGTAAATACTAAGTTTATGTAATTGTGTGTACAACTGTGCTCTTGGTCTCTTTAAGTTTTGAATTGTGTATGTGTCATTGGATATGCAACTCTTGGTTTAAAATCTGCTCTAAGCATAAAAAGAGGAAAAAGTCACCAGCATGAAATTGCACCTAAGTGTACCTTCACTGTGTCGTTCTCACTGTTCCCTCAGTCGGATCTGAATGCCAGATGAGTTTACTTAAATTCTTGCTTTCAATATTAGTGTCATACAGTCAGCCTGCAACCAAGCTTTGTCCCGGTGCAGGGACCTGTTTTTCATTTACACTCGTTGCAGTTGCTTGTCATGAACTAGCTGTGCCATTGTCAATGTGGTCAGGAATACACATTCATCTAATTTTTAATCATGTGGTGGAATCTTTGGGAAAAAAAAAATAAAAACCCCAAACCCTTATCTCAGAAAGTTTGCTCTTGCATTTGTATAAATAATATTTATGGAGAGATTTGCTCCCCTAAAACACACATAAAAGGAATTATCTATTTCTCTACAACTTTTTTAAAGCTCTGCTTCACTGAAATATCCAGAATAATTTGCTAGTGCGGTTATGCTAAAATGAATCACTTTTTAAATTTTGATGGACTTGAGTGTTGACTATTCCAGTTGCAGTGTATTTCTTAATGAATACATTTTCAGTTGTAAAGGCATTAAAATGCTAGTAGGTGGAAAATGCAAATAGTTGATTTCTCGTTTGTTTCTCATTCTGGTTTCATTTAGAAAACCTTAAACATGTCTTAAAGAGGTGCACAAACCACAGTTTTTTGTTTTTTTTTTTTAATTTAACGGTAGGATTCAATGTAAAAAGGTACACTTGTATTATTCCAATCTAATTTGGTTTCATGACAGATAAGTTTTTGAGCCTCAGTCTTGTCAGGTGTTTTTTTGAGGTGATTCTCATTTCAGCAGAAAGAGCTATAGAAAGTGCTTACTCTGTAGGAGGGTTTTGTGAGAAATCTTACCAAAGGTATTTTATGTCTCTGTGGAATTGGAGAAAGGAAAATGTAGTATATTATGAGTATCCAGGAAGGGTCTATGAGTTTAGGATCTCTTAGCAGTTTTATGAGGTCTATGATGTTTATCAGTTTTAAATGCATAATTCTTGAAAAATACTTGTAAGACAAGTACACTTGTTCAGATAATTTACTTGTCAGAATGGAACTTGTGAAGAAAATAAGTTGCTAATTAATGTTTTGCATTTACGTACTTTTAAATTTCATTCTCACTTGAAGACTTGCTGCTTACAAAATGATAGTCCTTAAATCAGAAGCATAGAGTTGTGAAAAGATATGTCTGTTTTTCTGTAGTGTTTGACAATATGAAGTCAAGCCTTACAGATGTCACTCAAATCCTTAAGTCCATGTTTAACTTTAAGGTTCAGCACTACTTAGAAACAAGCAAAGATTCGGAGTTTCTGTAGTAGAAAACCTGTTTGCTCCAGTCTCCATGTGCAAGCCAAAATATTTGCAGAATGCGTTAAAGCTTTTCTCTGATGCAGAATTGCATGTAAGACAGAAATTGTCATTGTCAGAAGTTGCTGAGTACCAGAAGATATATCTGCAGGCATCATGGTTATTTTTTTTTTCAAAGTTATCTTGAAAGACAGTATTTAATGGAAAAAGATGAACTGAATCTTAGTTGATTCTTTTCTAAAATAGTGTTTCTCCATTTAAGACATTTAAAACTCATATTTAAAATTATGAAAGCACTTTTTCAGCCTCATTTTCTGAAAGTTTTGTTGTGAAGTGAGCATATATGTGCCAAACCTTAGTCTGTAAGTATCTGGCACATGTATATTTATATGTTAATAAGATGCCTCCAAGCATGTTTACCTTCATGGTCTTTTTTGAAGCTACTGAAGTACACCAATATGGTGAGCATTAATATATTGAATTCTAAAAATTCTGTCTGTTTTCTGTCTGTGTATGGCATGCTTTGCAATTAAAAGGACTATTTTATTTGTATCTTCACCTGCATCTATATATTATGACCAGTTGATTGGTATGTTTTTTCCTGATGTTGTCACACTTACCTAAACAGTTGTCTCTGGACTGTGACCAAAGGAGATTTTTCATACCTGTTTATTTTTAAGTAGGAATCAAATCAGTTGGCTTTTAAAGTATTAATTCCTATGGAGCATGGTGTAACACTGCTAATTGCTCTCTTCCTTTTTGCAGTATTGATGTACAGAGAATCATTTAGCTTGACCATGGGTTGTATCTGTTGAATGTAGTTGACTTCAAATGTCTGAATTTTAAGCTTTTTTTTTTTTAATTGAAAATGCTCCTGATGAGGACTTTGAAAAGGAAAAGGTTTGATGTTTTTATGTCAAAATACCTAAAGTGAATGTTTTGCAATGAGATAAGGATCTGTTGAAGATGCTTTTAGAAGTTTTCCCCATCACTGTCTTAAATCAAGACTCTTAAAAAAAAAATCAAACCCCAAACAATCTCTTGATGACTTAAACCTTACAATCTTTTGAAAACTGAAAAGAAATCTGGTGCTTTTACTTAATTTGTTTGCATATTGCCAGAAATATTTAAGAATAATTGTTTTGAGAAGCAAATTAAATCTGTTATTTCAATGAAGCATTGCCATTTATGATTTTATAAAATGCTCCATTTACAAAAATTGTCTATCAACAGGATGTTAACCTGATACTATATTTGTTGTTATCAGGGTAACTGTTGTGTGTATGCTTTTCGAGCTGAGTAAGTGTTCACTTTGTAAATTTGCATTAAGGCTACAGCTGCTACCAGTGAGGTTCCCTAGGGCCAACACAATGAATATATGAGCTGAAGCTCCTGGTGCTTGACCCTTTTTTGTCTTCAGTAGGAAAAAAAGTGTGTAACTCTGTGCAATACAGCTCATGTTACAAATTTCCATGTTAAGCACACAGCAATGCTGACAAGCAGAAACATATCTGAACTTGCTTGTCTGGAGTAAAGCAACCTCTCTGACTTCTCAGCAGGAGCTGTAACTTGGTGGCACGTTGGCAAAGAGGAAGCAGACATAGGTTTTTCTCTTCCCTGAGCAGCTGTTAAAATGAACACGGGGTGTACTTCCTGTGTGATAGGGTATCTGAACTCCTTAGAGCCCTGAGAATTTTAATAGCGTTCGGAAGATACAGAAGCACTTGGCTGCTTTGCCACTTCTTGCTTTCGTGCTTGTAGTTTTGCAAAAGCTTGAAGAGATATATTTATTAAAATTGAATCTATGTAGTCACCAACTGTATAAGCACTGCTTTGTAATATCTTTACAGAGATATCAAATTCCTACACAATTATATTTAAACTGTTTTGGGAAAATGAATAATGACACTGTGGGCACAAATTAATTCAGATTGCACTATAAACTTTCTTACCAGAAGCCTTCATTCTTACAAAGAACTATGCGATCCCTACACAGAAACTGTAGCTTTGGTGGCGCGCTCTTTGGTAGGTGTCCAAAACAGCGGCATCCAGACGGTCCCTGGACCTTTTCTGACATTCCAGTTGAGGGGCCTGGCAGGCCCGCTGGGCACTCGAGGAGTTGGCTGGCAAGCACGCCGTGCCGAGCGTCACCCGATGCCAGCACCTTGTGTAACTCTGCTGGTTTAGGTCTCCCCAGCTTAGATGGTTTTTAACTCACTGCAGCTTAAATGTTTCTCCACCCTGCCTAATTTGTCTTTGTTATTTGGTTGCCAAACTGTCTTGCATCTTAATAGAGTAAGAAAATAATGTGATTTATGGCTACCCAACCAGTGTATTAAGTAATAGATGGCTCTGTCTTAATAAACGGGGTATAAACTGCCATATTGGTTTCTTTTTATATTTGTTTGGGAGCAAAAAGTTGTGGGGTTAATGAGTTTATTTTAAGTCCATGCTGTAAATGCATAGTTTTACAAATATTTAGTTGCACATGTCAAGAACAATAATCAGTAACTCATGTTAGTTATAGTACTTTTCTGTTTCACCTAAAGTACTTGAGTGAAGAGATCCACAGAATGACAGTTTTTGTCTTCAGAAGTTTTATCATTCTCTGAAATTAATCAATTAGTTTAGCAAGTTTTCACTTAAATCACTTAAAGTGTTTGTCTCTCCAGCTGTGGGCTAAGGACATGTTTTTGTGACATAGATGTGTCTTCTAGAGCACAGCCCCCAGGAGCACAAACTCAGGAACAGATGTAGATGTCATCCTGTAAACTGAGAGCATTTCTTCTCTGTGCCTGATGGGAGCTGCTCTCAAAGCAAATTAGTGCAAACCCTATAGCTAATTATGAAAACAGCAAAATGCTGCTGGTGAGCAGTTATAGCTGGGCACGGCAACAACCATGTGACAAGCTGAAGAAGTGTCGTGGGCTGCTCTGTGGAACTATTTTGGGCTTCTTAATTTGTTAATTATATATTTTCTAGACCATTGCTCCTAAAAATACATTTAGTCTAGGCTTCATTGGAGTATTTATATCTCATCACTGGTGAACTAATAGAAAACTGAAACCCTGAAAACAAACCGTGTGGTTTTGGCTGTTTTATATAGAGATTGCCCTTGTAGTTTTAGCTTCATTGGTACACGGAGACGCCTATGTGTCTTAAATTCACCTGAAATAAATCCATAATTGATTAAGAAGTGGAAGTTATGGAAATTGATTCGCCTGTTGTAGTGGTGGGTTTGAAATACTGCTCTCAAATTCTGTAAAACTTACGGCAGATAATATTATATTAAGTATTTTATGTATTTAGCTAAGGAAAATGCAGGCACAGTAATACTTCAAAAGGGTTTCAAAACACCGGGTGTTCTGAAGCTAAAGTTCCTAAGATCAGTATCTTCTGCATCGCTTTGCTAGGGAAGGGAATTTTAGGAGTCTCTTAGAAAGCTGCTGTGTTATGACTTGGCAGGTACCTAGAAGAGAACATGTCAGTATATAGAATAGATGTAGGAGAGGCCCTGCAAAGAACTTGTCTGTTATACTAGCACGGGTTAGGGCAGAATCCGTTCCTAGAGGGTTTTCTTGGCCTTCTAAGGGTCCAGTAAGCATTTATTTGGTTTCCTAGATTGAATGCAAGATTTGTAAGCACAGTAGAGATTGCTGAAGTGACGTTGCTGCCACTGAACACAGAACACCTGGACAAACAAATCCATAAGAAAGGTTTGTGTTGTCACTTCACCTCTGAAACAGCTGGTGGTGTGAGGAACATTAGAGTGGTTTCACATCTGAGCTTCCCAACATCTGATAGCTCGGGTGTGGATGAAATAATGAAACCTGCTTGGAAGACTTTTCACTTCACTTTCCCATCAGGTGTTGTGAGGTATCTGGAAGTCAAAGTTGTAAACCTTCAGTGGGGATTTCACAGCTTCTCATGAAAAGTTACCAAATGAATAAACATTTCCATTTGCAGGGTTTCTGATCTTCAGAATAGCATTAGCTGCAGCTCTCATCTGTTACTTTAGTAGGAATAAGTAAATTCATCTTGATTTCAAGAGTGGGACAAAGACTTCACAGGACCACGAAGAACTGCTTGGAATCAGACTGGCTGGATGTGGGGTAAGTGGGATGTGTTGCTGCTCAGGTTTCCCTTTCGTGGAAGAAGAGTGATGATATTTGATTCATCTGTGAAACAGTTTGTGCTCTGGTGAGGAGCACCACGTGTGTGACACTCTCCCTTCAGCGGGTGGTAGAGCTGAGGTAGGTGTGTGTGTCTGTGCTTGAGTGGTTTTGCTCAGGGATGGCTGACATGATGTACACAATACATGACGTGGTGTGACACCGAGTGCCAAATGCCCTTTATGGCCTAACCCAGCCTTTGTTAAGCCATACTTTGGGTTTTCCCACGTTAAGTGTGTTTGCTCCTTAGAAGCTCTGTTGTGGAGACACTGGCTTTTGCCTTCTTGCTTTTGTAATTTTATTTTTTGTGTCCAATCTGATAAGGCTGATAAACCTGCATGCAGTGTGTGAGGAGAATTTCCTGGCATGAGCTGAGGAATTGCTGAGATTGTTATCATTCTGTACTACAGAAGCGCCCTGTTTTATTTATACACCGTTTGTCTTCAGTTTCATTATGTGCCAAGAAGAAAAAAGACAGACTTTCCCTTCAAGTGGTTGCTTGTATAACCATTCATACTACGGGCATGCAGCCGCCTCGATACTTCAGCTAAATGCTTTTCTGCCCTAGCAGTGCTTGTGATGATGCTCTCCTCTCCACCCCCAGCCTGGCACATATTGTGTACTTACGGTTGGAGGACACTTTCATCCTTGTTCTTTTAAATGTCCATTGGAGCCTGAGCTATCCAGCTTTTCTTTTAAACTGCAGGTTTGCTTTTCTGACTTTGTGGGCATGGCTTTGCATGAAGGCTGTGGCTTAAACTGTTCCAGATGTGGTGGAGTCAATGCTGACCATCAGATGAGTGCTGCCAGTGTTTATGCTGTTCAGGAAAAAGCCAGTGGGAAACATTCTGTGAGTAGGGTTTTAACTCAAGTGTTTGCAAGAAACAGTAACAGCTTCAGCTTTTTTTTTTTTTCCCCTAAATGATTTTAGCTTCATCTTGATTCCATACTTAAAGGAGTGTTAATCTATGTGCTTGGTCACCTCAACTGTATCTTTATTTGCTTGTTTGTTTGTTTTGCTATATTGGAGAGTAAAGGAAAAGAAGGGGGAAAGTACTTGTAAGTAGTTCCAGCGCAAACTTCGAAAGAGCTATTTCCAAGACTGGTATCTGTGTCACTTTAAGACCTCCGTAAATTCTCAGGTGTCTGGCATCTCTGGCTGGAATTGAAGATTGGCACGGGCTCCAGAGAGGTCGAGCACCGCCCTGAAGCACTACTTGGCTGCAGCCCTTGGTGGATGCCTTGGAAGTCACTTTCCAGCAGGTCATCACTTGCTGCATGCACTATGTGCCTTCCAGAGCTTGCCCTGAGTCCTGCTTTCTGGCAGTTTTAACTTCTTCACAAAGCTTCCTTTTCTAATCCTTATGCTCCTCCCAGGGCCAGTGCAGCCTAGGATGGTCTGAGGCTCTGAATGTGGCTCAATCTTCCTTGGCTTCCGTGGGGATACCTATTGTAGGTTGAAGGAGAGGGGATTGGGCACAAGAGTTGATCCCCATTTCAGACTGGGCAGAGAATGGATCCTAGTGGCCAACCTTGCTTTCCATGCCTGTGGTTAGAGAGCTTTTACTACTCTCCTTTAGCCAGAAGTTTCGGGGTGACAGGAGAGAATTTGACTTGGCTCTTGCCTGAGTAAACCTACAGACCAAATCCCTCCATCCTAATAGGGCCAGTTCTGGCATCCCCTTCATCATGTACAAAGTAAGAGATTGTGCTCATCTGCCTTGGTTAATGCAACAGGGCTCTCCTCGGGCTGCCTTCTCCTGGAGTACAGAGATAATGTCTGTACCCATATAATAAGCAATTTGCACTCTGAGCAGTGAGCTGCCTTCAGTTCTGTGTAAGGAGAATTTCTGCAGTATAATTGCCCCCCCTCATGTTCTTTCAAAGGGCTCCTCTTGGTTTTCTCAAAACACTGTCTAGTCTTACTATGTCCATTTTTAACTTGACTCAGTAATAGCTTATAATTTGTTGTGGTACAGCAAGTTTTGCCAAAAATAACTAAGTAATTAACTAATCAGTAACAATCAAGTAGACACTGATCAACACTGTGCTTCAGAGTTGCTCACAGTCTTTTAAACCAGCATCTCACTCAAGCTCTATTCATTGCCCTTAGTCATATGGTCCTCAGTGTTAAATCATGACTTTGCTTTTCTGTTGGGAGATACCCTAATTAACAGCAGCAATGAATGCTTAAGCCAAGTAATTAGATTCTCTCCTTCAAGTTTAGTCATCACTTCTCTGCAGGGACATGTTCTTCCCTTGCCTTCTGGCACACTGTTTGATGTCTGAGCTTCTTAGTGAAAAGTTTGTTTGTTGCCATCTTTCCTGCTCAAGCACTGTTTTTCTCCTCCATCCTGCAATGGGTAGAAACCTTATGGATTTAGAAACATTACCTTTCATTCTCTTTCAATTTTCATCTCTAGATGTTATTTTTAAAACCTCTTTCCTTAGCAAGTATTTTAATTGGATTAGACATCTATGAAGATCAGATGGCTGAGCCCATAGCAACCATTCTGCTGGCTGTCAAATTGATGACAAGGGGTGAGCAGTGCATGCCCTTCTAGCTGGCCCTCCCTGCACTGCCTCTCTCTTGACAAAACTGCCTTTTGCACTTGCTTTACTGTTTTATCTGAGTTTTGTGGCTAATTACAGTTTTCCCCCAAACTGCAGATACACATATCTGAATCATCTCATTTTATCTTGGAGATTGAGGAACCTTTTGGTTTTCTTTTTGGACAGCATGAAATTTTTTGGGACCACCCTCCACAATGTAAGTCCAGGTACTCAGCTCTTTTATCTAAAGGTTGTGGAACCAACCTATAGGTGGTTGTGACACCATCTATAATGAAGGTGAGAAGATGGAAATATTAAATGTGGTTAAAATGCCACTCTGCAAGCTCGGACTACTCAGGTGAACTGGGGTAATGAAAGCAGCTCCCTGGAAGTGTGGTTGCACCTTTACCAAGGAGTGTGCTGATGTGAGGGCTTCCAGGAATGGTGAGCTTTCAGCAGAGCAGTGCCCTGCTCCCCTCTCTCCAAGGGACTGCAAAATACTGCACCTCATCATTTATTCAGATTCCAGGGTTGTCAACCAAGTGGAGAGTCTGTGGAAATGGATGTTGCTCCTGTAAAAATGTTGTTGTGACCTCTTGTGTAGTGAATATGTGCTTTAAAAGACATATGCTTTTTATAGTTAATTATCTGAAAGATTTCAAGCTTATTGAAGTTGTGCTTTGGGAGGATGTTTCTCTGTGCCAAGCCAATCTCTTTGCAGGGATGAGGAAAAGACTGAAAGACTTTAGGCAAATGTCTTCACATAAAGGTTTTTAAACTAATCAGTAAACATGCAAAAAAGTTTAAAACTTTCTTACAATGTGTTAATGTACAGAATGACCTTCCAAATTCTACAGCTTACTTACTTGTGCATATGTATCTCTGTCACATCCCCACCCAGAACTCACTGTGCAGTTGTTAGTCAGCACAGACATTAGGTGAAAGTTAGAAGGTGTGCTTGGCATGTGTGTGATGGGTTATAGAATCATAGAATAGGACTGAGTTGGAAGTGACCCATTGGGGTCATTGCATCCCAGCTCCTGTTTAGGTCAACTGGTGTTGGAACCCAGGTTAAAAATGACACAGCTGGGATTCCTCCTGTATGAGATCCAGACCTGGATCAGCACATCACCTACAATTTTCTGTAGGTGATCTTGTAGATCTAGAAATACAGAATTTGAAGCCACAGGTTTTAATAATTTATGTTTTGTCTTGATTTGATTGGTTTATTCCACAGTGATTAAATGCTGTTGTGTGAGATGAGAAATTAGCATGAATTTACAATGGGGATGTAAGGGAAAGCTGTGAGGGGCTGTTTTGATTTATTGTGAGAACTTGAGTAGGTAGACTCAGAAACAGTGGACTGGGTTAGGCAGCACTGCCTGTGTGGGGGGCTGGGAAGCATTCATGGAATACCTTGTGGAATGCACCCCTCAGCTCTAGCTCCCCACTCAGCCAGCCTGTCAAATTATTGCAGCTTTTGAGCTGTGCATTTGAATGTTGTCTGCACAGAAGCTGCAACATGGGGAAGGTGGCCACAGATAGTGCAGGCTCACCTCTTTTCTCAAAATGTCCCATAGCACGGCCATGAGGCCACAGTTGCTCCACTGGCCTCCCTCTGTAAGGCCACGCTC
This sequence comes from Calcarius lapponicus, assembly GCA_039654755.1. NCBI lineage: Eukaryota > Metazoa > Chordata > Aves > Passeriformes > Fringillidae > Calcarius > Calcarius lapponicus. The sequence goes on along the minus strand of CM077465.1, from coordinate 71,495,041 downwards.
TTCCAGGAACACAGCTGTGCTTTGTTCAGTGTTGGCATTAGGTCACTGCTCCAAATAAGAGATTTCTTGTTGTGTATTTGTGGAAAGAAAGTTTGAGTCTCCTTTATTCCTCGCTTACCATGTCTGGCCTGGGATCCAGTGCTGTTTGGTGGCCGGTCAGGCTGCCTGTGTGCTCACCCTCTGTCGTGTTATCCCATAGTGTGCAGGTTGAGTCAGCTTTCTCTTTGTCCTCAGCAACCAGCCTGGGAGACAGTGCTCGTGCTCCCTGTTGCTCCCAGGTCTTCCATGCGTACTTACAGTCAAACTTTTTTAGGATGAGCCCTGTGGCCATCCTGGAGCAGCTTTGCCAAAAGCAGTCCTACGCAGCCATGGCAAAGGCCTCGCACACAGCTCGTGCTGTGGCAATATTGAGATGGCCAAAGGTTCATCCTGATGACTTCCAGTGAGGGGAACCAGCTGCAGGGACATCACAGGTAACTGTCCATTGTACAAACATCCCAATATTTGGTGTTTCAGGACACGCCCCAAAGAGTTTTGATCACAATCCCAGCAGTTGCTTGTGCAACAGAAAGGCTGTTCAGCTCCTCAGAGATGATTGAGATGGGCTGTGTGAACACGGGGCATGGTAATTCACTTACACGTGTTGTCACTTCAACGAAGTTCTGTGTGTCTCTGTGCCTTGTGTGTATAATTGTGACTAAAAAGGTAGACATATTTAAAAACTAACTTGGATTTTTTTCTTTGTTTGTTTGTTTGAAGCTGGCATGGGGACAAACTGTAAGTAATTCACTGTCTTTTCTTTCCTATTGCAATTGTTGAAATTTAAATAGACGAGATCTGCTGTTCTGATGATGATGCCTGGTCAGTGGGATTTTTGGGTGGTTTTTTTTCTTTCTTTTTTTTAGATTTGTTTTTAAATCTATTTGATTAAAATTTATGTACCATTTACTTTGCCTGAAACTGTTAAATGGATACATAGGAGAAAATCTGTGGAAAGGGTTATTTTAGTATTACAAATTAATATACATTATGACATTAGCGTTTTACACTGCAAACTGGGACATACCCACATTCCTGTTCCTAATGGGACTACTCATTTTGGGATGGAATCACCTATTTATACCAATTTATTATGTGAAACAGTAATGTCCCTTAATGGCAACACCTGAAAGGTCTATCATGTGTGAAGAGACGCATTAAAACTAGTGAGAATACTGTAGCATTCTGAGCTATAAAACATAAAGAAAAGTCTATTAACCAAAGAATTTTTCTGTTATGAGAGCTAGAGATAATAGTCAGAATAGACATCATATTTACATTAAATTTTGTTTGTGATAATGAAGGAAGTTGGACTGATCTGACATTTGTTACTTCTGAGAAAAAAAATCCTCAATAGTGTGTTTTTCAGATTTGAGAGGTTTTTTTAGAAAACAAAAATTTATAGCCATCTGCATTGTTTGCAGACTTTTAAAGTGTCTCCTGAAGCCAGGGAGGCCTGAAAATACTGAATTCATCACATAAAAATTATATTTGTCTCCAGGCTTGATACCTTAAAGAGCAGAATCTGGCTGATGAAACTAAAATATACTCTTAAAGATTGGCTGAATGCTTTGAAGTAGAGGAGAAAATATTCTGCTAAGTGTGGAGATAAGCAGAGATATAGTACTGGTGTAGGATTGCCATTGGCCCTCTTATGGCAGCTATGTGAGCTAAATGCTGTCAACAGCTTTCTTCTGTTTTTCTGAATTCAGAGATAAGTCAAATCTGCAAACACCCAAGCTTCTCTGAGAAGCTTTAACAGGCACTGGGGACAGCTGAATGGGTTCAGACTTTATTGCTCCAGCAAAGTCAGTCTGTTACCACGATGCTCTAGGGAACTTGCTTTGTGGTGCCTTGGAACAAAAAGCTCCAAGTTTTCTTTGCTTGTTGGCTGTGTGATTCTAGCAGGGTAAAATCTAGCAGGGACAAATTTGTTAGGAGAAAAAGGCCCAGCTTGTACCTTACAGCTTTTTGGGCTGTTAAAAGTAGTAGTAAGCCCTCCAAAGAGATCATTTTGCTATCAGAGGATACTGGCAAGCATCATACACAGACAACTGTTATTTCAGGCTATTCCTTCTTGCCACACTCAGTTTAACTGACTATTTAAAACTGCTAAACCCCAAAACGTTGTGGCAGTTGCCCACTAGACAAGGAGCACTGCAGCTTAACTGGCTCAAGGACATCAGATGCAATTGTTCCTTGCTCTAAATCTTCTCACTTGATACCTCCTCTGAAATGATAGTTCCATCTGATCCACAGAGTTGTGTGGGACATTTTTCTTCTCTGTGGTGTGTCTGCTGTAAGCTCTGAGTGATCATCCTGCTGTGAAGGTTTTATGCCAGCCCTATCCAAGGAGCTCCCAGATGCATGTCAGGAAACAAGTCAAGCACAAGACTTGTCTTGCCTGTTCTCATTGTCATGGGAGCCTTGAGCCACAGTTGCTGTCCAAGGTTCTCTTCACTTGATTTAGGAATTTACTTCAATGGTTGTTTTTTTGCTGCTTCCCAACTTCTGTGCATTAATTTTATTCTTTAGAAAATTCTAATTCTATCAGTAAGTTTTGTCCCCCCCCTTAAATTAGAAAGGAGGAGATAGATGACATCAGGGCTTGCTGAATGGACATTTAGCATGGGTATGACCATATCACAGGTTCAAAGCCTGCCCTGACAGTGAAGGTCTTAAAGTCACATCTGTAGCACAAATGATTCATAGTTGATGAATTTTATAGTACAGACCTTTAATATTGGAACCTAAATTTGTCAAAACCCATCATTTCCCTTTCAGTTGAACACGTACAGCTGTTGCAAACTCTGCTGCATGCTGGTACCAAAAAATACCACATTTTTCTTCTACAGTTTGAACAGGAAATAATTGTGGTTTCTCAGATGCCACTTGGAAGCAGCAAGTTTTTATAGCTGGCTGACTTTAATAACTGTAATTTGCACATGCAGTCCTGCTCCAGCTGTGCACCGGGCACCGTGAGTCACTGTCCAAACCCGTCCCTTGGGTTCAAACTGCTGTTACAGAGATGATTCTAAAATACTCCTGAGGATCTTCTGATCTGTTATCCCTTCTGGTCAGGCAGCTGTGTTGTGGCAATTTTAGATGGTTTTCCTGGAGTTTGCATAGGCATATCCTACATTGCAGGCTCCAAGTCAGAGCTGGGAGCAGGGGAGCAGGCTGTCCCCAAGGAGCAGTGGCCAGGCCAGGGATGGGCATACATGCTGATCTCATCCCAGAGCATAGCAGACAAAACTGTGTAGGTCACTGTGTTTGTCACCAGTGTCATCCTGGACCTTCCCCTGAGGGCACATGCTAGCCTGGGGAGCCTTCCCACCACTGCTGTTCACCCCCTTGTGCCTCTTTGCTCTGCTTCTTGTGGCTGTCACTTCAGCATTTTTCCTAGTTGGTTAATTTGCTATGAACATCAACCAAGAAATCCAGGAATTTGTCCACTTTGTCAGAAGAAGCCACAGTTTAAATACTCTTTTATTACATTTTTATGAATCATACAATACTCTATAAATTCCTTACCATCTGCAAAACTCAGATCAGTTTATTAAACAGCTCAGTTTTGCCTGGTGTGGCTGTAAAAAGTAAAGAAACTGAGGCAGAAAAGTGACATTCACTTCCTCTTGCTGAATGGCCTGTAAGAGAACTGTGGGTAAGGAGTTTATTTACTTCCAGCTTTTGCCATGCTGTAAATAAAGTTCAAAAACTTAAATATTTTTTAAATTCTTTAAAAATAATTATAACAAATGCCTTCCTATTTCATACATTTCCTGCCCACATAGCATATTTACATATTACATGTAGCTGGAAGGTATAATTAGAGATCCCTGTTCAGGCACCTGACTCATAGCACCTTTAGCTTTCCACCATAAATAGGCATGTTCAGCTGAGACTGCTCGTGACGTGATGCCTCAGCCTGTGCACAGAAAGCGCCCTCTGCTACGGATCTCTAGGGTAAATTTCAAAATCAGACTTCTTTTCCACAGCAGAAGGCCATTTGAGTGATTCCCAGCAGATGTTTGCCCAGAGCCTGGCCCTCAGCCCACTGCTGGTTTCATCGGGGGGGTGAAGGTCACCTCCAAGTCAGAGCAGCCATGAGACATCCTCTAAGTGAAGCGTGGTGAGACTCAGGGGATCTGTCTGTGGCAGCTTTGCTGGAGGCAAAGAGCTCATGCTCTGCTCTGAGAGGTGCTTGGTGGCAAAGCACTGTGTCTGTGCAGAGCAGCTGGCCATACTGAGAAATCAGGTAAATGGGTCTGATTTCCTTATGTGCTGAGGCATGCAGGAGGTGAGGAGAGAGCTGTTTGATGGTATCTCAAGGAGTGGTCTGCAATTGCACTCAGTAGTGCTACTACTGCCTGTAGCATGTATTGGAACTTGGAAATACAGGACTTTGTCCAAGAAATGTCAAATCTCCCTTGCCTAAGATGGGAACATGGCTGAGGTGCTGTGTGTGTTATCTGATGCTTTGGGAGGTCCTTGACTGTGTGTGTGTGAATTGTACCACCAATTGAGTAGGGTGGTTTTCCAGCAGGATCAAACTTGGGCAAATCCCCTGTGCAGCCATGAGCAATATCTGAGTAAGACTTTCAAAATTTTTGTAATACCCTTAGCAGTAGCAGGTTACATGGACTATAGCACATATGTACCCAAGATTTCCAGTTTCCTGGTAAGCCTGAGTGGATTTACTGCATAGGGGTTCCAGTCACTGCTGGACACATTCTGAAGTGCTGGGAAAACATGGAACAATAGCTCTAAGTGGGAAAAAGATATACTCAGCATTCTCTACAAAAAAATTATAGTTGGCCTATAAGTCCACCCCTGTGTCTTCATTGGTTAAAAAGCCAGTCCCATACACTTTCCTGAGTGCTGTGAAATTGTATAGTTCATCAGATCTGACCCAGTCTGTAAAGAAATGTTTACTGTATACTCTCAAGAGATTATCAGCAGTCCTGGAAGGTTGCTGAGCTTGATATCTCTCGGCTGACAGAACAAATCCACATAGGATGCAGAGCAGGATGTGGTTTCTCAAGCAGAATAGCGACATTCTTGAAGGAGGCTACAGGCAGAGGGAATCTTAATTTTAGTTATTGAACACAGAAGCATTTATCTGCTTATGCAACTCTTAGAAGGGAAGAAGAACATGGTCATTCTGTGCAGTCCTCTGCTGAAACATCGTAATAACTAAAATTGTCCTTCAAACAGCAAAGTGGCAGCAAATGTCACCTGGAAAAATTAAGAGACTTTACACTCAGAAATGGCTTGACCTTGTATCACGGTCTCCAAAGCTGCACGTAGAAGTCAAGGGATTTCTCTAACATTAGAATGGTATTTGTTGGGTCTCAAATGATGGGGTTTTGCAAATTAGCAATCTATCCAATGAATGATATAATAAGATTTTGTCTAGCAAAACCTGCTGCCAACATTTAAAAATATCTACTAAACCCTCTTCCCATTAAAACAGTCTTGTTAAAATTGTCTGTTTCAAACAGAACAATATTTTGCTGTTCTTGGTTATGTGGCTTTCCCCCTCAGATTTCTGTGAAAGCATGTGTTTCACAAAGCATATCGAAGTTGTCTCAGGGGCAAAAATATGTAAACATCAAGTGTGTAATTTTCTTGAAATCCCCTGCGAAATGGCTGGCCATGCTGCCTTAACCACTCAGAGGCATAAAAAGAAAAGGATTTTGCAGGCACTCCAAGCCTGGGTGTGTGGAAGAGCTGAGATGAACCTGTGGTTCTGCAGTCACCAATCAGGAAGTCACCCAAATGCATTTTATGTTGCAGTTTCCCCATTTGGGAGGCAATTACTGTGTATAGGTTCTGCTAATGAAAAATATGACACAAGGTCCATGTGTGGCTGGGTTGGCCCATACCTGTTTCAGCCATACCTGCTGTTGTGATGCATAATCCTGGCTCATGTTCCTGGGAAAGTGCATCCTGCAGCACTGTGGGTGGGAAGTTTCTCTTGCACTGACTCCACATTGAGCTCTTTCTTCTTAATGCAGCCAGTGGACTTAAGGAGGACAAGCTCACTTCTTCCTTGCCTGGCTGTCAGGGTGAATCATTAACCAAGCATTTGAATGACAAACCAAAATTGTTTGTTGAGTGCCTTTTGCAGTCTGCATGGACACTTTGCCTTCTGCAGGAGGTATGGTTTGCTTCTCCCATGGAACAAGAGCCCCACAGACTCCCTCTGCTCCACAGCGTGCTTTAACCAGACCTGAAGTATGTATATAATAATACACAGATCTATATCTAGCTATATAAATATATATATGTACTGAACTATATAATCTATATTATAGATATAGAACTTCTATATATGTATATAAGTTGCTCCTGTGTTGCTCCTGCTTTATGGGTGAGGAAAGGGGATGGTGTACATATCCCGGACAACGAAGTTAACTTTTCCTTGTACTCTTCCTTTGTACCCTGCCAAGTCTTTTAGTAAGAAGAATTATAATCCTTCTCCTAGCAGCAATTCATGAACTGAAATCATTCTCTAGGATGATGATGATGACATGCCAGTTCTTGGTATATGGACATGAGTCCTGAGATCCCACACATGGATACACAAAAGGACTGCACAGTGCGCTGAAGACTGGGGAGAAGATACCCTTGTGTGAAGGGTAGAACCTTCTTTTCCTAATGGCTGCTTCAAGTGTTTCCTCCATAGATCTTTTTACCTGTCTTGAAACCATTTCCTTGATGCGCTGGGCTGTAAATCCTTGAAGGAATAGCATGGTCTAGGTGGAGGTTGGTTGGCTTTGTCCTTTTTCCATGAGCCAAGACCGAAGAATTACTGAAATGTTGCAACTATCAATTGGGTGAGTGCTTTCATTGTAAATCTGTAAATCCTCTTGACCCCTATTTGTAAGAGATGAATGGGAGTCTGCAGCCCACCTACTCATGCCACTCCCATTCATGTCAGAGATACAACAGCAAATACTTCTTCCTCCCTATTCAATGCAAGAGCATTTATCTGCCAGTGTTCAAACTGCATTTCCTTGACATAAGAAAAACTGTCTGGATAATTAACTAATACAGTTAAAACACACCAGTTTGAGCAGATGTTCTTGTCTGTGCTTTTAATGTGAATGGCCTTGATTTTGCAGCCAAGTCAGTGAGATGGCACCTGAATGCAAGGGCTTGGGTTTGTGAAGCTTTGCAGAATGGTGGCCTATATTTATATTTCTCTCAGAACCTCTCCTTATACTGCACACAAACCTCATTCAGAGAGTTTTACTGAGACAGCACATTCAAGCCTTCATTATTAGGGGATGTCTGCAATGCCATTGTCTGTTTGACATTAATTCTTCCAGCTGTGCATTTATGTATTACAACTGCCCTGATTTGTTTGGTCACACTTTGTCTTCTGCAGTGTCCTCGTGCTGTTCAGCACTAGTGATGCTGACATTGGACCTGGGCTGTGTGGCAGATGAGGCTGTCCTCTATCAGAAAAATATGGGAATATATGGAGATATCAGAAGAAATGCTGGTCTCTTCACTCACCCTTGGCTCTGTAATTTCATCATCCAGCCATGGAGGACCTGTGCAGGCACAACTGGCCAAGGTAATGGGTGAGCACAAGCTGCAGCTCTGCAGGAGATAGGGACCTCTTGCCCACAGCAGGAACAGCAAGTAACTGCAATTCTCAAAAGTCTTTACTGGGTCCTTAACTGCAGTATTTCCTTGCCCTGTAATCTGGCCAAATTTAGGTAGGTTTTAATAGGGATAGCCATGTTTCTACCACAAAGGTCACTTCTCTGCCAAATTTGAAAATTTCAGTTCTGAAGCTAGAGATCCTCATATAAAATGTTGCGTGGATTTATTTAATATGTGCCAAGCAGTATATTTTTCCTTTAATAATATTCCTGGAAATGGCTGAACTGTTTTGGCTAAAGCAGATGCTGAACTGTTTGAAACTAAATTCTCAGTGCTAAAGTTGGGCAAAGTAGAGTAACATGCCATTTTGTTGACACTGAGGAAGGCTGAGCACCATGGCAGCAGGGAGGGGAGGTGGCACTGCTGGTCAGCAAACCCAGGAAACCAACAAGTGCTGCTTTTAGGAAACTGCCAGCTTGAAGCCAGTGAGGAACGTCCTTGGGCTCCCGCACTCTGAGTTTTGTATGTTCACCTTAAATGAAAACCCAGAGGCATCAGTGCTACTTTCAGCTACCTTGAACTGCTTAAATATGTAGTTTAAATCACCCAGGCTCCTTTCTTCCTACCTGTATTGCCCCTGGGCTTAAGACTGGATCTATACATGGAATCTATAGTATTGGAGTTTGGCCTGAAGTAATTTGTATTGCTGACTTGGTACTCTTTTTTCCACCTTGGAAGTCCATCTGCAGAACCCCTCTGTGCCAGACAAGAGTGTCCCCCACAGGTGTTTCACCATATAGTTACATCTTTTGTGTTAAAGCCTTACAGGGCTGTGATGTGAACGAGGACAAGGCTTGGTTCTTCTTTGCTCTGTGCCCTGTCTCCTTTCTCTGTGTTTTAGGACCCAAGCAACAGGGACATAAAGCTCCTGTTCTGCTTCCTGGTTGTATATGATGCTTTATGACATAAATGGGCTGGGAAAAGCTCTGGCACACCATACCAAGTTGGCTTTGTCTCAGACAACACTATTATTTTGGGGGTAGACACAAAATTCCTATCTCTAGAATTGAGAATTAATATAGGAATGACTGAACAAACAAACTTGTTACACTCTTAAAAATTGTGCGCTCATTGACCTCAGAACCTCAAGATGGATTTTTATGTTCTTTCCATGTTGTTGGTGTGCATGTCCTTTCCATGCCCTCACTTACGACTCAGACTTGTACCAAAACATGGGCCCAGCACTTCTATGAACTGCAGAGCTGTGAATATCTGTTTTTATGGATACAATGTGTGCGTGCTGTGGTTTTGGGCATAGGGTACATCAGTGTTAGAGTGAGGCTAATAATAGCCTCTAAAGATAATTTGAGAAGTTGCTTACCTTTCCAGGGAACAGGACATGTCTTTGTATTTCCACCTTCAGACACAAAACCCTCTTTGTTTTGCTTTGCCCTCTCAGTAGCTTTCTGCCTGTTTTCTCTGAGGCTAGTGATTTCTTGGCAAGTTATTGCTCATAATCAAGGAAAGGTAGTGGGTAAGCAGCAACTGCTGCCTTAGGTAGCCCAAGCTGACCCTGCCGCTGCTTTGGTAGGAGAAAGAAGCTGTTTCAGAAGAGCACAGCTGTCCTGGGCTTTGTGCACACAAGGGCTGCTCAGAGCAGCCCCTTGACCCCATGCTGGCTGTGTGACCTCTGTCGCTCTGACTGATAACAGTGATCACAGTTTGTGTTGAGGCTTTGTTCTCTGCTTCACAGAGAGAAACATTAAGCTGCAGAGTGACTAAGTGCCTTTTCAGAGGCTACATAATGAATCAGTGAATGAACAACTCCCAGCAGCTCCAGGCCCCCTTCTCTCTGCAGAACAATGCCTTTCTCCCTGCATGAAGATGTGCATATAGTACAGGTTGCATACAGAATTATGTATTTCAAAAGAAATTTGAATATTAGTATTTATATTGTACTGATGCCACTGTCCTCTAGGCTCGTAAATAGCAGCACCACAACAATGTGGATTATTCCTTTTATGCAAACCCTGGCCAGTGAAATAGCTTGCCAAAATAAAATTGCTGCACAAAAGTTTGACAGCTACATTCATTATATATGTCAATCAAAGGCTCCTAAAGGCTTTATTGTCCCTGTACAGAATCTGAACAATCTGCTAGTCCAATATGCTGCAAAGCTATTTTCTCACTACTCCTTCCATTTAAAAAATAGCCACCAATAACTTTTGACAAACCATCTAAGAGAACTGCACGAGCAGCAAGGGAATCTTAGACTTTCTTGGGTATCTGTGGGCTGGAGCCTTCCACTCACTGGGCTCTGTCACATGTCACAGTAGATGAGATCTGGTCAGAAACACGCAGCCCTAAAATTACTCCACAAAACCCAGGCAGGCTGGGGTCGTGGGGAGGGCAGGGGGAGTAAGGGAGGGAAAGTTATGCTAAACAGAAGCTAATTAAATCATTTTTGGTGAAGGCTTTTGGTTGCTTTGCCAGGTATCAGCCATGCAAGCTCCTCTGTCCCAGGTCTCCTCCAGCTTAGGCTGGGCCCGTTCTGATGAGCTCTCGCCCTCAATTACAGCTTGGGAGAGTGGGGTACGTGTATTTCGCTTCGATTCCCTTTCTCCATGGCGCTCGCTCCTGCCGGATCCCAGCCGGGGCCGTGTCCCGGGGGGGCAGCGGGGCCGTGTCCCGGCAGGGGCGTCCGGCCCTCCCCTCAGGCCGGGCTGTGCCGCAGTCGGGCCCCGGCGGCCGCGGCCCCTGAGGCCAGCGCGGCCCGGCAGCCGCGAGAGGGAGCAGCCGGCGCCGCCCGGCTCCCACACAGCCCTCATCCTCCTCCTCCTCCTCCTTCCCCGCCTCTGCTCGGCCCTGGTGAGAGCCTGTCTGGAGTGCTGTGTCCAGTGCTGGGCTCCTCAGGACTGGAGGGACATGGAGCCCCTGGAGCGGGTCCCACCGAGGGTAACAAAGATGATCAAGGGACTGGAGCATCTCACATATGAGGAAAGGCTGAGGGAGCTCTGCCTGGTCAGCCGTGAGAAGAGATGCCTGAGAGGGAATTTCTTCAAAGTCTATCAGTGTCTGAAGGGAGAGTGCCAGGAGGATGGAGCCAGGCTCTGCTTGGTGTTGCCCAAGAATAGGACAAATGGCAATGGGCAGAAACTGATGTATGAGAAGTTCCACCTGAACATAAGGATTTCTTTACTGTGTGGGTGACCAAGCACTGGGACAGATTGTGTGGAGAGGTTGTGGAGTCTCTCTCTTTGGAGGTGTTCAAAAGCTATCCAGACACATTCTTCGATTACCTGCTTTGGGAGACCCTTGCTTGACTGGGACCTGGATGACCTCCAGTGGTCACTTTCCAATCTTAACCATTCTGTGAAAGCATAACATTATAATCTTATGCCATGACAGACCATACTAAATCTGATTTATGAGGATGTCGTAACTTCACCGTCTTTGTTCTGGAATTTAGATTAAGTTTCACGATTCAAAATATTTGGAAGGTTGGTTGTTTCCTCTAAGTGCTCAGCTTGGTTCTTAGTGTTTGCTGGTGCGTGGCTTTGCTCTCAGCCCCTGGTCATGGGCACTGCAGCAGCAGCAATACCTCAGGAGGTTACCTCCTGCACACAGATCTACCTGTGCCCTTCTGACAGCTGCTTTTGGGATGAGATGCTGCTCTTGGCCTGGCTAAAGGGCTAACCTGAAAGTGTGAAGAATAGCCTTGCTCTTGTGTTTGGGAGGGAACCATGGGGATGCTCTGTGAGGAAATATTGCAACAGGACTGCTGATCGTGACAACTAATGTTTCTACTGAAAAAACCTGGTGAAGAAATTGGAAAAATGGAAACTTTCAAAGAATTGAGGTGTTAATTCATGTGCTGAGAAAGCTGTGCTGCCCACTCACCATCCGAAAAACTGTGTGACATTTCCCTGAGGTGCACTGCTTGCTGCTGCATCACGGGTATGTATTTGATCACAGGCAAAATTAAACATGCTTTTGTAAACAGTGGACTCCACAAGTACCTTCACGATACATGGGAGTAAAAAGACATAAACTGACGCTTCTCACAGGGTTGAAGTTTACATGTTATGGTCTGTTCTCTGCCATGCAGCATTGCCCTCTTTTTGAGGTCCCTTTTATTAATGTTTTAAATAATCATCACCGTTGTGGAAAGGGCATAGAAGTCTTTTTCAGTGCAATTTTATGGCGAGCACCAAATATTGTGCAACAGAGTGTCGGTTATCTGTGGCAACAGCTACCTTGCAACTGATAACTACCTTTGATTTCCAGGTTTGCAAGACTGGACTTGGCTGAACAGTTTGGTGATGCTGACAGGATGCAAAAGGCTTTCTGTAAGCAGAGTGGGCTCTGTGGGCTGTGCATTTCTCACCAGTCCAGCTCTGGCCAGGGCTGTACTTTGTAGTGTGTGGGTACAATGATAAGGACACTGCAAACACTTTTCCTCCTGTGGTAGGGCTAGGAGATCCAGTTGCTATGCTTGGTGCTGTACATGGAAAAAAAGCCTACACAAGTCTGAAGTCTCTGCTGGGAGCATCACTGCTTCATCTTGTTCTTCTGAGCCTAAAGGAACCCCTCCTGTAGGAATGCAGCCCCCAGCCACTCCCTTTCTGTGATCAGGAGGTGGCTTCCCAGGAGGAATAAACCTGTCTTTGGTTCTTGCCTGTCTCACTTCTCTGCCTTGTGGGAAAATGTCATTACTGCCTCTGTTTGGGTGATTGCTCACGCTTCTGCACCCGCAGACTTCATCTGGGAACTTTTAGCAGAAATTATGCACTGATGCTGGGATGGCATTTGCCAGCTACGAGCTGTTTCCCAGTGTCACTCACTTGTAGCTGGCATGTGGAATTCCTGTGGTATTTTCTCAATGTTTAATGTGACCTAATTGTGTACTTCCACTGTCTGGGAGCATCAGCTCTTCGGGTATGACAGTTGCTGTAAATTCAGCGACATTCAGGAGTCTCTCTGGCATTTGCAGCTGGGTACAAGGCACAAGTTCCTTATTTTTGCTGCATCAGGCCCAGTGAAACATTGTAGGGCTGTGTGTGCAGCCAACTGCTTCATGTTACGCCTGGTAATGGCTTGTCAATATTAAAAAAATGTAACCTCCAGCTGTTTAATTTACTCTAGGGGGAAAAAAAGGCTTCCTAATAATCTTCATATTTACATGGCATATTTGGTTTGAAGGCAGATGGATTGGTTTACAAGATAAATGACAAAGCAAGAGAAGAAAGTGTGTCAGTGGCTGTGCCATTAGAGGGGGAGGCATTTCTGATGTGGGGGGCTCAGTAGTGGTCTTTCTAGTTTGCTTTTCTTTTTACAAGTCAGCTTTTTGGACCTGCTGCCCATCAGCATTTTTTTTTGAGCCCATTGTCACCTCTCTGTGACCTACAAGGAGGAGAAGGGGCAGAGCTGTAAGGAAGGAGAGGGGCTGAGGTGGCCACCTTGGCCTTGGCAGTCAGCTCTTCCCTCTCAACTGTGCCTTCTTTGCCCTCTCCAAACTTGCGTAGGAGCCTCTCCATTGCAGCAGACATCCCTCCCTGTGGCCAGAGCAGTAAATCCCCGCGTCCTTTTGGATGGGCTGGGAAATGGTCCTTCCTGAGCCTCTGCTGCTTGGGGCACTGGCACTGAGCAGAGTTGGGTTCTTCAAACAGGCTGGAGCTGAGGCTGTGCCCTCCCTGCCAGGACCATGCACCCCTCTGCCCTGGCAGGCAGCTGGCAAGTTGTGAAATATGGTCCAGCACTTTTTTTTTTTAAATATTAAATAGTGCAGCTGTCCAGGAAAGGATTAGAAATCAGTTCTGGAAAAGACTACAGTAGTTTTTAGTGAAGAGTTCTACCATGCCCTTAATTATTTATAATTAAGGATCATCAGGATGTAAGGGCAGTGTGTTAACCCTTCAGCAGCAAGAAAGATTGCAAATAATCTAATAAATGACATATGCAAATTTACAGATTGAGTAGGTTTAGTTGCAAGTTCTGAGATGTAGAAGTGAGGAAATGTCAGAAATAAGGATTCTGCTTAATATTTTGTATGTCAGACATCTTGTTTGGTCAAGCAACTGGATTAGATGAACAGTGTAAGTCCCTTTCAAGTGAAATAGGATATTCCACATTTCTGATGGCACAGCCCTCTCCTAAGGGGTCACAGATTTGCTTACCACCCCTGCCCTGGTTTCTCTCATCATCATTCACTGTAGTGGTTTTTGCTCAGGGGGTGAATTAGGGGCAGGTTGATGCCCACGAGGCTCCTGCTTCATGGCCTTGGGGCCAGGCAGGGCTGCAGGAACACTGTGGAGGGATTACTGGTTTTGACAGCTGAATGATGTTAGGAAAAGCAGCTTCCCTTTCTGCCACACGCTTCCAGGGGGCTGCTGAAAAGGACAGGGAAGCCAAAGCAAGGCTCCTTTTTGGGCTCAGAAACCTCCATGATGGAAAAACCTGTCCCTGTCCAGAGGGGAATCCAAAGAGCCTTGCAGGAAATGTCATTTTTCAGGTCCTCAGGGAAATGAACATTGTGCCACTACTTCATGGCTGGAGATGTTGTCAGACCACTGGCATGCATCATCCCCAGGGGCCTGTTTGCTCAGAGCATGGCACACTGAACCACTGACAAGTTCTTGGAAGTATTCAGGTCCTCCACAACTTCATCTGCTCTGTTGCAGAAAAATTTAGAAGCTACAAGAGATTTTTAAAGTCCCATTGTGCCCTGCATCTTATTAAAGAAGGTGTAATCTCCATTGCAAACTAACTCAATCTAAACAAGCTGCTATTATACTGTATCAAAGGATATTTAGAGATGTTCCATTACTCTCAAACTGGACTATGGAGTGCCAGCATACAGAACTCATCATTGTTCATTTTAACAAGTGTCTGAATATTGATGATATCAGGAGTTTGACCTGGCAGTCTTGCAGCGCCCAAATCACTGCTTCCACCTTGGCAAATGCACGTTTAGAGGATTTCTGAGATGTTCTAGTGCAGAGAGAAGAGGACCCTGAAAGGCACAGCTGGAGAGAGGGAGATCCCAGGGGCACATCACCCCTGAAGAACAGTGACTTCTGCTTCTCAGCAGCTGCCAGAACTGCTGAGCCATGTGGGCTGGGCAGGGCAATGCTGCCTTCCTCGTGGAAATCAGAAGAGCAAGGAAAGCTAATTGCCAGGTAAGGTCATTAAGTGTTTCACTCTCAACTGAACCAAGAGGTATCAGCTCCAAAGTTAGTGATAAAGTCAGAAGCTCCAAACCCAGAAACATGTGTTTTGTAATACCCAGCAGAAGAGAAGTGGGGATTAAAATAGAGATTAGTCCACGTTGTATCTTTGAAGCTTGGATTCATGCCCATAGCTGTGGTTCTGAATTGCTTCTCAAGCTGGAAGGCATGTGGATGGGAAATCTTGCGAAATATCAGATCTCATAGGATTTCTGCCTCTTAAAATTAGCCATCTTGCAGGATTGGGCACTGTCGAGGCTTAGTTCTGCTTTAAAGTGGAGACTTACTTTTAAAATTAGCCTAACCATGAATTTGAATTGGATCTTTACATAGAACATTTCCCAGATGCTGCAATAACACCTGTTAGTGTAGCTACAAATAAAAAAAGTACTTAGTATTATTTAAAATGTGCAAAAGCAATGTATATTCCTGGTACTGAGCCACAGCATAGTTTCTCCTGGCACTGCTTGTGCTCATGGGACCTGTGAAAGCAAATCTAATGCAGAGCAAGTGACTGTTATGCAAGTGTGAGCTGTGGTCATCATGGACTGTTTTGATGTGGGGTCCTTTGGCTGTTAAGGAAAAGAGAACTCTTTTTTTTTTTTTTTTCCTTTTTGCAGGCTATTTCTTACACTTATTTTGTATTGTTTTGAGTTAAAATGCAAGTATTTAGAGGAGCACTTAGGTGGCGTGGTGGTTTTCAATATATTTATTATTATATACTTGTGTGTGAAGGTTTTGTGGGTGGTTTGATGATATAAGATGTAGCGTAACTTAAAGAACTTGAAGCACATGAGCACTCGGGAATAACAGAATGAAAATAATCAGATTAAATTAAATAATCAGATTAAATTAATAAATGTAAACTCAGTTTACACGGAAAAGAGCTGTGCATTGTGCTGGTGCAGCTGGATGTCAGAAGATTTAGCCCTGCACCTTGAAACAAGGGTCTCTTGGCCCTGCATGAACTGTGATCACTTTTCACCATGGCCTGGTCAGGTTTGGGACGGTGTTTGTGGGGATGCCAAAGGACATTCTTCACTGTGATAGTCTGTGCCAAATCCCACACCCAGGCTTTAGTATTTTGGAAGAAATAAGACTTTTCAACAAAATGGGTAGAATTGTGGACAACTTCAATGTGGGCAAAACAGTACATTTCAGAAGCTTGTCTTGGTAATGATGGCGAGGTCTTCTTTGATTGCAAAGAGATCCCTGATTGCATCAGATATTTAGCAAAAAAAGTCTTTTTCATGACAAAGTTATAAACAGCTGAAAATAGGAGAATGTGAAGGGACAGCTTGTGCTGTCAGGTGGTCCTACCACCATCTGCAGTAATTCTTTGATACAATCAATTGGTTGAATGCTTAGCATATAATCTCTCAAACTCCATTAATATTTTAGTTATTTACTGTTTAGAGTGCATTTAGGGGTGCAGATTTGGAGGCTACAGCCTGTTCCCAGCAGTATCACAAGTTTTGTGGTGCTTTGCACGCCTGCAACTAAAATGAATTGTCCCCATTCAAGGAATCTCTTAAACTGCCCTGGATGTCCTTCTGACCTACCCAGGCAAGCCTTTAAGCCTGACTCATGTTTTTTGCCTTCAGCAGTATACTTTAGCATGTACTTGCTAACTATTCATGTGATATAGTGCTGGAATGAAATTTGGAGTTTTGCAGAATATGGACATAAGTTTGGTCATTTTCTTATTTTAGGCATTACAGTTTTTTGGGCTGTTTTGAAGTAGGTGTTGTACACAAAATTATGGTGTTCTGTATAATCTATTTCTGTAGAAAAAGGAACATATTTTCCTACCTATTATGGAATGCTCTGATGCAGAGGCCAGTTTATTTCTAGCTCTATTTTTTTTTTTCTAGTCCCTTTTTTAGTGCTGTCAGTCTTGTCCTGTGTTATTAGGACAGTTTTCAACACCACCTACTCTTAGTTGTAAAGCAGAGAGATAACTTCATTTTTCATTTTCTGGGGATTTCATTTGCAATTTTGAATTTTTTTCTTGATGCAAGATGTAAGGAAAAATTCATAGATTTTGCTAATCAAATGCGTTTACTGCATTACACAGAATTGAAATAATATTTTCAAAAATAGAAATTTAATCATTCCATTGCAGAAAGGTTCAAATAGTGCATTTAATTCTTACTAAAGCTTTCTTTTACCAACTTATGTATTGATTTTTTTCCCAAAGCTGCCACATTTCACTTGCAGCTGCCCAGCATTTTTCAGTACTTTACAAGTCTAGTTTGGTATCATACAAAGTTTCCTTGCAAATAAGCAAACCTGCAGGACTTCATAGACAACAAAATGCAACTATTCTGTCTTCATCAGTCATTTTCATGTATGAGTGTTTTAGCTGGTCTACCTGTGTCCAAAATACATGCTTTTATTGGGTCCTGGAGAAGAACCATCCTTCTTTACGTGGGCCTTGTGTGAAATCTTACCTTGTGTTGTGTGAGACGTGTAGAACACATCTGCCTTTCAACAAGCATTTATGTTTATAGAAACAATGTCTTCTGGAACTGGAAATTTAGATTAACAGATCCAGGAGCCCTTGTTAGGTAATACCTAGTGTGACAGAGCAGGGCTCTTGAAAGCAGAGCACCTAAACAGATGTAACTTTGAAACTGCTCAAAGTTTGGGTAATGTAACTACTGATTCCTGTTAGGTATAACATGGTATTTATTCTGTGCTCTGACCTAATCTTTGACTGATGCTACATAAACTCTGTACTTACTCATGTGTGTGCACATCTTTTAAGAGTAAAAGCACAGAAATCATCTGACTAAAGAAAAGCATTTAAAACCAGTCAAGACTCAGAATTTCCATAGTGGCAGAGTTTTATTTTTAACTTGTGCTGCTTCTTCAGGTGCTTCTGTCTTTTCAGCCTTTGCACTCTGAAGTCAGAAAGGGCTTGGCATCATCAGAAGTGTGTTTCCATGTAATGTGAGGATGCTTCTGTAAAAGTGGAGATCTAAGTCTTCTAGTGACTTGCTAGGGTCTTGCTCTAACACCCTGATACAATGTTCCCTCTGCAGAGCAACCCAAAAATTGTATCACAGATCTACATTCAACATTTCAGCTTTATGAAATGTGTCATACGACCAAGAGTGTTTTCAGAAACCCTGAGTCTTACTCTTACCTGCATTTGCAGGGTCCACATGGGAGACACAGTGTTCCCAAATCCTCTTGAAAGAGCCACTTGGATGGGGAAAAACAACCTCTCCAGGTTGGTGACCTTAACAGAGATTGCAGTATTCCTTCAGAGCAAAATATGCATGACATCTGGAAACAATTATTCCTTTAAAAATCACTCAACACTGGATAGGAAAACTAATAAACACTGAAGTTTCCAGTTATCCCACAGCCTGGGTGACCCACACTGGAGCAAAATTATTTCTAGAAAGCAGGGTGGGCACAAAGCTGGTCTTGGATCCTAAAGCAGACCAAGCTGTTCTGAGACCAAGAAGTAACATTTATATGAAATGAGGTCGAAAGGAAGGTTTTCTTCCCATTTTATTATGGGCAGAGAGGGGAATACAAGGAACTGTGTCACACTAGAAAACTTCATCCATCAAGGAACTGAGCACAGAATTTATGGACTTAGAGGCAAATAATACTTTTTGGTGACAGGACTCATTCTTATCTGGCCCTTTTAAAACAGTCTAATGTAGAACTGTCAAAGGGTTGGAAAGTTATACAGTGAAAAACCAGTGTGACTGGGGTTTGCTGGGCTAGTGAGGGAGCACAAATGCTCTGCTGGTCTTTGCTGACAGAGTGGGTGTCAAGATATTTCAGAAGGGACAGATGCTAAAGCAGATCCTGATTGATTTAGATTTCACTAAATGTTGCCTTCAATGTTTCCACAGTAATGTGGAAGGTGACTCGGAGCTGATTTCTCCTCCCTCAGCAGCATTAAGATATGCTCTAATACAGCAGTTCCCAGATTAATTATTTTGTTCAGAAGACATGGAAGACTATGGGTCTGTTTTTAGCCTGGTTTCCCAGGGAAACATGTCTCCCTTCTGACCACTCTCAAGATAAAAATA
Source organism: Calcarius lapponicus (assembly GCA_039654755.1). NCBI lineage: Eukaryota > Metazoa > Chordata > Aves > Passeriformes > Fringillidae > Calcarius > Calcarius lapponicus. The sequence continues at coordinate 71,476,098 of CM077465.1, read as the reverse complement.
CTAAATTCTTTGAGTTTTGTGAAAACAGGTGGCTGTTTAGATGGCAGAGACCCAGGAGCAGTGGAAGCTCAGCAGTTCTCATGGAGAGCAGGGGATTTGCCCCAGAAAGGGGCTCTAGGGAGATCTAGATCGTGCAAGGGAGCCCTGGTGGCACAGACAAAGCTGCAGGACATGTGGAGCCAGCAGTTCCTGGTGGCACTGCTTTGTTTTTAACCCAGCCTTGCCCTCTGCACACTTCTCAGAGATGGGCCTCCCTTCTTCTCCTCCTCCTCCTGTGTGCAGAAGAGCAGTTTCAGCAGTTTTCATGCCATGTCCTTGCAAAACCTCCCTGTCTTGGGGCCTTTCTGACCCCTCCAATTGCCTCCAGCGATTTTGCACCTGCACAGCACTCACTGGGCACAGCTGGCATTGCCTTTGCCCTGGGAAAATCCCTTTTGCAGTGCAACTTGGCTGCTGCAGTGTGTAGAGCTTGCTTAGGCAGGGAAGGGACGGATGTCAGAGATGGGATGTACTTTAAAATGATGCCCAGTTGCTCTGTTTTCTGAGAGGGGTGATTTTGCTGAGCATTCTTCTACCCGGTGCCAGGGGCTTGATGAACTCCCAAGGTGTTGCACCGTCCTGTTGAAATACCAGTTGAAGTCCAAGGTCTCAGGTGCCTCACTTGCCCTGATGCACTCTGAGATGGAAAAAACCCTGATGCTGCTCTGTCAGACAGTATGATAGATGGTTAAACGCCCTCTCCTGTTTCACAGAAGACAGGAATAAATTTATTATCAGTGCTGCAGGAAACCCTACTGCTTAATGGTCACAAAGATCCCCAAGTACCTACTGTTCTCCAGAAGGACTAGGTGGTAGTGCTGATGAACATATTTGTGCCGATAAACATTATGCACAATTTGCATGCCAGCTGGATCAGCTACTCACTTGCTATTCTTTTTGCAACCATAATTTTTATCATAAATATTTTCCAGACGTACATCAGTAGCTCATATCGCTTGGCTGGCAAGTCTAAGACAAGACTGTCTTAGTAAGCCAGACAGTTTGTACAAAACAAGCTGACTCTGTACCCCAGAAAGTGGTCATTTCCTGATGCTTTTGAGTCTCTGAGCTCTTTCTCAATACCTATGGTACATCTGCAGGCAGATTATGGCAAGAATGTTATAACTTCACAGACATTAATGGAGGAAATGGTATTTTGCTAGCTTGCATTATAACTCTTGCCAGTGAAATATTATTTTTGAAACAACTTCAGGTTGGATGGGTGTTGGAGGAAGCGGTTAGGACCCCAGCTCTTGATCTTGAGATTGCAGTTTGCAGCTGCAGTAAAATACATCACTGAAATGTAGGTGACACTTCGTGTTACACTTCTGTAGAGAGGCTGAAAGATGACTCCCATGACTATGTAGCTGTAATCTGCCTAGGTAAAGAGGGTGAATAGCAAGATGGGAAGGAGGTAAAGGAAAGACTGAGCTGGAAAGTGAGAAATGCATGGGAGGAATGGAGCTGATGTGCAGGAGAAGGAGAGGGAGCAGAGGAGTGGAATATCAAACCAGCAGCAGAAGTGGAGGTTTGCACTGCAGCCATCCAAGAGGCCAAAGCCAGTGCCCTGCTGGACAGCCCCAGGGCAGTCCAGAGCTGAAACTTGTGCTACATCAGGTGAGGAAGGGGCAATACTGCTCTCCCCTCCAGGGCAAGTCTGGGGATGAGACTGCACGGGTAAGGCAAGGGAGGTGTTTTGACAGCCTGTTAGATTGTTATTCTCCTAGTGACATTGCTAGTTGGATCAGGGTGGAATTTACTCCACACCTCAGGGTAGCAGGTGTTTTTTTTTGCTGTCCTTCCTCAGCACCCTAGAGGAATACAGGCTTCTGAGGGTCATAAAGGCATTTCCCCCTGAGATTTGTTATGCATCTGAGCACCATCATAAGGCTTATGATGAGAGCAGGAGGTATAAGTTTGGTTTTTGGGGGTTGGTTGTTTGTTTTCATGCTCCTGCATTTCTGGCAGCGGTGACCTGCAGTGGTCTCTCTGCAGTGCTCTCTGTACAGAAGTTAGAGAGGGTACCCTGAAGCGTTGTGGTGGGTGGGTCTGCAGCAGTCCCTGGGTGGTTGTGTGGTGAATAAACAGGTAATTTAATTTCAGCCTTACTAAGCAGTTTGTCCACTGGCATCTCCCAGACAATAACTCCCAATTTAGCTTTTTTCTTCTTCTTCCCTTAGAGCATAAAAAAATAGAACAGCAGAGAAGTAGGAAATATATGGAAGTCCTTGTAGACTCCTGTTTGGTGGTGATTGGTTCAGATTGCATTGTGCTTCAGTATTTCATTACTACTCTAATGCTTATCAAAGCATTCTGAGAAATCCTCCAAAGGACAGACAGTCTGCATGAGTGCAGAGGGTGATGCTTCCTCTCAGTGCCTTACTATCAATAGGATGCAAGTCCAAATGGCTCTTACACTCTAGATTTTTGATTACAGGAGGTCCTGAATCCAAGCTCTTCAGCTCCTAGTGAGGAGAATGGGAAAGATGATACAGTGCCAGCTATCTGTTCTTTGCCTTGACATTAAAGGCAGCTCTGTGCCCAAGCTGCAGCAGACAAGCTGTAGTCCCTGAAGGCAGTGCACAGGTTAGAAAGACCTTTGTTGTTCATAGCACAAGCATCTCCTCCTCCTGCCGTAACCCACAGCTCCAGCTGGTGAGACCAGGCATATGGCAGGCTGGGTGAGACTGATGGGTAAGGTTTCTGGTATCTTAGAACATGCTAGATAGTAATGCTTTCATTTTTAATCCTTTTATTTTCCAAACAGCGGATTAAAAAGAAAGAAAGCCACTGAGCTTTTCTCACCTTTGCACTGTGGTAAGGACAGCTATTTTGGAGGCAAGGTCTTTCCAAAATCCTTCTGCTTCTTTTGATGCTCAAAGAGGGGGCTATGCACTTCTGAAAAGGCTGGCAGCCTGCTGTAGTACTGCCTGGTGGCATGGTTGGGAAGGGGTACCTTAAGGAAGCTCTTCCTTCTTTCTGGCTCAGGAGAGCTTTCCTGCTCTGTTTGCTGTCAGTTGCTCGGAGGTTGTCACTTACATCACATTCACATATGCTTTACTCTGGGCAGGTAAGCAGTGACAAAAGAGCTTGTCTCTTTTTGACCTGAGTAATTCATTCAAATCTGATGGTGCCTGGAAGGTATGATTAAATAGCCATGATTGATTAAACAGCAGTGATGGCTCCAGCTCTACATGGCATAGATATTTATTTACTGTTCCTAAATCCTGGCCCTGCTGATAGCTGGTGTGTTATCTAAACTCTTTCACAAGGGTTTGCCAAAGTCCATAAGAGTCCATCTGAGAATTGCTGTGCTTGGGTCATTTTTTTAGATCAGGGGTGCAATCAAGAAACAGCTTGTCCAGTTCTAAATATACTGTCCTTGACAGACGTGAAATAAGCCCACTGATTAAAATAGCTGCCTAGTTCCCAGTTCAAGATCTTACTGTATAACATCAGTGTTTGGCTGCCCTTCTGATAAACTTGGAGAAGGACTGATTTCAATTTTCTTCCTTTCAAATGGGAAGAAGTTGAAGGATTGTCATGCATCAGGAATGCACCGATTCTAAGAATTTCTAAACAAGACCCACTGCATTGTGAATGGCAGAGGAGCCAGGATTTATAGGGAGATTACTTGGTTAAATGTAGCCTGAAAGAATGAAAAATGAGCAGTCCAAAAAAGAAATTTGTTGAATATTTTGGCAGTGAAACAGAGTGGCTTAATTTCTGAGCAATACCAAGCTATCTTGTTGCAAACAGATTTCTGAGTGATTTTTTTTTTTTCTCAAATTGGAGGTGTAGCTCATGGTGAGATGTACAATTATACTGACTGCTCATGAAACTTGATGGTACAATCTCTCTTGTTCTCTATATGGCCCAGGTGGAGCTCCAGCTGCCATACCAGGGGTGGTGGTGCTTTCTTGCCTTTGGCCCTTCTTTAATTGATGGCCAGAGAGGGCGGGAAGGAGGGCTGGCTGCAGGCATGTTGAGCCCTGAGGGTCCCTGCTGTAGAGGGGGATGGTGAACCACGGTTTAACAGGGATGCCACAGGTGCCTGCTGAAGCTGAGCAGGTGCTTTGCAAGTTCAAGACCAGGAGACTGAAAGGCATTTTGGTCCCTTTGCTGTGTCATGCAGTGTCAGTGACATAGTCCACTTGCCCCTCTAGGTGCCACCCCCTGTCACCCACTCATACGGCTGGCATAGACTTGGACAAGTGGCTATGAGGCTTCAGGGGTTAGAGGTGATGAGTCCCAGCCAGGGAATGTAAAGGTTGTGGATGAAACAATGGCTTCATTTGAATCTCTAAAATTGCTGCTATTGCCTGAAGTAAAATGCCTAATTTTCCTGTGATAATTTTTGTGTGTGCGCATGCACTGGCATACATGTATGTGTAATCCAAGATCCCCACAAAACTGCTTTCTATTGGCAAAGCATACCATGGGCGCTGGTTCCTCTGAAATTTTCCATGTGGTATCTGCACCAATTTAATACTGCATGTATCTCCATCAGCTTTGTTTTTGCCCATGTGAAGCTGACTGCCTATAATGAAGTCATGAGTTATTTGCCTAAAATAAGAACCCAGACTTCAAAATAAGAAATCCAAAACCAAACCCACAGCTATTTTTTTCAAGTTCTAAAAAAAAATCGTATTTCCTTTTTAAATGAATCTCTCACCACTTAGTATGAACTTGCAATTCTGCAAGACACAGGGAGCTTTTATAAGCAGATGCTAAAGCTGAAGTCAGTGGAACATCTAAGCAAGTGCTTAAAGGTGAGTGTCTGCTCAGGCACTTGCTAATTTGGGACAGAGCATTCAGTGTTTTCCTGAGTTGTATCTTACATTTCAAAGGAAAAACCTTTGTTTTGCTGAATGGTTCATTTTTACTTTGCTGAGAGCTCAGGATAATCCCATTTGGAAAGAAGCAGAGAAGAGGGAAGATTACACTTGGGAAAAGCTATTTTCAGTACCTCTGTTTTCTCTAACCCCATTTTGATAATTATGATCAGCTATTGCTGACAGACTGGTTCACAGATATTAAACCCTTTTATAAGGTGCAAACAAGTCAGTGAGGCCTGGACTTGGACCCTACTTGAACATAAGTAAAATAAAGATCTCCTGTGGCTTTTAATTCCTTTTTATTTAGTTGCTTAATTGAACCTGTGCTGTTCTTCCTCTGTAACTGATCACCACACAGAAAAGGTAATGAAACAGAAAACTTTCTTTTCTTTTCAGTGATCTTTATGGTTATCATGGAAATGTTTTTACTACTTCCTTTTGGGACATGAAAGTTCTCAATATAAGCAAAGGGAAATCAAGGTTAGTTAATTGAAGGCATTTACATGGTTGGAAGGTTAAAAGTTGGGGGGGGGTGTTTTGCTTTTTTGGTCTGGGTTTTTTGCCGTCTTCCTCCCCCCCCCCCCCCCCCCCCCCCCACTTATTAGATCAGCTCAGATTTTTCAGAATGAGAATTAATCTGGCATTTTATTGTCCCTTTATTTTATTTCAATGCTAAATCACAGAGTTTGGGGACCTCATCCAAAACCCACTGAAGCCAAAAGGGAATGGTTCCATCTAATTCAGTGGCTGTGGATCATACTGTAGAAGCACATATTGAAGACATATTTATAGATGTGTGCACACACAGAGGTGCCTCTCTGGTTCACATCCCATTTGTCAGAACTGGGATTAATTTCTGCACAAGATAGAGAATGAAGGTTTGGGGGATTTTCCTGGATTTAAAGATAAGCTGATGATAATTCTCAATTCAATAATGTCCTTTAAATCTCATTCTATTCATACTTCTCTCTGCTGCTTTAATTTGTAAAGCTTGGTTTTCTTCATTTTGTACATGTTACCCCTTCTCCTGTTGTTCCTTTTTATTTGTGTGTCTCCCCTGCCTTTGGCAGGATAAGGGTCTCATGGACACAGTTCACTCAGTGCCCTGCATCCAGCTTCCCTTCCCCTTCGCCCGTCATGAAGCTGTGGGGATTTCTCAATGAAGCACAGAGCTGGCTGAGAGTTAAAGGACTCAAGCCTGAACATCCAAGGCAGCTGCCAGCTTTCCCTACCCCTTACCTTTGTGCATACAGGTTTTTTGCCTTGGAGCAATTTTAATAAAGGCTATGTAACAACATAGTGTTGGCATAGCATGAGCAACATTATTCCATCTGTTTCTACTGCAAATGTAAAAATGTGTTAGTATAACATTAAGATTCCAATTTTCAACCATTAAAAATCAGGCAACACTGAAGTTACAGACTGCATTTCATAGCTATTTAGTGATTTCCCTTGCCTTTATTTTTTTAGAACTCTGGTTTAGATGCCTTTAAAACTGTCTTGTGTTCAAAGAGTTTTGAGCACCTATCATTGGAAAAACAAAGGCTCTCTTAGGTATTTCAGTTTGGGCAGCCAAAATTACTGCTTTCTGTTGACAGTGCTGCAGAGATGATATTTTAAAGTGTTTAGAATCTCACCGTAGAGACGGAGGATGGTAAAACATTCATCTTAACTTCTATGAGAATTAACCTTACATTAGACAGAGGGCTTGAGCATGCTAACTTTTGCGAAACATGCATGCTAATATTTTGCCACACTCAGGTTGGTATAAAAATATTCCCTTAAAGGAAATATTCAGTGCTTTTCTGAATTGGAACCTTAACACTTGTATTTGATATTTTGGTGTGAATGATTATAAAGACACATCCGGCAGAGTTTTCACTAAACATCACATTTTAAACAGTGACGATAGAATATCCTGTCAGTGCAATTGTGGTTATTTGTGCCAAAAGTCTCATTTTTAGGAGTTATGCTGGTACAGTCAGGAAACAAAGTGAAGCAGCATGTGGCTTCCTGGCATTCATGCCTACTGAGAACAGCTTTCACTGTCACTGCTGCAAACTCAAAACAATGTTCACAGGGAGATTTCCATCGATGTGGAACAGTACTGAGCAAAGATATGATGCTATACAAACAAGTGATCAAGGAGTGAACAAGAAAAGGTTCTTTGCTTGACCTGATTCTGTGGACAAGGAAGAACTGGTTGGTGACAGGAGGGCTGGAGGCAGTTTTGGCTGCAGTGACTATTGGAGTTGAAGACCCTAAGAGGAAGAAGCTGGCCAAAAAGCAGGATCACAGCCCTGGACTTCAGGAGAGCAAAAATGCTCCTCTGTAGTGGTGTATCCTCCCTTTCCCCCCTCTTTTTAAGGCCACACTGTAATCTAAGAAACGCTGATTAGGTCTCAGCCTTGACAAAGAGCACCTGGGCTCAGCTCCTCTTGACCTTTTCTGCTTCCAGAACTTGTGCTCTCTAACCAGTCCCTGCTCTTTTATTTTATGAACAGCCTTGGAAACTTTTCTTTTTGCCTGAATGGCATAACGTTCTTGTTCTCACACTTTCAAAGGAAATCTCTGACCAAAGTGCAGCCAGGATGAAACATGGTTATGACTAAAGCCCACTCTCTTGCAGCCCTCCAAAAGGAGACCCTTTGAGCTCTCCTGGACAGCAAAGGGCCATGACCAGCAATCTCCTTCTGAGTGGGGACTCTCAGGTTTGCTACACTCAGAGCAGGATCTGTCCTTCCAGACAAGGACAGATCCTGGACCCCACTCCTTGGGCCTCAACTCTTTGCCCATTGAGAAATTGCAAAGGCTTCCAATGTATTTCACTATCTTTGAGGAGAATTTTTTATAGATAGCCTGTACAGGCTCCTTATGTCTATGTGCCTGCAAGTGTGCATATGCTACTTGAAATATGGCAGAAATGCTGCTTAGATTCTAAAGTACTTCAGATTATGTAAGTAAGTTAGGCCTGTAAATAAGTTACTGTTGTGATATAGTATATCCTATGTGATTCTATTGTTGAAGTGTTAAGTTAAATGTTGTTAAGTACTGCTAAGTTTAAATTCTGTTAAGTGTTATCAGGCCATTAGACCATATTCCTTTTTATCCTTACTCTTTCTATCCTTTTGTCACACACACACGTGCTTACACGCCGTTTTTGGTTTATTTTGGTTTGGATTGATTGACTTGGGATTTTAGTTAGTTTCTTTTCCTCAGTGTGCCTTAGCCATTTAGTAAGTAACAGAGTGAATCTTGCCAACAAAATTTGTTGTGCTGTCACTTTTATATCAAAGCTGTTTTTACTGATACCTTTGCCAATGATTCTTTAAGTGATCTCATAACAATCATTCATAACAATCCCTTCAGAATCTGCTTGGAAAAATCCTATGTAATATGGCTGCAGAGAGAAAAGGAGTCCAGGAGTGATGAGTGCTCAGGAAAGGACCATCTGAAAGCACAGGCAATCAAGCAATAGTGGAAGGAAGCCTGTATGCATGAGCAAGGAGTGCCAAACTGAATTCAGACATACAAAAGAGGTGTATGACATTGTAGAAAGCTACTAGGTTGATTAAACAAGATTTTTCCTTTGTAAATCCATGCTGACTGTTACCAGTCACATTCTTATCCTTCATTTTTTGGAAATGCTTTTCAGGACAGTTGCCTCCATCAGCTTCCTAGAGACTAAGATGAAGTCAACCAGTCTGTAGATCCTCAGATTTTCCTTATTGCCATTCTTTAAGCTGGAGGAATATTATTTCTGCTCCAGTCATCAGCAGAAATTGTTTGAATTCAAGTGGCTGATTTCTAGAAAAGTATTTAAAATTTTCCATAATATTAAATAGCTCAAGGCCTCTTTCACATGTATCATTGGAGTGTTACTGTATTAAGTTCCTCCTAAAAAGAAATTCCATCTTTTTAATAGATATTACAGGTAACTACACTTAACATAGAGCAACTGCAAGTGAACATTATCACATCAGTTAATGGGTGCAGTACATGCAAAATAGCTTGTATGTAGCTTATCCAAAATCTTTAAGGTAGCATGATGGTTCTGAAATTATTTTGGTGGTGGTAGAAACGGGGGGAGTTGTTTTTTTACCCTTTTATTTTCTTCTGAGTGTTTTATTATTTCTGGGTATGAGGTGCTAGAGTGTGTCCAGGTTTGGGCAATGATGCTGGTGAAGAGTCGGGCATTGGAGCAAGCTGCCCAGGGATGTGGTTGAGTCACCATCCCTGGAGGTTCAAAACAAGTGTTGATGTGGTGCTTAGGGACATGCTTTAGACATGGACTTGACAGTGCTGGGTTAATGGTTGCACTTGATGATCTTAGATGTCTTTTCTACCTTAAATGATTCTATGAGTCTGTAATTGGCTGTGAGTGCTATAGTAAACCATAATAAGAGAGAAAAGTGTAATTTAGGATGGATGCTGTACTGTCTGATACAGCTGCTTGCAAAGAATCCAAGTGTGTGCTGAGAAGCTGCCTCTCTGTTCCTCCTCACCATTTCTGTGAACATGGCTCCAGTTGTGCCCCCCAGTGCTGAGTTAACATGTATTGGCAGCATCCCCAGCAGTGCTGGGCTCACCCCTGAGACCAGGGTGGGCCTGTTCTCCAGCCTTTGACAGTGCTCCTCCCTGAGACTAGCCTCTGGACACCATTCATATCCCCCCAACTACTGGAACTGGCTGCTCTCAAATCTGCCTTTTTTTCATGAGGTGTGACTCATCAGAGTCATCGAGCAGCAACCTCATAAAAATGGCTTTTCTAGAGCCATGGAAACCACAAGATCCCATTACAAGCCGTTTCATTTTCAGTGACTAATGGAAGGTCACCAGTAATGAGACAAGAGGAAATTCTTAACTCTTTCTCAGGTTCCCTTTTTCCTCCTTATTAAAAACAAAGTTTAGTAGTAAATGAAATTCAGCTCAGATGGATATTCTTTGTACATGCTTTGCCAGTGCCTGGCTAGTTGACAGAAGACTGCCAAATGTCTGTTCAAGTTTCTAGGTCTTCCTGCAAAAAGCATTTGCTGCTTGTAAGATACATTTCAGCTACTTCAAAGGTCTCAAAACATCTGCTTTTAAATTTTTTTTTCTTTTACATTTCCATTTGTGATTTTGTGGATCATATAAGAGAAATCGGTAAGGAGCAAAGTGTGAGGGTTTCAGATTGGATTCACGAGCAGATCAGCAGACCTTCATGACCAGACAATAGAGCAAGCTGGTGAAGTCAGTGTAGCCAAGTCCTGTAGTTAAAATTGCAGAGCTGGGAATCTGGAGGTCTCACTCATTAATTTAATTGCAGTATATTAAGAAATTAAGAAGGCAAGAGGGCAAACAGATGCAGAAACACACATCTGAGTTTTAAAAAAAAATTAGCTGTGTGTGCTGTTTGCCTTATTAATGTGATTCAACATAGGCCAGCTTTCAGACCTATGCAGAGATCTTGTAAAAGTAATGTGAGCAATATGCTGAAAAATAGAGGTCTGAGACTCATAAGCAAGAACTGGGAACTAAGCTTATGGCTGGCAGGATGGGCAGTGTAGGACTGTAAAGTAGAGGGCTGTAGAGCATCATATGCACTTTAATTATCACGTGCTTTTAGTGTCTGTTGGGGGCTTGTTCAACTCTGAACCATTTTACAGATATGCAAGAGCTTGTGGTGTAATGGGCTCTGCCTTGTGCCTCATACTGAGGCACCCAGCCAGGGCTTCATTAAGTGATCCTGAAGTGAGCACAAGCATGTGTGATATAATGCAAAGGATTGTGTGTCATATTTTTCTTCCTCATTCCATTTCTTGCATTCCCCTGTTTCCAGCTCAGTGCAGGCCTCAGGGATAACAGCAGGTAGGTCCTGGACTGGACACCAGTGGCAACTTTTACCCCCTGCCTGTTGGCTACTGACTGAAATAAATTCCTCTACGTCAATTTACAGCAACAAAGTATTTGGTCTTGCTGGAATCTACTTGAGAAATGGCAGTTCTCCATTTTCCCACCTTATCAAATCTCCAAAGGCACCCCAAACTCACCCATGGTAAGGAGCAAACAGACTTATGGAAGCTCTAAACTGCACAGGTGAGTGGGATGATTTTTTTTTCCTTTTGAGTTCTACTTTTGCCTTTGTATAGGAAATTTCTAAAAATGGCCTCTAATTGCAGGTGAGGAGCTAAGTCTTAGGGACAAATAAGGACCTGTGCAGTTCCTTCTGGCCACAGTCTGCAGGAATTCAGGGAGCTGTGTAACCACAGCAATGATACTTTTTCCTTACCTCAAGTGGCTGATACCATTATAGGATCTTACTTTTTTTTTTTTTAACTTGGCCAAAAACTCTTCTGAAAGCTTTCTATATTGAAAGTATGAAGAGTGGCAAGGATTTTAAATCCAGCCCCTGAACCTTACATGTCCTGATGTGGGAGAACCCCATAATTCATAATGAGACATGGACTCCCCATTAGCTACCTGGCATTGCACCTGACCTCTGGGCCACCAAGTCCTTGCCAGAGAGTGTTGTCCCAGGTCTGAAAACCAAATCCATTTTCCAAGCAAAGTGCTGTGCCCATCTGGGGTCACCAAACTGTGAAGTCTTGTGGATGCTGTGGAAAAGCTGTGAGTCACAAATATAATTTCCTGCAGCATCACTGTGTGTGGGTTCTTGCTTAGGGCTATATAGAAACAAAGGCTGAGCCACCTCCAAGAACACACATGGTGAAATCAAGGACTTAGTCTCAGGTGGCTGCATCTTCAAAGAAGCTGACTAAATTAAAATAGCATTGTCAGAATCTCTGAGTCCTTTGGAGGTCCAGCTCAGTTGTGCTGTTTACTATCTCTGTACCTGTCACTTTGCTTTAGTTTCATCAAGTAAGGAAAGGAGATAAATGAGCTCAAGTGACCCCATGTGGGATAAATGGAACACACTGACAGACTAGAGGCAAGGACAAGCTTCCCTGACTACAGCAATATGCAGCTGATGGATGTGTTGAAACACAAATGCTTCTGTCCTATGGTGAATGAAAGGTGATGAGAAGAGAGTTATTTCAGGCTTCTCTTTGTAAAGTCTTTCATAATGCAGATGGCTTCTGCATGGTCTTCAGTACCAGCACCTGAAGGTGTTTCTTCAGTATCAACACCCATTTAGGTGTTTCTTAGAAGCTTTAGAGAAAAGTATAAGGACATTTCAACATCAAAGTGATGACTAACACCATTCTCTTCCCTATATGCTGTTATTGATCCTCTTAATGGCCCTTATTTATTGACTTCCTTTTTGCTACGCCAGGTGATCATTGACTCATGAGTCTAGAGGTTATTTGGCTAAAGATGAATGTAGTTATACTTTTGGCTTGTTTCTGTTGTTTTACATCTTACTGACTGGGAATTTCATACAAGAAAATCATCAAAGAAAATAATTCTATCCCACTCTGGGGTGGCGAGTCCTGAAGAGAAAAGTAGTCTGCCTCATTTTAGTGCAGAACTGAGAGACTTGGTCTGGGGATGCCTAAAGACATGCCAGGCTGCTCCGGGGGTAGAAGTCATTCAAATGCAAGAATGAAAAGGGACATCAAGTTTCTATGAAATGGAGCTTAGATGCTGCAATCAGCTCTTTGCCTGGCTTCAGAAGTAACTGCTGACAAAATCAATGTGATGTGCTGTGCAGGGAACTGTATATCACAGTATCCATTCAAATGCACTTAGTGCAAATGCTGAGCATTTGAAGACTTAATGTTATACAACTTCTGTCAGGAGCAGAAATGGGGACACAGAGAATGTGAGTTGGATCTCTTCCTGGGACATTGATTTGGATTGGAACAGCAATAAAAGAGACATGGTCTCCCAGTGATGGAGAATTTTGTGTTGAAATGAAGTGTGTGCAAGTATGTACATAACACATGGCAACAGATGGAAGATGATCAGATAAAAATGTTGATTTGAAGACCAGGTAAAAATCTAGTTTTGGGCCTAGTCGTCTTACAGAAATGAAACACAATAACCCAAAGACTATTTTAAACAGTTATTTAATAAAATCTTACCTTGCCTTGACCTTTTCAAACTTGCTACTAATGTAAAAATGTGGAAAATTAATTAATTAGGAATCTCAATTAAAATTTTTCCTTGGCAATTTCAGGTAGGTCATGCAGCATGAACTTTAAGGACTACTGCAATATAATATAACACAAACCTGGAGTTAATGTGTAAATCTTTGTGATATAATATCCCACAATTTAATGTAGATTGGCACTCATCAACTGCTACCTGAAGAGATGCTTTAATAGGCCTTTGCTTAAGATCCTGAGGTTATCCTAGACATAAGCACCAGAAAGGAGTGAACCAAAGCTGTCCTAAGATATTCAAGAAGCATACCCATTAAAGACTGCAGGTGTGCTCTGTCCATCTGTGCCTTGGCAGGATATAAAACTCAACATCACCTGAAGCTGACATGGTGTAAGTGCTTATTGGAAGGACTGGCACATATGAGGTCATTTTGGCTTTCCCTGCAAACACCTGTCATACAACATGTGCAATGAACTTGTTTTATAATCTTGTGTAGAGTTTTATAATCTTGTGTAGTGCCAGGTGGAGAGCAGACATAGAGATGTGCATGAGAAAGGTATTTTTCACTCTAGATGAGACTGTTGGACGAGAAAGAACTTTAATGTTATCCTTTATTGAAGTTTTTGCTCTAAACATAAGTGGATCCTGGAAACTAAAAAAATCTTACTCTCCACCTCTTTAAAAATAATAGTTGAAAATAGTTTAACTGAAGACATTTGGGCACTGATTTGGTACTGAATATTAGAAATATACTTCTGCACTGAATCCCACTGCCTCTGTTGCATTGGACAAACTGGGAGTGTAGTTTCTCTTTTTTTGGAGGAGCATGGTTTTGTCTCCTGCTTTTGCTTGACTGGCCAACAGCTGAATTCAGAGTGAACAAATCAGCTCAGACATAGGGACCTAAAAATATCAATATAGGGGTAAGTTTCAATGTTCGCAAAAATTTTTTGTAAAAAGCAGCCTGTGAACATTCCTAGTGCTTTTCAGTAACCTTTTCAGGGTTACTGAAAGCCCTGTTTTGTGGGCTTCAGGCCAAGGCAATGCATTTGTTGTTTGTTTCCTTGGCATTTAGCAGATTTCTGAATATCCTTTTGTTATTTTCTTGTTTATGTCTCTTGTTTCCTTTTGCCTCCCCAGGACCCCTGGGCAGAGCCCTCCTGTTCCTACAGATCTCCACCCTCACTGTGGAGAGAGAGAGGTGCTGAGGGAAGCATCTGGTGAAAAGTAAATCTGAGCAATGATACACTGAGGAAGATATTGCATTGAATGGGAGGCCAGCAGGGTACCTGGTGCCCTTTTAGCGCCCATCTGCAATACTCCACTCACTTCTCTGCTTTTCCTCATGAAGAGTCTGCTGCACAATGACCAAGGCAAGAGAAGAGCCAGCTCTTGGTCACATTAGAAAAAAGGAAGATTAGCACTGGGCTTTACTAAAAAAATGGGGAAAGCCAAAGGTAGAGAGAAGGTAAAGGCAGTAGAAGATACCCAGGTGCTGCCCCACAGAACAAGAGGCTCCTAAAGGTGAGTCCTACAATAAGGAAAAGCTTAGTAGTGGACAAAGGCTTCTAAAGGCCTACATGTTCAGACTGAAATGGCCCAACAGCATGCCTCCAGTCTTCTCTGGAGTTATTGATGGTCAAGGGCAGCGCTAGGCAGGACAAGCCAGTACTGTGTGCATGGCTGAGAAAGGCTATTGTATTCTCCTTGGTACTGGGCAGGGGGGGGATCTGCCCTGGGAGTCTGCGTGTGTTGTAAATACCAGTGATGGTAGCAGTGTCTGTACAGGGACACTGAACTTGCCGTTCCTCCAGGAATGTGCTCTCTGCTCAGAAGAGAGTAAGAGTACACATTTGCCAAGTGGTCTCAAAGATGCTTTCAGGCAGAATATCCTAGGCCTTCCCTGATTTGTCTTTTGACATGATTTAAGTCCTGTGTGTGAGTGGAAAAGTTGTTGCTCTGTTTAATTGCTGTTTCTAATTTTGTCTGGGCTTTGTGAGTAACACTTAGGATCTTAGAGCTGAGCTGGGCTCACAGCTTTTCTGCAGTGTTGCCCCACAGGCTTGACATAATGAGGAGCACTAAACCCAGGCTTTCTTACCAAAGCAAAAATGCCTCTTGGTGCGTGTGGACAACCACAATTTTTTCCTCTGTATTCCCTTGTGAGAGCCAAGCTGAGACTGCAGACTGACAGGTGATGTAGTACCTCTGGACTGCTGTCTGTGTGCAGGTGTGAAGCTGTCACTCTGTTGCTGTGGTGTTGATTCACACACTGTCATCAGATTGCTCCTGTCCCACCATTCCTCTCCATGAAAGCATGAGTGTGCTTCAAAACATATATGGGTACAAAGAAGAGTGTGTACATGTGTACCAACTGCTCATGTGGTGCACAGCATCCTTGTAAAGGCAGGTCACACTTCAGAATTAATATTGAAAATCTTTTGCAGTAAGAAGTGATTAGAAGCATTATTTTTTATAAATGCAGCTTTATTCAGCAATTCACATTACTAAAAGTACTTCATTAAGTCTCTACTTGTATTTTTGATCTTATAGTAGCAGGTACAAAAGCAAACTGTCATTTTGTTGCATGGCCATTTCCAGTCCGCCAGCCTAACTTTTCTGGACCAGTTTGGTCAATTGTTTACAGTACAAGGCAGATGAACATGAGTGGATGAAGAAATAGGGGTGGGAGGGAATATGCAGGATATCAGCATTCCCTTATCCCAGGCTCAGCCCTTGACAGGACTTGGGAGGGGCAAGTGAAACTCCAGGAAGAGTGGATCTATGTTAATGGCATATACTTTCATTTTCCAGCTCCAAACTGCACGCTGTGTTGTTCTTTTTAAAACCTTGGAAGAGATTATTTGGGTCAAAATAATTAAAAACCACACAATGTACTGATCTTTTGTTGGAGCCCTTAGAAGTTGCCCATATGCCACATAAGTTGAAAAAAATTAATTTAGAGCTAGTCTGTCTCCTTTGAGCTTCCTGACTTGAAAAGTGAAAGATTTTAAGATGTCTTTCATGTTGGAGTGCTCTGAGACCTCATTTACTAATGCTTTTAATAAGGTTTTGATCTTCAAGTGAAAAGCTCAGTAGAAGGACAAGTGACTTCAAATGGTAAAGTACAATCATCTCTCATTTTAGTATTCAGTTATTGTATAGAAATGATCATAACAGCCAGTTCATTCTGCCTTGTCTCTATGGGTATTTGGTTTCAGAGGAGAAGGCTGCAGCCTGACAAGCTGTAGTGTCTGTTTACCATTTGGTTTCTTCACAGGGATTGGATGTGGCAGCATCTTGTTGTCATGACTGTTGCTTGAGCCAGCTAGGAGGTTAAATATTTCATTGTGATGATTTTGATACTTGCATTGATCTCCTGTGGATTCATAATTAAAGACATCACAAAACAAAACAAACCTCCCCCAAACAATTGTGTGTCTGAATCACTTACATATGTTTCTTGTTCCAAATTATGTATGGGTTTCTTTTTAATATCACTCTTGGCATGACAGAAACTATGCTGGTGATATTGTTGGTACTGTTAGCCTAGAATGTTTTCAATGACACCAAGTTTATTGGGACAGACTGTGAATTGCTTGTCAGTTCTTGGGAAGTCAAAGCTTAATTGCTGATCAAATGTTTAAAATATGGCTTGTATTAGCAATGGGTTTTGATATTAATTCTTTCTTTCTTGTGACCATTAGGCAAGAAGCCAAAGAACTGGCAGTGCTGAAGCTCTGCTCAGCAGCTGCAGTTTGGAAGTTAGTTCCAGGCTTCTATTCTGGACTGAAACTCTCAAGTTTTTCAGATTTTTTCCCTTCCATTTTGGTGGGAATAACTGAAAATAACTTTAGGCCAATCTGAAATAGAGTCCTCCTCCCTCTTTCTATTTTTCCTGGCCAGTTATTGAGCAAACCAATCAGTTATTATGCAGTTCTCTCTATTATGTTCCACATAAATCCATAGTTCCTACCAGATTGTTCTCCATCACTCCACCTTCTTTCAATAGTCATGGACAAATGGTCATCGAATCAAAATATTTTTTGTGGCTGTTTCTGCAAAGCAGACTTTTACCTGTGAAACCAGAGAAGATGAGAAAGTAAACCAAAATAGAAATTTTTACTGAATTCAGCTCCAAACATATTGTATTTTTACAGATTAATCTGTCCTTCCTTCCTGTTTTTGTGGACATTATCAGCCCATCAGTACCTGTCTTCTCTTCTGTGACTTGCACATGCCTCTCTAGACAATGTGGTGTGCAACCCTATTAACCACACCCCACTGAAGTACTGTGATAGGTCACCATTGGATGAGGGAAAGAGGAGGAGAAAGAGAGGTTTACAATGGGAAGAGACACCAGCGTTCTCCAGGAGCCCACTGGTGATGTTTTGCACTCCATCAGCACACTGAGGTCAGAACTTTCCTGTTGCAGCTGTGGGTGAAAAAAATAGATAGCTGTTAATCCAGGATTAATGCTATCAAATTCCCTTAACACAGAGTTATGCACTAAGGTAGACATTCCCAGGACAGCAGACCAAATTGGTTATTTATCTATACTAGTACAGCAGTTCAAAGCCTCTTCAGGCTCCTTATTCTGGACCTTTTGCTTACCCTAAAAGCACTGTGTGAAACCTTCTTGTTCCAGTGGCTGGTGAAGGAGCCTGACCTATGGCCTCTGTAGCTTCCCACTGTGTGCTCAGCTTCTCAGCAGATTCCCAGCAGAAGCTGTCTGAAGGTGTGCACCAGAGCAGGTCCATGCTTCGTGGCCAACAGGGTCTTTCTCCAAAGCAAATTCCTTTCTCCTTTTGCTGGCTAGATGTTCCCCTGAACTCATTTCTTTACCTGTACTGTCATTGCCTGGACTTTGTCTTCAAGTTAATCTCATCAGTTAATGATCATACCAAGTTTGAAAAGCCCAAGTGCTACAATTCATTATTATTTCTTTTGTTTTCCCTCTGACGTTCTCTCCAAGTCCAGATCACAGGATCTTTCTGTGTAGCCACATCTCTTTCTGTAGCTTATTGTCTTGCATCCAAACAACTGGTCCCTGTTTTCAGCTCAGTTGCTGCCTGTTTAACTCCTATATTGCTGGAAATA
Organism: Calcarius lapponicus; assembly: GCA_039654755.1. Taxonomy (NCBI): domain Eukaryota; kingdom Metazoa; phylum Chordata; class Aves; order Passeriformes; family Fringillidae; genus Calcarius; species Calcarius lapponicus. Next base: position 71,458,072 of record CM077465.1, on the reverse strand, counting down.
ATCATGGAACCAGGGAAAATTAAAAACTGGTAATACCTCATATAATAATTACAAAACTGACTTTACAGGTGTTTGTAAAAGTCAATTTATAGACATCTGGTCCACTTCTGCACTGTGTGTGAGTGTGTAGCACAGTGTTATCTTCTGGTGAGCAAAATCTCTCTCCTTCTTTCCTGCCTAGCTGTCAGTTGGATACAGACACCCCCACCACCAGGTTCCTTTGTGTTTTCTCACCAGAAAATCAGAAAAAGCAGGAACATGCCAAACATGGGTGAGTTTTGGAGATATGAAATTGTGCTAGAAACTTCTATGAAGCTTGTGTGAACTGTCAAAGGAGAATTTTGCTTTTGCAGTTTCTTTTTCCAACACCCCAAGTTACCCATAATTAGGGTAACTTTTTACATGAGTTTTTACTCTTCAGATGTAAAGGCCATGCCAGACAAATACCAAGTCATTGCTCCAGAGCATGGTGTTTGGAGTTGCTTGTGCAAGGATCTTGTGAGCATAAAAACACAAACAACAGCTTCTGCTTTGGAAAGAGTCCAACCATTTTGCTGAAAAAAAAAATTAAAAACAATTTAGGCAAAGCCATCAGGGTTAATTCAAACCAAGTGGTTACAGTCTGGCAGAAAAAATACCATGGTAGCAGGAAGCTCTTAGTACCAGGCTTCACCATATGAAAGAAATTGGTTATTCTGGAGTGCTCGAAAACATCCAACAGTAGGATGGACAAGGACAGAGAAGCAACAAAGCCCCTAGTCTTTTGTGATGACTTTGCTTCCTGGAGGACAGATCTATTTCCAACTGTGATGAGTTCAAGTAAACTGCTTTTGTGGTATCCAACATAATACTTTTAGTGGGTGCAAATCAGTCTGGTTGCAGCTGCCCAAATTTCCTTTCCTTTATTCATTGTGGCTGGCACTGGTGACGCTCCGTGTTAAGGGGAAGACCCAGTGGAGCATAGCATGGCATTGCTTGTTTTCCTCATCTCTTAATTTTCCAGGCTGATAAATGTGGTGGACGAGATGCATGTGACCATTACTATTAAGGTTTGCAGCTGGAGCAGCTTAGCAACAGAATTTCCCTGCCACCATGAGGACTCAAATCAGTCATGAAATCCCAAGGCAGCCTCTGCGCTGGTCTTTGAGGCAACAGAGGCCAGCTTGGGGAAGTGCTCCTCTCTGGTACTGCTGTGTCCTGGGTTGATCTCTCTCCAAATGCAAGTTTGCCAGCACAGCTCTCAGCTGTCAGGCCCCCAACCAACACCTGTGAATCTTGCACCCGCAAGGACATGCCTCAGGACATGTCTTTTTTCTTCCACATCAGACATTTCCTTTTTTCAGACCATCACATTTCTTGCTTCTCTCCAATCTATTGAAACTCTCCATTTCACTTTCCCCTCTTTGTTCTTCTCCATGCCCAGATGCTGCTTACACTTGTTTTGTTGTCCTACAGATTAAGACAACACAGGACAAAAGGGCCAGTAAACTGTGAGATTCGCTGTCAGTGTTGTTAACCAGGCTGTGAACTCACCAGGTTTCAGAAGATAATGAAGCACTTTGAATATGATGCTTAGATAGCTTGGAGGAGAACAGTCACTTTATGGAGACTTTTGACTTTATTTCAGGTGGTTTACTTGGCTCTCAGCTGTTGCTTTTCCGTTCCCAGCAACTCCTACCTCTGACTTCATTCTCAAACTTTCCTGTTTCACCCATGCTGTTTGCTTGCTGGGGACAGGATCTGTTTGTATTAACACCGGTTGGACAAGTTTGTTTTTTTCCAGACATATGCCAGTTGTGGCAGAATTCTTTAACCCCCGAGTTAAAAATCAAAAGCCCTTCAAAGTTAGTAAACACAGTGGTCTTATCCCACTCCCAGACCCTTCTGCACACATTACCCTTCAATGAAACAGTCTCTTGTCAGACCAGCCATCCAGCCTGGTCTGACAAAACACAAAGGAAACTGCCCATGTTTCTTTTCCACAAACTTCACTTGTGGCCTTTTTCCATGCTCAGGGGCACAGCACAACAAGCTCTCAAGACCCTCTCCAGCAGAGTGCTCCTGCCCTGCTGAATCCACTCACACCCATGAGCTGGCAGCTGCTCAGAAATTCAAACTTTGCTTTAATGAAAATTTTGAGGTGTTTTCTGGTGGGGAACAAAATCTCACTATAGCTGTTCCTTTTGGCTCAGTGCCTTTTTTATCCCCTAAGTGCAGTTTTGAACCTCAAGCACCTCCAGCATTTAGGAGAGTGTTAGAAGCCACAAGAAAATGCAGCATGGGTCCTGAAAACAACAGACAAACAGATCAGACTGTTCTTAAAAGACTGACCAAAACATCCTGGTGAGCCATGAAAGCACTAATGAGTCACACCCCAGGATGGGCTAAACAGTAATAGAAAAAAGCTGCTTCTTTCAGTTCCCTGCTGGGACCAAAAAGTTGATTCTTCATTACTGACTTGTTTCTTTTCCCTCTTCAGTGAGTTACTAGCTGTAATTTATGATTAAATAATTCCTTTGGGAAATTATTCCTCATGGGGAAAGAATTATGAACAGCAAAAGAGATTTCCTCTGCCTTCCCCATTCATCAAACCAATGAGAATAGCATTCAGAAAATTCTGATATCATGAGACAGCCTAGCCTTTCCTTCTAATTTTGTTTGGCTGATTATTCTGAAAATGGATTGAGTGGCATCCTTGAGTCTTTCCCACTGAACATTAGCAAAAAGAAAGTTATTTTACTATGAAGAACAGCTTACATTTCATGGTGACCTCTTGTCTTTGGCAAAAAGGTTCTGCCTCAAGTTTTTCAGAAGGCAGCCTTGCATTGTTTATGATAAGCAGTTTACTAGGACAGCTCTGTTTAAATGAAATTCTATCAAAAATGTCCAGCTTCTGTGACCTGAACTCGGTGCTGGCTATGCCTTATCCAGGTATATGGATGGATAGGCCTTAGCCAGAGTAAAGGATTGTGATTTTGGAGCAAAATTTACCGAGAAATAAGGTCAAGACAGAGTTCTGGCATCCATAGTCATGGTCTTCTAAGTTTCAAGAAGTGCTGAGAGGAACTTGTTTATTCCCAACACTGTGTTTGTGGTGGTGTATATATGTGGAGGGCAGAGGTAAAGCTGGAAGGGTGAGTACTTTTACCAAAGAGCATTTAGAAAAAACATACAAAAACAACCATAACCCTGCTGGAACTGAAGCTCCTTGGTAGGCAGGAATGGATTTGTGACTTTTGTTGATATGGTCAGCAATTTGTACCTGCAAGATAAATTAGATTACTCCATCATCCAATGTTATGGGAAGCTCTTTTGCTGATCCAATGCAGAGAATGAAAACTTGGCTAACTTCAGGTCCAAGGGACCAGCCTAAAAGTCTGATTAGTGATCCTGCAACTGGCATAATTTTGTATGGCATTAGGGAAGATGAATGATGTCTGTGTTTGGGCAAATTGGTTCCATAATTTAAGAGAGAGAAAATCAGCTCATTGCTGATCCAGACTTTGTCATAAGCAATTTGAAAATTTTCTGTGGTTTCAGCTGAAAAGCATTTGGAATCAAGGAGAAAATGCATGTTGATGCACATTGGATTTTGGTGAGCATCTGCTTGAAAAAGCAGTGGTTCATGGTCATCCTGGCCCCATGGGGTCACCTAATAAAACAGTTCACAATTTATTGGCAAGTTTGGGGCACATTCAATCATTCTTTTCTAGCTCATTAAAAAAAAAAAAACAAATTACAATATAATTACATGCACAGCAATAGTTCAGTCTAAGAGACTTCTTGAATGCCATTAGGAGACGTATCGTATCCAAATGCTGCCAATGTTAACTAAAGCTTCAGAAGCCTGAGCCAAATGGAGAGACACAATTTTTCCTTCCTTCCTCCTTCTATTTTTCACTCTTTTCCTCATCACTGCAACTAAAAATAATGTGCCCTGCTCGCCTCATTTGCTAACTAAAACATGTATACCTGCTTGTTAAACTGTAATTTTAGCTTCACTTTGATTGATAGCTTGAGTAGGAAAGGTTTGAATTTTTGTCTTGTACAGACACATTCAAATTGCATGGCAAGGCTGTTAAATGCTTTGCTTTTGTAGTCATCATGCAGACTGGATCTTCCCCAGTGACTGGAAAAAGTTTAAATTCATTTAATGAATTTGGGGTTCATTCTCTTTTTTCCTAGTTTTTTAGTTAGGGCTTTAATAAAGCTGTGGCTGTTTTGGAATGGGGAGTGCATACCTTCTGAATGAAGCGTAGCCAGGGCTGCAGCTGCAGCTTTCTGCCTGTATGTGCTGCTCAATGGGCTTGTGGGAGCTGATGGAGCAGACTGCTGGGACTGCCAGGTGGGACAGCTCCACTGTTGTTGCTGGCCTGGGCCCAGTTTAATACCTCGGAGCTGAATGGGGGGAGAGATGTTGAAGAGGTGTTACTAGAAAAACGTTGCTTTAAAATGGGAGCCCTGAAAACCAATGATTATGTTAATGTTTCTTCTAATTGTACACTCTGGAGCATCATGTTAATACCCAAGGAGACAGAGACTTTCTCTTTTTAATGGCTTCCTGCCCACTTGTAGCCAGTGGGTCAAGTGCTTTGCCTGTCTGCCAGTCCATAAAGGGTCTGGATACTTGGCCAACCACGCACCTACTGTCTGATGTGGGGTGGTGTACCAGGCACGGAAAGGACTTTTGTGACTTCTAATGAGGTACTAATAGTGCTGTGACAGATGGTGTTTTTTCTTTGGTAGAAGTTGCAGGAGCTGGTTTTTAAACTAGAGTTGCCTTGAGTGCAGTTCAGCCTGGATAGGTGTGGGGAACTATTTAGGTTCCTTTCTAAGGAGACTAGAAAACATCAGACAGAGAAAGGGATAAAAGGCAATAGCCAAGTGGTCCAGAGTGAGTCTGAAGCCAGTATTCACTGCTGTTTCTAAATCACTGATGCAGAGCAGCACTGGCAGGACAAAAATGGCCTTACTGGGTCAGGGTAATGCCCTGTAGGTGACTGTGGCTAGTACTGAATGCTTCAAGGTGCATCTACAGATGTCCTTTCAGCAGAGGCTCATACCTCAGCATCTGGACCATCCAGCAAACAATGGATCTGCCATCCATCAGTGTACTTCATTTCAGGAACACAGTGTAAACTTCTCACCACCACAACATTTTGTGGACAATGAGGATCAGAACTAATCCCATTCCATTAGTCAGATACAGGAATGAGTTGTATATTTTTATAGTTGATTGTAGGAAAAATTTTCTTTGGCTTTTTATTAGACTTGCAGACAGAAACTGTTACCAGACACTCAGTGTTTGTTTTACCAGAGGGATGGTTTTTTAAAAATCAGCTTCTCCATTAGAGACAAACTTCTACCCAGTCCTGCTGTTGAAAAATATCAATCCACTTGAGATAAAATTAGCTAGGATATTGTTAGCAATGTGGATAGTAATGTCTTCAGATCTTAAAACCAGATTTGGAACAGAATATCTGTCCAAGCCTCATACTGTGAAAAACAGTTTTTAAAATTAAAAAAGGTTGGAATGACTTTCACTGGACTGATACAGCTGAGCATCTCTCTGTTAGAAAAACTAATTTGTTGCATCCTTTTTTTTTGTGTTTGATTGGACTTTGTCCTTTTTGGGTATGCTTTTTTTTTTTTTGCTTTTTTTTTTTTTTTTTTTTTTTTTGTCTTTCAGTACATTTTGGTCATCTCCAGCTGAACAGCTTATGTCTCCTTTAGTGTATCTTTAAATGCAACAATCATGCAAGTGAAGAAATCCTGGTTATAAGTGGGTGAAATCACAAGTCAGTTCATTTCCCTGCCCCCACTTCTTTGTAATCAGAAGATAAAGTCACTCCAGAAAATGCAGAGGAGGCTCTGCTATCCATGGCATGTCGTGCCTACAGTTAGCACACATTTTAAATCACAGTTCTGGAGTTTATTTATACAGCTAAATGTCATATGTTTAAAAATAATGAGTTTATTCAGAAAGAAAAATTCTCCTCAGAGTGATTAATTAATGGAGGGAGACTCATTCCCAGAGTAACAGCCAGCTAGAATTATTCCAGGCCTTCTCTTGAAGTCAATTACCTGTTGGAAAATCTGTTCAATCCACCAAGTCAGTCCAAGTTCAACAGCTTGAAATAATGAATGGGATATAGAAAGAAGCAGTAAATTTTTCCTAATTGCTTGTGCATCTCACTGTGACATGTCAGTCACATTCAAGGACAACAAACTGTTTTGGGAGTTTAAATATAAAAAGAATAGGGTTTAGACAAATAGTGGCATGGATGTTTTTCACAGTGAAATGGGTTTTTCCTAATGTGTATGAGCGTTCCTAAAAAAAAATGTGACAGTGGTGTTCTTAAAACATGTGGGACTTAACCCTCAGTATGATATTTGTTGACTCTTCAGCATCTTGCCTATACTGATAAACACAAAAGAAAATGGCTGTGCCATAGAACACTATCATAAAAATTGCAATTTCTGCTCTTCAGAATCCTCACCTCAGCTTGCAGGCAGCTGCAAAGCAGTCAGGCTCACCTGGATGTTCTGGTCTCCCAAGAAAGCTTCTTTATTGGTTTTTTCCTGAGCTTTCAGCTAATACATTTGTCTGGACCCCAAATGAGCAGGATCAGATGAACTACAGCTACAGTGCACTGCTCTGCTGGATGGTGACTTCAGCTCAATATCCCTCCCAATTTAGGTTTGCTCTTTGGCCCCAGCTCTCAGAGTTTCATAATGGAGTAATGGAGATATAAAAAAATATTTCGCAGTGTAACTTGGCAAAGTGGTAGCCAAGAAATTATTTTCCCTAGTAATTTCAAAAGCATCAACACAGTCAGTGTTAAGATATTCTAAGAAGCAGAGGATGGGGGAAATAACAGCATTTAAAAAGCTTGATGTCTAATATTGATGTTCATGAGGAGATGACATTTGTCTTTTGTTCATAAAAAGATCTGAGATCTAATAATTTCAAAATATTAATGGCATACTACATAAGCAGCAAATGAATACATTGACTAAAGCTGGGACTGTTCTTTTCCAGTGGATTCCTAAAATGTCTGGTAAAAAGAAGAAATCTAATTGAAAGAATTTATGCAGTTGACAGGCCAGAAGAGCTCTGGTGGAGATGCTGTTGTCTCTGAAGTAAGTAAAATGCATTTGTAAAACTTTCTAAGTACAAACTTACACAATGAACTCTCCTGATTCTTAGGGTAAACACACAGGTTTGGGGCTTCTTTTGGTTTGTTTGTTTTTTTTTTTTGGGGGGGGGGGAGGAGGTTGTTTGGATTTGTTTGAGGGTGGTTTTTTGGTGGGTTTTTTCATTGTAAGTACTGAATTTCTGACAGAAGCTAGAAGAGTTCACCCAGGAAGTTCATAGCTATCCATGGCCATGAGCTATCAGCTCATGGTCGTGGTTTGTCCTTCTACTTAAAAAAGTAAAATCTATGTCAGGCACAGAGTAACTTAAAATTGTTTGGAAAGAGGTGCTTTTGGTTTTACTGTCAGGTCATTTGAAAGATATTTTCAATATTTGGGGGCAGAGGCAAAGAGACCAGTTGTTTTTTCTAGTTTTCCTTTGGAGAAGTCCATAGTGCTCTTGCACCCAGTTAAGGTCTCTTTACTTGAGATCATGTGTGTGCCCAGCGAAAATGAGGTGAAAAGACACCAAAGAAGAGATGGCAGCTGAGAAGCAGCTGTAGGTTTGGAAAAACATCAGGTGGGAGCCAGTGGGGCCTGGGCTGGTGGTGGGGTAACACAGGGAAGAGGCAGATGCTGTGGGACGTTGATATATATTTCTTTTATATATATATATATCTTCAGACAACGAAAGTTCTCACTACTTTTAGGGAATGTACAGAATACTTTCTTTCTCTTCTGTGAACATACTCCTTCTTCATGCTTTTCCTAAGATAAAAATCAATCCCTGTGTGACAAAGAAGTTTGTTTTGAGATATTTTTAACTTGTGGTAAAAAAATAAACTGGTGCCATTTTTTGTTTTCTGTCTGTGCCTGTAAAATTAGAAGAACCCTATTGATTCACACAGCAGTGATGCATTTGTATTCTGAGGAGGGTGAAACACAGTCACACATTCAAAGGAAAACATATTTAATGAATTCACTTGTATTAATTTGCCACCAATAGAGATTCTTCGTAACAAAATGGATCATTGCTCACATGAAGGCGATGACTAAACCCAGCAAAATACATGTTCTATGCAGTAAGCACCAAGGGAGACAATGCTGTGCAGATTTCTGTGATTTATAGTGCTCTGTTCTATTGTCTTCTAGGCTTATACCTGATAAGAAAGGAAAATTCCAAGAGATGGCAACGACCTCCTTATTTTTCAGTTGCCCAGTTTTTTGGTATTGTTCAAAAGATGATTTCTCAGGCAGATATTACTTAGTTTTCAGTCATATCATTCTTAAAATATGCAAGAAATATTTAGTGAAGACCATCAATGAAAAGAAAAAGGACTACAGAACGCTCTTGAATATGCAACTAATTATTTTTGACTGCTTTTCCAAAAGGACTGTGCTTTAAATAATAGCCTGCTTTTGTAGAGCATCTCTCAGATGCAGACTTCAAAACGTGGTAGTCAAGTTGTCTCAACATGTCTGTGGGCTAGGTAAGTACTATTAAACCCTTTTTACAGATGGAGAAAGCTGAACATCAGAGAGCCAAGAATATTGCTTTCCAGCTTTGGTGTTACAAAAGGACTGTCAGAGCAGAGAGTATTGTGTTAAATTCCACCCACTAGGTCCAATTTAGCCTTTTGCCTTTCCAGCAGAGGAGTCTGTTACAACTCCATCTTTTCAAGTCGTGGGTTATAAGGCAGGGATGTGTTGTTCTTTCCTGACACATACAACATGTATCTGAAGTTAACTGAAAGCTTCTAAGTTAAAGGTTTCATAAATATGTCAGAATGCATGTAGCCCCTCCTGAAGTTCCTCAGCTTGAGACTGTACAACACACCACCATGTTGCTTGTGTTCACAGTGTGGGTAAACCTCCCAAGAATCTATGGCCCTCTAATGCTAGTAGTTAGTGGTTTTTAGTAGTTAGTGTGGTAGTTAGTGTTTTTTATATATCACAGGCAACCTGGGTATGGATTACTGGGTGCATCTAATCAGCAACCTTACTTCATGTCATTTCTCCAACAGATACTGAAAAAAAAAAGGCCAAAGACTAACAGGAAAGTTAAGTTCATGGTGGAAAGAGAAACCTAAAAGCACAGGAGTCTGTGATGGCTAAAAGTCTAAAAGCAATTTTCTGTTCTCAGAATAAGTGTTTTTTCTACATGGAAGAGGATATATTTTGAGGTAGACTTGCTTAGTGGGATGGAGATATACTTCAATTAACACTTCTTTGATCCTCTCTTGCCGAAAAAATAAAAAAAAACCCTGTTGTTCTGGACACCTTAGGCTCCAGTTAGGATGCATGCAGATAGATTTACTCTGGAGTGGGATGTCTGCTGCAAGGGCTATCTACAGCTTCAAGTTGCATTGTGTGTAAATCCAGCCAGACTGCAAGGCCTCTCCCTCTCTTCTGTCCCACAGGTATATTGGGTGCTCTGTTAATGCCTACCAGAATAAAACCAGCCTGTTTTTCACAGTATTTATGAGAGTTTCCATGTGGCCTCAGAGCTGCAGACTTGCTCACCAGTGGCAGCAGCCATTGTAAGAGGAGCCTGGAGGCTGCCCTGGCACAGAGAGGGTTGAGCTTTTCCGTTTGGCAGAAGCAGCTCTGAAAGAAGAGCAGACAGAGGTGCTGCCAGTGCACGGGCAAAGGGCAGGAGCAGGGAGCTGCACGTGCAAGGCACTGGATCACGCTGTTGTTTGCAGCTTGGTGCTGCCTCCAGGGTGCTGCCAGGTACCCTAAAGCAGACAGAGCTGCTGGGAAACACCCCTGGCCTTTGCAACAAGTGTATTGCAGTGTTGATATTTAATCTCACCTGAGCAGAAAACAGTGCTTTCTCAGTCTTGTCTGGAGCCATGGAAAAAATTCCTGTAGGACCTCAGCCCTTTCTTGGGCTAATATACTACTTGTATGCAAAGGTTTGCCTTTGCCCTGCCCATGCTAACACAAACCACACCACACATCAAGTTCATTCATGTAATAATTGTTCCACATCCAGCCAGCCCAGGGATAAGGTGCTTACCATGCTGTGGGATGCTACCCAATACTGTGCATGGCTTGGGTAAGCTGTAAGGATGTAAGGAGGGGGGTTTAGACCTGACAAATTGAAAAGCACATTGAAAGCACAGGGTAGGTTGTGTGACAAGGAAAAGGGGATGGAAATGTCACTCCTTCTTTCAGAGCCTGTGAGACCCAGTCTTAGGGCTGGCAGAAATGGGAAAAATCACAGCAGGTTTTACAAAGAGCTTATGCTTGAGTTCAAAGCTTTTCGAAAAGCCAAGTAGTGCAAGTGACAACAGTGCAGTTTTCGGAAGGAATCTGAGTTTGGAAATAGACCTGTTGAGAATATTTGAAAATCCCATTGGTTGTCTTTTTGGAGTACTTTTGGACATCCACAATCTCCCACTGAGTTTTGTAAAGTTTGCATAGCCCAGAGGAGCTGCATGCAGAGGAGAATGCAACTGAGTTTTATAAAGTTTGCATAGCCCAGAGGAGCTGCGTGCAGAGGATAATGCAGAGTTGGCTACAGGAGAGTTCACACTGGGGTATATTTTTCCTCTGGCTGATGGGGTGGGTGGTGGGACCTTCTAACCCTGGCCCATGAGGATATGTGAGCTTTAGCATGCCCCATCTGAAAGAAAAAGTGGGATGAAAATTTAAACATTGCTAAAGAGAGAGAGAGTAGTAAAAACATTGCCTGGTACAGGGATAGACAAAGGTGAAAAGAGCTGTCCTGTGTATTTTGTGTATCCAAAATTTTTGAGGTAAAACTAAAAAATAAACAGAAAAAGTGGGAGTAGTCTCCAGAGTTGCTAAGAGAAAGAAACAAGATATCATGTATTCTGTGAGCTTGTCTTCCCACTTTCACACTAATACCACAGCCTGTGTGCAGCTGTGGGGAAGAAAGAGTTGAAAAGGATGAGAATGTCTTTAAACACCTTCAACAGTTATGCTGCAGTAAGGGGTAAAATGAAGGAAAAAGCAAAGACCCCCTTCTTTCCCTCATCTGTTTTTTTTTTTTCATTCCTCATTTAACATACGCAAATGAAAATTTGGGAATAGTTACTCTCTGGAGTCAGGTTTTACTTTCATGATAGTAGATCTTAGTCCTTGTATAGAATTGGTTATACTAATAATTCTTGTCTTCCTCACACTTCATTTGAACAGAAGAATTAAGTGTGGGCAACAGGACATGGTAGTTTTGAGTGTTTGTTTCTCAATATTGGATGCCTAAAAAAGGAAGCTCAACATGTTGCAAGGTAGTGAGAGCAGTGGCATTGTCTTCAGGGCTCACTGAAGAAGCTCTTAAGGAGGCAAAGAAAGAGAAGTTGATTTTGAGTTCTTTGTCTCTTCCATGACTTGTTGAGGTCTCTCTAAGGTCTTTTTGGGAGCGGTGTAGTTCCATCCAAAGTATGGTAATACAAAAGCACTAAAAATACAAAGGTGAGCCATGAGCTCATTAATCCTGCCAAGAGAAAATAAAAGAATTAGCAAAGTCTATGATGGGCAGAGACAGCCAAACCAAATGCCACTTCAGTGAAGGTAAATGTGCTGCAAACACCAAGAGCCTACAATATTATGACCTTTAAAAAAACCTATGTTTCATAAATGGAAAAATGAAATTAAGAAGCTGCTGCTGAAGCTATTGAGAAGCTGGACTGTTTTTTTATACACTAACATCACACAGGGTTTGCCAGCTGAGCCAGGAGGCAGAGCTGACAGGGCCTCCATGATTTCCTTTTCATACAAACCTGCACCAAAGCTGGTAGCCATGGGGAATACCTACTGTAGGACATGATATTTTGGTGCTTGTCAAAAATTTTTTTTACAGTATAACAATTGCCTTTGGTGTAAGCTCCAACCATCAGCAGTGGGTCCAGTCACAGCATTGATATTTGCCACTGCAAGGTATGGAACTGTGTGGAAAAGCCCAGGGAAACAGAGCTGTGCTGGTGGAAAATGGGCAGAAGGAGGGGACAGCAGCCATCAGCCTTTGAGGTGAAGAGAGTAGTTTTAAGCAGGTGCATCATGCCAAAGCTGGGGGCGAGAGAAATGAGACAAAGCACAGGTGGCAGGTTCTGGGCTAGTGGGAAATGAGCAGTGTGGCACTGTGCAATACTGAGTGTGTGCATTCCCCAGGCCTGCCTGCAGGCCCCAGGGCTTTTCATGCAGGAGCAGGGATCAGGATACAGCAGCTGCAATGCTGCTCTGACAGGCCATGATAAATGCCAGCTTTGTTAGTGTGTGTGGCAAGTTACCAGGAGCTCAGCGAATTCCTGTGCTTGGAGAGCCTCGCACTGGGAAGAAAATATGAGCTGTGAAGTAATAATGATAATAGCAGGATTCAATGAGGCAGATGTAATCCACATTTCTTCAGCTGATCCTGGCTTGCAGCACCAACTTTGCTTGACAAAATTGTATTCACAGGGATCATTTCAGAAGTTGGTTTCAACAGCTGAGCTATGGTGTGGCTCAGGTTAGTCTAGAGCTGAAATACAGCAATTTTTTTCTTGGAAGTCATATTCTCAGAGTACTTAAGCGAGGTAAGTACCTTGAAACAGTATCCACCAGGATTAGTAGTCTGAGGAGAGGTTTCCCTCTTATTTTTAACGCTGCTAAGTTAATTTTTGCTCTTTTAGCTTATCATCAAAAAGCTTTGGTAGTGCTGCGCTTCTTGCAAATATGTATTTGTAGCAAGCACATAAGAACCTGAGAATAGCGAATATTGACCCTCTTCTTTGTCAACAGAAAAAGAAGTGCAAAACTGGCCGTGGGCAGATCAAATTTCATTTTCAAAATCAACATTTGATGTATTCTTTCTGCTTTCAGCACAACTTGATATGTAGGTGCTAAGAGACTGGAATCCCTCCTGTTGCAGTTTGCCTCTGTGTGAGACATTGGTGACATGTCAGATTCTCTGGGATGCTCAGGATACTGACAGGCACCGCACATATTTCTTCTTCTGATCCAGAATGCTGTCTCTCAGGCTATCTCCTGCAACTCAGTTGAGACACTCCCCTGTACCCTTTGAATACCCTGGAAAACACTCTGCAGGGCTTGGGCACTTCTGAAGGTGAGCTTTCACATCCAGAGTTTTCAGGTCCACTACACCTCACTATCCTTTCTGAACAAGAAATGTCAGCAATCTGTGGTGAAAGTCACTGTTATTTCAGTTAGACTGAAGTACAGCATAAGCAGAAGTAGTTATTTACAGTATGCACAGAAGGAAAATCAGTCACAGTTATTTGCATGAGTCTTAAATGGAAAAAACCAGCACACATGCTTGGACCTCTGAGAATTCATCTTGTTGTGCCACCTGGCTGATGCTCTCCTGACTCATCGTTTGCTGGGGGCTTTGCTTTCCTTCCTTAACTGTAGCCACAGGTCACCACAAAGAAAAATCCTACCCACTTTCTGTGCTTACTCACAGAGTCTATCCCCCTTCTATCTCCTCATCTCTGGTGGCCTTGGACATGCTGTAGGGTCATGTAGTGGTTGGGACTAGACCACTCATCCATGTTGAGACTTACCTTATTTTTTGTTGTTTTGAGTTTTTCTTTCACTGGATCACTTCTTTCACCCTGTGGACTATGAAGGAATACTTGGGGCAATACCAGCAAAGGGGCAGGTGAGGGGTAGGACTGAGAGGTGTCTGCTGGGCTGGGCTGGGGTGGTTTAAGGTCTCTATGAAATTGTAGCCTCACTGTGTTTCTGCCTGAAGCATCTCCATGTTTGAAGCCAAATATTTGGTGTCAATCTCTCAGCAGAGATATTTGGTACAGTTGTCTTAATGAGTTAGATGTGTGTAATCCCTGACTGGCTCTTGATGGAGAAAGGACGTGACAGTGATTAGCCACTTTGGGACAACTTTCATTTGGAGAAAGATGGATCTGATGTGATAGTTGGAAATCTCAGAGGTGTGGGAGCCATCCACCAGGCAAGGGTCAGACTAAATATGGGGCTTGAACTCTCTCCTTAACTTCAGAGACCTTCCCCTCCAACTAAATCTGAAGCCCATTGGCAGCTGCTGTACATAAAAGTTTGCGGTTATACTCCTGTCTGCTGGGCAGTAGATGTACAAACATGGGTATCAAATCCCTGCAAGATACAAACTACACTTCTCCAGGTATTATTGAATTGCCAGTCACTGACCAGCACACCTTTCTTCACTTTGTTTTCCTACTGGACAAAAGCACAGTGTTGGTTTTTACTATGTAATTGTAAAAGGTCAAGGCAGGTTGTTTTTCTACATCTTTTTAAAGGTAGCTGAAGCCACATGGATTCCTAAAACTTGTTCTGGGGAAAATCTGGTAAATTCTGGAAAATCTGTTTTAGTTTTTTGCCATCTAGACAGTACCCACCAACATCATAGTCAAGATTTGCCAGTGAAGTGTAGGAAACTAGACGTGGGACAGTTTTTCTTTTCGAATGTGAAAATATGGGTACTTTGTACCTGAGAGACAAAAAAATATTAAGAGTAATGTTAAGATTCCAATTTCCTCTAATTTCACTTAAAGTAATTGACCACATTAATGTTTGGTCAGAAAGAGAGTTGTCCTGGCATTTTGTTTCAAATGTGTTGGATTCACAGAGACCAGTGGGAAAGATCTGGGGAGAAGTTTTGCAGGAATCAGTCACCAGGAGGCTTGTTCAGGTTGATAGCAAATTAGCAGACACACAGGTCTGCTGTGTTTCCCTAAAGCAGGCAGGCTGGGCAGCCAGTGGGATGAGGGCTGTATATAAGGCAATGCAATTCCAAGGTATAAACTAGGAATGACCTCTCAACAACTGCATTTGTAGGCACAGGGAGACAAATACATCTCGGTCACATGTGTGTTGTTGGGGCTTTGAAAAATAAATATGAAACACCCAGAGCATGTGAAATGGAAGAAGAGGTTTCAAGAGAACCAATTTCACCTGGAAATGTATTGCCTGGCAACCCAAGACTCAAGTCAGTTCAAGTGTCATAAGGATGCTGCTGTATGAAAGAAATGCTAAAAAGAAAAACAGGAAAGGCACAGGAAATTTAATAAAAATTCTGGTGAAGCCATAATCCATGTAACTGTAACATAAAAAACTGAGACTTGAGTATTGAAAAAAACTTCCTATTTTTTTCTTTCTTTGCAAAGGTTCAGCTAATGTGTGACTCAGCCTTATATAAGAAAAGTCTGGCTGGGGCATAATAAATGTGAGTCACTACAACAAATTTTCAGATTTTCCTTGGGACTCTTCCTTACAGGATCCTTGTATTGGGAAAAGGAAAGGGATAGGGAAAAACTTGCATCAATATTCATATAGCTATGAATACAGATGAGATTATGCAACTGCAAGGGAATTACATTTGTCTCCCTTTGCATAAATGGGTGGTAAGAATACTTACAAGGCAGTTTTCACAGAAGAAGTAAAGTGTAAGACTATGGTAAAAAAAGACCAGAAACACTATAGACATGAGATTTGAAGGTAGGAGAACTAGACAGGGAGTTTCATTGCTTCAGCCTTTTGGAAAAGGACTGACTCTGCAGCTGTTCAGTGTATGATGCACACAGAGATCAGGCACTTTGGGGATGTTATTCCCCAGGTGAGCAGATGTTTGCTGGGTAACCTTTGCATGCTGCTGGAATAGCCACCTGTGCCTGAAATCTGGGTAGCAAAACTAATGCCCCCAATCCAGGCATATCTTACAAGGCCAGGACAGACATTGAATTTATATTGCTTTTGAGGCTTGTTTATCTATCTGAAAGGTTTTTTAGATGACAACCCCCTTGGTTGTTTTTTTTTTTTTTTTTTTTTTTTTGCTCTAGTGCTCTCTCAGATTTCCTTTCCAGTCCCTACATTTAGGATTTGAAATACCTCTTTATGTTGGAAGATAATTTTAAAGAATGGATTGGGCCCCGGCTGAGCCATTGTATGAAGTTTATAGGTAAAAAAAGCCAAAACCAAAACCCAGCCCAAGAAGCAAAAAAAAGAAGGGGAAATTTAGGGTCTCTCCTAACTGTCCAGCTGACACAAACCTCTTAGCCTTGAATCAGGTGATTCCCATTTATTTTAATGGGAAATGTATTTAATGAATTAATAGATGTTACTTTTATGTCTCAAAGTTGATGCCGAGTTTGACTTGTTTTCTACTGAAAATCATAGTCTCCTAGGGCCGAGTGGCTGGTGCTGTTGTCCTTTCCTGCCTCACATGTTAAATATGATAGTCTTGTTCTTCCAGGAGAGTTGACCACACCCATAATGAGCACTTCTCAGAATCAGTCCTGCTGGGACTCTGCACAAGTCACCTCAAATTAAAATTCCTTGTCAGAAAACAGCTCTGGAAAGGTAACACCAAATCCATCCATTAGGAAGATAAATGCCTGGCAGCAAAATTAGTGATTGGAGTCCAGAAGTCAACTGGAAAGTACAGTTCAGAGGATCCTGGAGCATACTTGCTCTTAATTTTCACTTGTTTTCTAACTCTGAAGAGCAAATGAAAATGTAACTGGTAAAACAAAGTTCCTAGAGATGGCTGATGCCACCCAGGCACCAGCTGTGAGGAGGTAATAAACTCTGCTTTTAAAAAGAAATAGGCAGTGCCAAGCTGCTATTTCTGCAGTTGGGGCTTTTTTGTCTGCTGAATGGAGTTGGTTTTAAGGGCCACAACATCCAGGGACTGCACAGTCCCTGTATGAGTATCCTCATCCCAATTGCCATCAGACTATGTAGCATGTACTGAAAGAAATGTTATTTTGGTAGGAGTGAAACTTTTGTCAAGCAATGCCAAGGAGTAGCTGCAAGTCATTTGGGCACTGGATACATTTTCCCCGGAGACAAGAGCTCACAACACTTCAAGAGAATCCATAGCAGTCTCCACAAGGTGAGAGATTGTCTTACCCAAATTTTGCCTTATTTTAAACAACTGCAGTTGTTGCCTTTTTTTATATTGACAAACTGTATTAACCATGATGTGTACAGGGACATCCAATCCTTCAGATATTAGTTGGCAGAGGGAAGGAGCAGGGAAGGGGAGGACTGGGGAGCGGGCAGGAGCTGTTTTCAAATAGGCATCTGGCTGTGTCCTGTGGAGGTACATGGGGAGGCAGGGAGGGAAAATGATCTGTGTTGACTGTGGCACAGGGGAGAGGAGGCAGCAGAAACTGAGAGCACAGCACAGAGGCTGAATGAATGGCTGCAATTTCAGCACATAGATTTTTCAAAGGCAGACTTGCTCAGGAGCAGCACCTTCTTTCTGGACATCAGGCATCAGAAAGAGCCAGGCATTCAGGTTCCTCTCAGCTAATAAATGGTTTGGGATAGCCTTTAGGCAGATAGAATGAACAGTTCCTGACACTAGTGAACTAGGAGGGGCTGTGTTTTGATGCTGGATCGCCTGTGTTTTGGACCTGCACGTCCAGGTGTGCCGACTGAGCCCCACTCCGGGTGCCAGCTGTACACCGCTGTGCCAGGGCTGTTGCATCCTGAGCACTGTGTGCAAGGGCCTGGTGAAACAGGTGGTGATGTAAGAGGTGAGTGCAGCAGCTAAGCACATGTGCTCCTGTGCAGTTCCCTGTGAACTGGTCTCTCCCTTGTGCCAAGCACAGCTCAGCAGTAGAAAACCAGGTCTCTCCAAATTCCTAGATTTGCTAATGTTAGCTTGTACCAGACTATTCACATTAGAAAGGTATTGAAGGCATAGGGCAGACTCTGAAAACAAAGAAGATATAAATGAGAATGTGAGGTTCCTATTCTACTGCTGCTGCTGCTGCTGTTGTCAGAGAAAGACAAACTAGCTACTGCGTAAAAGGACAGATTTCTGCTCTCCTGACCAGGTCATACAGAGCCTGAAAAAAAGTGAGATTTTGAAGAATTATGCATCATATAGAGTAGAACTCACCCTGTTATTCTTTAAAAAAAAGTTTTCTTTGTTGTTCCCTAAAAGAAATAATTCCAGTGTTTTTCACAGAAAACTGCCTCTCTATTTTGACTCTCTACCGTGAAGCATAGATATTTGTGCCCCCTGCCCTGCATCTATTTGCTGGGGTGTTTTTTGAAGAAAAGTTTTTAACTTTTGTTTGTCATTTGTAAATCTAAACTTATTAATTTAATTTTAATTAAATGTTTCAGACTGACCTGAAATAATGTCTAGTTTTTCTTTTCGCATTGTTTAGAAAGAATATTTTTCATTTAGCTCACCTTTGCCTTTGGTTGGAAACTTAAAGCTATCAGTATTTGCCAGCTTTAAGTGAAAATGAGCAATTATTCCTTAGCCAATGGGTGAGATCTGTAACTGGCTTGGAGCATTATAATCCTGGTGAAATCAAAGGAATCAGTCTGATTTATACCAGATGGTTATCTGAACCTCCAGGGGAAATGAAATCAGTATCACAGATTAAATTTACCATAAGTACAAGAAGACCTGTTTGCATTGCTAAGATTTCATCTGTAATTCCTCAGAGATAAATTTTGTCCAAATCTCCACTACCAATGTTGTCACCTTCATGATGCAGACTGTGCTTCAAACCAGCAATAAAATCCCAGGAGTTTTTTGCTGGAGCAGTACTTTAGCCTTTGTGCCCAAGATTTGCAGCAGTGTTTATATGACCCTGGATTTTAAGTACTTTGCTATCATTTGTTCATTGTGAGTGTTTGTGCCAGAAACAAATTTAAAAATCAGAATTAATCAAAATGAATGAGAAGATAATTGTTATGGTTGATCATTTTTTGGAGGGTAGATACAATAGTAAAGAAAAATAATTGGGCTTTGCCAAAGAAAGCTTAAATAACAGGGATATATTGCTTTGACATGGATAGGAACAAACTGTGGGGAAAGACTTCCTGAGGTACTGCATTTGCATAGGTGAGGAAACTTGCGGCTTGAAAAATGAAACCTGCAATTTATGAGCACAAAGGACTTCAAGTCAATATTTTGTTCCACTCAGTTATTCAGTAATGACTTTGACAGTTCCTCTGAGTTTGAAGAGATGCAGGTTTTTGGGCTGGCAGGATGTAATGTACTAGCTGATTTCCAAAGCTGTCACTGATCTTTGATTTATATCTTCTATATTTTCATTTTTGGACTAGCTAGTACCATCAAACTCTTGCCTGCCTTGGCTCTGAACACAGCAGTCTCTTTCCAGGGTAATTCCAGGATGGTTTGTCCTACATCATCTCAAAGAGGCTGCAGTTCTCCTTCTGTCTTGCCCTGTTATGAGTGAGTTTGAAAACCAAAAAGGACATTAGAAACCTTGTGCTGGGGCACATGTTGAGCTCCAAGCACTCTTCCTAAATTTACTTTAAATGTATGTTTTTAGCAGATGAGGCATCAAATTTTTGTCACTCGCCTTTGCTAATGGAGAGGATGGTCTTTGCCTGTTTGAGTAGCATGAGCATTTCTTTCTGTAGCATTCTGTCCTTTTTCTGGCTCTAATTTAGTTATTTACATACTTGAAATTATTTAAAATTATAAGCATGGTGGAAACTGTATAGGATGTATAAATTGCTGTGAATTATTTCAAATTAGAGAAGAAAGTGAGGAATGATGACTCTTAGCTATAGTATCAGCATGATCACCAATTTCATGTTCAAATCCCTTCATAAACACAAAGTGCTGTACCAAGGCTTCCTTATTGCTTCCCCTCCAAGGAGCACAGTAAAATCCCTTTTAGCAGGTTCACAGGGGAGCATCCTAGTGGTTTCAGGCGGGTGCAAATCAAACTTGCCTGTCTTCCAGGTAGATCCTTGAGCAAAAAGAACTAACTAGCATAGTTAGCTATTCTGCTGACATAGAAAAGTGGGTGAATAGTTTTAAGGATGATTTTATTTAAACATTTTGGAACTGTGTTTGTTAAAGTCAATGACAACTTTTTGAAGCACACAGCAAAAAAGAGAAGGATTTGGGGACTTTTTGTCAATGCTACTCCTGCAGTGCTGTGACTTCCTTAATCCTAGGGAATATCAGATCCAGCTGGCATAAATATCGTTCATCTTATTTTTTTCTGTTTTTTTTTCTTTTTCTTTCCCATTTCCTCATTTCTCTATACCAACAATATACCTATATTGTGTAGATTGAAAAATGAGATTTTGCTAGGGCAGGGTATGAAGGGCAGCT
Organism: Calcarius lapponicus; assembly: GCA_039654755.1. NCBI lineage: Eukaryota > Metazoa > Chordata > Aves > Passeriformes > Fringillidae > Calcarius > Calcarius lapponicus. Next base: position 71,437,848 of record CM077465.1, on the reverse strand, counting down.
CTACAGGCTTTGGGATTATTTAGCATGAAGCTCTTATCAGGATGTGTTTTTAAAGAAGAAGTGTTTTCCTGACAGATCTGGTACATAAAGAATTTCTGTTTGAATCTGTAAGTTCCTGCAGGGACATGTTGATCTTTTGTCTAATGTTTGTTTTACCTGCTTCCCACTGGAGCATATTGCTAGTCCATGAGTAGATTGCTGTCTACTCATGTATGGCCCCAGACAAGTTGCTTCCGAGAGGAGTTCTATGGCTTCTTGAGAGGGAAATTGTATTTATTTTTTGCTAATAACATGTATGTTTCTTTTAATTTGAGAGAGGTTACTTATCTATGAAACCACTGACAGAGGTACTATTTTTTCACCAGCCAAGTTTTTCAACTATATTAACAGTACCAAGGGAACCAAATTTTCTCATTTTCACTCTTTCTTAGGTAAATCACTTGCTCAAATGAAGACAGTACTGATGTGAATCTAGACTAACTGGGGAATGTTTTCATAACAAAAGTTTTGAGAACTGGATACTAGAAATGCAATATTACTATGCCTCTTTCTTCTTCCTTGCTTAAAAGCCAGCAAGAAGACTAAGATGAGGCAACACTGGGGTGGGAAGCAGAAGTGGGTGTGGATGACTCTGGGTCTGTAGCACTAGCATAGATATTGGGTGCAACTGACCTTTAGTTGTAAATACTCTCATAATTCCTGAAGCCCAGGTGGGGTCATAATCCTGAATTTGGGAATGGCTGGACCAGTGCTCAGTTTCTGGGAAATGGAAGTGTCTCACTCCATCCTGGGTCAACTCTTCAAGTGACGTGAAGATGACCTGACAAAAGTCACTGGGGCTTTTTTGTCAGGATACTGACAGGGCTAGGAAACTTTTGCTGCTCTGCTCACAATGTTACAAACCACTACTGGCCTGAAAAAGGTGACAGTGTGGGTGAAGGTGCTGTTCCTGACACAGGCAGCCCTACGATTTTAGAAACTGATGCTCAACCCTGCCTTGTGCTCAAGGGCATTTTCTGGAGTGTGTAGGAAAAACAACTCTTTTCTTCATCTCACCATTCTTCCAGGTTGTGTTATGGTCTCACCCTGTTAAGGGCAGAGTGTTCCCAGAGGACTGGTGTATCTGCCATACCTACAGAAGGTAACTCTAGCATGTGAGACAGCAAGAGAGACAAAAAGACAAGACACCCTCTATAAAATGCCTGTGAAGTCTCCAGTGGTGGCAAGGTGATTCTGGCTTACTACAAATGTAGTATTTTGTTATGCCACTTCCCTGCCTCCTGGCTACCCAGGTCCCATGGGAAGCCACAGCTGTCACAGGAGCTCCCTGAACACCTAGGCTGATCTTATTCTAAGGAGCAAGGGGAGCAAAAGGGCTTTGGGAGGTGTGCATCCTCTTGGCTCAAGGCTGCTGAGGTCAGGGAAAATTACACTAATGGCAGGAAGACTGAATATTAATGTGTTTCAGAGGGGCTATCTCGTACAATTATTTTCTTACAGAAGCTCTGGTCTTATTTGGGCACTCTGCCAATACTGGGTGCCAGTTAACCTAAGGTTTGCTTTTGATGGAGCATACTTGCTTGTGTAAGTTTCACTACCTTTCTGCTTAAATGGCTGGTTTCACAAAGGAAGCCTTTTTAAGCATTAATAACATTTCTTGTAATGAGCTCAACAAATGAAAGTGTCCCTTAAATATCTGCCTTCCCAACATCCTGCAGCAATGAGGGCATGACTTTGGGAGTTATTTAAAGTAATACACTTTTAATTGCATCCTCTAACTGGGATCTTCAGTACAATTCCTTTCAAGGTGGCCTTTGCACAGTTGTGTGTTGTCCGGACAAGCCATGTTGTCACTGTTAATAAGGGCACTCATTGAAAAAATAGTATCACCCATGTTAGGTCTGCTGGCATCCTATAAAAATGCAGTGGCGGGGTAGGTGTCAGTATAACTGCAACGAGACTCTCCTCCCATGGAAGGCAGTGGTAAAGTTCCTACTGTGCTTAAATTAGCCAGGGCTTCCTTGCTTAGGCTTTCATTGAGGGGCATGCGATGAGCAGCACTAGGGGGGCCACAATTCTACTGTCACAGACATATTTTCTGAAAAATACTTTTGCTAGGATTTTTTCTCCTGAGAAGCTGAGAAGCCTCAGAGGAAAAGAAAAACAAGAATTATCTGCTGCTTTGGAATGCATCAGGTGCATCTTTGATTGTTCTCATGTGGATTGTTTCTACTTGATGACCAATTACAGTCCAGCTGTCTCAGACTCTCTGGTCAGTCACAAGATTTGATTATCATTCCATTCCTTTCTTTGCTAGTCTTCTGATGAAATCCTTTCTTCTTTCTTTAGTGTAGTTTTAATATATCACTTTCTTTTAATAGAATATATATAATAAAATAATAAATCAGCCTTCTGAAACATGGAGTCAAGATTCTCATCTCTTCCCTCGTCCTGGGGCCCCTGCGAACCACCACAGTTTTACCCTTGTGTCGTGCAGTTTAAATACTGTGGTTGTCACTGCCCTCTTATCTTTGACCAGAAAGTCAGGGACAAAGTTTCTCAGTGTAAAATGAATATATTTGTTGTCTATTACACAGTCTGAAAGACCAATATGGAGGCAGAGCCAGTTTTCTCCATTAACCGATTTTACATACCAAAACTGCTGGTGTGTGCCAGGTAGGGAGTCTGCTTTTCCTCAGCTGCTGGTTTTGGCCAATGATTTACCTCTATGTAAGGCAAGTGGTTGTGGAGAGATAACTGAATCAGAATAGTACTTTTCCATGCTTTGCACTCCCATTGACAGAAAAAAACCAGTCAGTTTTAGGAAAAGTTTTTGACCGATAGATTTCTGGCTCCTCTCTGAACTTGGCTGCCAGTTGATGGCTGCTTCAGGAGCTGCTGTGATTATAGTTCAGTTCCTGTTGACAGTCGTGCACCTTATAACCTCTGCAGCTGGCAGCATTGGTGGCAGGCACAGCAGAGATGTCCAGGACTGAAGGAGGAGGAAAAATAAACAGCACACTCAGAACAGGATGTGACTGTCCTGCTTCTATGATTCATGTTCTGAGCAGCATCTCTTGGACCAGTACAGCCCAGTGACCAGGTCCTTGGCGCACTGGTTTCTCTTTGAGGTCCAGGAGACTTTCTGATATTAGTGTTATTTACAAGGTAGCTGCTTTTGGCCTGTTTTTTCAGGAACTTGTGCTCTTGGCTTTCTTGTGAGGTAAAAATTTCTGCTTCAGCAAGGGCTCTCAAAGAGGCTTTGTAGTCCTGCAACATTACCTGGGATTTTGATGTAAGAGTTTAAAATTAGAGGCTGCCTCATCTTACAGAATTTCCTGTAGAGCTGGTCCGTGCATTCATGAGGGAGAAATGTGGTGAGGTTTCTGGTGAAATCTTCCAGTGTCCACTTCCATACAGTGCCAAGGTCCCCCTTCTCCCATGCTATCTTCTGCTTCAGCTGTAGCATTTTCTGTCTGCTGAATAGGTACAGAGCTTTGTCAGGGAGGTTTTGGGGTGGCACATCTCTGAGGGCACCAGGCTCCCCTCTTACCCATTGCCACCTCTTGTTTTCCTGTCCAGCATCTGAGTCCTTCTAAGTAGATTTTGGTTCTTCTGAGCAACCAGAAAATTTTCAGCTGCTGCTACACAAACTTGACTGCCATTTTCATGCTCTTCGTGAATAGTTACCATCCTTATTTATAACCCAGAGAATGAAAGAGGAAAGTAGAGGATACTTATTTGTAAGGGATGCAAGAGGAAAATGAGTTTTTATGGTGTACTCACAGTGTCAAAACCCTCTAACTTTTTCTGATGAGTAACTACCCAAACAAAAGCTATGAAACATACAGATGTCTTTTCCTCTGGTCTCTTCAACCTGTAAAATTGAGGATTCATCCATTTCCCTGATAATAAAAAAAATTATGGCTATTTTTCTAATTGCTTGCATGCCTCCTTTTGGAAAGACCAAATCCTTACAACTCCCAAGGGGCTCTGCTGCACCTGACAACAGTTATAGTATATTTCCTTTTCCATAGCTAGGTTTAGCTCTTGATTTTTCTTCATCTAATCTCCCAGGCAGATCTCACAAGTAGTTCAGATGTTTGCGTTTTCTTCCTCCCTATGTAATGAAATTTGTAGAAATGAAGTGCAAGATTTTATATCAGATTGGTGTGACAAATATCAAAAGATAAAGGAAAACCAAAAATCCTCTCTGAAGTTTCCATGCCATTGAAGTACTCACAGCAGAAGGTGGCTTTGCTGAGATTGAATTTATCAATCATCATGGAAATCTCTGCCAGGACTTGAATTTTTCACATATGTCATGTGAGCTCCTTTTCCAAAGAGTCTCATGTCACTGCCTTGGCTGCTGACCTGTGTGCATGTCGTTGCAGCGTCTGTGTGCATTGAAGATCTGCAAATAACCAACAGGACAGGCCTGCCTTCAGATTTCCACAATGGAAATACATGGCTGGGGAAGCAGTCAAGGAAACGAACGGCTGTAGAAAGGCTGAACTGTCAGTAACAGAGCAAGAGTGAGCAAGGGAGGAGAAGTAAAAGCTGTTGACCTTCAGTCACAGGCTGACCTTGACATCTGTCTGTTCCTTTCCCATAGACAATGTTTTGCAGGAGAAGCAGCAGAGAGACAGCTTTGAAGAATATTGCTTTGAGAGCTGCGAGCTGACACGTTGGAAGTGGATGTAGATGCTGGTGTATGGAAGGAGGAGGTGATTGCTTTCTTCTGGGTCACTTGGCAGGGTGCTAACCCAAACCAGTAAGACTGCATAAGTATACTGTGAATCTCACAGTCTCTGTAGGGCTTTAGGGTCTGTCCATACCCCTGGGGAAAGCTAGCGACCCTATAAAGTGGTTGAATCTGCAAAACCAAAAAAGGGGAAAATTTTAGGATCACCAAATGTTCAAGAACTCCTCACCATGATTGCACTGCATGAGTTGAGAGAGAAAAAAAAAACTGCCTGGAACAGAGCAGCAGATAAAAAAAGATCTGAACTCTCCCAACAGTATCCTATCTCAGATAATCTTTTTATATTACATTGATTTCCTTAGGCAGAAGATTTAAATGAATTGAAGTGATTTTAGTTTCTGCTATCCTTGCATATTGCTGCAATAATCTGCATGGTCTCTTAGTTGCCCTACTGCCATCACAGACCTGAAAAATTTAATAATGGTTCAACCAAAACCTGCTTATTCTGTGTTTGTGTCTGATGTATCACTATCCCATGGAATGAGCACCTCTGATATTTAGATGGAATTAATTTCATACTCCTACCCAAACAAGATCTGCTCACCACTTATCAAAGACATTCCAAGGTGAATTTTAGATGGAACTTGTAGTGGCTTTCTCCTTCAGGTTAATTCTGTTTTATTTGGACCAGTGTCTCTAACTCCCTAGACGACTCAAGTGTCTCATCTAGTAGTGTCCTAAAGGCTGTGTGGAATTACTGAAGAAAAATTTATCTGATCTGGGGTCAAGGTGTTAAAAATCGAAGGCAGCATTCAGACAAAACATCCTAGCTACAGGTTAGGCTGAAAGGATAACTCAGGAACTTTAACCCCAAAATTAGAGATTGAGCAAAGGAATATTTTTATGAATTTTTAGGTGTTATGAAGGCATACCTTTTTAGCCTGTATCCCTCAAAAGAAGAGGTGTCACAGTCTGCACTAATGCTACAAACAGCCCTAAGAGCTGTATTGCTGGAGGGCTTCTTCAGGTTAGCATGTCTGCAAGTCACTGCATTGTGCTGCTTGGATTTACTTTGCCTGGCCCCAGCACACAAAGGGTGGCCCAACTCAGCTGCCTGCAGGACCTCAGTCACATGAGATGCTCTGATACTTTCTCACCAAGAGTTTCTACTCTCTATTAACTGGCACTCCAAACTGATTGAACTAATGAGAGTTTTTCCACTGACATCATGACTTTGATTTATTCCCTTAGTACATAACACATTGTTTCAAATGTGAGTCTTAATATCCTTATTCAGTCTGTAGCTCTTCCAAGTTAAATACCAATAAACAGAGAGAAGGAAAAAATCCGCTAAGACAAGTTTAAGAGATTGCTCTGTGTCTGCTAGAGGCAACCCTTGACTAATGTGGAGAAGCAGTAGGAAAGGGTGTCTTTCGCCTAGGAATTCAGAGTCTGAGGGACTCTTTCCAGAGCACAGCTGAGTTATTTTCTATCAGAAATGGCAACTAAACTAAACCTCTCATGCAATAGTGAGGCCAGTAAGAATGCTAATGGAATAAAAACCGTGTATGTTTATGTTAATTAAATCTGTCAGCCACAGTATTTTTCTTCTATTTTTAGCGTGGTTTTCTGAAGAAATGAGGCTTTTACAGTTGCCATGGCTGTCTGTCCATCTGTTGGTCCCCCCCCCACCCTGCTCCTCCATGTAATTTTCAAACTGTCAGCAAATTTCAGCCAATCTGGAAAGAAAGGAAAACCTCTCAAAGACCTTATCATTTTTATGATTTTCATGAAGTCTGGTGGAAATTTTCCAAAGGCTTGATTAATGCCCCCTCAAGGTAAAGCCATGATCATTCAGCCATTGTCCTTCCATTTTGTCCCAAATGTACAAAAGCCATCTGCCCTCTCTTTCTGTGAAAGATTTTAAACCAGCTAGAGCATAGGCTGTTTCTTGCTTGCCTCAAAGCAATGGAAAAGCAAAGCTTTTGTGGGAGCTGAAGATGTCATTGGAGACAGATAACTACAGGATGTCAGACAGGAAAGAGAAATAAGTGAGACCACCAGGGTGAATAGGTGACAGCAGTAAGGGAGGGATGCCTATAAGGTATCATTCACTGTCAGTTTTTCAGGGACATGACTATTTTTGAAGGATGAGTAAACATCAGAAAACCTGAGAATATTGTCAGTGAGGGGTGCAGAGCAAACTCAGATGTGTAACAGGGTGGTAGGAAGCTGGTTTCAGCAGTTTTGTGGGGTTATGTAACAAATCCATAGGAAGCTGAGTTTCATTAGCTCAACTGCTGACAGAAAAACTTGTCTCAGTGAGCTTTTTGTTGGCAAGGTTAGACGAGGGAATGACTGAAGTTATTCAGAAAATATGCTCTCATGATTTCTTTGGGGCTGTGCAATTGCACTGATAGAGATAGCAACTCTTTTTCATGATAAATTATGGCCAGAAAGCATGACTACCCTCTGCTGCTGCCTTCCTGGCAGCATCCACTGGCTTTCCTTGATTCCAAGACTTAGTTCTTCTCAAAAGGACAATTGTCTTGCTGTGCCAGAAAGGTGGAGCTGCAGTGATTAAATGAAGTCTTTGTGAGCAGCTCCTTGGATGATGTGAGGAGGACCCTGCTTTAGAACTCTGGGGAAGCTTGTATTGCTTGGATGGCAATCAGCATGCCTTGGTGGATGAAGCACTGGCTGGCTGTGCATGGTTAAGGAGCTCCAAGAGTCAATTCAGTCCAGACAGTAAACAATGAATTGCTGACGCTTTCAGCTCTGCAAGAGCTCAGAAATACCAGCGTGCGCATCTGAGCCATATCAGTGGAAGCACACAAGGATTACATTCTTTTGGTGATGGCTGCATTTTTATGTGAGTAATCTGATGGGAGCCTGATGGTGTCCAACACATCCATTCTTGCCTTGTGGTTCTTTTGCCATCTCAAATGTTGTTAGTTTTAATGACACAATTATCCTTTATATATTCAGTTAGACATGTGGGTTGCATCCTGCCACCACCCCCCCCCCCCCAACCCTTTTTTTTTGGGTTATAATTAGTTTCCCTGAGAGGCAGCAGCTTTAATGCTTGGGTAGTTTTCTGAGAAGCTGGGACTGAAAGAAGCCTTTTGGGAAATGACAATTATATGTCCATGGCTTTTATTTGGTATGCTTTATTTCAGTCTTTGTCTAGGCTGAAAGCTCTTGTTGACTGGCAGAAGCTGCATTGAATCAGTGAATTTGGGTGTCACGCTCCCCCCCCCCCAATCCTACAAAGGACTTGTATATTGGCTGACAGTAAAATGCAATTTTTTGCTGAATTTATACAAATTACTGGTGCAAAAAATATTAATACTCCTTTCCCCCTATTCTCCAGGTCATTGATTGAATCCACTTGAATTTTTGTTGAACTTTTGTAGAAGTTTATATGCTATGAACAGAAAATTTCGTAATGTTTGTATCAAGATGTGACTATTTAATCAGTATATCTTGGAAAGCAGAAAAAACAAATTACTGGTGGCTTGGAAATGACCTTGAAATCTTCTTTTATATTCCCCTTTCTGTTGTCAGCTCAAGGTGGCCCACGGGGATCTTGTGTTACCCCATAAAATCCACTCCAGGACTACCTATATGGTTGCATAAGGACTCTGCTGTGGGTTTAAACAGTAGGAAAAGTTTCAATAGAAACTTGTCAGAGATCATATAAGCTGTTTTCTTTTGAAGCTCGATGTTTGCAGTTAGTTGCCCTTGTGTCTTGGTTTCATGGCATCATTGGGAAAAAACAAAAGAGAAAAATTTTCACAGTTTGTGAAGCTCCAGTGGGGATGCACTGAAGTGAGGGGCTCCCAGCACCAAGGGAAAACTTGTGGGTTTACCTGTAGTTTATGGTGCCTTTTTGCACAACAAATCTAAGGAAGAAGTTTTAAGAGTATATGAGAGGTCTTGTATGCTCTGCCTGAGTGGAAATTTTTATTATTATACTGGAATGATTAAGAGAAGCATTTTATTTCCAAGACAGAATGGGGACACATCTCGCTTCATCTTCTCATAGTGCAGGGAGCAGCACTGACTCCTGCTACACTGACTAAGGCAGCTTCCCTCCCTCCCATGGGACGGGCGGCTTGCTTGCCCACTGTGCTCCTTGCAAGAGATACACTGGGGATGATGTGAGGTGGTGCTTCTCCAGTGGGGGACCCCTGGGGAAAGTCAAGCACTGCCCCCGCTCTGCTCCCCTCACTTATGTCTCTGCCTGGCCCTGGCTGCTGAGGAGCAGCAGAGGACCCTTGTGGGCCAGCATATTACTTGAATTAACAGGGAGAGCAATCAGTACTTCTTATAAGTTGTTTCACCCCTCCAGTTAAGCTCAGCTTCAAGTCAGGGCAAAGCCAGAGTTTCCATCACTTCTGGGAACAAATATTTCTCTCCAAGAAAGCCCATAGCAGCGAGAAATGAAAAAAAAAAAAAAAAAAAAAGCCCTTGTAGGTCCTTAGGTCCCTTGGTTAATCTCTGGCTCTTGCTATTTTTAAATTTTTTCTTTTCTTTTCTTTTTCTTTTTTTTTTTAGCTATTTTTGGGAATTATGTGTCTATGCTAGTTTTACCTGTCTCTTGTGAAGGGTTTCCAATCCCTTATTTTAAATGAAGTAGTATTCCCAGATGAAAAGGCTAATCTACTGGCAAAGTCAATGATATCATTTGTTTATATAGGTTCTGTGCTACTCGAAGGTGGAGGTGGGGAGAGAAGAAAATTCCTTCACCATCTTGTACTTTTTACTTGACAAGTTGTATATGCTGTCAGTGAATCTGTGTTCTGGAATGATCAGGGATGATGTGGCCCCAAAAGGCTGTTGGTAGGGAAGAGGAGTCAGGGTATTTGTACTCTGGCATGAAGAAATGTGCTACATGGTTCTCATTTTCTGCAGGCATGAATAAAATTAAAGGAAAAAAATAATCTGGGCTCTAGCACACTAATTTTATTTTTGCCTGTATGTCACCACTTCCTGTGACCTGAAGGACAGGTTTGTCTCAGAGTTTTCTACAGCACAGGCAAAGACATTAATTACCCTTTTCAGAAATAATGGAAGAAAAGCACCATAATCAGTGTTTCATTGTATACTTCCTGTGTTTTACTTTAGGTGAGTCTAACAGCTTTCCAAAATCCCAGATTTGTTGGAGATTTTATCCATTCCTTTCTTGGAATTTGAGGGTCCCAAGTATTTTCCCAAACTGATTGATGTCACCTCTCATAAATCTGGGTAAGGCGCAGGCACAGACCATGAGGAAAGCACACATGACCTGTTGTGCATTTATATATGTTATATGACCCTGTTTGGTCATGAGATTCATAGACACCAGCTTCCTCTGGTCATGAGATTCATGGATGCCAGTTTCCTCTGGTCATGAGATTCATGGATGCCAGCTTCCTCTGGTCATGAGATTCATGGATGCCAGCTTCCTCCCCAGTCAGGGGACTCTATACATGCATGTGCATGGCCAGAAACATTTCTGTTGTGTGATTAAACACACATCATCTGTCTCTGTGTTTCCTGAGGATGGATTCTCCTAGGGGCCCAAAAGCCCTGCCAGCTGGGTGGGTGCCTTGAGGGTGTGTCATGGTACTGCAGAGGGTATTTCCATTAGCTCTCCATGCCTCAGTAGCCCACAGGCCCTTCTTATGTGTGTGGGCTCCTGCTCTATTCACATTCCCTGCATTTTCACCTTCACACAGTGTGCAGGTATCAGCAGGCATCAATCAGCCTGGTGCTAATTGCCTCCTTGCACCAGCTGTGCTGCAGCTCTCCACCAGCAGAGGTAGAAAGCCTCAGCCTGGAAAGGCAGGCACTTCACATGGTGCCTTAACATGGGGTTACAGGACGAATAGGCTCGAGTTTCACTTCCAAGGAACTGAGTTCAAATTTTGGTTGCAGAGGGAGTTATGTTTAAAGATCTCTTGAGCCCTTGGGAAACTTTCCAGTTTCTGGGGTTATCAGTGCTTAATCATACCCTCAGCCCAGTGCAGGGTTCTCTCTCAAGTTCTCTCTCAAGATGGGGCTTGTTAGGGACTTTTATGGATTTTTTGTTTGCATGCTTGCTTTTTAAGTGGGACTCTTTCACAATTTAATTTGTTTGTTAAAGGTATCTGCTTTCAGAAGATTGCTGAGAGTTTTATACGTAGAGAAAGTTAAACATCTTTCCTGATGGTTAAAAGATACATGACACCAGAAAATGTAACTGGGAGAGGGAGCAAGAAACACAGAGAAGAATGGGGAACATGTTGGCATAAGACACGGCTGACATATGACATTCAGAGGAATTTTTAAATTGGTATTCTTTGGACTTTGCTTATTACATGAGTATTACATTTAGCTAGTGCAACGAGGGGTGGAGGCATCTGGTGCTGTAGGCCAGAGCTGGTATAGCCATCTTTTTGCTTGCTTTTTGCCTATCTTCCATACTCAGAGGTATAGTTATGCTTTTGAAAGAGGAGTTCATCCAGAAATGTAAGGTATGACAAAGGCATCAGCCCCTGACGGCACCTTGACATGTAAGTTCTGGACTCAACAGCTCTCCATTTATGACACAACAGGAGCATATTTTGTTCTGCTCTAGTAGCAGCACTCAATTTAATGTTACTGGCTTGTTGGGAAATTACATGATTTGTCTAAAGCTCTAGGCATGGGACACATTTTTAAAGGAAGAGTAGAATGTTCAAGTGATGCCAACATATAGAGTGTTCAAGTGATGCCAACATTAGCAACCTGTAAATTACAGATGAGGTGCACTGAGCAAACAGTGTGTTATCTCTCCAAATGCTTCAACTTCTGCACATTTTGGTGACTTCTTTAAAGAAGGCAAGAGCTGGACTGTCAGCACTGATTTTAGTTTTGCAGTGCTATGGCTTTCTATTTATAGTGGTCATGAAAGAGGTCCTGAAGGCAGCATTTCTTGTCAGTGAATTAAGGATTCCCTCATTTCTGCAGTGTTTGCTTTAATTTGAATATTTGTCATGGTTAATGAAAAATAGTCTGAGAAAGAGGGAGTAAACAAAGTTTTTCGGGTCTCACCAGCTTACTTGCTTCTTCTTATTAGTGGCCAAAATTAGAGCCCTGTTTGAGTGGCTACCGTGCTCTGTGGATGCCAGCATGGGAAGCTGCTCATTGCTGAGGGATGACACTTTGTATGTTACCTTATAGCCTTGCAAGTTAATGTGGAGATTCTGGCCTGTCTTGTTTGGAGCAACTGATCAAATATAAAGCACCTATCTCAAATCTGAGATATCTTCCTGAGGTCACCCCTAAGTGGAGCAGGAGAAGAAGCTAGAAAGAAGCAGTGCAGGGCTCTGGCTGTGCTCCAGCTGCAGAGCTGCCCACTGCTCTCTGGTGCAGGAACTGTGCTCTTGCCAACCAGCCAAGCTCAAGTCACTTAACAAGCATCATAGGCTTCTCATGTTTAGTTGCCAATGTATACCTTTGGGCAACATTCACACTCTCCAGTGCCTGCTAATTAATTTGTTTTCTTACACTTTCTTGGGATTTGGATTGGCACCAAAGCCCCAAAGGGAAGATTCTAGCTGTCAAAAAGTGAATATTTATAATGAGTGTAAGGTGTAGATGGAAACCACACAGTTGTCATACAGCAGCTATGACATAAAAGATGCTATTTCTTCCATGCTGTTTTCCATAAGGGAAAGAGATATTTTGGGAGGGCAGAAGATGTGATTACAGAAGACAGCTACATGGAAACTGTCACTGAATGCTTCACATGATGAAATCGAGTAGTGTGCAGGAACAAGGCTGTGAGAAATATTTTAATAAATATTAAGTCCATGAATGACAAATAAAAATCTGTAAGTATTGATTAAATATGGCTGGCTAGCCATTGTCACATTGTCCAGTTGAGGAACACAAGATTCAGAATGGGAAGGTGAGGTTTTCCTCCTGGACCTGAAACTATTGTTCTCTAAGGCCTCAAATCATATTTTCCTCTGATTTCATACCCTTCAGACCAGCAACATGTGCTTCAGCTTCCTCATTTCATAAATGCTGCTGTTTGCTAACATAATCCCAGACCACTGATTACAAGCTATATATAGGACCCAGGATTGAATATTATGGAAGTGTGAGATATTAATTAACTATCATTGTTTTTAGGTTCCTGGCCCTTTGCAGAGTGATAGCAGACTTTGAGCCCTGTGGGAGCCCTGAAGAGACCCAGATTCCCTTTCTGTGTCCGGGACTTCTCCCATCAGCCTCAGAGCCCTGGTGCTCAGGGCTTGCCTGCCTACTGTGATGCCACCCCTGCTCCCAGGCCCTTCACCCTCACGCCTAGTGCCAGGATCCCACAGGCAGTGTCAGCTGTTGAAATGGCTTATTAATTAACTATAGGGCAGCACCTCTTTAAACCTGGAATTTATCTTCATGCAGTCTGATGACCATACAGAGTAATCCTAGCACATAGAATCTTTCTCTGTAATGGTACCACATCATGGGTCTGTATATCAAGGAACCCTTTGTGCTCCCTGTTGTCAGCAGATATTGTGAACTCTACCCAGTTGCTCCTGCAACATCCTGTTTTCCTCATGATGCTTCAAAGAATCTCTGATATCTTCACAAGTGCCCCTGAAATGGTTTAAGAGAAGTAAGTAAATCTGTTTTAAATATGCTGTACTACTGAAGATGATCTGAATGATGAAACAAAAGACAAAATTGTGCGGGTGACTAGTAAATGGCCAAGGACATAAAACAGGAGGCTGATGTACAACTCATTTGGCACCTGCAAGTACTCTGTGTTGAGTGCAAACCCTTGTGAGGCAGAAACCAACATCTCAAGCCTCCTTGCAATGAGAGGAGTTGCAGGGAGGTGGTGGCAGTCATTTGTGTGACTGATTTTTCCTGTCCCCACTGTGTAACTGCAGATACCAAGCTGTAGTCTCCGGGCCTGCACTGGAAACACAGAGACAGCCCTTCCCTGGGATGCAGTGGGAGGTGTGGGGGCTGCCTCCTGCTCCGTTTTAGCAAGAGAACATCTCTACAGCTCCCCATACCACCTCCTGTAGAATGACAACCAACATATGACTTGGGATTGAAATCCTTGCAGCTGATGGAAAAACAATTAAGTCTCATTAAAATTCTACGTAGAGAGCCAAGAAAAGGAAGATAATGTCAGAGGAAAGGTGATACGTAGGACAGTACAGAGAATTCTCTTAAGTTAAGCCTGTCATTAGGCAGGAGCACAGAAGGTGCTAATTGTACAGTGCATTTCATTCATCCTACAAAGAATAATTAACACTTTCCCTTCTGCCTGCACTGAAAGGAGTGGATTCAGTACATACGGTCTCTTGTTAAGGCAGGAGTTGTCATATTCTGGGTCTTTATGGGCAGAAGAATTTTACTGCTGAGTTTCTTCACCTACTGACTGTTGAAAAGGAAACATTTTTAATTATGTGAGAGAATGCTGATTTCATTAATGTCTTTGTGTGTTTTCATCTCTTGCTGTTACAGAAATTATTGACCCAAGAATAAGCATCAGAACTGGCTTTTAGGTAAACACAGGATTAAATATTTCCCTTAATAGGGAAGAGCTGACCAGAGATTGCTCCTACCCTGGAAATCTGCATAGATGGGATGGAGAACAGTGCAAACAAGGACTTTGGGCCCGTGTGGGCTTCCAGCAGCCTAGAAGGTTGCTGGGGATTTTTTCTTAAGATTCATTTCCAGGCTGATTCAGTTATTGACAGAGAAACCAAAACTCTTACAATGTGTAGACTGCCTTGCTACCCTGATCACTCCCAGTCCTGAGCAGTGTTGTGACAGAGCGACAACTGCTTTGCTAAGCAAGTTTTGCCCCACCAGGTCTAGTTTGAGTGTTTGCACACAGCTTTACTTTGAAGTTTCCACTTGAGCCTCCCACACTCCTCATGAAAATGAGCTACAAGTGATAGTCTTCGCTTCCTTTTGAACTTGAGAAGATGTCATTGCATCTTACTACCCAGCTGATGCTGTACTCCAGTGGTGACTACGCTCCAAGGCTGAAGTGATCAATATCTGCATAGTCCTTCTATTTCACAGAAATAATTCGGATTCACTAGTTAAAGATTACAAAGTAGTCTGACATTGATGGCTGAAAATTCTACAGAGAAAAATAAGATACTCTACACACTGATACTTTTGCCAGTCTCTGTAAGAGAAGATATGTGTGTACAAGCTTGTGTACTTTGTGTTAACTGAAGTTCTTCATCGCAATTCCTGCCAGAGACAGCCCAAAGAACCATGGGTTGGTCTACCTGTGACTACATAGCCATTATTTGAACTTCAACCAGTCTACTTTCTTTCACAGACTGCTCACTACCCATCTGTGAAGCTTATTTTCCCCTCAATGCACCAGGAAGTAAAAAGTCAATGAAATGTGATAATCAGGCAGGGGAAGTAGGGAAGGAGGTGCCTTTGGTGCTTTGCTGAAAGTTAAAGTGGATGTGGTTGCTGGTGGTGAGAGCAACTGAGTAGGTGCTGGTGGTAGAGTATTGGTAGGCCCAGAGGGATGTCTGTGAGGTGTGAGCAGTGAGGTGTTCAGGGGTGAAAGCGTGCAGACTGCCACTCTAGGAGATGCTCTGTCAAGCAATGAAGAAGTCCTGGTTTTTTGGAGTCAAGGAGCTGTTGGCTTATGGGATCAGGAAAGCTTCAGGTATAGATCATCATCCTGGGTGTCTCCAGACAGTCTTACAGAGTGACAGAAACAGCTAGAGAATTTCTTAGGCAAATGAGGAGCAATTACCCATCCCAAACTCTCCAACTGAGGTGCCTGTCTTGGTGTAATTCCCTTGTAAATTGAAACAAAAAGTCAATGAAACCAAAATGTGAAGGTTAGTGATGCAAAAAACAGCAGGAAGCACAGGTCATAGCATTAGAAAAGAACATTGTGATTTTAGACCCTATTACCATGTACCAAAGGAGTATATTCCATAAGAGTTATGAATGGAACTCAGTTGCCAGTGTAAGGGAAGGAGGATCACTATTGGTTTAGGGATAGGAGACCACCAGCTTCCAAAATTTTGTAAGTATCAGTGATTTTGCATGCCTACCAGAAAAAATGTCTCATGCTGGGCACCCAAATCCAGAGGCCACTTTTAAACTTTATTTTGTTTTTCTGGTTGAAGTGGAAGAAACATATCTAACTTGTAGTCCTTTCCTACAGGCATGTTGACTTGAAAGTTAATCATAGTTCTGGCCCCAGATGGTTACAGTGAGTCTGCTTCTCTGTCTGTGGGAGTCCTAAAGGATACTTGATAGCTGTCCAAGTAAGTAAGTGCTTAAAAATTGAATCATAAAGGCAAAGTAACTAGATAGCATAATCCAGAATGATCCCAGAGAAATGGAGGTAGAATTAAGTGTTTCAAGCCCTCAGCAGTGTCCCGTAGATTTCACCTGAAATAGAGATAATTGTATGGCATGCATGAAGAGTTACTCATGGTAGATGTGCACTGAAGATGTACCTTCATATTTTTATCAGGGAAATGCTGTGGAAAGATACTTCCTGCTTTGCCATGGACAGGGATCTTAATACTATATGGTATGTAAAGAAATGTAAGCAAAATATTTTACAGCCATATATCATATCATCACATCATATCATCATCACATCATATCATCATCATATGTTATGTTATACTGTATCTGAACTTGGTGTGTCTGTCTGTATGTCTGTTTGTTTTGCAAATTCATTTACAAACAGCTAGCACTGTTTCCATACCAGAAGCCTTTCATAAGTCAAGGATAATCATGCAAGCTACTTACAGTCTCCTTATGTCCTCCCTGTAATCCCAGGCAAGATAAATATAGAAATCTCTAGGGCTGAGATGTGGGATGTAATACTGATGAGCAAATGTGGAATTGGCCTCAGTCAAAATATCATTAGGTCAACTGGTGAATTAAGATGGAGATGGAGCTAAGTGAAATCCTGCTGAGGTGGGGAGGGAGGGAAGTGTGGTGTGTGAGTGCTGCTGGGTCCCTTGCAGGCTTGCAGAAAGGCCAAAACCAATGAGGTCTGAGACTGTGGAAAGTTTCAAGTTTTATGAAGCTTAATCCAAAGCTCAGTGAAGCTGAAGAAAATCCCCCGTGGTACATGAATATTGCATTTGTTATGGGACTTCCTTTTTTTGAAGTGAAATTACTTCAAATGCAGGGACACAAGAATTCCACTAAACCTCAGTCTTACTCTGCACGAAGGTTACAATGGATAACAAGGGAGGAAGGAGCTGCTTTTTCTCTCAAGGTGAATATGATAGAGTTAATTTCTGGAACAATTTCTCGAGTCACATCCAAGGTCTACACTAAGTTACAAGAGATGAAGAAGATAAGAAGTCCATCTGCAATACCTGCCATGAAAAACTAAGGAGGGAAACAGGCATGACCCCTTCCCTCATCCTCATCTGTTCAGGAGCAGCAAACCGTCACAGACAGTCAGCAACAGCATGTCTGTCTTGGATGCAACACATTCCTTCTCTTCTGGAACAAACTGCAAGCATGAAATAGTGCAATGTAAGTAAAACCTTTAGCAAAGGTTGAGTTTTACAGCTGCACATACTAATGCCCTGTGAACAGGAATCATGTGTTTTGCTTTGTTATTGTAATAACCAATGATATTTGGAAGTTGTCCTGTCAGCACAGAACCTCACTGCTGCAGCCTGGAAAATCCCCTCTCTTGCTGTTAAGACTCCAAGAAGGACTGCTAGCCATGTCTGTGACTGCTGGGCAAATGATACAACTCAAGTCCATTGAGCAAACAGGCCAAGCAGGTACATGGAAATCAGCATGTTGTTATACACTACCCTGGGAATAAGTAACATGGAATGTGACACCTCTGGGGACCAAATGGTAGTGCAAAATATGCATGCAGAACTGTGAGCAACCCAAAGGGATAAGCATCTGCACTTACAACATGCAATTAGTAATTTACAATTACTAATGCCACACTCAGCAATTATGTGTTAAAATTGGTATTTTTTGCTTGACATGTGGCTGAGGACTGATTTATGATTTGATTTCAACTCCTTAATGAATTGCAGTAATTCTGGCAGTTATTAATTGTGAAAATGGATGTGCAGAATTTTATCTCTCAGTATCCAGTCTGGTTTTTATAGCTGCTATTTTATTCCTCTGTGATTGCTCTAGGATTGACTTTGCTTGCCAATAGTTACAAGTTAAAACCAAGTTTTAATATATTTCTTGGCTTAAGTATAAGATTGAGGGCAGGAGTTGTTTCATTTGTGATTTGTGTGGAGTTTTTTCTCTCCATCTTCTGGGTTTTTTCCCTATTAATTTCTAATTCAGTTGCTCCAAGTCTTTGGTATATTGATCTGTTTCATATTAAAGGAATAATAGTAATTTTCCCTGAATAAGCAACATTCGGTGATGTGTGTTCTATTTAGGCAAGAAGGAAGAATCCAAGAAGAAACTGTTCTTCCCAGGGAAGGGAAGAAATGTCACCAGTGAAACATCATAGCACTGCTATGAGGATCTCAGCCTAATGGGGCTAGTGGACAGGAAAATGTTGGCCTTTGCTGACACTGAATCTCTCTTTTTCTTCCTGGAGGGATGTCTCCACTGCAGAGGGCAGCAGTCAGAGCCAGAATCAATATCAGGGACTGAGGAAACCACAGGAAAAGAAGAATTTCTACTCTGCCTACAGCAGAGTGAGAAGATCAGGATTAGCTGCCTAAGTCAAGGTCAGATGCTCTCTAAGAGAATATTAGAGGCATAATCTGTGGGGAAGAATCACAGAATGGGTAAGGTTGGAACAGACCACAGTGGGTCACTTGGACCAGCCTCCCTGCACCAGACCTAATTAAGCAAAGAGCAGACACACAAAAGGAATACGAGAACATTGACAAGTAGAAGGTCTCTAATTGCTGAAGCAGTTACAAGCCAGTGGGAGAAATGGGAAGAAGAAATCTACCTGATTGGAAAGTGGAGGTGGAGGAGATTTTCTCAAGTCTGTCTGGGTTTTGTGCCTCTGATAAATTCAGGGCTCAGCAGTTTGCTCACACTACTACCTGAAGGCTCTCCTGTGGTATTATGAGGTCCTGATACTTTGTGCAGTTTCCCACTGCCCTCCTGATCTTCTAGTGCCAATGTCTGCAGAAAGCATTATGCAGATCCTGCCTTGAAAGGATCTTGGGACTTTCCAAAGAGCTCTGACCTGGTCAAGGGCAGACTGAATTGATAGTCAGCCCAAGCTGAGGTGAAGGGAACCTGGACTTCAGATGCTGGAGATTTTCAACTTCAAAGCACCCTTGCATGCAGTCCAGCAGGCAGAGCCTAGACAGGGCCTGGGAGCCCCAGTCCTGTGTGAGCTTTGTAGTGGTTAGTTTTGGTGAGTGGATGTTCTGGGTATGTGGGTTTCCATGTGCTTTCCAGCCTGATGATTCTGAACTCACAGAATTCAGCAAAGCACATAAATGGGCTTTGCTGAAGTGGGAGAAGGTTCAGACTAGATTTCTGCAATGCCCTTGTACCTCTGTCCAGCCACCAGCTAGAAACTCCTTGTACTTCTTGTACCTCCATCCAGCTAAACTGTGCGAAATGGGTTCTTGGGTAGAGTGGCATGTGATTCCCTTATAATTTGGGGTGAGTTGAGGCTTAAATCATGGAGCCTCACAGACCGGAACTCTTAGGAGAAGGAAGAACATGCAATAATCTTTCAAAAGATTGTAAAGTTTCCTTAATATCTACTCCCCAGAGCCATATGGAAAATTCACTAGGCCACCTAAATGCTTTCTAGAACTTTTGCTGCGTGGAAGTATTCTCATGACTGTAGGGCATGCTTTGACTTATAGTCAAAATTGGTATTTCCAATAATAATAATAAGCTGGTTTACTGTCATCAATTCCTGGCTGCTAGAAATGACAAAACATTTTTTTTCAAATATTTTTCTAATGACAGGATAGAAAATAAAAAAGCCCTACCATTCTTGAAACAAAATATGAGTTAGGCTAGTTCTAAAAATGAGAGAATGGAAAATTCTACTTTCAGCTCTTCAAAAATTATTTTAAAAATATAAAGTTGCTATGAAAAATGTAATAGAGTAAATGAACATAATCTTAGTGGCTTAGAGATACAAAATAAACCCGTGGTACAGTGACTTGTAGTAGCCCTTTGCTTATCTCACAGTATATTGATGTCTCTACTAGGCCTGAACTTGTTAGACATGACACTCAAATCTCAGAGTAGATTACTGCAGTAGCCTTTTGCCTTAGGACATACAAATTTGATCATTCTAACTTCACCACAGATAAATTTTTATGATACGTATAAATTCCCTGTTGTGTATATCAAAACCCAACCATGACCAGACTGTCAATACACTGAATACAAGGATGTTTTGTAGTTCTTTCATACTGCTGGGCTTGTTTTACTTTCCTGGAATTTGTATATATATTTTTATAAGGGGAGGAAATGATAAGAGCCTCATATTATGTTGAAAGACAAGAAAAAATGAGAGTATTTGTATTGGTCTAATGTGGTGCAGAATAACCTTTCAGAATTGAATAGAACCATGCTCTTTTGTCTTGAACTGAGGCAGACTCAAAAAGGAATATTGGCATTGCAGAAATTATTTCCACATGCATGAGCTGCCTAGGAAACACAGGCTGAGGAAAAGTTTATGGGGATCACAAGAGAGAAAAGAGTGAATTTTGAATTTCTGGAGGAGAATATACCAAGAAAACAGTATGTCCTCTCCTGCTGAAGGCTTAATCAACTTTGGCCTGAGCCTTCTGGCTTGAGGGATTTTGGATCCTACTACCTGAAGGACTGGCCAGTGCATTTGTTTCAGAAGGCCTTGCCTAGCTGTAGAGCACTGCTGACTCTCTGACTTCTTTAAAGGAAGACAAGGGCTGGCTCTGTTTCAGCATTGAACTCATTCACTGGTCTAGGCAGTGGAGTGGCTCCAAAGAGGGATGAAAGAAGACTGCAAATCATGAATGTGGATGGGGGCAAGGATGAATCTGCTCATCTTCACTGAATGTTTTGGAGGGAGAGGTTCTTTCTGAGAATGAAGAATGTTAGGAGACTTGGTAACAGTGACAGAAAATAGCATCTGTATGAAGTTGAATCCAAGTTCTTCTAAGAGGAAAGCAGTCATAGGACAGGACAAGAGACACCAAACACCATGTGGGAAATTCTCACTTTTTATTAGGATTTTTTCCACTGGAAGGGTGATGTAGCACTGGAATTGATGACAGGAGAGTCTGCAGGATCAGCCACCTTGGAGATAGCCAGATATTGACTGAATGAAGCCCTGAAAAAAAGTGACCTCAGCAGGCTTTACTCTGAGCAAGTAGTTTTCCCAAATAACCTATGGAGGTCCCTTCCAGCCTGAATTATTCTGAGATTCTGGGTCAGATCCTACAGCTTGCAATAGAAGAACATTGGCTATCATGCTTGAGGATGGAACCGTGTGAGTGTCTGACTCATGATTAGGTTGGAGTCACTCATGAGTTCAGTGTATTTCATGAAAGAATGTCAAATTCTGTGGGGAACCCAGCAACTATAAACTTTCTAACTTCGCAAGGTGAGA
Organism: Calcarius lapponicus; assembly: GCA_039654755.1. Classification (NCBI taxonomy): domain Eukaryota; kingdom Metazoa; phylum Chordata; class Aves; order Passeriformes; family Fringillidae; genus Calcarius; species Calcarius lapponicus. Next base: position 71,416,576 of record CM077465.1, on the reverse strand, counting down.
TTATTTGCTGACTCATATCACTAATAAATGCTGGTATTTATTCTATCCAGCACTGTCAGATGATCCCTTTGAACTTAGCATGATGCTTTGGACCAGGGCAAAGAGCCTAGCTCTGCAGGAAAAAACATCAAGCAAATGGCAGTGGTATGGATCAAAGCAAATCCTCTGGGCTACACCCTTGTCTTGAGGGATGCTCTGGGGACAAAGATGTCTGCTGGTACTTCATCACAATGGTAATGTTCTAGGTTGCAGTGGGTGAGTTGATGGATTGCTGTTTACATCAATATTTTCTGCTGAAAAGCAAAATTCAAGGAGCAGCTCTGATATTTTATCTTATATTTGTGGGAACACAGCCAGCATTGCCCATAATTCATACTAAGGTATGACTAGGACTCTGGTAAGTCACACAGCATTTCAAAACTGAGACTGACAACTTCTAAATTTAAGCTTAGTTATGCATGTGTTTTGTTAACCATATTATGTACTTACAGCAGCTTTTTATAAGTGAAGAACAAGATGATTTCTCATTTTCTAGCTAGATAAGTGCCACCAGCAAAAGAGCAAAAGGAGTTAAATTTGGTCAAAAAAAATCCCTGTTTCAGTTATATTCAAAATACAGAATTTCATGGAGATGTGTTTTCCTTTGTATTTCCATAGCATAGAAAGGAGGCTGGAGGCACCACCAGCAGTACCTCAGATTGCTACAGCAGCTGCCTCTGTGTTTGTACCCCAAAAACATTTCCTTGTCTTGTCATGAGTAAGTGCATGTGTGTGCCTTGCACGCAGACAGTTTGATTACTCCTGTCATGCAAAGCCTGGCAGAGATGTGGTGTTTCCTGCATGAACTGCCATATCTTCCCAGCTCACAAGTGAAAGGCTAAACATTAAGCAGACCCTAACAAGATTTCAGTTCCGCAGCACATTTTAATTTTCAGCAGTTTGTATTCTGCCATATACCCAACAGTGTTTCCTAAGGGAAAAAAGCAACATAATTAACATGGGTTAGATTTCATTCAGTGTACTCTGCTTCCTTCCATTCTTGTATTTGCCAGAGGAACTATTTAGTGAGAAGCTTTCTCACGGTATTTTGTACAATTCAAATGTTTTTAGTTTGTCAGGGGATATTTTTTTTGTTTCATTGGGGTTTTTTAATTTGTTTTCAAGAAAGCACTACTTTAGAGGTTACATTTTCTGAAGCCGTTGGATTTCATTCATTTTAGATACATAGTGAGAAGGGAGCAGACAGTAAGAACTAAAAAAGATTATTTTCCCCATTACTAGTAAGAACATCCTCATCTGAGTCCCATTAGAGAGGTAACTGCTGACATTAATAAAATAAACTAATATATAATCGCTACCAGTCTTAATGCTGGGGCTGAATGACCTAATTTAATAACTCATTTATGATGTGTTTCAGTTGCATGGCCTCTCTTGTGTTACCTGAGTAAACAGAACAGATGCACATGCTTGCCAGAGGTTCAGAGTCTCATAAATTTGTCTTACAGGCTAACCTGAATATCTCTTATAAATTCACCGGTCCTCACTTACTGACAGTCTTCAAATTGGGCATGAAAGCTAGAAATGCAATATTTATACTTAAGATCCAATTGTTGTAACTCAGGTCAGTTGAACAGCAAGAATAAACTAGAGAAACAGGAGTAGCACATAAATCACCTCTTTTATTAATAATTCTCCACTGGCTTTAATGAACCTGTCTTCTTTATCATCTCAGACATGGTGAAAGTTATTGCACCATCTTTTTAGAGGCCTTTTCAGTCTCTTACAGATCTAATTACCTAATTGAGGGACAACTAGTTTAGAGATGAACAGAATTTTTGCTCTGTGGTTTGTTTCTTTCTGTGGTTCCCTCTGAGATTTCTGTATTTTTTCTTAATGAGGGTATCTTTTGTAGAAGTTGACTGTGTGCTTTGGAGTCCATTTGCTGAGGATGGTGAGCAAGAGCTGCTGTGTGTCAATAAAAGCAGATCCAGTAGCTAATCCAGTTCTCCAAGAACAACCAATGAAAGAAAATTGATGTCACCCTTCAGCCCCTGTGCCACGAGGTTTCCCAAGTGAGTGCAGGCAGTGCTTGTGTCCTGAGCAAGCCCCTGAGTGTGCTGATGGCTGGTCCAGTCTCGCAGCAAAGCTACTGGGCACAGCCCACCAGCAGTTCAGGCAGTATGGCACCTGTGTAAAAGGCAGCTGGGATGCTGGGGTGGGCAGAGACACCCCAACATCCTTCTGTGCTTGAGACCAATCACAAAACTTTCCAGGAGAGTGGGACCCGCCAAGGGTGACTGCTCTCACCACTACTCAGCATCATCTCTTTGCCAGTGGAAGAAATTATGACATGTGTCTCAAGACTTGTCTTTTTAATGCCAGTAATGTAATTTCTTCCTCTTTCAAAATTGATTCATTTGAAGCCCTAACTTGAGGCTGGTTTTCCATGAACATATTCATTTTTTTAGAATGAATTCAGGTTTTCCCACTGCCTTCTTGATTAGTCTAATGAATTTTCCTCCTTTCCTGTCGTCAAATGTGCTTTCCTGGAGGATGGGACAGTTCATCTCTGAAGGAAAATTATTCTTCTGTGACAGACAAAGTTTTAAAGGAAGATTTTGGAAACGCCTGATGATTATGGGGTTCTCAATATTTCAAATACTCAGTTCAAAACATTGTAAAGTGACAGCAAATGCTGATTACCTGCCCTCTGTTCCCTGATGCTGTTTATTTGAGGCGTCCTAAATTGGCAAACAAGACCATCATTCATTTTTTTACCCAAAATATGTCTCAGACATTCAAGCTTCTAGTTCTCTCCCAGTTCAGAATGCTGTCTGAATGTTGCCAAGCATGAGGTTTAAACAAACAGATAAATAAATACTTGGCTGATTTAATTGCTTCTTGTTCTCTGAACTTTCCAGGTTTGTGTTTTCAATGTAATTCTTTTTGGAGAGAGACTTCTGTCTCCCGTTGCTTTCTAACTAACTAGCTAAATTAAGGTGCTAAAAAATCTTGCACAACAGAAGGAACTTTAGTAAATAGGATAACTCTGCCTACAGCCTTGGCCTCAGCAGAGACCAGAGCCTACACTCACCTTGATTCTACATCCCAGCTAGCACCAACTAGTCACTGTACAAATGAGCTGGCTGATACTCTTCTGTACTTGCCTAGTGCAAATCTTCATCTTTCTGCACAGCATCTCATGTGATCAAGACTCAGTCCCTGTGGTGTCCAGCTGCTCATTTTTGCCCAGACATTCTGCAGGTCTCCATCATTTGTCTCAGCATTCCATGGGAGAAGGACTGGGGAGGTAACTTCCATGCTTCCCACATGAGGTACAAATGACATTACTTTTTACCTGTCCTGCTTAATATAAATCAAGTATTTCCTTTTTGTAGATTTATTATTTACTCTTGCTAGAAAATGGTGATGTTAATGTTCACTTCCTCCCTAGGCTTGAATGCCCAAATACACAGTGAGTTTTCGCCAAATGTTCCTCAAAGTACAGTCTGAGAAATCCTCCCACAAATCCTGCACTTGGCACGTGATCAGCCCTGCCAATCCACTGCAGACTGCAAACAGCCATAGACAAGATTCCAAACAGTTAATGTCAAATAGCTCATTTTCTCTCATCTCCATACAAATTCCTGTCATGTTGCATTACATGTAAACAACTGAGAAGCTTAATGACATGCCTTTCAGTCAAAAATTCATATGGCTTTTCAGTCTGAGCAGATTAATGGCAGTTTGTAACAATATGAAGTGATTCAATTTGATTAGAGTTTCTATTGTTCTTTGAGATAAAATATTTTATGTGAATGTAAAGCCAAGTTTTCTGCTGGCACAACTTTATTGACTTCTGTGGAAATATAAAATACTCATCTAAAATCCATAGTATATCATTGTTGGTGTGCTGTTACAGTAAATAAATTTTATAAGCTTCTGTAAATTCTATGTGCCAGATCAGATTCCAGGCCCCATGGAAATGTCATTGTCAATTAAGCGAGGCAGTAGGAATATTTGGCTTTGGAGGAGACAATTCTGAATGAATCTTTTAGGTTTTTATAATTTTGAAGGGTTTTTCTATTTCCATTTTTTCAACATCCCTGTCTTCTTTTTGATGTCTTGCTCTTAAAATCTGCTTGTAATTCTCTTTAGTTTCATTCCTATGTACTCTAGGGTCGTTTCTCTGTTCTTGCTACAGGCATTATTCTGGTGTTCTGTAGTCCCATGGACCCAAGCCCAGAAGCCCTGCAACACAAGGTCTGCTTGCTGCCAATAGGGATAATGTGAGGAACTTCCATGAAACCTCTGTGAGTGCATCTCTCACTGAACAATATGTACCTCAACCCTTTAGGATGCTTTTTGTTTTTTAATCTCCAGCTCCTCTCCTCTCTTTTTTAAAAGCAAAATATTACAGAAACGATATTTAAGTGAATAATAAATGCATGGTTTGCTTTGTTTGTTTTTCAGTTTTGGTTTTGTTGGTTTTGGGTGGGTTTTTTTGTTTGTTTTTTGCTTTTTTAAAATTTTTTGTTGTTTTGGGGGTTTTTTTCTTTCTTTTAATAATACAAGTTTTCTTTAGTTTAGTTTTCTTTGTATAGTTTTCCAGTTTGCAGAATAACATGTTTGGGGGTGATCCTTGCTCAGAGAGGTCAGAAGTTGTTTCTGGTGTTTTGAATCCCATGGAACTGCACTGGGAGGGGGATTGAAATTTTTTGACAAGTTTGTGTGCTTGCCAATGCAATTTCACTCTGTCCATGCTGCTGGACTAAAAACAAAGCTTGCAAATATTCTGCAAAAACTGCCAATGTCTGACTGTTTGGTCTCCTACTGAGTGCTCAATATTCCAGCAGAGTTTCACTTCTACAGGACTAGGACATTCTATAGAGCAGGAGATGTTTTTTAGTGTAATATTAACAATATTACATTTAGCTGTTACCATACTGCCTGACACAGGGGACAAAAGCAAAAACACTATATGGAAAAGTACAAGCTGTTGCACTTGGAGCTGAAGCTGTGCGTATTGGAAAGAGGAAGCATGTAGTTAATATCACCAGTGGGATATGTTACATACAGATCACAATAAACCAGGCTGCAGAATTGAAGGTGTTTAAGTCAGTATGGTAAAATCCTGAAAATGTGTTAATAAATGAGGAAAAATATTGCATTATCAAAATACTGAGTCATTACTTTGGTATGTGTAGAAATCCTTTCTACATAGATTCTTCATCCCTGTCCATTTCTCAAAGACTTATTTTTTATATATTTCAGTGCATAGAAGCTTTTAGTTTTGATGGGAGGGATTTTGAAATACACTATTTTCATACTGCATGTAATAACATGATTAGGAGGACAATTACTGCAAATTCTTTAATTTCTTAGTGAAGATCTCCAGAGACAGCAGGAATCACTGTTGTTACCCATGTGTTTTGTCACTTGAGAGTTGGGATTTTAAAATTTTGTTTATATAGCCTATCTACTTGTAAGCCATCACTCCTTAAGAAGTATAGTTTTGATCTCAGACTTCAGTCTCAGATTTGGGTGACCTAATTACTTTGATTATTGAGGCTTCAAAGGTATGCAGCTCAAACTAATGAGAAGGTGGGTACAGGAGATCAGATTTACTGTCTAGTCTTGGAAAACTCAGAATAATTTTTTTCTTGTTTTCATCAGGATTTTTTTTCTTTAAAATAGAAAAGATTTTTTTAAAAAATTAATAAGAAACCTGAAAATTAATGCCTAAAATCAATAAGCTACAATTTCTATGAGAATGGCTGATCCGGAGCAGCTGGGTTTATATCCTCAAGGGAGAGGCTGGAGAAAGTTGAAGGGAAAACCAGGAGTACATTATTGTTTCTGTATTGATTCACAGATCTGTTTGCCATCAATGCTGTCATTGTGGTGGTGGCATGGGCTGTTACAGCTAAGAGAGAAGAATGCAGAAAGTGAGGGGGTTTGACCCTACAGCTTGAAATACTCAAAGGTTCAGTGTTTTGAGTAAGGCGATAATCCAAAGCCTATAAAGGCAGAAGAAAAACAGCCTTTGGTTCCAGTGGGCATTGCATCAGGCCTTCAGATGACTGGCAATCAGCAGACGTCATACTGTGTAATTCTGTATGAAAGAAGCACTAGTCCTCCAAAATACAGTCAGCTGAGGAGGAGTAAGAGGTGCTGTGTCTTTGCAACTCACCCTTCTGGCCAGCAGACATCCCTGTCACTGCAGGCCATGTGGATGTTCTTGCACAGCTGGTGGAGAGACATCTAGCTCTACTTTGCAACTGCTGCTTCCTGCTAAGCCATCACCAGAGAAAGCATTAGCAGAGATTCCATTGTCACATACCTCAAATCTGAACCCTGGGTTATATTTAAACGGGCACAGGAAAGAGACTGAAGACTCCATGACCCCTGTGAATTGGGGGATTGGTTTTTCTAAACTGGAGGGCGAATGTCAGAAGATCAGATTACAAGTGTTTACCCGTGTGTTTTCACTGTGTGGTGGGTCATCTGAAGTTCAGGCTCCGTAAATTCCAAGGAGGTGGTTCCAGAGCAGTTTAAGGACTTCAGCAATTCCTAGCACTGGTGGTCTCAGTTTGGGAAGGATTTCCTAACATGTTTGAAAGCCAAAAGCTTCTTTGCTAATTTAATAAAGAAGAGTGAACCAGTGGGTAAATCCATAGAAGATAGACTAAATCAGGCTAATTTGTTATATAATCCCTTTTTAATGGGGAGAATTAAGGTGACGGCAAGACGACTACATGTTTAATTCTCCAAATTACTGGTGTGTATTGACGTTAAAGGTGAGAGAGAGCAAGTTAATTTCTGCTTGTTGTTTTCAGCACGTGCCAAACTCTTACTTCACACCAGCGAGAAAAGGCTGGAAGTTGTATATTCCATATGCATGAAGTAACAGTTGGCACAAATAACCAAAAGGAGAAAATTAAAAACCACTAAAGCCCAGCAGCCCAAACTGTCACTTGCTGACAAGTTTTTTAGTCTCAAAAAATTAAAAAAAATATGAAGGCCTCAAACAAAGTATTCCACCTGAATAAACCTGGATGTCTGTTTAGGTCCTCCTCAATGCAAATATGGTGTGAGAAGGCAGCAATAGCCTTGCTTTTCCAGCCTCCTCCTCCTCTACACTTTTGTGAAGTGCTCTCATGGGCAGCCCCAGAGTGGGCAGGGGAAGGTGACAGCACTTGCCTCAGGTTGGTCCTTTCTTCTGTTGGCACTCTTGGCCATGCAAAACCCACCCTTCACCATTGATAGGAATGGAGGTGCTTGGAGCTGCTCTGCCATGTAAATCAGGATAATGGAATTTTATGTCCTCCCTTTGCTGGCATTATTGAATTTGACCCAAAACAGCTTGAGGTAGCTGTATCTGCACAACCTGCTTCTAACTCATGTGTCCTTACATAGGCCTTGGGATATCTTTGGCATTTATCCATGGCTGCCAGTGCTTCAGAGGCACAAAGGGGTTCTAATGTCCCACCCTGCTCAACCTGCTCAAGGACCTGCTGCCCCTTTCAGCTCCCTGAGCCCACCTACCTCAGTGCTGCAGCAGGGCCAGGCTCCAGCTGCCCCCAGCCCTGCCTGGCCAGAGCCCCACAGAGCCAGACCCACATCCCATCCTGTCACCACAGCCCATGTGGTGCCCTGGCAATGGCCATGGGTTACAGGAGTTTTCCCACATGCTTTCTGTTCAAGATGATGTCCTTTGCTCACAGGATTCCATGACCATCTAAGTTTTCCCTGTCACTTGCATAAGTACACATGTGAGTAAGTATATTTATTGAGAGTCAAGTCATATAGGATAAAGCACCCAGAAGTGTTATATATTATTACTCTAAGGTTGCCTCCCTATCCTGCAATCTCCCTTTCTTCTCCCTTTCCCCTCTAGTTTGGTGTCTACAGGGAAGAAGAGAAGCTGGGGGTGAAGTGAGGCAGCTTGTAAAGCAAGGAATGATAGGCAAATCCGTATCAGGAATTAATTTCAGCATGTTTCATATCAAATCACTCAGGAATCACAAAAATTTACTCCTTTACTCTTATTTTGTTGATAGCTAGAATATTACTTCTAAGCCAAAGCTTTCATGCTCAAATCACTCCCTTATTTTATTTTTAAAGAAAGAATCTGCTTTGCAGTTTGACATGTTTTTTTGTTTTCAGACTGTTGATTTTCTGTGTGGTTAACTCTAGGCTTCCTACAACTGACAGCTTATTATCTCACCTTCGGAAAATTATGCATGACTTCTGGGACTCATCTGTCAAAAGGAGAGAGCACACAACAGTCTGAGAAGTTGTTACCTTCTCTCTAGTTATCTGGGTTGATGGTTGTTCAGTGAACCTATTAACTGCCTGGAGTGACTTGCATCTTTACAGGTATGGGACTGTATTGTCTTTCCTTGCTGTGCTTAAATGACAGATGCTACCCCCGTGTAGTGTCCTGGTTTAACTTTATCTCTGGCCTGGTGGTTCCAAGTGCAGCTGGCTATATTCTCATGTGACTGCAGAAGTAATGGCTGTAGGAATGTTTCATCTTCAACTTATCTCACATTCTCTGAAAACTGTCTCAGTTCAAGGTTTATGCCTTTCAGTGGAGCACTTAAACACACACTTAGCTCTAAGCACTTAATTCCTCTAGTTTCATGGCACAGGGATGGATTTCAGTGCCTACTCATAGTTCATGGCTTGCCAGCACTTCAACAGTTTCTTTTGCAGTGGCCAGATAAAAGTGAGGAGCCAGCCCTGACAGTCCTGTGCCTGGGGGTATGGTTTGCTTTCTGGTAGTGATGGACAATGCCATTCAAGCCTTTCATGGTAATCCCACATAGAGATTGATGGGGCCTGAGGTCCAGCTGCTCACTGAGGATTAAGGAAAGGGGCTCTCCTAGGTCTGACCTACAGGGAAATAGGAGAGGGAAAGATTCCCCTACTTTCTCTAGTTGTGACTACTGGTAGCACCATGCTCTGCTAGAGCAGGTCACCCCAAGAGCATGGTAGGTGTCAAGCCTTTATGCTGTGGCCATAACATATCAATCTGCCAGCACATCCCTTCCAAATCCTATGCCATCATCTCTAGTCACCCACACCCACTCTTCTCTGCTGTGTCTCCTCCCAGGGTCAGCTCACCCTTAAAAGTATGTTTAAGGGCAGCTCAGAAAGAGAAAAGAGAGGGAAGGCATAATTCATCTTGTTTATGATGTGACTGAGCTAACAAAGTCTGAGCACCTTGTCCACACTGGGATAAGGTCATAAGAAATAACTGATCACAAGGATAAGAGAAAAATAAATAGGCCATATTCATCTGAATAGTAGAAATAATCTTTGTGGGTGATGCCAAAATGTAAAGGGATGTGTTGAAGTGTGGCCAGTGATAGACTCCAGATTTTCACTCCAGTTACGACAGAGGGAAGTTGAGGAGCTGTCCTGGGAGGAGGGGTTGTAAGGGGTTGTGAGGTAGTATGTAATAATCAGTATCAAACTGAGACTTTTCAGAGAGTTTTTAGCTGGAATATGGAAATATCTTTGGAAGCTTTATAATAATTTAATTTTACTGGAATTTGTATGTGAAAAACCTTTTTTTTCTTTTTTTATGGCAATGCAGAAGGAGTTTGGCTGAAGACTAGCTGCCACTGGCTTCCCAAGAATTATAAAGCCAAGCTAATAAATGACCTTGATCAGATGGCACACCTCACACTTGTCCCCCTGTGGTCCTGTTCCAGTCAGTTTCCACCCCAAGCAGCTGCTGGGGCAGAGTGAACTGCCATCTCCAATTGGCAGAGCTGTGACCAGCTTTATTTATAAACGCTTGTGATAGAGCAACTCTGTTCTCATTTATACCAGGTAAAAACATGATGTGAGTTGTTAGCCCAGTTCTTGTCCTTTGTGCTGCTGCAGGAAAAGAAAGGTGTCAGGAAATGCTCTCACCAATAATGTCTGAAGAATTCATTCTCTAAAGGAACAGCTTGGCTTGGGCAGCTCCAGGCCCCTGCTCTGCTCCTCACGCTGACAGCATAGCTGGGTGCCTCTAGAAATGTGGTCACCCAAAGGCTCTGGGCTGCTGGCAGGGGCTGAGTGGCTTGGCTCTGCAGAGGAGCCCTGTGGCTGCTGTCTTACCAGCTGCTGGCAGTTTGGACAAGCTGCACTTGTGCCCCTATGCCACCCTGATTTTAAATGTGGCCACCTGGGATGGCTAAAACCGAGGTGAAAAACTGGACTACTTTTTGACATGTGACTTTTAAGTTGTGTAGGTAATGATGGACAAGTTAAGTCTTGGAGGAAGGGCCGTAGTCAGCCACCTTGGGAATCCCTCTTTCTGAACATGGGTGGTATCTTTTGTGGCACTGCTTTGCTGTTTTGTGCAAATTCCCAGCTCTTTAGAGATCCAGTCGACTATCAGACAAAAGAACCCTCACATTGTATGCCAGTCTGGGTACATACTTGATGTGAATGAATACAAAGACCTATTCATCACTCCTAGTGCTCACATAACTGACAGATTAAATCACTCTCTGGCTGTGAAGATGACAGTGGCCCAATAGCTAATGCTGTCTAACAGCCTCCATTAGAAAACCTTGTTTCTGATTGTTTATAATTTTGCCAGACTTCAGCTGCTTGAGCTGGATTTTCCCATGCCATATGTCACCAGAAACTGAAGGTTTGTGTGTGGAAGGCCTAGATGAATAGTCATGGTGTTGCCAAGCTCATGTATCACTGAAAAGTCACTTGAACACAAATTTTTAGGGAGTAACTGTACATTTCTCCTCTCTTGAGGGAGAAGGAAAAACATCTGGAGTTATATGCTCCCCAGTGGTTTGTGTTCAGGCTGAATTTGGAGCTGCTGCTAAACAGCCTGAATGCAAGAAGTTCCATGTCAAAGGCTGTCAACTTGCTAGATGTTGTGGACTCTTTTAACCTTTTGCAATGTCTTTTGAGGCTGTACTTTGTCCACTGACATACTTAGTTCCATATTGTACCCGTGTTTTTGACAGAAGGTTATGCTGCCAGGGAGCACATCTAATGGTTTAAATTTGAGCACATCTCGGGTTTGTGTATGTGTGATGGTTTATAGCTCCCCTCTGCTCAACTTTTTTGTTCTTGACTGCTGTCCAGTTGTATTTCTGACCAGCAATCCCTGTCATATAGGATTAAGAACAGATTTTCAAATCTCCATGCTGCTCTGAGTACCAGGCTGAAGTTGCAAGTTACTAGACATGACTTAGCTCAGCAGTTTTTAGAATGACTTTTATTTGGCCCACTGAATCAATGTTGGTACATTTTCCTCTGCATTTCCAAACAGTACAGTGAAGGTAAACAGGAAGAGCTTCCAGGCTGAACAGTCCCTAGTGAGGTGGCTGTGTTGGGAGGACAGTTGGTCACCAGAAATAAGTGGTATGGATGTGGGTCAGGGATGGGATGGGGTTAGAGGACCTAAAGTATCTTTGAGAATTGTGTGTATTTCTGTATATCTGCACATGACAGCTCAATTGCATACTGGGTGGAAATGTGCTCTCTGGCCTACAGCCTATATAACCCTTTCCCATTCCCTACAGAGAGTTTTATTAAGTGAGCTTTAAAAGGACCTAGAAAGGGCCTCTACCTGTCACAGAAATCTGAAAAGGGCAGTGTAAGGTCCCCAAGGGGAGTTTTCCCTTAAACATTACACAAACCAGAAAATTTCCAGATCTCTGTAACAACTGTGTGGGCTATGTTTTCCCAAACTGGGCAATTTGAATTGCAGAAGCTATTGCCTTGGAACTATCTAGAGGCAGACTTTATAACCACACAGAATATTTTCATTTAACTACCTGCATTACTGGACCATCATATGATTTAGAACTCTGACAAACCCAAACTCCCATTAAACTAGATAGCTTAGGTCCATTATCCCAGGAAGACTGTTCAGGGTCGCCTGCCAACAGCAGCTGGCCATTGAGTGAGCTCTGCTTTCAGAGTGGGTTTTGCAGCATGCTGTGATGTGTAATGGCAGTACCTTGGCTAATTTAATGCTTTAGTTTGGTGTGTCAATGCCATGCTGCAGTTTAAATAAGGTCCGTGGTAGAGGCACATCTGCAGTCAGAAATTGTCATCATTCTGCACTGCCAGCATGGTGTAATGCACTGCACAGAACCTCAAGCCAAGATTTTAGAAAATAAATCTGGATCCTATAAACATTTTAATGGGCGGAAGCAAAAATACTTGCATGACCTGACAGGTCTTTTTGTCTCCTAGGTAGGACTTCATAGGGAGGAAGTGGTCTTTTCCCTTAGTAACAATAAAAGCACTTTATATTTTTGCTGCAATGGAAAGATCATGTATTATATAGATCCCACTGAACAGTATTCAGCATGCTGCAAATGTCTTTAAGTTTCCATTATAAACTTGAATTTATTCCTATTCCTCCCTTTGCCAAAATTAGCCCTATCCACCTACAGCTTCACAGGAATAATCTTATTATGGGACAGATTTTTTGGAAGAGTTGAAGGAAACTGGTCAAGGTGTTTAAGAGAGATGATGGCTAAAAAAAATTAGTTCATCTGCTTGGAGATTTTCCTAAAGACTTTTTGGCTTGTAACATCCTGAAAATTCATTTGCCTAGAGATTAAAGAAATATTTCAGATCTGTTGGTCTTGGCTAAAAATGGTGCCTTTGAATAGTTTTAGGCTGTCTGGTGACAGAATTATTTGGTTACTGAAAGTGGTCCCTGCCTCCATGTGTTATGTGCTCTTTAGAGATCTTAATTCAACTAGTCAGTACCCATATGCTTATAAATTCATGGTAGCAATATAAGGTTTATAAACAACTCTGCACCTATCCTGAGCAGACACATTCCTTATCTGAGGCTGCTCCCGTCTGCAACTACTGCGGTCTAAAATCCTCAGGTGTATGTTTCCTGATTCCCACTGCAATCCATGCTGAAATTGACAGCATGGTTTTACAGTCCATTCTGCACACTCCCTGGAGGCCTTTTTGAAAGGGAACAGAATCCAAAGTTCAGTCTGCTCATCTTTGTGGTTTTTACTGGGTCAAAAAATTCATACCTACAATTATTTGTGCCAATATGGCTGCAAGCCACACATGATGAGACTTTAAGCCAATATTATTTTTTAGCATAAGTGGTTTTGGACTTATTTGTGGTTTTATGACAAAGTAAGTTCTGAGGCATAATATTCTATTTTTTAAGAGAATTCATTGCAAAATATGTGCTTAGAACTTTCTCATAATTGGGAAATTTTTAAATATGGTTCTTGAAGTATGACTAAAACCATAAGCAAACATTGATTAGAGTATTTTCAGCATCCCTCACGTGAAGAAGAATGGGACATCTGCAAACAGTACAGTTCTGCTATAGCACTGCACTGATGTGGTCTCCCTGGATGATTCCCTTAACTTGCACTGAAAGTTAGAGCGGAGCAATGTGAACAGTAAGGTCTGCCCAGCATGTACCATTGACAATGGGACATGGAACATGTTCCCTGAGACCTTGGCTTTGCTTAATAATGTTCCCAGACTTTGACATTTAAGCCTTGATCGTTCTGAGCTCTGGACCTCAGTTGGTTTCACTGTTGTTGAAGCCAAGTCCCAAATCTACAAATTGCTGGAGCATTGTATGTATTTTGGAGAAGTATGACATCATTCTTTCTCTATTTATTATTCCATCAGCATCTGTTATTGACCACTATTTGAAGCAAGCTCTAGGGCTAGATGGACCTGGTTTTGACTCAGTATGGATGTTCTTACACTATATTCTCAGTGTCAACAAAAATAGTTGACAATTTGTTGAAAATAGGTCTAGGAATTTACTTTGTCATTTTAAAGACTTAACAGTCTTTACTGTTTTGTTTAGGAGTTTCTGGTTTTTTTTCTCTGTGCTCTGGAGCTAGGACTTGAATCCCAAATGAAGCATTCCTTGTAGTCAATGTGTTCACTTCTGGCTCTTGACAGTCACATTTTGAATGTGCTCAGTAGAAACTGGGAAGGGTTTTGCACCTTGATGCCAGTGACAGTGATTATACCCTGACAGGACTGAGCAGGGGGCTGCTGGTTGCAGACTGCTCTGCCATGCAGCACAGGAGCTGAGTGCAGCAGGATTGTCTCACTAGCCATTGTCTTCTGGGACTGAAAAATGGCCTGCCTGGAAGGCAGAAGTACTGAGTAAGTTTACAGGAGAAAATTTTCAAGAAGGAAAATGGGTTATGATGGTAAGAAGAAGAGATCCAAAACTGGTATCTAGATGGATTATTTGAAAATTGGAGTATGGCTGGCTCCATGATAGTCTGCAGAGATGATAAACAGAAGAGGTAGGCCTTACAGCAGAGGGAGAGTGGGACAGTCTGTGTAATCTTGGGGAAGATTTCTCTGAGACCTGGCACTGAGCACAGGCTCCCTCTGTTCAGGTCCTGTGTTCAGCTCTTAGCTGTGGATCCCATCTTAAGGGATTTCTCCTCCCAAATCAAGTCCACACAGCTACTGAGTCATTGACTCACTCAGAGATAGGCTTTCACTGGAGGAAATCTGGAAAAATAATTAACTCCACCTTTCTATCCCATGATCAAGTTGCAATCATGTCACCCCAAGCTGCAGTATCTTATTGTTGATACAGAAGTTTTGTCCCATGTCTAATCTAAATCTCCCAAGCTGTTTGGTCTCTGTTATGCTTCTTCATGGTTTATTCTTCCTGATCTTTCCATCAGGAACATGTTAGTTCCTTATTCTTTGCTGTCGCAGACATCTTTCATGAAAAATCCTTTCTTAGGATTTTTCCTTGTGAGAAGCTGCAGTTTCAGCAACCAAATGTAAACAATTATTATCTGCTGCTGTGGAATGCAACAGGTGCATCTGTGATTGGTCTCCTGTAGATGTTTGGATTTACTGACCACTCATGGCAGAGCCGGCTCTCACTCTCTGTCTGAGACACAGATCTTTGTTATTCACCCTTTTCTATTCTTAGCTTAGCTTGGCTTCTGAAGAAACCTTTTCCTTGCTTTTCTTTTTAGTATAATCTTAATCATAAAATAATAAATCAAGCCTTCTGATCATAGAGTCAACATTCTCGTCTCTTCTTCATCCTGAAAACCCCTGTGACCACTGTCACACTTTGCAACAGCTTTTTAGTTGAAGAATATTAACCTTCTGTCTCAGTTGTTACTTCAGAGAAAAAAAGCCACGAGACTGCAAGTCTTTCCTCATGGAAAGAGGACCCCTGTCAATTTTTGCTGATCTCCTATGCCAACTGTGCAATCTCTTACTTGAAGTACAATACACTAAACAGGTTGTGGTCTTCCAGGTGAATCTTCTCCTATGGGAATCAGCCCACATGGGCTCTTTCAGTAGTCTTTAAGACCCTTTAAACGTTCCGATGGGCTTTGTCCTTCATGCTCAGCTTGTTCCAACATAGTCCCTGATATTTTCTCTTGTGAACCTAGACAGTTTTGGAAGAACAGATTACTATTTCTGTGTAAGCATTTTGTACTATTGTATTCCATCCATTTTAGATGATCTCTCTAAGTCACATCAAGAACATTTTAGATTCTGATTTTTTTACTATCTGTAACATCTGCAGTCCTTCCTTGTTCCATCTGCAAGATTCATATTCATACTTCATATTCAACCTTCTATGCCTTCATTGAAAACATAAAACCTTATACAGGACCAAGGCCCACAGAATTCCTTACAAAACATACGCATTTTGATGTTAGGATGGAATTACTCTGTGGATACAATTATCCAACTAGACTTGACCTCCTGCCCCTTCCCACAGAAGTTTCATTCAAAACACCATTCACTAGCATGTCCATGAGGATATTATAGAAAATACCACTAAAGACCTTGCAAAAAATTATATAAAATAAATTCAAGCTATGTGACATTTCTAGCTAGTACATCAACTTCCCTTTAAGACTCCTAGAGTGAAATTGCTTAGGGAACTGGAAGACATGTAATGTGATATGTTATTCTCTGAGGCAAGTTTTGCCTATTTTAGGCTGAAATTTTGCCCCCTAAAAAATTGCACTCTCTAGTTGCTTTTGATCTTTAAAGTAAGGTTGATGAAAAAAGGAGAAAAAAAGGGCATTAAACTCTTCCACTTCCTTAACATCCTCTGCACTTACCTGTCATAGAGTACTGGTCCAAATTTCTCTTCTTAGCTGTAAAATTTATTTTACTTTTGGTAAGTTTTGCTAGTTGTATGTAGTCTATTTTTAGTAACTGTTTACACCCCCTCTACACCTTCCCATGAATGGAATATTGTGCTGGGTTCTCAACCCAATAGTGTCTATTATACAGACATCTCTCTTACAATTGAGGTCTATTAAAAGGTTGTGAGTTAGCTGACTTCTGCTGCATTTCCTTACTTTCCTCTAAAAGTTGCCATAGTTGCACTTGGTTTCTTACTAGCATTTCTTGAATGAAGTTGTTTTTCCTTTAGATTTGCTTCTTATTAGATCTTCCTTACCCATGATCTGAGTTTATTGACATCAGCCTTCTTGAAAACCAGGGCTGTGGGTCACTTGGATGAGATGGCAGAAGATGACACTGCAGTGCTGATTTCTTGTAAAATGTCCATGTGGCAGCAGACTTTGAGTTGAATGTTACACTGCCCTCTACCTACGTGCAAAGCTGCAGTGCAGCTGAGGAAGATTGTGACAATTACAGTGTGTATTAGGCCTTAAGATTTAGGCTGCTCTTCAGAACTTGTAAGACAGAATGAGCAGAAAAATGTAACTTCCGGTAAGCTTTCTGTAAGGTATTAATAACTTCCCTTGTAATGAATCTCAGTCAATGTGGACAGAGGATCTGTGCTAATGAAGTGTTTAGAACACAAATTCCTTGTGATAATAAATACTCCAGACTAAGGTATGCAGGATGCTCACCCTATCTAGTTTTAAAAAAGCTTAGACAATTATATGGTGATTTCATGTTGCAATGGACAGACAGTGAAACTTACATGCAATGGGGGAGAGGAGGAAAAAAGGGAATAAACTTCACCTTAAGCAGAAATGGCTGATGAGACCATACTGGACCTCTGCCTTGTAAGAACAGTGACAAAAGCTCTTATGACTAATGCAAAAGCAGTAAAACTTCAGGTGCTACTAAAACCCTTCAACATTCTTTAATGTTGGTTTAGACCACTGTAGACACATCGTGGCTCCTCTCACAGCTAAACTAGAGATGGTCAAGAAGTCAGATCAAGCTTGATATTTATATTAGAAAGCCTTCCTATTACACAAATATTTTTACTGACAAAATTGCAATGAGAGTTCCTTTACTATCACTTCAAGTTAATTTGGATGCTGTAAATAATGAAAATTAATTACCAGTAACCAGTCCCATCTGTAGTCAACTTTTATGACAGCTATAAACCAATAAAAATGCAGGCAGCACGGAGTCAATGTGGTGCTGTAAGACAGAGCAGCAAGCCGTGCTTGTACTCAGAGTAGTGGCGATGCTTTAGGGAAACACAGGTTGTTGGATCTCTGTTCCATACTGCAGGGAACTGATGTGCAGTGTCCATACGCTATCTAGTGGCTCTGTCGATTATGACATTGCCCCTAAATTACTCTTCTTTCACCTGTGAATTGCAGGATTAAAAAATACTTTAGACAAAACTGGAATCTGTGAATCTGTAACCATTCCCTAATGAATCTAACACATTTTGAGGTCATAAGTGATTAATGAAGAAAACCAAAAAGGTCATAAAGCTTGTGTGAATGTGCAGGCAAAACTCTTGGTGGGGGGGCTTCTAGGGAGTCAGTCCTGTCATTAACAGAAGCCTGACAAGCACTAGTCAAACTGTTAAGATCCTTCTCTTTTCTGTACAGATTTTGTTCTAGACTCGTTACTTAAAAATCCAGTCAGTTTAGGAGTACTTCAAGAAAAAGTTTATGCATCTACTTTAGTTGCTAGATTTTGCAATATTTTGTGAGGTAAAAGCAGATAATCCAAACATTTTAAACTGAGCACATAGTAGACAGTAACACAAGGCTAGATGTGTTCTCTCCAATGGTGAATGCTAATCTTTATCCCTTGAGATCATGGACTAGAAAGACATGAAGATCACACACAACAACATTCTCCTGATCTCCTGTTTTTGCCAGGGATGTGATTGATCTTCAGCAAAACAAATAGCCCTTCTGTGTTGTTGTTTACCTGTGAAATGGAGATTGAACTGTTCTATGGAAGTTAGAACTGCTTTATAGATGAGTACTACTGTTGTAAAGGCCCTATTTTCTATATCTTATCTATATGAAACGGAAAATACTGTATTTATATACGGCCTGTGCTAGCACATTAGGGGCATTATCTGAGCTACAACTAGCATACAAATCAGTTATAATTGAAAAAAAGAAGTCTGATTCACCATCACTCTCAGCAATTTTGCACTTTTCTACTTAATAACTGAGAAAGCTCCCTAGACAGCTCTTGAAACACTTATCTTTAATTGTATTTAATTAGATATGTGTATTTGTTTTAGGAGACTGAGTAAAGACATGACAATGCATGTTTCAGCTTGGGTAACTTTTCTTGAACTGTTCTTTATAGGAAAGCAGGAATTTTATTTTGTTCTTCACACATATCAAAGGTGTCAATTCTGTTTTCCCCTTTCAGTAAATAATTTTTCCATTTATACTTCTGAACCCTTAAAACAAATTTAAAACAGCTGGCAAATAATGTTCATACTACCAGCATTTATAATTTCCAATACAAAACTTCTATGGTGTATGTCTTTTGCCACATTCAATAATAGCAGTTAATAAACATTCACATGAATACAACAGAAGTATATAAATAGACTTACAGGTGGCTGCATGTGATGAGAAAACCATGCCTAAGAGTCATACCCTTTCATCTCAAATAAACCCAGAACTCAGAGCCTTAAGTATTGCGCTAATTTTGGCTGGCAAAAATTTGATTTTCTTCACAGTGGCTAGTATGGAGCTGTGTTTTGGATGTGTGCTGGAAATGGGAGTTGGTAACACAGGGATTTTTCATTATTGCTGAGCAGAGCTTACACAGTCTTTTTTTCTGCCTCTCATCCCACCACGCCAGTGAGAGGTGCACAAGGAGCTGAGAGAGGACAGAGCCAGGATAGCTGACCCCAAATGACCAAAGGGATGTTCCTGAGCACATGGTGTCATGCTCAGCACATAAAGCTAAGGGGGATGAAGGAAGAGAAGGGGGGGTTGCTTTGGAGTGATGGCATTTGTCTTCCCAAGCAATCGTTATATGTGATGCTGACAAATCACCTGCCCATGGGCAGGGGTGAAGAAATCCCCTATTTTGCTTTGCTTGCACTCAGGGCTTTTGCTTGAAACTATCTTCATTTCAACCCCTAAATTTTCTCACTTTTGCCCTTCTGATTCTCTCTGCCATCTGAACAGAGGGCGTGAGTGGCTCTGTGGTCCCTTGCTGCCAGCTGGGGTTAAACCACAAGAGCAATAAGCATATAAGAGTTGACAGGGCTACAGGCAACCTGCTTTAAGTGCTCAAGCTGAGCAGCTTAACCTCTTCTGCCCTCTTAGCCACCAGCATTTCCTACACTTTCTTCCGATTCAACATTCGCTCCAGATCATTCAGAGCCTCAGAAGAGATTAAAAAAAAAAAAAAAAACCAAAAAAACCCTCTAACTGTATCTGAAAGAATTTTCTTTTAAGATGACTGTAAGAGAGACAAAAACACATCAGCAAATGAGGTACATTTCTTACTAGCACTTCCAGCCTTGTGTATCCTATCAGCATGCACAAACCCCAGCTTAATTTTATTGCTTGTACAACCAGCACAAACCTGGCCACAAAGGTTTCAAAATAAATATTTAGTACAAGAAAAAAAAAAATCCAACACTCAGGCTTCATTGCACAAACATTTAAAGAGAGGAAATAATTTCTTTTACAATGTGTTTCTCTTGTATAAGAATAATTTTGTATAGAAAATAGCTCTTTATACATTTTACAGAAATAGGCTAACATTTAGATTCTTTATTAATGAAAAATCATTGAATGCAATTTAAGATTTCAATTATGTTTAAGTCACCAAACATCAATGACACAGCAATACATCACAGCTCTAATATTCTTAAACTGCTTGACTTATCAAGTATTGAGTCAAGACAGTGAAAACATTCCTAGAGCCATGATAATTTGAAAACACTCAAGTAGCTTGAAACTGTTAAATTATGAAATACTTCCTGAAAGTAATACCATAATTTAAGTGTCAAGGAATGTGAACTTAAACCTTAACAAGGCAGCATTACTTGCTCACTCCTTCTGGCTAATACTGCAAAACCCAAAATGAACAAAAGCTTTAATATTAAAACTGGTTTACTGTTAATGTGACCTTCAATACAGTCCTGAAGGATAAAGATGCTATCCAGAAGCTGGACAAGCTTGAGAAGTGGGCACACAGGAATCTCATGAGGTTTAACAAGACCAAGTACAACTTGCTGCACCTGGATGGAGCAATCCTGGTATCAACACAGGCTGGGGGATGATCAAGAGCAGCCCTGGGGAGAAGGACTTGGGGGTGCTGCAGGGTGAGAGGCTGGACATGAGCTGGACATGTCACTCCCAGCCCAGAAAGCCAAATGTGTCCTGGGCTGCAGCCAAAGCAGCGTGGGCAGCAGGGCCAGGGAGGGGATTCTGCCCCTCTGCTCTGCTGAGACCCCACCTGGAACCCTGCATCCAGCTCTGGGGGCCCAGCACAGGAGAGACATGGACCTGCTGGAGAGAGTCCAGAGGAGGCCACCAAGATGATCAGAGGGCTGGAGCACCTCTCCTGTGAGGAAAGGCTGAGAGAATTGGAATTGCCCAGCCTGGAAAAGACAAGGCTTTGGGGTGACTTAATTGCAGCTATCCAGTACCTGAAAGGAGCCCACAAAAAAGACAAAAAAGATGAAGTGGGACTCTTTACAAGAGTATGTAGTGACAGAGGCTAGGTTTAGATTAGATGCTAGGAAGAAATTCTTTACTGTGTGGGTGAAAAGGCACTGGAACAGGCTGCACAGAGAAGTTGTAGATGCCTTAACCCTGGAGAGGGAACACCTGAGCAACGTGGTCTAGTGGAAATGTGTCCCTGACCATGGCAGGGGTGTTGAAACTGAATGATCTGTAAGGTCCTTTCCAACCGAGGCCATTCTATGGTTTAAAACCAGATGGCAGAAGCTATTCTAGCAAATGCTATACAGCACTAACACAACATGTAATAACAATTTTCTTTAAAAAAATGGAAGGTAGATTAAAAACCCCAGTAAATTAAGATATAAAAAGTAAATTTGTAGAGGACAAAAAATTGAAAAACACACGTATATATATTTATATGTAATGGTATGCTAGGAAGTACATATATTTAAAAATACTCAATTTATTCAAAGGCTGTTTAAGTTCATATGGTGTCATGTGGAACTCAAACATAACCCACACTCAAAATGCTTTCCCTCTACAACTGCTGTTTCAAGCACCTGTACTTATCTACAGATTTTCTTGTGAAATAGAGAGAAGGTAAAGGCATTTCCCCTTGGAATAGAACTATATGCATTTTTTCCTTTCTAGGTATAATTTTAAATAGAAGATGTAAGCAAATAAGAACTATAAAACCCAATGACTGAAAACCTGAAATTTAGATGCAAATGACTCTATTTAGTATTCATACAGAGCTACTTAGGAGTTTGCCAGCTGTACCCTGTGTGAGTACTGTTGGCACTTCCATGCTTCACAATTCAAATGTGTATTATGTTTAGTCAAACATGGCTCTCAGTCCAAGTTAACAAAACTCTTGACTCATACAACTTTGAAATAAATTTAGGTGGAACTGGCACACCTCTACTTCTCACAGCACAGGGGTTGATACAAGACAGTAATGAATCACATTATACTGGTTCACATTTTCATGTGGTTAGAAAGAGAAACAAACCCTTATTCCAGTGATTTTGCAAATTCTGCATAGTCAATGTATCCGTCATTGTTCTTGTCATCATCTCTCAAGACATCATCTATTAGACTAATCAGCTCTTCTTCCTTCATTGCTTGGCTATGTTCACCACCTTCCTACAAAAACAAAACCACAGTGAACAGTTTAGCAGTCATTCTCATCTAGTGGCACGTGTGACAGATTACTGAAAAATAATTTTTTACTAAGCTGTTCATGTTTGGTGCCTAATTTGGCACTAAGTTTTATGTAATCATTTATAACAATGTAAGCAAATTTCATCAGATGGAAGCTCTGAAGTCAAAGTTCTTTGGATTCAGAACAAGCATTCTGTAGTCAACATTCTTGGTCAGAAGTTCCAAAAGCTGAATACCACAATGTATAATGATGGACAATCATCTAATAAATGTATTCTTAATTAGGATCATGATGTAGTATAGACACTGTAGCTTCCATACACTACAGAAATACCTTACAGTAAGACAGAAGTGAAAAAATTCAGCACTGCAGCTTAAAGTCAGTAAAATTCTTAGTAACAGCCCTTATGGGAACACAAATAGGTGCCTTTGCACAAGAAACAGCCAGTCATTATTCTGCTCTTGGCTCACTATTTTTTGCCACAAGTTATTAGCAGGAAGTTACGCTATTCTGAATTGTAACTTCCAGAAGGTCAAAATGAGATAATGTGTTTCTATTGTGTTCCTAATGACTGGAAAGAGAAATTGAGTGTAGGAAGAGGCAGACCATAGCAGGTTCTTCTAATACAAATTTTGTGCAAGAGGTTTTTTATAGTTTGTGTTTACACAGCAGTAACAGTCTGAAGCTGAGTGTTGTATCATGATATTTCTACAAATTCTCATGCCTCATTGTGGATTATTTCCCTTTCTCCCATCCCTACCTGCCAAAATAAGTCCTCTGTAAAATTATTTTCACTCTGGAGCCTTCCTGATTCTAGAGTTTAAACTAAAATGGAAACTTCCTAAAAACAGCGATGTGACATGAAAAGCAGTGATAATGTATATTTATAAATTCAACCAGAACTATCAAGAGAAAAATACTCTCGTTCAGGAAAAACTGTAACTGCACTAAGGATGTGTTGCAACTGCTCTGCTGCTTTTAGAGTCAGAACTGTTTCCAAGCACATATGCCCTTACAAAACTACACCAACCTCTTTGTGGACATGTGAGATAGCAGTAGCAAGTTCTAACCCGTCTAGCAAATTATTGCCATCATAATCATGCATTTTGAAGTAATGGAGCTGCAACTCTTGTGGAGACATCTCAGATTCTGGTTTCTCGATAACACCTTCCAGGTGTTCCATGATGTGTCTAAGAAAAATAAAAGCCACAACATTTCCATCAGTTAATATTTAATGCTCTGTTTACAGCAAAATTAGTCTTTGATCAAATATTGTACATCTAAAAGCACCCTGGACAACTAAAAGCTAGAGTTTGGTATCAAGAAAAGGAGACACAAAGGTTGTTTGTTAGAGTGGCTGTAGAGGCCTCTAATACCTTAGATAACTATTTCTGTTTCTTCTGGCCTACTTAACAGGCTATCAAAACAACTGAAGCAGAGCCCAAAATCTCTTTTTGGCTGTCTTCCAAAGCACAGGAATGGGAAGAAGATCTTCCCCAGTCAACCATGAAGTGTTCTAGGAAGTTTTATTTGCTGCTAGAACTGTTCCGCATTTATGAAGAAGCAAATGAGAAAATAAATTCTACCTGTTAGGAATATGATTTTGTCTAAAGTATGCTGATATGGGTAAGCAGGATTTCTGTATGAAATTTTTTATAGCATAAATTGGGCTAAAGGCTCCAGAAAGAGCCTTTCTAGGTCTTGTATTGCTACAAATTTATCAAGCAAGCATGTCTCATATCTGGCTTTAGCTAACCGTACAACATTCTGAGAAAACAGGGTGCTCTAGGCTTAAGTCCAACTCGCATAACACTTTAGAGATAAGAAAATAATTAAGAAGTAAAGTTTACACTGTTAGAACATGGAAAACGTACTCTTTATCTTGTACCAAATTCTTATCAAGGCGAATATTTGGATGTTGACTCTCTCCTACGTGTTCCTCAGCTAGGGCAGAGATGAAGAATGCAGCCATAGCAAAGCAGAACAGCAAATGTGTTCTGAACATCCTTTGGGCCATTGTGATCTCCTACAAAAAGGAAAACATACCCCCCAAAAAAACAAATGAAAAATGTGATCTGCTTTCAGTGGATTTAGACAGTGATAAACTACCCCATTAAGTTTCAGAATAGAAAAACCTGTTGCATGGGAAACTCTTGGCAAGCAGAGAACCAGAGAGTTCCAATTAGGAGTTTTTATGAGGGTCCCTATTTTACTGAATTATGCAGTCATTTTCAGATATTTTTTCCTCATAGCTAATGTGCACACCTTAGCCATGCTTGGATTTTCATATTCCTTCCAGACAAACAAGCAACCATACCCTCTGCCTCAGGCAGACCTGCCCCAGAGCTATGGGAGCAAAGGTCGCTCACGGCATGGAAGAGGCTCCATCTAATGAGCAGCTCCGTTAAGGCTGGATTCCCTGAGGGGCGCACAGCTGGGAAGCCGTCACGTAGCCGGGCATGTGCGCGCTTCACGGGCAGGTGCCAGGGCGCAGAGCTTCACAGGGGCCGGGCGCGCTGCCGAGGGCAGCCACGGCGCGGGCTGGCGGCTTCCGCTCCGGTTCTCCTCCCGGCCCCAGCTGCAGCTACCCGCGGTTGCACCCACCAGGCTCCCACCCCCGGCTGGATCCCCGAGAAAGCGCGCCTGCAGCGCGATGGGGCTGGGCCCGCCGCCCTCCGCCCAGGCCCCAGCACCCCGCTCCGGCAGCGGCTGTCGGGGCGGGGGGGAGAGGCCCCGCCGCCGCCAGACTACGTACCCTCGGGCGGGTCTCCGCCGTGCTGCGGGCTCCGGGCTGGCCGCGGGCTGGCCACCATTCCCGGGACACCCTCCCAGGATCACCCCTGACCCGGCGCTGCCCCGCCCGCTCCGCCGCCCATTGGCCGCTCCGCTCGGCCCCGCCCCGCGGGAAACGTCACCGCTCCCGGAGCTCCACGTGGAGCCCTCGCGGCGGCGCAGGTGCGGCGAGGCCGCGCCCACCGCGGGGCGGGGCTCAGGTGCGTGATCAGCCGTCCGTGAGCCAGCAGCGCGTCCTGCGGGGCTTTAGGAAGAGCACTGTCAGCAGGTTGGGGAGATGGTCCTGCCCCGCTGCTCAGCCCTGGTGAGGCACATCTGGAGTGCTGTATCCAGTTCCGGGCTCCTCAGCACAAGAGAGATGTGGAGCTCCTGAGTGGGTCCAGTGGAGGGTAATAAAGACGATTAAGGAACTGGAACATCTCTCTTACCAGGAAAGGCTGAGGGAGCTGGGCCTGGTCAGCTGCGAGAAGAGACAACTGAGAGGGAACTTCATCAATGTATACAACTTTATATATACCTATATATATATATAGCATACACAAGGGTGGGTGCCAAGAGGATGAAGCCAGGCTCTACTCAGTGGTGCTGAGGAAAAGGACAAGAAGCAATAGGCAGAAACTGATGCACAGAAAATTCTACCTGAACATGACCAAGAACAAATTTGCTGAGTGGGTGACTGAGCACAGGAGCAGATTGTCCAGAGACACTGTGTAGTCTCAATGTGTAGTATCAATGAAGATATTCAGAAACTGCCTGGACACAATCCTGTGCCATGTGCTCTAGGATGACCCTGTTTCAGCATGGGAGCTTGGACCAGATGACCCACTTGCACCTGGCCCATTCCAGGTGCTGTGGGGTCTCGACAACCCTGGCCTTTGCAGCAGAGAGCTCCTTTCCAGAGGACACATTGGAGGGATCCTACTGTTGATACCCTGGGCAGAACCTGGAAGGACTGCAATGATGGAGGGCCAGCGTGTGTCCTGCTCCTAGGGCAGTCCCCGGCTGCCCCGGCTCTGAGTGTTTCCCTCCAGCCCTGTCCATGAAGCACCGCCATGGTTCCTGCCCTGCTGCTCGAGTGGGAACTGCCGTACCCTCTCCCCACTGCCCACTGCTCTGTGGTTCCCCTCACACCTCGGGTCACGCTGTTTCCATACCCGACACCTACACACCGCAGCTTCGGCCTCTCGAGGTCACAGCCCTCGAGCAAACCCGGGCCAGGGCGGCTTTTGGCTCGTTCCTCACGCACCGCCCAAGGGTCTCGTGCGGGAGCTGCGGCTGGAGGGGGCCAGTGGCCGTGGGGATCAAGCGGCGGAGAGCCCCGGGCTTCGGGTGACTTCTGAGGGCGGCGGTGAGCGAACGGCACTCCCGGCCGGTCTCGCCCAGGAAGGGAACGAGGGGCCACACCCGCGGTGCCGGGACAGCGGCCGCTGGTGCAGGACACGGCTCCGTGCCCGGGTGTCAAGCTAGAGGCGTCAGGGAGTGGCGGCCATGGCGGATGCGGCGTCCCCGACCGCAGCCTTCGGGCAGGACGTCCCGGCCACGCCCGCCCCTCAGCACCTGGCGGATCTACAGCCCCGGCCGCCGAGCTCGGGAGGCGCCGCCGGGGACTCCCCGCGGGCCGGGGCGGGGCGGGTCTCTCCCGGCGCTAAGATGGCGGCCAAGGCCTCGCACTCGCACGTGAAGCTGGAGGCGGAGATCGAGCGGTGCCGGGCGGAGGGGCACTGGGAGCGGCTCCGCCACCTCGCACAGCAGCTGCTGCCGCCGCGGCCCCCGCGCAAGGCGAAGGCGGCGAGGGGCGCGCAGGACGCGGGTAAGCGGCGGCGGCGGCGGTGGGGGGCGGGCGGGGCGGCGGTGGGGCCGGCTGTTCGCTCCTTGCTGCCGCCCGGTGTCGGCAGCCCCGCGCCGGTGGGCTGGCGTGGGCGGGAGCTGCGGCCGCCTCGGCTAGCGGGGCGTCGTTGGCCGTCCCGTGCCGGCGTCCCGGCTCCGCAGCGCTCGGGAAGGAGGGATGCCTGGGAGAGGCGGCGGGAGCTCGGGAAGCGGCGCTCGGGAAGATCCCGCTGCGCTTCCTTCCCGTGTCAGCGCTGCCGAGCCCGCCGGGCAGCGAGGGGCGGCTGCCGAGCGCTCGGGATGCCGCCCCCGCCGCGGTCAGCGCCGGGCGCAGGTGGCGGCTGCCCGGTTCCGAGCCCGCCCCGGGTGCCGCCGGCCCGTTTGGGCCGCCCCCGCTTGGAAAGGTTCAGATCAGCTTCTCGATACGTGCCATGCTGTTTCCCTCTTGCCTCCTGCCCAGCGCTGTTCTTGGGTGGGTGCCCTTGTGTTACCCCTCTCCGTTTCCGAGGGGCACTGCTTTACTTAAAGGCTTTCACATGTAAAGCAAGTTTCGTAAATAGCAAGTATATTAGTATTTTTTGACCCTGTTACAACACACTGATTTGCTGCCCTTTTTTTTTTTTTAATGAAATCTTTTGTAACGAGTGAGGCAGCATAACTCATTCTGAGGTTAGCAAGTAAGTTGTGAACAGGACCTGTTTCTACCCGCGGTAGTGGTACAAAGGTTTCTGCCACTGAAGTCAGAAGAGCTGCTTCTGGGAGTAAAACCCCTTCTTTAGGGGATCGTGACCAGAATATGGCCCTAGCGTTGAAGCTTTTTGGGGTGCTTTTAACTTCACAATGGGAGCCGTGATGGGGGAGATGCTGGTAGTTTAATACATGTTTATTTTTGAGGCTTTCCTAGTGTTTACATAATACAGATTGAACCCTGTGCTGAGAATCATACGGTCAACCTTTGAACTTTAGTCAGGTTTCAGCTGTGTTTTCCCAGGTGCAGAGATCACCATGAACTTCGGGGGCATTAGTAGTTGAAGAGTTCACAGTAGTTTGGTCCCTTGTAATTAAGAGGTATAACAACAGTATGATTGCTCTCATAACATGATTTGTTAATTTGCTGTCATGTCATCATAACTTGCTAGTTACGAAAGAGTAATACTTTGTTACTGCTATGGAACTTCTTTCAGCAGGTTTTGTGCTTCTAGAAATGATTGTGTGCTTGGATGGGATTTTTTTTTTAACAGTATATTTGCTTTGTGAGGTTGTGTATATTTATTTCTTAATTGTCTATGATCTTAACCTAATTCCTTAAGTTTGATTAAGGGATTAATGACTACCTGAAAGCACTTTAGTGTATAGGAATGTTTGCATGCAGGTTTGGAGGGGAATATACTTGAACACTTACACTTCCCATTTTATGTACCTGTACTTTGTTTAGTTGCAGACCTGCAAACGAGCAGGCAGAGCTATGATTATAATTTGGTATGTAGCTGAACACTTAGGCCACAACAACAAAAAAGTCTAAACCACCATACAGTCATTATATGGTGTATAGGTAGAAAGTGGGCATAAGGTGTCTCCTAGATTGAAAATACAGAAATAGATACACTACTGTGTTCCACTCATTCTCAAATTTCAGGCTTTGAAACATGGAATATATATGCAGTGTAGGGCTTTTTGGTATTCAAAGATTTTCTTACCTGGCTTGACCCACTAGTCTGGTGAGGGAGGTGCTGTTGTTATGAATGAAGGAACTGCGGAAATGGGCCTGTCATGTAAGAACTCTGAGTACTCTGGCAGATGAAACCTTTTTTTTCAGCACGATTGCCACATTACATGATGCTGTATGCATTGCTGCTACCTGTGTTTGTGTGTCTCTTCTGTGGAACTGTGAACAGGGATGGATTTTAATGTAGAAAGAGTTTTATGTCCCATGTTAATTACAGCAGAGGACCAACCCTTGTGTGTCTTTAGTAATAGACGTGTAGAATCAGTATAATTTATCTTTTTTTTTCTGTATATTTTCAGGAAAATTGTTAAAGTTCTTGATGCAGTTACTGCTGTCATTTCTCTGTAGTCTAAAGCATTCATATCATGCTAGTACCTTTGTAAATAAAAAGCATCCTCTGAAATGTTTGCAAACTTTGTTCTTACACTTTTGAAAGTAAATTTTGTGATGAAAATTCTTAACTGTTATATTAGTGACAATGTAAGAAGGAATGGTGCTGCCAAAATTAAAGGATTAAGGAGGGAAAATCTTCAAATTATAACAAAGTGTTGTTTCATTTTTCCATACAAAGCATACAGTTTCCACTAGATAAAAGTTAATGGAACTTTTTTTTGTCTATGAGTTCTTCCTTATCCCTTCATTTGAGTTTATTGTTTGTCTCAAAGGTGTGTTGTTTTGTTTCTGTAATTCTGTTTATCATCAGTATGGCAATAAGCAGTGTTTCTTGTTTGGTGTGTGCTTTCAGAGGACCATGGGAGTTTGCTGCTTGCAGAGGCTCTGCTGGAGGAATGTTTGAAAGAAAATTTTGCCAAACTGAAGGACTCCATTCCACTGTCAGAGAAGAGTGAGCCCAAACTGAGTGAAGCTAAGCAGTATCTGACCAATATCTTAAGCAGAGGGAAACTACGAGTAAGTGGGCTCTATCATCATAAGTCCTGCCAACTGGATACTTCTTTGCTGTGATTATTAGTCTGAAATGAGGTGTGGGTATTGCCTGCTCATGCCCATGGATATACAGTGCTCTGTTGCAGGTGATACTGAGAGACTGGTAATTCCCCTAGGCAGGGTTTTATGTTGTGAGATTTGCTTTTTCATATGCAAAGAAATTATGTGCTACAAGGACATATCCTGTTTATTTTTTTAATTGGAAGGAAGCAGGATAAATACTTAGAATTGCTCTCGTGGTGGGGTGTGGGCACATAAGGGTGCTGTCAGGCCAGCGCAGTAGAGTGACCTCCTGCTCCAGATCTGAGGGCATTTTGCACAACTGGTAGCCTCTGATTGGAGAAAAATGTGCCACAAGCTGCTGTCAGGAACTTAGGGTTGTATTGGGAGGACTGCAGCCTTGCACTGCCTTTGGTGTCTATTAGAGAAGTAAAGCTTTTATTTTGTTTTGTCATCTGGGTGTGTGGCCAGTAGCTGCTTGTCCACTCAGTTGCAGAGCTTCAGGAGGGTTTTAAAACTCTGCTTTGATGGCTGCTGCTGCATTGGTGTCCTTTGACACACAGTTGCATAACTGTGTTTAGATGTAAATGAATTACAAGAGTCTGCTCTAGACTCCTATTACTTTTGGTCCTGAAATTGCCAGGCTGGTTTAGTTAGGTTGGAAATGTATATTATACTTTCACCATGTAATTTCCAATGAGCAAGGTCAACCTACTTAGAGCATAAAATGGAGAGAGTAAAGAAAGAGGGGAGGCATCTGTCCCACCCCCTTTATAGTTTAACCTCATTAACAGTCAGAACTACTGAATTCTTCCAGTTCCTTATGTTTAGTTTGGCTGCATGAATTGGCATTTCTGTTTCTTAGCTAGTGGTGACTTAGCTACTGATGCAGTACTGACCCTCTGTTGATTGCATGTATTAAAAAAATGGGTGTGAAGGCTTAGGAACCTTTTCATGCTTTCCAGAGGGTCTGAACAGATGTGTTTTACTGAGGTTCTGTTACATTTGTTTTCAATCCTTAAACAAAATGAATCTGAGAAGTAGCAGGTGTGCCTTCTGTTTTTTCACTGTTGCATGAAAATTCTTTGACAACTAAAGAAAATTTGAGACTTTTCTCACTCTTTAATTAAATATACAAAGGAGAGGGGAGCTTACTTGTCTAAAAAGTGATGTTTACTGTCTAGTTTAAATGCAGGGGGTTTTCTTAGTGTGTGTAGGTAATTCTGACACTGCCAGCGTTTTATGTGCTCTTTGTGGCTGGTGAATTGATAGAGCAGGTCAGCTGAGACCAAAGACTTGGCTTATAAACTGTGTTTCAAAACTGAGCTCCAAAGTGCTTGCCTGACCTTCACTGGCTACTGCTCTCATGAGGTTAGCCTTTGCAGTTGTGAGAGGAAAGCATTCTGAACCTGCTTAATTTGCTGGGGAGTACTTCATTCTTCCTGTCCGGTATTTCACCCTGTGAACACTTTTTCTCTTCTCCATTTCAGCCAAAGTATATGACAGAAGCTATGCTGATCCTAGGAAAGCTGCATTATGTGGAGGGATGCTACAGAGATGCCATCAGCATGTATGCAAAAGCAGGAATTGATGACCTTTCAACCAAAGAGGAACCTCTGTACATGCTGCGATTGATAACTGAAGCCTTTGTTATTAAAGGTAAAGGACCATGTGTGTATATTTGAAATATGCTGGTTTTAGGTTGAAGCTGTTTCTCCAAGTGGTTTGGTTGCAGCAGGATTAGGGCAAAGAGGTATGCTGTAGAAAATCCTACATGGTATGGTCTGTGTAGTTTCAAACTTGAAGGCATTATGGAGTCTTAGTCCGTGGTTTTTAAACTTGGCTGGCTTGTAAAGAAAAGCTTGAAATTGGAAATCTTGTGGTACCTCTTGGCTGTAGGTCAGCAACATGCTTGAGCTTGTGTGTCCATTTTGGGAAAATCTAAATCAAGAATCAAGCTCTTGGCTGAATTGGGGCCTGTGCTTCGGGTTAGAAAGTGTTCATCTACTTGTACATTTCAGTGATTTCTGTAAATTAATCAACAATGATGTCTCCAAGTTTTAAACTTTGGACTAACAGAATACGTGCTTTCAAAGCAGGTAGTGTATTTTTGCAATGCATGTCACACAGTATCAGATCTTATGTACAAACAGGAATCTCTCCTCCCCCTTGTAACTCTGTACACATTGCACTGTTTGAGAGATTCTAATTAAAACTACCTCTGTGGGTAGTGAAATTGCATTTCCTTTTCGAGTGGGGGAAAGACCCTTGTCAGTTTTTGACCTGGGGGGAGAAAAAGATCAGTAATCTTCTCCTTCATTTGCTTTCGGTTCCTGTATAAATGTTGCTCAAGTACTGCTACCTATCTACTGCTTTCTACTCTTTTCAGCATGTCCACCAGCTAATTAGGTGAATGAGAACTCTGATGATCAGATACCTTCAACTGGTATGTAAAAGAGTGAAACCAAATCAACCCAAAATACTGTTTGACTGAGCTGCTCGTATTACTGATAATAATTTGAGTCATTCTGCTTTTTTTGAAACCCTGTTTGTGGTGCTTTGCTTGCTTTGATTTTTGTTTCCTGTGGTACTGATTGAATCTGCTTCATTAATGAGCTTTTGTGGAGCAGGACTAATACACTTGTGCCTCACACTGACATTTGCATGGCGCAGAGGTAGTTGCCAGTGCATTCTCAGCAGTGTATTTGAGAGCAACTCCCGGTGCACTCCAGAGTCTGAAGGAGATGCACTGTCCTTATTGGGAACCAGGTATGACCCTTGGTGAGGTGTGAGTGTAATGATAATGTGTGTGTGGAAACTGATGGAATAACCCTGTTGTTATAAGACCCCTTGTATTGTGTTGACTACTAACTCACATCTGAAGATGTTGGAGGCGTTTGCCTCAGTGTCAGGCAATGTTTTGGTTTCTTTCCCCGTGTGGTTTAACATGGAATGTAAATACTGTGTTGCCCTGTAAGCCATATGGAGTCTCTGCTGTTACAGAGAAAATGTGCTGTTATGTTTCCACATTCTTTATATTCCATGATGATTATTTTCATATTCACTAAGATATCAAGAGTGTAGTAAATCTCTCAGTATTCTACCAAAGTTGCTGGCAGAAAGAAGTCCAGCAGAGCAGAGCTTGTCCAGCTGAGTTTGGAGAGGGCACTCGCTGCTAGGATCACTGTTCCCTCATGCCATCTTCCCTCAGCCACTCTTATGTTAGCACTTTGTGCAGGTAGCTATGGCAATAGCAGTGTAGATTTAAATTTTCATTTTAAAATGTGTGTCCAGGCTGCTTCTGCAGGGCAAGTCACAATATGGAGTTGAATTATTTAAAATTTATTGATACTTTATGCCATAGATTTTTCTTATTCCCCTTTTTAATTTGGTATCTCTCCAGAAATTATGTTCATTCATACTGTATTGCTGCCTTTGGTTGAGCTATTAGTTGTTTATGCAATCCGAAGCCTTCTTTAAAGATGCTCTTGAATGTTGCTCATAGTAAAATTTTTGCAGGAGCCATTTAGGCAAATATCCAGAAAAGCCACAGTCCTATCTATTTCAAGGCAGAAGTTAGGTTCCTCAGTCAATTTCTTGTTCACATTTTCAGAAATGGGAGAAAGCCATTGGTTCAATAGAATATCCCTCTTCTTCCAGCATTAGTTAAAAGCAACAGAACTTTGTATCATCTCATATTGTGAAATTAAAACTGCCTCAGTTTTGTGTAGGTAATACTGCCAAGTAATGCCTGTATGCAGAATGGCAGCATAGGTTCTCAAGCACTCAGGATTAGACTGGAAAGGAACATGGAACAAAGAACAGTCAGATAAAAGGCTTATATTTTTTTTAATGTTAACACCTATCCTTTTAACGTTGGGAATTAACAAAAATGTAACAAGAAACGTGGGATACAGTGAGAGGAATTGCACAGATCAAACCAGTTGTAGAAATCCAGCAAAACCAAGTTTCCTTCCTTAGAGCACCTTTTAACCTTTGCACCGCTGAAGGTGGATGTTGGACTAAATCTCTGGAGGCCCACAGCATGTAGTAGGTTCATAATATGGTAAGAAGCAGTATGGATTTGTACCCTTATGTTTGGACTGAACAAGTTGAGCAGGGAAAATCCTACTTGCCTTCTTACTAAACTTCCACACAAGGTGAGTTTCAAGAAGTAAACTTTGAAGTTCTTTATCAGTATGAGGGCTTGTGCAATTGACAAGTCACAGGAGAAATGGGAGAGAGCAAGATTCTCCATCTGACTGCTGCTTCCTGTTCTGTTTCTAAATCCCTGCATTGTGAGGAGACAAGTTTTGTGGGCGCTGTGAGTGGAGCTCTGACAATCGTTTGATTTTTCATTATGACTAATTTTAACCTCTCTGGTTAGTTAATAGGTGGCTGGTTTGTACTTGTCTCCTTCCTCCCCATCCTTCATGAAGTCAATCCTTCCTTAAAATTTTACTTCTGCTCAGTTCTTATTACTGCTGGTAATCTCTGATGCAAGTAGCTCTGTTGTTGCATAAAACAGTATTGAGTAAGCAAACTTTGCTTCTAATTCTGTTGGGACACTGTGGCTTTGTTACGTGGTGGTGCCCATTTGAAACAGCAAGCAAAAAAGACTTCAGAAAAAACTGTAGGTGTTAGAGCTCACTGGTTTCCCTCTGTTTGTGCTTGCTGCAGAAACTCTGCAGGTACCTCTCTTTGAAAGGAGTAAATCTTCCTGGTACTAGGTTAGGCTACTTCCTAACCCTTACAAGGCACTGTGTAGCTCTAGCCGGGGCTTCAGCATACCTGAGCTCTAAGAAAGAGGCTTCTGTCATGTGGCAATGTTTGCTGTGCTGCTGAGAGCAGGAGGGGAGCTGCTTTGAATTTGAGGCTGTTGCCAGCCTGGGTGGTGGAGGGTCAGGCAGGGCTCGTGTGTTGCGTGGGTCCTGTTTTGTAATGACTGAGAGAGGCTTTAGCTTGTGCTCAGGCTGCTGCACTGTCAGGCCAGGCACTGGACTTCTTCCACCTGGAGTGGGGTAGCCTGGAGATAGCTACCTCTCTGTATTTGTGCAGCAATGCCATAGGATTGCACAGGGTATCTAGTTTCTAAATGGATTTCTTGGGAGTTAAAGCTTTAAAAGTCCCACTGCCTGTTTTTCTCCTTTTCTCCCAGTCCATCATGTAATTTTTGTAATTTAATCATTTTTGTGTTATTATTGGCTATTTGGCAGCTCGGGGTGGGTTTAATTTGTGCAGCTTCAGTCTGAACTCTCTGTAGAGTCAGAAGTTGGCTGTTCTGGGGTGATTCATCACCTCTTCAAATGGCATCTGACACAGCTGATGTGAATGGTGGTGTACATAGAGCCTCTTCGCTGGTGACTGTGAGAGAAGACTGCAGACTAAAGTGAGATTTATTCCCTGTAATTTTGTTTCTAAGTGGTTTTGTTCTTTAGTTTTTGGGTTTTTTTAACTTTAGAAAAGACATCAATTTTATCAAAAGGCTGCAGTGTGAGATTGGTCTTTTTGGATCTTTGGAAAGGTGTGGAAGAGAGCAAGGTGATAATGTGCTTGTAAGGAGCCTTGGTCATAGTCTGCGTTTTATTGTAACAAATCCAACCACAAGCCATATCTACCAGGAAATGAGACTCGTTTAGCGGTTCAGAGCTATCCATATTTTATCCTTGGACCCATTTTAGTCATTTAAACATGCTTAAGATCTGTGGTGTGACGCATTTGAAAAACCAAAGATAAAATCTTGAAACAAACATTGCTGGATTGAGCCACTGAGCTTCAGAGCTCTGCTAAGATCTGTGAGTGATATTTTTCAAAGTAAAACCTCGAAGCTACCACGTAGGGGTTTTTCCTGAGTTTTATAATGATAAACAGACTGGAACCTGCTTCCAGCATCCTGAGTTCAGCACATCTTGTTTTGGATTGTTTTGCTTTTGTTCGGTCTTAGAACAAATTGCTGAGCTTATGTGTGTTCCTGTTTCTCTTGTGGTTGTATCTTTTAAGAATTCAGTGGTAATGAGGTCTGTATACTTTAAATTATATTGTTCTGCTTTCTGCCCATGTGAAATGATTGTCTTGGGTATCCAATACTGGAAGTGGTTGTTTGGAGATTCTGGTGGTGTTCTGAAAGGAGAATGGTGATATCACACAGAGATAAACAGAAAACCTGACCTTTTACTCAGCAGGTTTGAAAACTATTTGCTTGGTTTTAATCATGGTTTTAAATTGACCAAGTGAAGCCTCAAAATTTGAATAAACTGTTTTAAACTTCTTAGTCATTCTTCTCTTAATTAATTTCTTATTTTGTTGGCTTCTAGTACTGTTAAAAACAGTAGGTTTGCATACAGTAAATGCAAGCTTGGTATTAAAGTTTTTATTCTAGCTAATCAGAGGATGTATCACGCACTTGTTTATATACTTAATTGGAGTCTTTAATTTTGACATTTACTTATGTGTCATCCATTTTTCTAATATGTTTTCTACATGATGAATAATCTCCTAGGTGAGATTTGTATTCAGTTGCTTTTGTTTGAAAATTAGAATAAAATGTAAGTTTAAAGACAGCTTTATTGCAAAGCTATGTTCTGGTAAATCTACTTTTCCCTCCTCTCTAAAGAATTTGATTAAGATTTTTGGTTTACTAAATGAATTTTTTTAACACAGTATTTCTGATAAGCTGATAAATTTCTTGTCACGTGTACATTTTTAAAAATTCATAGATTAAAATGGGAAAAATAAGCTTTCCTGTTCGGTTTTATTTCATTCATTGTTGGTTTATTGAACTAAGTAATATAGAGAATTGAAAGGAGGAAGGTAACGTTTGTGGGTTTGGGGTTTTTTTATTTTGTTGCTTTGTTTTTGTTTGTTTGAGGGGTTTTTTTGTTGTTTTTTTTTTTGGGGGGGGGTTTGGTGGTCTTCACAAGAGAATGCCTCTATTTTAAATACTATTCCAGTACTTCATCAAACTCCTATTTCAGGTCCTAAGTTACTAGCTTTTCTAGTTCAGTTCTTTACTAAATGCTGCCAATCCCATGGTGCAAGGATTTATTCCACTCAAGTAACATTAATGGGTTATTGTGTGGTATCATCTTAATTATGCAGCCTTACTTTTAATTAGAGTTTCCTTTTAGCTTCTCTGGAATGAGATTTTTGTCCCCTTAGTTTTTGGTAAGTGAGATCATAGTATCAAAACTGTGGAGGGTTCTGGAATACAGACTGTGTGGAATGATTTTGAGTACCAGTAGTTTGAACAATTTAAAGTGTAGATCAATTGAGTTTAGAAACATCATATAGTTTTTTAGGGTCATAATTTAATTCATAAGCTTATTTTGAAGGTGAGTTTACACTTCTAACTTCTTTTTTGCCAGAAGCATTTTTAATTCAGGTAATGTTTTATAAACCTCTTAATGGACAGTACATGTACTTTTTGAGTCTGTCCCTCATTTCAGAGGGCATAGCACTTTTCAGGATGTCTTCTTTTTGCAGACAGTGTTTGGAATACTATTCCACTTCTTGTATGACAAAAACCCCCTCCCAGTGGTTGTATGTACTCTTGGCTTGAGATTTTTACTACAGGATAATTTTTAAGAGCTTTTGAAGTTCCTTAAGAAAACTTTGCTGTAATACCTAAAAAGAGATGGTGTGTGTGTAAGAAAATGCCTTGTCTAGTCCACTGAGACAAGTGCAGAAAATGGATTAATGGAAGGTTGAAGACATTTTTTTCCACGTTCATCAAAGTAGTTTGCTTTATATTCTCTCTAGGCATTGATGGAGAAAAGTAAAAGCATGTTGCAATTGCCCATGTCAAGATAAAGATGTTCCGTTTCTGTATTGTTGTTTAGGAGCCACATGGCTACAAGGAAAGTACTCAAACTTGTGAGTGGTAAAAGCAGAGGGAACTCAGATCTTCGCCTCCTTGCAGCACAGCTGGCCCCACCCTCCCCAGAAGCTGAGTTTTCATCCTGCCTGCATTGCTGTTCCTGTGTGACCTGAGGGCAGTGTGCTGTGATGTACCCATTTAGCAGAAACGGGCAGCAGGTTGTAAGGTACAGGGGAAAAATCCTGAGCCTGAATTTCCTCCCTGTCTCTGTCCATTAATTTCAGTGTCAAGTATCGTGTTGCTTAGGCACTGGTGACATTATGGCATATGTGCCATAGGCTTTTACTTGAAAGTCTAAATCTTCTATACTTTAATAATCCCATTTAAACCAGAAGGGTTGTTACCTTAATGTGTTCTGACTTCCCAGGGGTGCCAGTTCACTACTGCCTGGACCTACCCAGCTTGGAAGCAATGATGCTCACTGAGGCACTTGAGTTCATTGAAGTGTTGGGAAGGGTATCTAGAACCTTCCTAAAGACAACACCACTGTTTTTCATTGGCTTTAGGAAAGCTTGTTGATCATGAAGAGCCAGCATTATACTGGGCACAAAGTTGAAATGAGAAGAGCCTAGGTTTGGGTGATAGTTCAGGGGAAAGTTACCTAAAACTCTGATTTCACTTTTTCATACACAGATGTAGCTTTTCAGTGATAATGGGCTTCATGAGGATGATGAACACTTGCCAGCATGCAACTGTTAACTTACATGCTGCTTTTAAGATGATATATTTGCTTGCAGTTCTCTCTGTTACTTTACTGCTGTTTCCTCTACTAGCAGCTCCTTGGTGAGGTTACTTTTATCAATAATTTCAGCTGCTGATGTGACTAAGTAGAACTTAGTGAGACACAGTAGAAGAGTAGAATTTGTGGTGGGTTTTTTGTTTTGGGTGGGTTTTTTTGTTTTTGTTTTTCTTTGGGGGGGGTGTTGTGTATGTATGGGGTTTTCTTTGTTTTTTGTATGTGTTGTTTTGTTTGTTTTTGTTTTTTAAGGGTCTGGCAGGGGCAGGGCATGAATTCCTTTGTTGGAATCCTCTCATGACTACAAAAGGTTGAGATTTGTCTCTCTGAGAACTGAGATCTGTGGGAGATGGGTTCCTTTACACAGAACCTAAATAATAAAATTAGTTTCTTTGCCTAACCATTAGAAAAATTGAGTCCCAGCCAAAAGGATATATGATAC
The DNA here is from genome assembly GCA_039654755.1 of Calcarius lapponicus. Taxonomy (NCBI): domain Eukaryota; kingdom Metazoa; phylum Chordata; class Aves; order Passeriformes; family Fringillidae; genus Calcarius; species Calcarius lapponicus. The sequence goes on along the minus strand of CM077465.1, from coordinate 71,378,172 downwards.
AACAGGACATTAAAATTAAAATAAGACATTTTGTTGGCAGAACTTGTTTTCACTTTTGCTTGGCAAAAGATGCGTCTTTTAAATGTTAATCCACATCAGAGGGAAAGAGAGAAGTACTTTTTTCTATACCTGGTATGCACCTCAAAGTGCTGGCTTTCACAATTCTGACAGCAAGACAGGAAGCATGCTGTTAATTCATGCTGGCATCAGAGTAGCTGTCTGATAGGCAAAAGCCTCACTTTGTAGATGTTGATGTCTTGATAAAAGGACCTAGTGTTAGTATGTTTTATTTGGGGTTTCAGAAAACCAGTTTTAAGAGTCTGGAGTTGCTCTTATATTGTGACAGTGCCTTTGAACCTATTGTGTGTTGGTGAATTGTGTGCCTTTGTGCCACTGCTTTCCTGCGTGGATGTGAAAGAGTTGCCAGGCCCAGCCTTGGTGTTCTTGATGCACTTAGGCTTTTCTAAGCCTTTGATGCACAAAGGCTTTTCCTTTGTGCTCCATGAGCTTTTCTCTGCTGTTGGATCCAATGGTTTACTGTCCTAGAAGTAGTTTGCGCCTCTAGCGCAGTCAGCTGTGCACAAATGCAGCATGGGTGTTACTTCAGACTTTTGAGAAGTTAGATGCAGGCCACTAAATGCAGATTACTGAAATTTGGGAAGTGGAAAAAGGGAATAACTTCTGGTTCCTTTTGTCAATGTGGTTTGGTTTCTGCAGTGGTAAAGTTTAGTTATTCTACTCCCTTCCCCACACACAGTTGTGAGTGGTAATTGCACACATATATAAAACCTTCTCCACCTTCTGCACTATGACTTAGTTCTCTAAAGCTGTGGGGTTAGCAGCATCAGGAGGTTGAAGAGTATTTGCTCATGCTTTTCTGAGGAAATGGAGCAATGTTTATAGGGTTAAATGAAACAACATGGTACACTTACTTTCACTAGAAGAGAACAAATACAAATGTACACACAGATGGCCTAAGCTAGAGGTAGCTTTGAGATGTCTGTGTTGTGTAGCATGGTATGTGTCCAGTGGCTATGGGAAGATTTCCTTGTGGTGGTTTGCCCTGGACTAAGCTTCAAATGCCTCCGACTGTCTTTCATTTGACCAGGCACCAAGCCTGTTAGTCCTTGCAGGCTCTGTCCATTCTAGTAACTTCACGTAGGATTGTGTTGAGTGCTTGATACACATCAGCATAGTAAAATATAAATTATGCTTCCTTTCTCTCCCTTCTGCTCCCCAAATACACATAGAATCATTTAGACTGGAAAAGACCTGTAAGATCATGAAGTGCAACCATTAACCCAGCACTGGCAAATCCAGTAATAAACCATGTCTCTAAGTGTTACATCTACACATCTTTGAAATGCCTCCAGAGATGGTGACTCCTGGGCAGCCTGTTCTGGTGCCTGACTGCTCTTTCAGTGAATAAATTTTTCCTGATAGCCAATTGAGACCTGTCCTGGTACAACTTGAGGCCATTTTCTCTTGTCCTTGTAGAAGAGACTGACCCCCACCTTGCTATGCCCTCCTTTCAGGTAATTGTAGAGAGATTCCTTTTCTCTGGGCTAAGCAGCCCTAGCTCCTTCAGCTGCTCCTCCATAGCACTTGTACTCCAGACCCTTCACCCACTCTGTTGCCCTTCTCTGGACATGCTCCAGCACCTCAGGGTCTTTCTTGTAGTGAGGTGTCAAAAAAATTGAAAACAGGATTCTAGGGCTAGTCTGATTCAGTGACTCTGCAGCTAGAAGAGAACTTTCTTGCTGGTGATGCTGCGTAACTGTAGTGCAGCTGAACTCAAGCTGAATAAATTCCAGTACTTGGTCATCAGTACCATCTCCTCTCCCTTGTGCCCCTTCAACTTAGTATGTTTTCTCTTCTGCTTCTTCCTGTTGTAGTTAGACCAGGGAAAAAGAATAATTTCTGCAGTATGCCATGACATACTTCCTGCTGTGGAAAAATGGCTGAAGCATTATGAAAAAAACCTATATGGCAGCAAACTAAAATGCTTTCCTTTGAAAGAGACACAGAACACATTGCCTAAGGCTTGAAAAAACAGGTATTAGAAGAAATTGGGCAGTGTGGGAGGCTTGGTATGAAGTAGCATGGAAGTATAAATGTTTCTAACATATATTAAGGAGGTTGCCAAATTCTGGTTCAATAATGAAATACATTAAGAGCTGCTTAGGAGCACAGTTTGGCCCAGAAATGCACAAAGTGCTGTAGGATGGTGTGAGTGAGGTTGACTTTATAAACACAAGCCTTAAATAGAATCTAGTTTGTAATGAGGTGGAGAATGACCATGAAAATCTGTACACACCACAGCTCAGTGGTTATTTCATGGCAAAATGGTTAAAATAGTTGTCAAACTTAAAGATGGATTACTGCCTTTTTGTTTTATAAAAAGTCAAGTGTTCTGAATTTGCAGGGCTTTTCTCTGCTGACAGGTAGCTGTTAGTAGCATGTTACCTAGCAGGTATTTTTGAAAAAATAAACACATAAATATATAATAAATAGTTTGTGAAGCAATGTCTGTATATAGCTATATGCATATATAGATATATACAGTATATAGTGTATATATATATATACTATGTATATATAGTATATATACAGTATTGAGTATGCGTGCTCAAATTTTTTTTTCTTAATATGATCAAGGAATTTTGGAGACCACTGTATTATAGGTTAAAGCAAAGATTAAAAGACATTTCATGGAGATTAAGAACAGCCAGCTGAGCAGGTCTGGATATGCTGTAAGGAATTAGTGTCAGTGGATTAAAGTTGCTGATTTCTGCTATGCATAGGCTATGTGGTGTGATGCAGAGCCTGTGCAGTATTGATTGGGGGCAGGGTGCTGAGGTTGCATCTCAGGGGAGTGCTTGCTGCCTTCTGGCTTCACAGCCACTTGTTCAAAAAGCTGTCCTTATTTTAGAATAAACTTGAGCTGTAATTACAAGCCTAACCAGATAGAGTTCTTGCTTTGAAAATAATTGGAGTGACATTGTTAGCATTGGTTTATTGCATCTAGTAGGAAAGTGGGGAGAAGGAGGTTTTGAGCTCTGCATTGATGCAACTGAGCGGCCTTCACAGGTTGCTTAAATTTAAAGCTTCATTCCCAGCTTATCGTTAGAAAGGTCTTCAGATAATTGTACGTGGGGTTACTGGAATTTTCTGCCTTTTTACCTTTGAGACTTTTACATGAAAGATACTTCAAGATTGTAACAGATTGCCAGAAATTTACAATAATCCTGTATAATAGGAAGCAGCAAAGAAGTACATGCAGCTTTCTTGAACAGCAAAACTTGTCTCTTTGTCCTCACCTTTCATGGGCTGCAGTATGAATCAATGTGTTCAAAATCAAGGGCGTTCTAGGCCTTTCTTCCCCCTGTTCTATTTCCATTGCAAGTAAGTCCTGCAGAAAAAAAATCATAGCTTAGTTGCTGGGGAGAAGAGTGTCTAGACCAGGTTGTGAATTATTTCAAGTGCTGTGGATTGTGACAGAAATAATGCATGGTGCTGGGTCTTGCCTATGTCTAACTAATCCCAACTGCTGCTTCTTGGAGTTTGGGCTATTTTGCTTTCCAAGACTCTGTAATGGAATAGGTTAGTTGAGGACTGTGCTCTTAAGTTCAAACCTTAGCTGGCAGGGCAAACTGTAATACCATCTCTAGAGTAGTTTGGTTGTGCTTTTGAATTTTGTCTCTGAAAAGTGTTTGGTATTCTGATGAATGTTGATTAGTCAGCCTGCACGTGTATATGTTTGAAGTTTTAAAAATAGTCTTGTTTCAATGCTAATTAATTTCCTAGAGCCACATTTCTGAACTAGACTGAAGGCCATGTGGTAGAAGTGAAGTGCATCCTCTGCTTGGGGACAGTGACCCAGAATGACCTGGCATTCTCCAGGATGGGACTGTGCACACAAGCAATTTCCTTGCAGCAGCTGCTGCCATGCAGTATCATCATGCTGGTTTACCTCAAGACAAATGACTTACCTTCCTGTACATAGAGTAAAACTATTGCATGCACTTATCTTAGCAGCACACTGTCTTCTGGCCAGGCTGGCCTCTCTGTGTGGCCCAGGAGCACAGACAGTGGAACCTTGCTCTGCAGACTGAAGCTGGTGCTGTTGGCAGGGCTGTAAGTTCCACACTAAGATGTCTTTTGCTTCAGGTGGCCGTAGGTGTGTTCAACACGTAGCACTGGGATGCAACACGTGAGTTTGGCTTCATGCTCTTCATGCTGTTGCTTTTCTTTGATCTCTTCTTCAGCTTGCCAGGTAGCTCTGATGCTCCTGGCCATGGGATTTTAGCAGCTGCAGGCTTAGCACTGTTGGTGAAAGTGATGACCTCAAATTCTTGCACCTATTCCCTGGTTGTCTAAATTCATCCAAGTATAGGAAGCTTGAAATCTGTGTAAAAAGGAAAGGATCGGTACGTTGTTCGTACTTGGAAGGAGGAGCACTGCTATTTGGTGAGCTAGTTTATGAACCATAGAAATGTAAAGCCACTCTAATCTCCTCCCTGGTCCATGTGTAGTCTCCATCTGTGCGCTGAGGCTTTCAAGACCAAGCTGGGTAACACCCTGAGGTGTCCCTTCTTTGTGTAGCAAGTCAGACCATGTACCTTCAAGGATTCCTTCCAGCATGAATTTTCATCCCATTTATGTTGCTGAGACTCTGATACCACATGTCCATGTGCACACAGATGTTCCAGTTCTGGTAATAATATCACCTCAGAGCATTGGAACTATATGATATCAATGTCTTCCCTTAGCAAGGAATGACTGAGATGAAAGTGGAAATACACCTTCATAAAATTTCCCCTTTCAGATTTCCATATATGAGAGCAGTGCGTTTCAACTCGAGGAAGAGATTAGTTCAGTAGTACATCTTACAAACCTTATGGATTTGGGATTTTTCTTACATAAATGCAGCTTAGATTTGGGGGCAGGGAAGAAGGAGCAAAGATTATAGAAAGGTGAAGAGCCAGAGATGAATCATTGGGAGAACTAGAGGAGGTGAATGGAAGCTTTGCCTTTATGCAGGAGAGAAAAGCAGCATTTCTTTATGTAGAAAGTTACTTCCTCTGAAGTGGGTAGAATTTCTTCTTTTTAAAGTATGATAATCTGTAAACAAGTCTCAAAATCTTGAGCCTGAGCCATACTCTATTAGAAAACTGTCTGCACTGTATGATAAACTACTACAAGTATGTAGGTATGTATCTATTTAAATTTGGGCACCTGATTTCATATGAGAAAAATCTTAGTATAGATAAGCTTTAAGTTGGTATTCTTTTACCACAGCTGATTGTGAAAAATACCTGGGTCTCTTTACCTTAACCAGCTAACAAGAAAGCATGTAGCCTTATGATTTACTTGGAAGCTAATTCTGTCTTGGCAATAGCTCCACTTTTCTTGCTAAATCCAGTGTGGAAGTAACATACTCTTAAGTGGCTTTCTGAGACATTGTGGAAACTGAGTTGAATTTAAATTGTGTGTTGTGCTGCAGAGTCTTTTCTGTGCTGGTAACTGGAGGATGGGCAAGAGTTAGTGGAATTTGTGCTCTTTGTGCTGGTGGGCTTGTCAAGTCTTACCCAACTGCATCTTAAGCAAATCTTTTTGTTGGGGCTTTGTGCTATGGGAATTGAATTGGTGGCTGCAAGATAGGGAACTTATGTTGTTTTTCTTCTGTTCTTCCCCTTGTGTACTGGGTTTGCAGTCTCCTTGCTCTAATTTTTCTTTTCATTGCATATCTGTGGTGGGGAAGAATAGCCCTGTTTTGATTCTGTACAAGATTTTGTACTCAAGTGACATCAGGTCAGTGCGTACAGTGACAGAGAGAGAACCATGACTAATGTCACGTCATGTGGGTCATTTTTCCTTCTAGCCCTTTACAAGTAGTGCAGTGTAGCACAGTATTTGTTTTAACACACTGTGTATTGCCGGATACTTACTGTGGTAAGAATCCTTCAGGAGATGCTCCTTCCCCTGTCTCTGATCAGCCCCAGCTCTGTTTTTCTGCCTTGCATGGATGGGCATGTTTGTTGTCAGTACCTGATGCTGGCAGAGGCTGCTTGCTTTCCTCCCCCATGTCAGAGCTTAGGGGTAGTAACTCCTTGCAGTGGGCTGTAGCATGTATGTAAATGGCTTTTTATCAGCCTCTTCTATCTGTGTGACATCTCCCACAATAAACACCCCCATACAGACTGTGTTAGGATAGCTCTTGCAGTTTGATTAAATGCTGCTTGTATATGAATGTCAGTGGATTGTAGTGGATTTTTTTTGCAGGGCCCTCAGCCCTACTTTGCACTTAAGGGAAATGGCTCTGAAATGCAGACTTCTTAAAATTTATTTTCACTTAAGGGAAATGACTAGAAATTCAGAGGTAGGTAAAACTGAGACAGGTGTAAGAAAAATATTTGTAGTTTATTTGTTCTGACTGTAGTGCTGGATACTTTTGATTTGTTCTTTTCCTGTAGAGAGACTTAATGAGCATTTTTTTCCTTCACTTGTTACAAAGTTACAGAGTTGGGAAATGGAAGCATCAAAATAATAGGAAAACAACCCATGATATAAAGACAGAGACTTCATAGATGAACTAGAGACAAAATCTGTTATATCTGGATGCTGTACAAGGTGTTTTCCAGAAGGAAGAAGAAAACACAGATTGGGCATTAGTTATAAGCAGCAAAATGATTGTCATCCCCAGCCCACACACCCTGTCAGTCTGAAATAAATTCAGTCCTGTTCTACTCTGGTCTGTATTTTCAGAGGCTAAAGGTATGAACGTGTGTTCCTTCAAGATGAGGGAGCACACTGGTTACTTGTGACTTGGGAGAGGACAGGAGTGGGGAGCCACCTCCTGAGCTTGAGCCAGGGAGGCCTTTTCCCAGCCCACTGCTTATGTCTGGCTGAAATGTAAGATATGAGATAGGGAAACTCCTTGTGGAGTAACCAAGGGGACAGAACAAATGTTGAACATTAGATGTAAACAAAGCTAAGACTGCCTAGGAACCTCAGGTTCCTCCAGCATGAGCGGCCAGACTGTATCATACATCATGGGGAAGCCTGGCTGCCTGTTGCTGCCTCACAGCAGGTTGTTGCCAAGACTCCTGGAAGGAGCAGACTGAGGTGATGTGCCTCTCAAACTGTGAAAGTCCAGGAAAGCATGGCTGGTGCCTGTGGTGCGTCCTCCCAAATCCCTTGCCACGTGCTGCAGCAGTTGAAATGACTTCATTGGACAGCTGAATTCCTTTCTTCTTTTGTCACCTCTGTGGATCTGTGTCAGGAACACTAGAATTTTGTATTGCATCTTACATATTTGTCATTGTTATTAGAGAATGTTGTTATATATAAAATCCATGGAAAAGCATGTGCTGAACTTTTTGCAACTTTTTGCAATGTGTTGGGCTACAAGGTGTCGGTGCAGTTGTGATTGGTGAAGATCCAAGTTTTTGAGCAGTGGTGTCTTGTAGAAATCCAGTGTGACATAAGAACCTGTACCAATCAGAGTAAAACAGGGATATGGATGTGTAGCCCATCCAATTAGATTTAAGGGTATAAAGGATGTCAGAGTGTGATGCCAGACAAGGGTCTGATAGTAGAAATTTTTAACGTAGGGACCAGTAGCTGTGCATCTTCAATTAGCATACTCTGTGTTTATTGGTGGTGTTGGATAATGATACAAGAAGGAAGTTCAGTAGTACAAAACCTGGGGTTTTTTCCTTCCTTTGGAAAGGGAATGATCTTGTGGTTAAGAGCCTCTTGTGCCTTGCCAAGAGCTTGCTGTGTGTCCATGAGCAATCTGCATGTGCTCAGATTTTCCAAGAGAGGCCTCAGATTTTTCCAATTTTGTTTCTGTATAACTTTCCAGTTAGGGATTTTTTTGTTTGTTTTTTTCCCCTCAACACTGCTGCTTATTGAAAGCTTCACTTGAAGTAGCAGATGCCAAGAAATGGTCAAATTCAGTGCCAGGCTGGCACTGAATTGAGGCACCCAAGATCTGTAGCCATCTCTGGAAATATAGGCACATAATTTTTCTGTTTGCCAATTCCTACCAGAGGGACTGTGTGTTCTGCCTTCATAAAGTGTTTGAAAGGCACAGTAGGAGTGTGCAGTGGAACTGTGTGTTAGAGCAGCATGACAAAGATGCCTTGCATGTGTAGGAATTGTGTTTTCATGGGGGTAGTGTCCTGAAAGTCATCAAATCAAGAGGGAAACCACATGTGGAAAAGCCTTCCTGTCAGCTGGTAAATTAAGAATAATATGGCCATACTACTGTTAGTAGGCTTCAGTTAAAGAAGATGTTGCCATTTTGCAGGTTTGTCACTGGAGCGCTCCACCAACTCAATTGCCTCACGTGCTCGACTGTGTGAAAGGGAGGAGGAAGTCATGGCTTGTTTTGAGAGAGCCTGTGTTATTGCCCAGGTATACTTGCAGGAGCTTGAGAAGGTAAGAAGAAATGTGCTTAGGTATGGCCTGGGTGAAATTTCTAGGGGTTTGTCAGCAAAAATGAAAAAAATGGAGAAATGTCAAGTGATCATAGCAAGGAGTCTGAGAACAAATTGGAAGAAGTGAGGTGTCTCAGTAAAATCATTTGCAAAACACCAGTTTAGCTGGTCTCTAACTATTTCTTCTGAGATTGAGGTCTAGAAATAAGTTCTGCCTGTGGTAAACCACCAAATACATCAGATATGCATGAGTTGCATCTCAAGTTTAGCCCTTAATTAAGAGGAACTATGAACTTGGCATGGCAAGTGCTGGTGTGAAGGAACTCAAGACATTTTTACATACCTGCTGTGTAAATGATGCACAGCAGTGGCTGTTGAGATCCCTAATGAGCTGAAAGAAACCTTTTTGGGTCAGCCATAGCAGTTTAATTACCAGTGCTTCACCTTCTCCAAGTGAACCTTGAGGAACCCAGATCATTAGAACTCCATCCCTGGAAGTGTTCAGTGCCAGGCTGGGTGGGGCTCAGAGCTGCCAGGTATAGTGGAAGGGAGCTCATGGTAGGGAGGTTGAAGCTAGATGATCTTTGAAGGTCCCTTCCAAACCAAACCATTCTGTGATTAGTAGCAAGTAGCTGCTTAGCCAGTGGTTGGTAGGATGGATACTGGGAGCCTCCACCAAGCCATGCAGATAATAGGTGCTGCTGATTTGCTGGGCACATGCAAGCTTTGTGTAGCTGAGGATATACCACGTGCTTCCATGCCCTTCCTATGCCACACATCATGCTTGACATCAGCAGTACTGATGGCAATGCATTGTTATCTGTCCTGTAACTGAAAGGCCTTTGACCTTCTGACCAGATACTTCTGCTCTTCTCAGTAGCAAAGGTGTGTTTTTGTGTCAGGTTTTGTTTTTAATTGCATTGGAACAAGAAAAATTAAGCTTAGTGCATGTATAAAAATTCATTTAAAAAGACAACTCAGAAGAGGCCTTCTCTGTTTCTCTGCAGAAAAAAGAGTGGAACAGTCTTTAAATTGAAATTATTACTGTCCTTCTGTTGTGGAAGGATGAGTTCCTGCCAGTGCTGGACACTGTAAATTTCTTTTACTGACAGCTTGGGTCTGCAAAGAAGGAAAAGGGTCTGACCTGTAATTCACTTAGACCTATTGAATCAGTAAGGTTGGAAAAGACCTCTGAATTTACTGAGGCCAGCTATTTATTCAGCACTACCATGTTTACCACTAAACCATGTTGCCAGGTGCCAACACCACATGCTTTTTGAACACTTCCTTGGACAGCTTGTTCCAATGCTGGACCACTCTCTCAGTGAAGAAATTTTTCCTTATGTTGCAACTTGAGGCCATTTTCTCTTGTCCTATCACTTGTTACTTGGAAGGAGACCAACCCCTCCCAGCTCTCTACAACATTCTTTCACATAGCTGTCTCTGGACACAAAAATGCAGGGTTGATGACAGACACAGTAGATGTTCATAGTCCTTCTCCAGTCCTAGATGAAAAACCCTGCTTTGGAGAGGCAACTTTCAGCAATGGAAGCAGCTTGTTACCAGTAAGGAAACAAAACCAAGGAAGATTTGATAGGACAAATAGAGGAAAGATTAAGAGTCTTTTGTCAGGACTCCTGATGGCTTGCTAACTCTTAACAAATATTTATGTTATATTGAACCAGATAAAACTACTCAAACATTGTATTGTTATTTCTGTGCAACATACTGGATCGTTGTAGTTTGTGTGGTATTTCCCAAGCTGTTGGTGTTAATATGCAGCTTTCTAGTCACTTCATTGAGGGTTGGAAAGGTTTCAAAATTCATATTACATGCAGAATATCTCATGGAAGTAATTATATAATTTATTTCAAAATTGATTTTATAACGTTTTTGAATAGCTGATAAATGTAACATTTAATTGTTGAAGATGTTACTGACCCACGAGAACCTGGCTAGTTCCAATACTTATCTGTTTTTCAAGATACTTCTTTTTTTCCCTCACAGACCTTAAACAACACACATTCAAGGAGTATCAAGGGCAGCAATGTGACTTACTCTGAGTTTGAACTTTCCTACTTTCTGGAAGCAGCTCTACAGAGTGCCTACGTGACTCAGTTAAAAAAAGGGTAGGTGGATGCAGCTATTAATAAAATTAGATAATATCACATATTTTATCTCAGATGAAGACTAATTTTTTTCTTATGTTTTGTTATGACTTTTGGCTGCTGGCTCACCTCAAGTCTCCTCAGTGTCCTTCCCTTTCTTCTGTTTGTGTCTCTCTGTCTTTCTTAAGAGTCTTAAGCATCATTTTTCCAGACCTACAGGTGGGGTGGGGTAGAACAATATTCTTGTCTTGACTCAGCTTTGCTCCCTGTGGAGACAAGGGGAGTTTGACTGTAGAGAGAGAGTGTGGAATTTACACTGCTGTGTGCCCTTAAAATTTTCAGCACCTGGTTTAGAGTTCAGTAAAGTCTTTACAGGTAGTTTCTTTCATTTATTTATTTATTTGTCTGTTTGTGTAAGGTCTTAAATATGCCAACCAATGCCCAAATCTGTGTGGTTTTACTCTGGAGAATGTATGCAGGAACAGTGCTGCTCCAAGGTATTTATTATGCCTCTGAAATACAGCTCCCAGTGAACTTCACAAGGGGAGGAGGAGTTAATATGTACAAGCCTACAGTGAATTTTATGAGCCTACAGTGAAAAACCTTCTCAAGATCAGCAGAAAAGACTCTGTGAATGCCCCTTTCCAAAGGCCATTGGTGAGGACATGCTGTTCCCTAAACCAGGCCGTGTCTTCAAAACATAATTAACTCTGGTTATCCAATGGAGAGATTTTGTCATGTAGGAGAGCATCTCTTCAGCATGTGTAAACAATATTTGTAAGACTCTATCCTTCCTTAGGCCTCTTGCACCATATTATCCCATTTATTATCAAGGAGTCAGATTCTGGGTTTCTCACCACAAGCTGTGTTCACAGATATTTAATTTTGGCTTTTTTTGCCTTTACCCCCAGTGAAAGATACTTTCTCTCATTTTCTTCACTTCTTTTCCTGCTGAGTAGAATGGAAAAGAAAACAAAACCAAAAAATAGGGAACATTGAAAAGAAGAAAACTAGGAAAAAAAAATCCCAACAGAAATCAGTTTAAATCCTTCTGTAGAAAACTGATACTATTTTTTGGTTCTGCTGGAGGAGGAGCTTGCTTCGTCTTTAGGGCTTTTTTGCTACCTTTTTATCCCCCGAGGATGACTTTAAATGCAACTGTGAATAGCTGCTGTTCTCCATGTGTGTAGAGCAAAGCTGTCCTGTAAGCATATCCATGAGATGGGCCTTCAGGTAAGCCTTGTTTTAACCTGGAGGCTTACAAAAACACAAAGCTCAGATGTTGTAAAATGACCCCTTTAGTTAGGCAAGTACAAGTTTATGCATAAAGCAGAGTATGAACATGTAAAGCATAGTCTCAGTATCTGCTTGGTGCGTGGTTTTCCCAGGTGAGCTGAGGCTTGGCCAGCTGTGGCACAGTATGTGCTTTCCTAACCTCCTGCCTTTGTCAGGGCAGTCAGCTCATTAACTATGTAGTAAAGTAAAATCCCATTTAGAACATATGGCACTGATGTCCTCCAGGCACCTTTTGAATATCAAACTCATGTTCATTTTATTCGGCAACATTGTAAATTCAGTCACATCAGTGATGCGTTCATTATATCTAGCAGGATGTTTTGGCCATTACTGTGGGCCCTGCATGTGCCCATCCCATATTATTTTAACGGTAGCCTGAAAAACAAAAAACAAATTCCAAACAAAACCAAACCACAAAAAACTCTACAGGAACGCATTTTGAAGCAAAATACATGTGTGAATTAAGCCATGCTTTGATTATAAGCTGAATTGCTGCAATAGCAGCAACGTGTTCTCTGTAGCTGTCTCCTGATGAAAGAGCAATGGAGCTCCTGCAGCTGGGATGGGAGTGGAATCTCAGGGGCTCCTGACCTCCTGCAGAGCAAGTGAGGAACATCAGCCAGCGTTGGAAAGTCTGCTGGGATAAAAGGAGCTTGGTGGGACGTGGCAACTTGTCCGCCCCCGCAGCTGATACTAATGTGTGGTTTCTGCCACCAGAGGGCATAAGCAGCATTGGGATATGTTATGGAAAGGGGAGGGATACGGGAAGAAGCTTTTTAGGATGCTTCATTAGTATAGTAGATTACTCCACCTGATACTGAATAGCTCAAAGAAATGCTTTTGTTCCCCTTATTGCTTCCAGCGTGTTCAGGTAGGAAATAAGCCTTGGATGATGACTGTTCAAGCTCTCAGGGGGTAGGTCCTATCAGGTGGGATGTCCTTCCCCAGTGCTACATGTGTACAAAAGGAATAGTGTTTTATTTTTGTCTCAACAGGCAGAAGAGCTCAGGGGTGCAAGTGCTGTTGTTATGCTTTTGTTCCTGCTGGCAGGATCAGATGTGCTCTTCTCAGAGTGTGGTCAGGGATGCCCTTTTCTCTTGCAGTGTGCAGTGAAAAGAGGACGCCAATATAAAAGAAAGGTCCAGTCTCCCCTTTAGGTGTTGAACTGCCAGCTGTAAGGAACAGCAAGTCTTGTGGCTGCAGAAGTCACAGATGCTTTTAATGAGATGCCACATAAAAACGTTGTGTTGCTGAAGACTGATTTCCTGCAGTTGTTTGCCATGCTGGAACCCAAGAAAGCTTTCTTTTGATCCTCCAGTGAGGAATGTTGATGCTGTGGATGCAGAACATAGGAAGGGAGATGCTGTCATACTGTAAGAGGCAGCCAGTTGTCTTAAGGTTATCATCTCCACTAGGTTTTGGGTTTTGGTTGATTTGTTTGTTTTGGTTTTTCTCTGATGCAGCTGTATGAATATTAGGCTGATTTCTTTTTGCCTTTTCTTCTTGTGTCTATGCTTGAGCAGCTGTTTAAGTAGAGGATATGGTTTGTTAGAAGCCTGGGTGAGGTGTAAAGATGCAAAAGGAGCTGGGCAGAAGCAGTGATGTTGCTGCTGTTTCTGTGCTCTGGGTGCTGCTTTACTCTGGAGAGGTGATGCTGCAAACTACCAAGTAATTATCTCAAGATGGTCTGTTCTATCTGTAAGCAGCTGATTGTTTTAGCAGTAAATGAGTGGGGACAAGAACATGATCTGCTGGTGACCGTGTTGTTGGGGGACTGTCTTTGCAAACCTCTGTGTCCACAGTCCACTCCTTTATTGTCAGTATTTTTCCCAGAAATTTGCATAGAAAACAGTGTACTTCTTTATTTTCTAGTGTCTTTAAATTTTATGTAATGTTAACCAAACTGTGTGACATAACTCTGATGTGACTGCTTGACTGCTTTGATTCATGGACTGGTAATTAATCTATATTGACATGGTACATGCACAAAACAAATTTTTATGCCAAGCTGGACTAACTGGAGTCTAAAGTTGCTCTTTGTCACAGTTTGTGCCCATGATTGTCAGTGTTCATTTTTATTAGATTAGCTGTAACTGAATCCTAAACTGCTCTTCATCATGTAGCTTTCAAATGGTGCTCTAACCACTACTGTGGCTAAAACTAAAACCAAGGCAATTTAATAATCATGTCCTTCTCCCTTCCTGCGTTTCCTCATTTCTTTTTCTAGCCTCTTAGCAATACAATAGGGGCCTATGGACTTTTCCAACTCATTTCATTTCCATGATCTAATGTTCACTTATGATGCCATGGCTTGCAGCAACATTACCTGGGGTTTCCAGGTAGTCCTCTATCCTGCAGAGGCTCAAGATTGTTTAGTTTCTTATCTAAGTAAGATCAAGTGTTTGCACCATAGATTGCCAGAGGCTTTATGACTGCATCCTCATCCAGTCACCTACATAGCATGTATTTCTGTTCCAAATACGTACTTTTCTTTTTGTTAATTTCTTAAGGTCCTAATTAAAAAAAAGTCCCTTCAATTGCACATTTATTATATAAAGGGCGTATATTAATGGAACAGTCAGTTCATTATTGTTATGAGCAGAGCAATTCATATGCTCAAAATGAAATGTGCTCAGATGCTCTCCTGGCTTGGAACAGTGGAGTGGAAAGACAAACTCCTGTGTTTGCAGGCAGGTGTGCTCTGTCTCCTGTCACAGCTCAGTAATGTTTGATGAAGTTTAAAATAAAAAAGCTGCCAAACCAAATCCTCAGTCCTGTAGAACTGGTATTGTTGAGAGCTCAGGGGATGGAGTGGGTGCTCTTTGATAGATCCTGACCACACGGGCAGCTGTCTGGGAGGTGGTGAATGCTGGGTTCACCTCCTCCTGTGCCGCCCATTTTGCACTCCTGCCTTCTGTTAATGGTGTTCCTAAGCATTTGTCATGTGCTGCATGGTTCCAGCCCTGACTTCTGACAGATGGGCAGCAATTTGCCATTTATTCTTTAATTCACTTCTGTGTGTCTGTTCCTTGTTTTTCTTCTCCCCTTCCCCCCACCCCAGAGCAAGGTGTTTCTGCCAGGAGGCTTGTTTTATGGCCTTGTCTAAAATGTTGAACTGTAATGGTGTCTTAGTTTTCTAGGAGCAAAACTGTCTCATTTTATCACCTTCGGTAGGTTTTTCTTCTCTGAAGTATGTGCCAAATGTGAAATTAATTAGCTTTGCAAGTGCTCACTAGTCTTCTTTCTAAAATACAATTCATTGGCACTTTATTAAGAGAAATATCATTATGCTAACAAGAGACCTAAATATATGCATTTTTGAAAATGCTGTAGAACTGTTATACTCCTTAACTCTTCTGTCCAACCTCCTATGGAGCCCATGGAAGAACAGAAAATGCTGGTAGTTTTCAGTAATCAGGAAGAGGAGTTAGGCAGCTGAATTGTGTTTTGATGGGGAAATTTATTAATTTTTTCTTATTAGAGTAAATACCATGTAAACAGTTCTGTTGGATTTGGTCACTACTTGTGCATAAGGTCTAGAATTGCATCTTTGTGGATATATTCTATTCTAGAACCACAGAAAAGCTCCTGGTGTCTTGGCCCTGTCATTGGAGTGCTTGCTGAAGTATTTAAGTCCAACTTTAAAAAACATTCTTGACCTTTTTCCTCTTGATAAACTCAACGCACATTTTTTACTTGGGAGAAATTGGAAAGAAAAAAGTCAGCATCTGACTTTTCTCTACAAGTCTTCAACTTTTTTGCTCTTGTCTTACTTTCTTGCCTGCCTGTACACTGCCCGTGATTAGACAGTCTACAGATTACCTCACAATTTGAAACTGAGATGGGTATTGCTTGGAAGTAAGGCCATATGCATTTGCTATCTGTGTCATGGTGACTACAAGCTTTAGGGTGGCATTTTATGTAGCCAGTATTCATGGTAAACAGGATGAAATTTTCATCTATGCACCTCCAAAATAATTACCTTTTTTTTTTTGTCATCAAATGTTCGCTGTTGATTCTGGAGTGCAAGAAGGTTTGCAGTGCATGAAAGCAGGCACAAGTGCAGTTTGTACTGCTTACCTTCAAAATTTAATCAGTTTGACAGAAAAGGTTTTTATGGCTTTGTTTGTAAATGAAATTTAGCTTTTGTCTGCACAGAAAATTCTCCTGGATAAGCTGAAGTGACAGTTAATGTACCAGTACAACTGCTTATTTTGTTGTCTTGTACAACATTGCTTCTTTTCTGCTAGTTTGTATGTCTTTGGGTAGCTTTGACCCTGCAATGGATGTGCATTGAACCATTTTGCAGTTACTGTGGTGGTGGGGCCATGTCCTTAGCCTTGAACAGCTGATAGGCTGCCAGTGTGTTAACTGATATGTACAGTGTTTAATCTTTCCTCTGCATCTCTCTGAGTGCACAGGCACGATTAAGATAGCATTTGGCAACTAGTCAGCTTTAATTGCTCATGTTGTATGCAAAATAATGATTTTTAAAAAAATTTGGTTTTTTTAGTCTAACCCTTTTACTGCGGGTTAAGCTGTGCTTGAAGACAGTTACTGCAACTTAGCTGCCTGATAATTAACTGTTTAAACCACTGTAATTTCGTCATGTGCCCGGACCATCAGACACAAAGCATTTAAGCACCACCTAAAAGAAATCGTCATTTAAAAGCATCACATAAGCTCAATATAATTCAAACAAGTACAATCTGTGTGTATGAAGAGGAAATGTGGATGCTTTTAAGGAGCAGCATCTGCTTTATAAATATGAGCTATGAAAGGCTTCCAAATGTCCCCTCTGTTCATCAAATGTGAATGTGATCTTCTCTTAGGAAGCCATCTGGAGTAGGCAATGCTACAGTCACTGCCTTGCTCTGTGCCATTGTCCTGTCTGTGCCTCAGAGTGACTTGTCTTGCTACTGCACACTCAGTGATTGTTTCAGGGGTTGCTTGAACGTCAGGTGTGTTGTTGCGCTTTGGCACATCATAAAAATATTCTGTCTCCAGTGTGCTGATTCTGGGGATTTTTCTTCTTTTTTTTTCCTGTCTTCCCCATAGAAATATTGTGAAAGGAATGAGGAGTCTGCGAGAAATACTACGGACTGTAGAAACAAAAGCTACTCAGACCTTCAAAATGGTAAGGGGATGGGAGATGGGAGGGTGGGACAGTCTGGTATGCAGGATTTCTCTTAATTGACCAGTGCTGTAGCACAAAAGTGTATTTGTCCTCACTTGATTGATTGCTGGCTTTATTTTTTTACTTTTTGTTTTCTTATTTTAACTTTTGGAAGTGATATGTCAAGTGATCCTCCTAATTCAAAGACCTGCCCAATTGAAACCTCCAGGCTTTCAGACCTAGGTGTGTAGGTTACTTTGGTTTGGTTTGTGTTTTGTTTTTTGTTTGATTGTTGTGCCTTCTTGGTTTCAGTGCATTTTCAAGCCCTAGTAGAAACAGAGATGTTATTAGTTTGACAGTGCTGTCCTCAGGTGAAGCTGTCTTGTTTTCTTTCTCAGTTTTGGTGGACATGCACACCTTTCTGCATTTCCATGTAAAGCATTAAGTACTTCTGTCTCTTGCAACGAGCAGTGCTTTTTTAGACTGACATCTTTCAGTGTTCCTTCTGTAAAAACCCTCCTCAATACCATACAGAGTGATTTTAATTGTTTAAATTTTTTTTTGGTGTTGGCATTCTGCATCTTTGCATCCTTTTATCCTGAATGTCTCAGGTAAAGAAATATTTATGCGCCTGTTTAACTTCTTGAACCTTTAACGGGTTCTTCCCTGTCTCCCCTTGGAGAGATCTTGTCCTGGAGTTACTCAGGTGGTGACAAGGTCAACAACTTGCAGAATAATGGTCTTGGGAATGACAGCTTTGCAGCCCTAAAAGCATCGATACTCTTACAGCTAAACTTATACTTGATTCTGCTTTGTGTTTTGTGTCATTCCAGAGAACTTGGGCAGGGGAGGTGGGCGTGGGTTTGTGTAGTGTTTTTGGGACTACAGATGTATGTGGAAGCTTGTCCAGAAAATTAGAAGAGATTACTTAAATAATTGTCCACTCAAATGGTTGCATCTTTTTCCAAACTGAGATGAAGGCTCAGCAGTTTTTTTGTGCTCGCCTGTTTTATCATTTGGCCGAAATGAGTCTGACCATCTGCTGCTCCTAGACTGTGACAGAACGTGGCTCAATTGCTCCTGTCCCTGTGCAACTGGGGACAGCTGTACAACACCCCTGGGGGGTTTGTCCCTTAGGGGAACTCTCAAGGTGTTCATTCAGTAGCTCTTCCTGAGATTTAGAAATTGCATTTTCATTTTCTTATTTATTTTTAAAGAGCCGTCAAGAGGGCAAAAGGAGGATTGTGCTTAATTAAACAAGTTTTTCAAGCATGAAAGTAAAACACATGATTTTTTTTTTCTCCTAATTTGTGGGATCACAGTGTTCTTCAAGCATAATGATGCTTTTTTTAGCCAAAGGCAGTAATAACATAAATCAGAGTCTTGGCCTTTTCTGGTTTGTTTGGTCTTATTCAAAACAAGAGTGAAGCTAATTTACACAGCTACTGTACTGTATGTTAAAATTAAAGACACTAGAAGTATTTGTTGCTTGCCATCTGAATGGCTTACCACAAATTGTACTCCTATTTCTGTGTCAACCAGTAGAGATCTTTGTATTGCTGGCAAATTATTTTCCCTCCCTTTTAAGACTGTAGGAAAAAAGTATAGGAGAGTTGACTCCTCAGGGCAAAACTGACTAAATAATTACACACTGAGATGATAAAATGATACTGGCTGGTGTTGCAGGGCCCGAGGCCATTTTTCTCATAGTTACTTGCTATAAAAAGCATAGAAAATCTTAGTTAGAAACAGACAGCTTTCTGTAACTTGTCAGTAGCAGGGCAGGGAAGGTCTTGGGATTTCCAGGGGGTTGTACGTGGTGACATTTCTTTGAGACACCATGGTACACTCAGCCCACTGCCATCAATGAAGTCTCTCTTTATGATGTTTAAGAGGTGGTACTGGGGTTGCATTTTAGACTAATAGAGTGAATTCATGTCTCGTGAGGGGGGTGAAAATCAGAAGCCTTGCATCAAAGCAAGTTTTTTTGCTGTAATTGGGAATAGGAACTTTAACCTAAGTATGGCTTATTTGATCCCATAGATTTTGAGGTATGACATCTATAACATACATGTCCTGCTATTTAAAAGAAATTACTGTTGGCAGGGGTCATAACACATCTCTAAGTATACAGTGTACATTTCATACAAAATATGTATCTAGTAGTCAGAGAAGTTGCAAAATACTATTTGCAAGTATTGGGACAGAAGTGCTGAAGTTTCAGCCCGCCCTCTGTTTTGTGCAGGATTTACCTTACAGCATAGAGTGGTGTGCTGCTTAGAATTCACAGAGGACACCACCCATTGTGATCTCTCTGAACTTGTTTGCAGGCTCATCTATGTACAGTGCAAGAAATCAGAGATTTGATGGGTGTCAGGCAAGGGTAAATGCCAAAGATACTTCTGCTAGGTGAAGTTAACTTGCCTCCTTTTGGGCCCAGCTTGCCAGCTGTGTGTATGAAGTGGAAAGCATCTATTGAAGGGTCTTTGGCTGCTTGATGGTAAAAAAAAGTACATGTGATGTTGCTGTCCTACTATAAGGCTCCTAAGCATCTTCTCTCCTCCCTCCTTTACTGCAACAGGAAGAGAGAAGCAGTACCAAGATGAAACTATGAGTCTATAAGGGAGAGTGACATTAACAGATAAAAGGTTGATCTTTTAAAACTAACACAAAAGTTGCCTCTGGTTTTGAGACTTGCATACATAATTCTGAGGCTGAAAACACAATGTTGTGTCATCCTATTCCTATATAGTAACTATTGTGAGATTCTCTCAGCAATCCATGTGGCAATCAGTTGTCCTTGTTCACCAAAGCATCTCTTGCTGTCAGGCCTTTTTCTTAACTTTTTTCCTAGAGCATTGCAACAAGACCATGTAAATGCAGAAGTTTGGTCTTTTCTCAGGAAGGAAGAAATGGACCCTTTTGTAGACCTTAGCAGCTGATTTTGCTACTCCAGCTTTCTGAAGAGTGATGTTGCCACACTGGTACATCTCCTTCCCAAGATGGAACATGGTGAGGGGTGAAATCTTTTGTGTTGGAGAAGGTTTCACTGATATATATCTTTTTCTGTACTGATCTCTAGACTGCAGCCAAACAGTTAGCTCAAGTACTTCTGCATTCCCTCAGTGAAGACTGTTACTGGAGCCCTTTATCTGATCCACTTCCTGAGTTCATGAACAAGGAATATCAGTCTTATGTTAGCAATCTTCTTTGTCGGAGGCCTGAGCTGTACTCAGAAGAGAAGTAAGTGTTCATTTTTATTTCAGTTCATTGGAAGGAGGAAGGAGTGAACACTCCTCAGTACTACTAATTATGTCACTGATTCATGTAGTAGTTTTGTGCCTTCTTGTTTTTCAACTCCCCACCAAAGTCTGCTGAAAAAATAAAACATTAAACTTTGAGTGTTTCCCCCCTAGCCCAGGAAGAAGCAAGTCCAGCCAAACGGCTGTCTTTGCTATGTAACTGAAATCTATTTAGGGTTCAGCATAGCTCATCTAAGATATATTGCAAAGCTTTTAATTGTGTGAACCTGCAAAGACAGTATTGCCTAGCAAATGAATTATGCATGAGATGTTTCAAGTTACTGCTTCTCTTGTGAAATGAGAAAGAGGCTGGCAGGATAACTCGTTGATCTTCCTCAGAAAAATGTGTTCTGTCTTTCAGTGTGTACTGTCCTCAAGACAATGTAGAAGAGGCTCTTCTCCTCCTCCTAATCAGTGAATCCATGGTAAGCCAAAAATGAGTTTGTAGTATTAATAGTGCAAAGAGATATCTAGCATTTCCATGTCTCCTGGTTCGTTTTGTTTACAGAATCTTCCCTTGATAGACAGGAGCAAAGTTTCAGATGCTGAGTGGAAAATGCTACATATTCTTTTATTAGTGGCACCACTTTTTTAAAGTGGAATTTCAGTGATGAGTTTTGGGAGTTGTCAAGAAGAGACATTGATTGCATTCACCATAGCTGTATGCAGGTTCTGACATCCAGATACATTGTCAGTAGACAGACATTTCCATTCATAACATCTGTGTGGATTTATGGTAGGATCAAGAATGAGAGGAAGAAAACCTTGCCTAAAGCCAGGCATGATGGTGGTACCTGCTGTTTGGAATTGCAGGATGCAGTACTCCGCTTTCATGCTTCAGTCTGCCGTTGTTTTTTTGGTCTTTGACAGTTTCTGATGCAGTGATACAGGAAATCTTGTGACATGCAGAAACATTCATAATAAGCTGCAGTGAAATAATTGGATTTCTTCTATTTATAATGTTGATGGTTTTAAAAAATCCATTTAAGAGGCAGGCAGAAAATTAGAGGAAAAATAACTGCATGGTGACCTTTGGTAATTTTCATGTTCTGAGAAGATACAAATGCACAGAAAACATGTAAGAAATGTTTTCTGAAAATGTGTAAGTAATGTGTATTTTGCTTTAAATACAAGGTGGTCACTTGTACCTCAAAGTGAGATTCAAAACCTTGGAACATTAACAACCTTCTTAGAAAATTTTTAATAACTTTCAGACAAATTGAAAAAAGATACTGTGGAAACTTTGGTTTTTGCTTCCTTCAGTTTTTCTTGTCTGGTTCTTCTGGCACAAGTTCTTTCCCTTTCCCACAAACTTCTTCAGAAGAGGGCAATTTAATATTGTCTGCTTTTAAAGTTCAGGGAAAAATTGAAGAAGTGGAACCACCCCAAAATATTAAATTGACTTCAAAATCGTGTACATCTGACTGTTGTTCTGTGCTATTCAGTGCTTTCTAGATTAAACCTCTTCAGCACATCTGCTTTGTGTTTTCAAGGGTTTTTCTTTAGTCAGAAGGGCTTTTCATAATTAGAAGTGGAGACTACAGGAGTGAGGGCTTGTAGGATATCATGTGCACTTCTATTAAAATCGGAAGTACTCATGTCAGTGGGGCTTGTTGGGGTTGTTCCAAGCGAGAGGAGGATTGGGGTCTGGAACAGTGACAGAACTGGCTGCTCCAGCCTTTCTGGGATTGGACTGGCTGTTAGAGAGGCCATGTGGGACCTTAAACTCCACAATCTTGTTCTGCTGAGGGGGCAAAAAGTTATCCCTATCTAATAGCATGTAAAATGGTGAACTAACTGGTCCTGTAGCTAAGTTATGGATGAAGTAGTGTGAAAATGGTATTGGTAGAAACAGGACTGCTATGCTGAGTTCCAGGTTAAATAAGTAAGCTTGGTGTATGTTTAAATGCTGCTTCTGATATATAGAAACTTCCTGGAGGAAGCTGCAAGGCACTTTGATTTGCTACATATAAAACAAACAAGAGAAGCTCTTTTAGCAGAGCACTGTAGGAGCCACATAACTGTATTTCTGATTTTGGGGAAATGGAACATCTGAGCCTTCATCTTGCATCAGCCTTGCCACGAGTTTGTTCTAACTAAAATTCAGGACAAGTGTATAGAAATACACTTAGGAATCACATGCATGTCCTTTCTAAGTGAAGGAACAGAGAGAGCAATCTAATTCTTATGTATGTTTGTAATCCATAAATTCTTTCCTGTACATTTTTATTATGGTACTTAGAAGGGAAAATTTTGTTTAACTTACAACGTGACCTGTTTCCCTAACAGCATTGCTGTAGGGAATTTTCTCATGTACAGGTTTGTTTTTTGTTTGAAGTTTTGGTTTTTAGTTTTGACTATTTTTTTTTTCTTCAAAAAAGCAATTTAAGGAAGCTCATGAAATGAGCTAACGGGAAGCAAATTTGTAATTGAGGTCTCTCCCTAATGATGCAATATTAACAACTGAATAAAACATACTTTGCTTCCTGGAGAGAATGTCAATGGCAAGTGTTTCTGTAGGCCAGTAAGCAACATAGTTGGTGTTCCCAGATTTTAGCTGGGTTAGGTGTTCTTCCACTATTTACAATTGTGAACCCCTTAAAATGAAACAGAAGTATGCAATTATATTGGCTTCTCTGGTGCTTCAGTCTGTCAGAGCAAAACTGACCAGAAAGGTGGTACTTCTCTCTGATTTCAGAGACAAAAGCAGTCAGGCCATTGTAACTCTCTTGCAGGACTGTAAAGCCAAACAGCTTCTTCATGTACCTGTTCCTCACTCCTACCACTCTAAAAGTACCTTGAAGAGGGACAGAATTAGGGGAAGGAGGCGCAGAAAAAAAATTCAGCTTGTGGAGGGGACGCAGAGCAAAGATAAACTGGGGAGGAGCATAAATCATCAGAGAACCTCTAAGTAAATATGTGCTGAAAAGGAGATGTGGTACTTTTTCAAGAAGTATACATCTGGAACACCTTTGTTGCTGAAATCTGCTTTGTTTTTATGTTTGAGTTGGCCTTCCTAAGGTGAAGCTGACATCTGCTTGGTCAGGATCTGTGTGACTTCCAAGAAGATGTTATGGGGGAGCAGAATTGTTCCTGTGAAGGAGAAAGCAAGAAATTGCCTTGAGATTCTTGAAAGCCAGAGCCTATTTCTCACCAAACCTTCTCTGGCTCTTAATGGTGGATAGTTCTGGCTTGTGGTTACTTATCCCTTTCCCTTGCATTGCAAGGGACTCAGTTTGCATATTCTGGGGGGATAAAATGAGATTATATTTGTAAGGGGCAATTAACAGTTCCTTCACTATTTCGTTCTACCTTTGAGTCTAAGAATGTAAAAGGTTTTCAAATGGCCAAATAACATGGTATCCTCTTTCATGGCTCTGGAGATGCTCCTGTGGATGTATTAACACTTTCAGTGGAAGCTTGTAGCCTCCTTTGCCCTGGCATCTCACAAATTGCCTCCTGTGTTCTTTATGTCCTGTTAAAAATGGGAACCTATTTTCATAAGCTGAGGTATCTCAGTAAACAATGAAAAGAATCCTGGTTGTTGAACTTGGCAAATGTTCCTTCTCTGTGCCAGCTGTTATTTAGTCACAGCCTTTGGCTGTAGAGTTCTCATGAAGGAATCTAGTGAAACAAATCAGGCAGCCTGAAGATTGCCACAGTCAAAGCTGTTTTTATGGGTGTTTGTGGCCTCCTGGCTACTCTATCATTCCTTTTGTATAGCCTGAGTTATGGTATGGATGGGCTGTGTTTCTGAGAGGACAAAAATGCTCTCCTTCAGACCAAGAGGGCCAGTTGGTGACAGCCTTTACAAGCTCAGGCTGTGGCAGAATGATATGTTCCTATCCCATGTTGGAGAAACATGGCCTTGCCTATTTTTAAACCACTAGTCCTCTCTTTTACAGCATTTAACCCATCTAAACCAGTGACACTGATTGTGAGGAGAACTGAGGACATATTGTCACTTGCTGCAGTGTGATTTTTCTGCGTCACCTACCAATGGGAACAGGACTGGTTCTGCCATCAGGGACTTTGGTGCTTTGAGCTGCAGGGTGTAGACGGAGGATTGGCATGACTAACCCTTAGCTGCAGTTTTGTTTATTTTAATAGCTATTCTCAAGAGTCTGCAGAGTTGACTGCACTGCCCTTAAAGTTAGCCATAAGCTTCTCAGAGCCAGGAACTGGAACACTTAGTATTACTTTTTGTGTTTACTTTTGAGGTTGAAAAAGAAAAGAAAAAGTTCTTTGTTTGCATTTAGAAACCTTCCCTTCTTGAATCTGAGGTCCAACATAGTCTGAAATGCCTTTATTCAGTGCTGGCAATGCTGGCTCTTACAACTGGGGATTTTGGCTGATGTGGTCCACCAAACAAACCAGGTAACATGGTTTATTTTTTTTGGCTCTGTATTCATTCATACTGGAAATAAAGCTCCTTGTATCCAAAACGAATAAATTCTGTGCCTGTGTAATGAAGATTAGAAATGTCATCCACATGTTATCTCTGATTTGAATCCCTAAAGACGATTTGACCTTGGAGGGCCTGAGAGCATGAAACAGATGGTGAGGGGGAAGGAAGATACTGGGACTTGTCCTGTTCTTTTTACTGGTGAGAACAAACTCATGGCTGAGAAGCATGCCTTTAACAGAGTAACGTTAAACCTGTGTATTTTTAAACACAGAAATAAATAAAACCTGTTGGCTCTTCATTTCCTAGTTTTATAAAATAACGCTGTCCAACAAATGGGTTGGTGAAGAAGAATCTCTTGTTGCTTTTGTAGGCTGGTATTTCGTTTTTCCCTTTTTTTTAATGGCACCAAGCCCAGTGATGATACAACAGCTGGATGGCCATCATGACTATTTTACTGAGGGCCATTGGACTGTGGCAGCTGAGAGAGACAACTGGGGGCAGGGTTGCCTGCTCTGTTGGTTCCTGCCAAATCACACTTGTGCATTTACAGTAGTGAATCTGGCTGTCTCTTAACTGGTTTGCAAGGCAAAGCTATGTGTTTGGGACCTGCAAAGATGGACTGCAGAATGTTTCTAGTGGGAAATATACCACCTCTGCTAATTACCTCTTGAATAAATGGTTCTAATGTGAGTTGCTAGAGAACGGGGTATGAGAGCTTTTTTCTTCTGCTTTGCAGTAGTAAGTCTTGTTTCCAAACTTGCAAGGAGGATGTAAATTCTTGGAAGATAGCTTTCTAAATCCAGATAACTGTTAGCAAATGGATGACTTTGTTACCCAAGAGAATATCCATAAACAAATTTGCTTACTTTCTGCTTCTCTGTCTTCCTTTTGTGTAGGGTTGTTTGGCTGTTTTGGATGGGGGTGTATGTCTGTCTTGCTTTCAGTGATGTTTCCAGAATTAGTTCTGCTACAATACAAGGTGCTAGAATGCACCTGAAACATGTAAGACATATCTATGTGGTCATATTTAATAGGCAATTATAAGGGGCTGTTTTGATGAATTGACATCTGAATTGGGCACAAGTAACTTCTGGTCTGTTGCTTACCAGAAATGAGACAGATGTCATGTGGTTCACAAGGGGATAAGTTTTCATTTGCTGTGCTTCTGGTCTAAAGTGGAATGAGTTTAGTATCTCTCTGAGAGGAGTTTTGTGAGTTCCTGGGGCATGGTTTGTCCTCCCTGTTCTACCCACATGCCATTTTCACAGCAGCTGTGCAATCAACTTAATATTTTCTTTGCATATGTTAGTGAGGGAAACCTTGAGGTGCTGTGTAGAGATGATCAATAACTTAGGCAAAAAGTCTGTAGTCTCTTGCATTGAACAGGTTCTTGCTATTGTGAAGAATTAATTTATTTTGTTGGCAGTACAGGCAAAACAGCCAGAAGGGAGACCCAAAGGATATAGGCTAAATATTTCCCAGCTCTTAGCAGAAAAGGCATCAATTGCATGATTTCAAAGGCCTGTTGTCAATCTTACACACACGGCATTTGTTTTTCTCTCTTAATGGTAGTATTGAATCACACCAATTACATTATTACAGTACACTGTGTAAAACATGCTGCTGTTCTGTATAGATGGGTTGCAGTGGATCTGGCAATTATGTCTATTATGAAAAGACACAAGTTGAACATTCGAATGCCCATGAATTAGGGGGCAGGCAGCAGGCACTCATTAAAGATTTTAATTGCTTTCTTTTTCTTCTTTGGAAAAAAGCAGGGGAAGCCATGTTTCAAAGTGAGCAATTAAAGGATACTTCATAGCTAATTGCTGTGAGAAGGGGCTGCTACATGGAATATACTCTATTGTAATTCATATGATTATTTGACGTTTTATTAAGAAACACATCTTTGTACCGTGGTAAATCTAATTTTCTGCAGTGTAACTGTGTGCGTAATAACTGCTGAAGTAATGGCTGTTTGGATTTGCTGTGGCTCTTTTCCTTCCTTCCTGAAATAAACAAGCCATAAATAAATATCACTGATGTACAGCAAATCCTCTGTGGATGGGGGGGTTTATCTAGTTTGCAGGTGAGTGTCCTGTGTGTGTGGATAGGAAGGCCCAAGCTGTGTGCAGTACTTGGAAAGGCAGAGCCAGCACGGGTCTGAAAGTCCCCTTTGGTGGCATTGCTGTGTTTGGAGCCAGACTGAAAAGCCCAGCTGACCCCCAGGCTCTGTGCCCTGTCAGGTTCAGAGACACCACTGAATGGGGCTGAATGCTGGGTTGGCTCAGAGCTACCAGCCTGGGCTGGAGCCCCTTGGGGGTGTGTGGCCTGCAGACAGGCTGTGCCACTGGGCTGTGGAAAGGGGGGCTGAAGATTCTCCATGTCCTCCTAGGTCTGGGCTGACTGCAAAATGTGTCCAATCTCCCCGGATGTGACTGATGTCATGTCTGAACCACCTACATGCACAGCTAATTGTGCCTTATGAATCCCAAAATTTCCAAGTGTGATGCATCTCCGGGTTGCTCAATTACCTTGGAATACTTCAAAAAAATGAACATTTACTGTATATTTTTTGCCTTTATAATGCAAGTTATGCTAATTCCCAGTGGTGAAATTTGTGTTGGTAGCATTGGTGACCTTCCCTATCCCACAAAACTGCCTTGAACGGAGCTTCTCTAGGTGTGACTTTTCATCTCTCTCCATCCTGCTTGTATGCTGTGAGGCATGTCTGTGTGACAGTGGGAACAGCTTAAGGGGAATAGTCACGGTGGGGATGTTGAAAATGTATTTGTAGCTATGTTTTACTGCTGCTAATAGTGGAGAGGGAGGAAATAATGCAGTAGGACAAATTGAAATTGCTGCTTATGTTATGGATACACTGCTTGAGACCAATGTTGTACAAATAACCTTTTTTCTGATTGTGTTCAGGAAAATTAGTGGTCTGAAACAACAGAAATACGGGTGTTGAAAAAATGTTGGTGTTAATAGCTTAGAATTTTCTGCATTCTCAAATGCAAAATGAAGTGTGTCTGTGTACATTTCAATAGGTAAAATTCCCCATCCCACAGAATGGGTGGATTCTTTATTGCAGTAACTCTGCAACTGTTTTGCCCCTGTACTTGCCAGTGACTGACAGATTAATATTTACAAAAACATAAACAATAGTAAAGAAAATAAAAAGGTTGATGATGATCTGAGGGACAGCAGCCTGCCTTCCGTAAGAGGCAGGCCATAGAAACATGCCAGTTTCCTGAGTGGGTTTCAGGAAACAGTGATTCATAATATTCCCTTCTCTGAGCTCTGTATATACACTGCAGTAGCACCTTGATCCTTACTTAGGATAGTGATTTACCTTACTGTGTTAGGCACAATCCATATTCTTGCTACTGTTCAGTCAGTTTTTTATGAGGTTTGTGCCCTTTGGTTTTGGGGTTTGTGGGGTTTTTATGTCTCTACTATAATGTGGGCTCTTGATTTATTTTTTTTTAGAGCAGCTGGAATTAGCAATTGGGTATAGGTTCAGTATTGAAGAAATTGTTGAGATAGAAGTAACAATGAATTTGCTAGTGGCAACTTGTATTCATGGAAGCATAGAGAGTGATAGATTGTAAAGACCTTCTATGGCTTTGAGATTTAAAAGCTTGAACAAAATCAGCAGGTTTATGACCTTCTTGGAAAGAATATTCATCATGCCTATGCATATGTTGCATTTAACTGCTGTCTGCTTGGGTAAAGTATGATATATACAATACATTATACTGCAATTTTAGAATGTTGCATCCTTGCAATATGCCCTGTATTCCTGCTTTTGCAGGACTGGGGTGTGTTCTTCATTCTAGTACCAGTATATGTGGCAAAACGTGATGGACAGTCATAAGTTTTGATTAATTTTGTATCTGTCCTAATGCACCCACTTAAAAATCATAGCTTGGTACTTGATGGATACTGAAAAAAGCATCAGGCTGTAGCTGACTGTAATGGGAGGTTGTTGATGAGATTACAGAGCATGGGGGTGCTGTCTCAGTAGCTGTTTGCTACAAACGATTGTCATAACAATGTAACCAGCACAGAAAAAACTGTTAATGCTATTGTGTATATGTGGGAGAATTCATTTGGCAATAAGGATCATGCAGTATATGGCTTTACTTTACTCCTTTTTTCCTTTGAAATAGCAGTCTTATGTTAATTCCAAACAGAGCTTAAACATGTGGTTTTTTGTCGTCGTTGTTTTTGTTTTTGGTTTTTTTTATTTCTGCTAATAGACAAGCTATGCCTCTGTACTCTTGCAGATTTTTTAAATTAGTTTTCATTCTGTCATGCATTCTGTTGTTCTGAACTATTTTTTAAATTATGAATTGCATCTTTTGCAGTAGCATGAAAAAGAAAAATGCCTTTGTGGCTGCAGGAGTTGCTGTAAGTTTATTTGTGCAAACACTGGACTGGGCCTGATCTGTCAGCTTGTCTTTAGCTGCAGTCACCATTTAGCTCTGGGTTGAGATTGTGTTAGTTGTCAGTAATTTTGTTTGCAGTCTCTGCTGTAGGCTGTGATGAAGAGTGCTTGGAACTGGGGCATTACACAGATAAAATCATGATGAAACAGCTGCAGCGTAATCACAGTGAAGTGCGCGTGGGCTCTAAGGGCTGCATATTCTGGAAATTTTTCTTATGCATAATTCCCATGTTTAACCTTTTTATGGAAAAAAAAAATCTCACCACAATTAGAAATAGGTGTAAGATTATAGTTGTATTGTAAAATAAATCTCATAACCTTTGTGTTTCAAGGACAGAACATTTTGTTTGCCTTTGCTCAAGGTGAATTTGCTGGCACTTTTCTTAATTTTTCTGTCTAGACTTGAGTGTCTGATATTGCACCCCTGTCAGCTGAGGAGCCCAGGGCAGTGTGTCTGTGCTATCAGATGGTGCTCAGGCTCAGTGGCATCCAGTACTGTCTCTCCCAGAGGCTGGGTAGTCTGGGTGAGGCCCTCTGTGTTTGGAAATCAGACGGCATTTTCCCTTTACTCTGGAATTGTAATCTCCCTCTTTGTGCTCAGAAAAGTTCACAAGGCTGTGATTTGGAGGTAAATCTGAGTCTGTGGCATGTGGTATTTTGGGGCATACTCAGAAACTGCTGAACTGATTGTTTCTGTTAAAAGTAATGTTTCTCCCTGATCTAGGCCCAGCAATGTACTGATAGATTAGCAAAATTAAGACATGTTTTATATATTTGACAAAAGCTATTTGTTATTGCATTGCCCAAACCTTTAATTGCTTTAAGTTGATGACAGGCAAATCTGATTACTTAGGCAACCTGCTCAAATTAGGCAGTAAAAGGTTAGTAGCACAAAAAGAACAACAAAAATGGATGCCATTGTGAATAAATCTAGTGTAGACATGGAAGATAAATTATCAACCTTGGAAGCAGTTATCACAGTTGCAGGCAATTGAAGTAATAACGAAGATGCTTTAAGGATGGCCTTGAATTTCTAATTAATGAGAAAATAAGGAAGATGGTTTAAGGTTGGCCTTGAATTTCTAATTATTGAGGAAATGGGATCTGGTAGGTCTGTTTCATAATGCTCTAATTCTGTGACACAAATCCAGGTGAGATATATGTAGCAGTTCCTTCCTGTAGGTACAGCTATCTTCTTGAGTTTCCTTCATGTGGGTAGAAAGCATCTCTGTGGAAGCACCTTCATTATGTTGGGATAAACTTTTAAAAGAAAAAAGTCTTGAGATGATTTTAAACAAAATGCAATGAGTGGTGGGTGTAGTTTCCTATGGAGGAGTCAGTTTTGTTGTTCTCACTTGGTTTCTGATGGCTCTCTTGTGTGTGTGTGCAGGCGAACCGGGACGCAGTGATCAGCCGCGCCCCAGAGCAGCAGGATGACCGAGCCGTCAGCCTCCGGGATGCTTCTGCAGTCTACGACCTCCTCAGCATCACGCTGGGCAGAAGAGGGCAGTATGTGATGCTGTCTGAGGTACCTCCCTCGGCCTCTGCCCCTCCAATCACACTGGCAGAACCCCTCTTTGTGGTGGCTTGTTGGAGAAGGTGAAAATGGAGTGTGCTATCAGCAGAAACAGCTGCAGATCTGTGGCTGCACAGGCCAGAAAGGCACACAGAACTGTTTGAGACATTAACATTATTTTTGTGTAGACACTTGGAAAAAGTGGCTGCCTTTTGAAGTGATGGTGTACACTAGCAAGACCCATTAGCTGAGAAGTGTAAATGTGTCTGGGTTTTGAAAGACAGGAGTCTGCTAAGGAAGGCAGGAGCCTCCCCTGAAATGGAGAATGTAAAGCCTCCCCACCCCTCCGAATTTCTATAGATTTTAAATTAAGGGGCTCTCAGGCAAAAAATAGGGGAGCAGGAAATAACAGTTCTTTAACAAGGAAGAAAAATAAGAGGATAAAATAAACAATGCAGTACACCAGAACAACACTGACAGAGTCAGAACCCAACCTGACACCCTGTTGGTCAGGGTGTTGGTGGCAGTCTAATTGGAAATGTGGCTGCAGTCCTGAAGTGTCAGGTGTGGTTCTGTTGGAGCAAGGGGGTCCTGTAGAGAAGGATGTATTCTTCCTCCGAAGATGCAGTGGAGGAAGAGGCAGCTGCTGTTCCTCTGGGGAATCCAGTGGAGAAAGCTGTGCTGGTGTTTCAGAACCTCCAGATTATATCTGGGTAGGAATGCTTGGCTCCTCCCTCTGGGCAGAGCATCTCACAATGGGGTGCTTTAGTTCTTATCAGTCATGCAGTGACATTCTATAGTCTGTTATCAGCAGATGTCCCCTCCTGAGGGAGGAGTGATTGTGGTCACTCAGAGAGAGAGATAAGGCAAACTGCCCCCTTGACAAAAGACAACTGCCATACAGATGGTAATAGAATACATCTTGCCTTGCAGTCTGGAACAAAATGGTGCCATTAAAAAAAAACAAACAAACACCTGGGTCTCCGGGCCACAACAGATTGCTTCCTGACCCAAGCAGCAGTCTTGACAAAAGGTGTAAGGAGGAAAATAAATAAAGTCTGATATTCCTTTCATCATTTCTTTCTCAGTGCTTGGAGAGAGCTATGAAGTTTGCATTTGGTGAATTTCACCTCTGGTACCAGCTTGCCCTGTCCATGGTAGCTTGTGGAAAGGTAAGGTTCAAACCAAAGGACTCAGAAAGGGCACATTTTGCTCTGGAAAGAGTGGATCTGGATTACTTGTTTGAATGTGTAGAGTCATGTGTGGGAGTAGGTGTCAGCAGGCAGGTCTGTGAAAGGACAGTGCTCTCCTTTTAGTCTCTGATTGCACTTTGTGATGAGGGGTGTGCATTTGGTATTGAGTACTGTTCTTCCTGTGTAGTGTTTTTTTCTCATTACCAAGGAGAAAAATGGATTTTGTGCATAGCTATGGGTTGAAAAGCATTATACAGCTGTCCATTGTCTGCAGGTTCAACATAAATGGGCTTAGTATAAGAAAGGACTGATGTCTAAAACTGCCATCAGTTCAACTCTGTGTCTCTGGGCAGTTGACTTAAGCTGTGGTTTTTCCATCTGTTAAAGGAAATGTAAATGTTTTTTCATAGAGAACTTGTAAGGTTTAATATTTTTGAAGTGTTTGGTGTAAGATGTGCTCTAGAAAACGAAAATGTGAATGTTGGCATGGTCATGTGTTTCAGCATAAGTGGTTTTCTAAAATTAATGTGGTATTTGTGAAAGTCATCAGTAAACCACTGAGATGGCTGAAATGTGGTTGTAAAAAGTAGGCAAAGGTAACAGGAGCATTTCTTTATTAGTCTTAAAAGAATGGACTTCCTGTAGGAAATGTAGATGGTACAAAATGTAGCCAGTTCATTCTGGAGTCCCCACCTACACATTTGGGAGGTATGAGCAAATTGATGCTGTGCAGTAGTAGACCACTTAATATGGTCCTATATTCTGTGTCCATGCAATGTACAGGAATCTTTGTGGACCTGAGTGGAGACCATCAACTAGCACTCATTTGCCAAATTCCAGCTATTACTGGTTTTTATGGCTATAGACTGAGCAGCAAACAGTGGCCTTGGCATGGAAATAAGAGATGAACATATGCTTTTGCAAAGAAATTGTCTTCTGAGGTATAAGTGGCTGCAAAGCTTGGAAGTGGTCTGAAGGAATTCCTTCACTTTTGTGAGCATAGGTAAAGCCTTATCTTGGACTGTCTGTTGTTAAGCATTCTACTTCAAAAAAGTGGTAGAACAAGGAGAGAAAGTCTAATAAAGAGCATCAGATGTGACTAAGGGTATAGTAAGCAGTACTATGGAAAGACTGAAATGATGTTTTCACCTTAAAGGGAAGGAAAAAAGTATGAAAGAAGTCTGCAAGAGCTTTTAAAAGGAGGGATTAATCTTGTCTGCGGTGGTTAGGAAAAGATGGGATGGTGTCTAATTGCAACAACACAAGTTCATGTTTTTTATTAAGAGGCAAAAAAATAAGGATAGCAGGACACTGGAAAAAGAGTGCCCTGTGGAGACTGTGTGGAGCCCAAAACACTGGGGATCTGTGGAACACCCTAGGCAAAACTGTAGTGACCCCTCTGTGAGGCACCAGGGATGTCTTCTGTGGGACCTTGCAAACTCTGATTCTCTTCTGGGACTCCAACATTGTCTCCTTTTAAATGTAACAGATCTGGCTGATTTATGAGATACCAAAGCTTTGGCAATGCATATTAGATCAGCAGGGAGCTGAACAGAGATCTTTAGTCAGAAGGAGCCTCATAACAGAAGTTTAGTACAAGCATTTCAAAATCCAATTCCAAGCTTGAAAACAATGGCTAGACTCAGTCATGTGTAAGGAAACCCGAAGGTACTGGTGGAATACTTTAACAATGAGCTTGGTGCCATGATGCTAATACCTTGCACTGACCTATGTCAAGTGGGGGCTTACATGTCATGTCCAGCTCACCTTGGAATGCAGCTGGAGTTAGCACAGTCCTGCTCTCTGCATCTGTGCAAATCCTGCAGGTACCTGAACCCTTGATACTGAGGACAACAAGGCCATGACAGAAAGGCACAGAATTTTACCATGAACATGGGGTTTGTCTGGGAGTTCTGTAGGCTTTACAAGTTGTGCAACCTGGTTCTCAACAGCAGACAATGCTATAGCTCTTGTAATCTGCTGGAGAGCAAATGAAGATTTTTAACTGCTGATGTTTGAGAGTGAGTGTATGCAGAGAATAATTGTGCTTCAGTCTTAGGTTAGCATAGGTTAGGAGAAGTGGGCCCTGATCTTTAGCTTCTAACAACTTGAATGGCAATTCCTTTTTTTCAATTCTATGTTTGCATATCTCTTCACCTTCCCTACATGTTACAGAATATTTGTTTCTTAGATATTTGTGTTGCTCTTTTTTATGTTTTTATGTCTGTAGCGGTCCTGTCTTTTCAGATTTTCAAGTATACATAATGTCTTTTTGCCTGTACTTTAAATATTTAAAGGTAAATGTCCTGATCTTGCCTATTGATGTAAAAGTGCTAAATGTTCTGAGCCCTATATGGGTCAGAGGGAATTCCCTTACCCAACAATCCCATCTGTGCAGTATTTCACTTCTAATCCCAAAGTATTCCCTGAGGATTCCTGTCATATACTCTGCAATGCGTCATCGTGCTAATGGGAGATGTGGCATACATTTTTATGTTGCTTTGCAGCTTGATAGCAGGACAGAGTTCATTTACAAGCAAGTGCTCCAGTGTAGCAGAAAGAGCTGATGAGAAAACAGTATGGTCAGTCTAGACTGCAAAATGCAGAGTACACTTGAGCTTTTATAGGTGAAGATCTATTTTCACCTGTCTCAGTCACAGCCAATTCATGATCTCATTTCTTGGTAATGAAACCTCACATCCTGCAGCATTACTTGTTCTGCAGTACAGCAAATTGCACTCATAAATCCTGGGCACGACAGGAACAGTTTTATCATGTAAATACTGGAAACTTTGGTTTCTCTTTTTTTTTAACATGTTTTTAGGATTTTCAATTCTGACCTTCTTAAAAGTGCCAAAAAATCCCATCTTGCCCTCTATTCTATACTGAATTTGACTAGAGATATGTTTTATTTGTATATTCAGATTAAGTCAATCAAGTCAAATTTCAGTGTAGTTTCTTCTTCTGCCAGACAAAAAATTGCCAAATGGTGATTGTCATTTTTCACAAGTGATCAGTCTGAATGTCAGGCCAGCCACCTTGGCTCATTACCACACGTAGGCTTGAGTTTACACATTATTCTGAAAAGCATGTGTCTTAACAAAAATAGGCACATCACTTCAGTGAGTTCCTACAGGCCTTGGGGCTTCCTAAAACAGTAAATGAAAAAACTCAGGGAAGCATAACCTTTCAGTCTGTCTTTTATCCACTTAAGTGGTGGAAATAATGGAGTGGTAGCAACTTCACTTTCCTGTATTTCTCAGAAACTTGCATCATAAGAGAGATGGTGTGCAGTGGTTGTTTTTTAACCCATTTTTAAGAGTGCCTTTTATATTGAGCTCTATTCACTGAACAAGAGAGGCATGTACATCTAAATGACAGAAATCCACCATTACATTTGAAATACTTTTGTAGACAAATTTAGATGGGAAAGGAAAGGAAGCACTGGGAAAACCTAGACAACGGCAAAGATGTGGTGGGAGATGTCCTGTGTCACCAAGTGAAGTTCTGAATAGGCCAAAGAAGGTTAAATCATTCTAATGCAGTAGCCCTGTTCCTGTGGTGCTGAATGCTGAATTCTTCACAGATGCTTTGAGTTGCTTCTGCTGGTAATAACCTCGGCTGTGTGGTAATATCAGCTGGAGGCTGAGTGGGCATCGAGCTCCCTGCCTCGGCTGCCGTGCGTGGCCAGGCTGGAGGCTGAGTGGCAAGTGGTGTAATAGCTGGGTGCCATCTGGCAGGGTCCTCAGGCAGTGAGACAAGCCACTGTCCTGCTGCCAGAGTCCAACCAGTGCAGACAGTTGCATCTGCTCGTCTCAAGATTTTCAAAAAGTGACCAGTATTGAGCAGCATGGAGAAAGGAAGGACCAAACTCACTTTTACAGGGTGGAAAAGACTTGGTAGTCTTCACAGCAGAGAAGAGAGGGAGCTGTTTGGGGTAGATTTGCTCTCTGCTGCTGTTTTCCAGCTCAACAGTTTTCGCTGGAGGTCGTGGAGGTTACCAGCACACAGCTCTCCTGCAGACTAGGGTAGCTCTACCGACATTTCTGAACTTGGAGGCAAAATTATCATAGTGTCTAGATGATGTATTACAAGCGCAAGGGATGTGTAATAGGGTCCTTGTGCACTCACAAGCATTTCCTTGGCCTTGGACCAGTTGGATCAGTTACATGCTCCTTTTTCAGGTCCCCTTCCACACCTACTACCCTCACCCAGGGCAGAGCCTGGGTGTCCCAAAGTGTTGCTGGAGCTCCCTGGGAGTAGAGAAGAAGTGCATAGTGAGTAGGCTCTAGCTTAAATTTATGGTACTTAAGAAGGTCTTCTAGATCTGCATTGTGAGTGTTAAAATACATGCCTTGGACAGCCTGAAGCTGCATTGATGCCTGTCTTCTGCCTACCATACAAGGAGACAAGATTTGTGTTTAGTGATACTAACTTGCCCATTTTCCTAATGGTAGTGAGGGAGGGATTCTTCAAGGATAGCAGTGAAATTATTCTGTGAACACTGAACTAAGTCTGTGTAGTCTAAAAGTGCTGGGTGCCCTAATTGAGCCATTCAACTCTCATGAGTCTTAATCTTTAAAGTACAGTGGATGTTTATTGTTGCTAGTGTACGCAATGCATGGAAACATTTTCACAGTCGTGTTCAATGTCTCTGCCTGAAAAAACCCCAACACAACTTGGTTGGTGAGTGAAGAGCTTTAGAATGTGTGTTTCTGGAGAGGAGGAGTGAGTAGTAATAGAGCCTTAGGCCAGCTGATAGAAGGCTGGAGTGTCTGCTAGGAGAGGATAATTGCTCTCACCCCTCAGCTGTGTACTCACTGAGAGACTGAAGTACCTCAGGAGTGAGTAAACGAAAGCTTGGGAACAACTGAAGGGTCTGTGGGGAAAAGCCTCTGTGTGGAGCTGGAAGCAAGTACCTGGAGGCACTGTGCTCAGCATGCCTTGTGCTGGGTTGCTGATGGGGGTTATGTGTTCCTCTGGTGCTACTGCAAAGCTCTCCAGCCCTGCAGAGCATGGCCAGCTCAGTGCTTGCCTTGAAGACAGCAACTGTGTGACTTCAGAGACTGCTGCATTGTTGCTGACCCTCCCCAGCCCCCTCAAGCCCATACTGAGGGCAACGCAGGAACAATGGTCAGCACTACCATGTGGATGGATAGACCTGGCAGTAGGGGATGCTTCAAGCATGATACCTTGCAAAATGAGGCAGCTAAAGCTGCTTTCAGCTACACAGAATGCTCCTTTCTGCTCTTTGCCATGTTTGTTCCTCTTTAAGGCAACAGGGAAGAAAAAATCATGCATGTCTACCTGAATGGTTTTCTTAATCATGTAATGCTTCAGGAGGTGTCTGGTGTTATACAAAGGGAAGTAATTGAATCCTTCTTGGCATCTGTCATTCAGCTGTGTTTCTGAGGGACTCCAGCTCTTCCCAGAGCCAGTCTTGCAGTGTCACTGTGCTCCCTTTGGCTGCTCAGCAATTGGAGATGCTGCAGTCTTGCCCAAAGCTTGCGCTGGCAGCATTTTTAAGGTTTTGAAACCAGGCTTATACAGACATGGACTCTGATTTTGGAGCCCTTAGCAAGTTGCTGATACACACTGGTCATAGCCAAATAATGACAAGCTAATGTCTGAGCTGCTCGTATCTGTGCTGCACCCAAAAAAAGGAATCCTTCACCTTATTTAAGCAGTGCAGCAAAAGCAGATGTCTCTAAGTGCTTCAAGGAGCTTCAAGTTTGACTCAGCCATGCCTGTATTGCCAACATACAGCTTTCCAGAAGGTTAGAAGGAAAGTTAAAAATATATTTAATACATAATTCTGCAGCAACAGCAGACAAATTTTATGATTTAGGCTGTTCCTTCTGTTGGTATCCTTGCAAAAGCTTAGGCTGGTTGCTAGGCAACTGACATTAAAAAAAAAAAGTACATATCTCTTTGTATTGCAGGCAGGAACCTTGGGAGCAGCAGAGGCCTCGGATGGCTCCTTAAATAGCATTGCTGGGGAATGAAAGTTAAAATATTGAACATTCATTGGTTAAAGATCCTGTTACAAAGGTCAGCTATCTTGGGGATATTCAATAGTTTGGTTTCCTTTGGTGCAAAGGAAAGATTAGAAGGGAGTTTTTCTGTGTACTGTAGATAGTACAAAAATGGAAATTTCCTAAGATGCCTGACTGTTGAGCAGAATACCTAGGTGGGCTCTGTAATTGCCTTCAGGCTTAACTCTCTTTTCTTGACAGAAAGTGTGAAGTGAGGTGTTTGTCACATTAGCAAGTACAAATGTGTGCTTATAGATCTTAGAATGTAAGAGGTGCTTTTAAGAGGGAGTATTTGAAGCTGCTTAACTCCAGTGTTCTAATTTGATAAACACAAGGTAAAAGAAAAGGGAGGGAATCAGTTCCTGCGTTAAGAGTAGATGTCTTAGGGGAATAATGTTCATGCTGAGATTCACAGAAATCTCTAAATTTAGTGGAAGGCTAACAGCAAAACTACTGATTCCAGAGTTCTCAATTGCTTGCTCGTTCTGTCATCTTTCTATGTCAGTTCAAGGTCATTTATATCTAAATGGCTGTGAATCCCAGGACATGGGGAATAATAATTCTTGTATTGGGATGAAATATTTCCTCCACTTCCCCACAATCCCTTTGAAATAGTGCAGTTTTTAGACAGGATGATGCAAGAAATAGAGCAGCACTAGTTGTGGAAATTCATTTGTGTACTAAACTGCCAGGTAAATTGGAAAGGAGGCTGTCTACCAACCCACCATCTTGAGGAACATTTTTCCTTCTGGCTGAAAAGTAGCAAAGAAGCAAAAAACTGGGGAGGTTTATGGAACCTGTGCAAGAGAAGAGCAACTGTTCATGGCATGTCAAAAGTCTATCAGGAGTTATTTACTCTCTGGAAATTATTCTTCCTTTTACTTATATCTGTGTTTTCTTTATCTTCTAAATTTTAAATGGCTCTCTTATTTCCTTCTTTGTTTGCTTTGGTATGGTGAGAGAGCAAAAGAGGGGAAAGAATGGGAATTGTGTTGGAGTAACCCAGAAAAACCATTTGGCCAGCATCTATGGGTTTACCATAACTGATGGCAAATTCTCCCAAGCCATTTGGAAAAGGAAGAAAGCAGATTAACTGTAGGATGCTCTTGGTTCCCTTCTGCTCATGTGCAAGCATCTTTGAGGAGTATGTCTCCATGCTTCATTATTGAATTAGTAAATAGGGAGTGGGAGTTGTGTTCTGTGTTTGGATAGTTATTTTTCTTTACATTTTATTCACTTACAGAATTCAAAACCATGGCTGCTATAATTATACAGGAGGATGTGTCCTCTCCATCCTTCTCCAATAGCTTCCTTGTGATTCCTTCCTCTAGATGAGAGGCCAAATGAGACCTAGCTCTCTTCAGTCCTAGGGAACTGATTCTACTGCAGTCATTATAAGCCAGCAATTAACAAGTTAAATAGAAACACCATAAATCCTGGCTTGAATCATTATGTGAGCCCCTCTGAAGCTCAGAATCATGAGTGGGAAGTATGTGCTCACTTAGAATTCAATTTCTGCCCTTCTCAAAACATGCCTCACCAATAAATCAAATTATTATTGCCTTGCAGTGAATCTCACAAACAATGCACTTGGCTGCCTGGTCCACCCACACTAAGTGAAAGAATATGTACATTTTAATTACCAGATTATTTCAATGTTGCACAAACACTGTTTCATATTAAATATTTTTACAAACCAATGATATTCAATAATGAGTGCTTGATATTTTTTCCCTGGCTATTAATGTCTGTAATTAGTATCTTTAAGAAACCTTGATATTACATGTCATGCCAGTCTCCTCTAAGTAAGGTCACTGTGGGAGTGGGATATTATTTCTCCTGTCATTCCTTGACTAATGTTTTCATCATCTGTATAAAATATCTGCTGAGTAAATTTTTCAAGGTGAAATCATATAATATCTCTTGAATTTTTAAAATGCAGCTGGGGAGAAAGGCTTCATGTCACCCTGTTTCCAAAACCACTTCTGCTCCATATGTTTAGTTGCAAATTTTATAAACTTCTTTAAAATGACATAACTTTGTAAATGTTTTAGGAGCAGTGCAGAAACTGTGCCTCTTGCTCTGTAAATCCAAGTTCAGAATCTCTCAAGTGCATATGTTATAAAATGACTTGACACCTGAGGTGTTTGTGTAGGCACACGGTGGAGCTTTCTCCTGTGCAGCATTCAGTAGTCACTGCTTTGCAGTGGCCTCCTGAACAGGCCTGGGGCAGGACAGACATGGCAAGGGCTCTGTGCTTTGAGGTGTTGGAGGCTGTGGTGTTGGCTTGTCCTGCAGACAGGGAGGGAGCAGAGTTCAAGAGGAAGTGGCAAGGAATGGGTTGTGCCACTTCTCTTTTGGTGTAGGTCCTACAGCTGTGGCCCAAATTAGGACAGGCCTGTCAGTGCTTTGGTTTGTGCTAGTGCTGGTTGTGCTGATCCACAGGAGAGCTGCCACCAGCTCCCAGGTGCCTCCTGCTTTCCCTGCAGCTGCAGTGCTGGAGAGGAGCTGAGAAATGACCACTGGATTGAGCTTGTGTCTGTTTTTGCAAGTGTTGGCTCTGGACAGTGTACGGCCTTTTACATATCTGGCCTTTGGTGAGATGAGAAGGGTTGGTGGGGTTCAGCTGCAGATATACTGGCTGTCACAGTGCGTATTGTCCTGCTGTCATGTTTATTTATTTTCTGGAAACACCTGTGGGGCTGGAATACAGGTAGGAGGGCAAGAAGATGGTCTCCAGCCTAGGTCCCTTAGGGGTTATGCTTGGATTTGCAACACATCAGTCATGCTGCTGGGAATACCAGCTGCTTTCAGTGCATTTTGCGAAAGAGAGGAGTGAGATGCCACTAAAACCTGAGACACCACTTGTTCTGAACAAATAGGTGTCAAGGAGGCTCGTTCTGAGGGATGCTAGTCACCTCGTGGCAACAGAGCACAGCAGTGTGTGTGTTCCTGTACCTCAGGGTTGAATTACACATCTTTGTTTCTCAGAGGGATGAAGTAATGGTTCAAGCTCTAGGACAAAGTTTATTGATTTCCCTCCTTGGTCTGAGACAAGCTTCCTTCTGGCTTTAAGCAAGCTGTGCATTTTGAATTTTAAATTAGCAAATGCTTCCTCGCTTTTACTCATCATGCCTGATGCTCTGCATAAGTGGGAGCAACCTGAAGAATATAGGGTGTGCTGCTGCTATTGTTCAGACTACAGGGTGGGTACCCAAGCTTTTCAAGCAGGAGGATTTGCTCCCTGCTGCATTGGTTATGAAACCCCTCTTTGCCTTAAGGCGGGCCTGGCTGGTGTACCTCTGGCTTTCCATTTTCCAGGTTCTCTTCCAAGCAAATTCCTAATAAAGCTTTTTGATTCAGTAGCAAGAAGTGGACCTTCAATTCCTTGGAGGAAGGAGCCTGCAGGTGCAGCCCACTTTGATGTGGTGGCAGGGGGGAAAGTGCTGATGGACAGTGGGAATGTGAAGCTGTGGTGTTGCTGCAGAGGATTGCAGTAGTCAGCAGACTATGTGTGGATCGGAATTCTGGTAGGGAGAGCCCCTGGGAGTTGGAAGGAGACACCCAGGACCTGATGGGAATAGCAGATTGTTGGACTTTGCAAGCTTCTGTTGCTGTTCTTCTGTAATATAGAAAGGCCATCACTCTTTAACGTGCTTCTGAGCAGGAACATTGTGTCTTGGGACTGTGTGGAAGACTCTGGGAGGAAACAGGCATGCAAGGAGAAATTCCAAGATGCCCCTTGAGCTTAAGCATGAGAAAATTTGAGTGGATTAAGGTCAGTAGTGAAGAAGGTTTAAGACAAACTGTGGTTTGGGTGGAATGGGCTGGGAGTCTCTGGTAGGGCAACTCCTCTCACCTTCTTACTGTCTGAGGTGGCCTTCTCATCACTGCCTCAGACCAGGGCTTTCTTCATTCCCCTTTAAAGCACCTGAAATGTGGCAGCCATGAGTGTGTCTTGTAAAACACAATGTTTGCAGAGCACATCGGACCCAAAGGGCTGTGCAAGTGCTAATCTTGGAAAACATCCTCATTAATGGTAACATAACACCAGAAAGTCAGCAAGAACTGTATGGGCTTTCTTTCTAACATGTGCTTGGACCACCCAGTGAACAGTATATTGATCTGCATTCACCCTTTGTATGGATGATGCAGAAACTATCCCAGCTGGTTTCTTGTATGTTCTGGAACTGGACAAGACACAAAACAACCTACTGAGCAGATTACTTTAGTTGAACAAACTTTTCTAAGTGAAGCTGGCCTAAAATGTGAATGTACTGGAGGATAAGCTCTTTATGATCTCTTCTGGCTTACTGGAAGATGATTATATGCAAGGAAAACTACAGCAGAATTCTTGTGTATTGGGAGGGCAGAATTAAAATAACCAGCGCATTGATAGCTAAGAAAACTGTGTCTTGTGAAGTGCACAGACAGGGCTGCCTGTTTGGCGTGTTTCCTCTGAGCGTGGGAAGAGTGTGTTTGTGTGTGTGTGTACACATGTCTGCATGTGGAGGTGGCAGTAAAGTTGCTGACTTGTTGCTGACATGGGATTCTTTTCTCCACAGCACTTCTTTGTACATGTCACTGCAATGTTCTGCATGGACTCTCAACAGCATTGTCTAATCAGCCTTTTTTATTTCCTCCTCCTCTCTGCCACTCCTCCAGTCAGCATATGCCGTGTCAGTGCTCAAAGAGTGTGCTAAACTGCGACCTACAGATCCCACCGTTCCTCTGCTGGCTGCCAAGGTCTGCATTGGGTCACTGCACTGGGTAAGCAAGCTGATGCAATTCCTATTATGTAACGGATTAGGTGCTGCAGTGACAGTGCCACAGTGTAGTTGCAGTGGGGAGAAAGGGAATCCCTGTTAAAATCATACACACATGTGTGCCCTTTATAAAAAATGAAAATCCCTGCAAGAAATTTTGTAGTGAGTCATTAAAATGTATTTTACTGGCACACTGAAGAAAGGAGGAGGGGAGAAAGCCGTAACAGCCATTCTGAGGACTGCTGCTTCAACTGAGTGTCACATTGAATCAGCCACTCTTGTAGCCCCTGCAGGACACAAGTTAATAGTTATAAGTGGACGGTTAGATAGTTCAGGTCTGCTGGACAACTCAGTCCTTTGTTCTTGAAGTTGCTGTGTCAATGTTTTGTGTTCTGGATGTGTTAATGTACGCCCCAGAAGCAGAGTGGGAGTGGAAGTTGTGCCCATGAAATTCTGATTATCCAAAGGAACAGAAACATCTGTCACTCTTTCTCTCCTTGGTTTAATTAACTGAATGGCAGCCTGCTGTTCTCACCTGTCCTCACCACGAGGTGTCCCTGCAGTCAGTGAAGGATTACAATTGCTGAACAGAAGTAAAACAAGATGCAAGAAAACATGAAAGAAAGTGCCAGAATAATCTGCACAGATCTTGGAGAAAAGTTGTAGAAGCCAATTTGCTGTTGTTTTGTTCCCTTACCCCACCTGCCCACCTTCTA
Source organism: Calcarius lapponicus (assembly GCA_039654755.1). Lineage (NCBI taxonomy): Eukaryota > Metazoa > Chordata > Aves > Passeriformes > Fringillidae > Calcarius > Calcarius lapponicus. The sequence continues at coordinate 71,334,816 of CM077465.1, read as the reverse complement.
CATCCCTGTCTGATGAAAGCTGCTGTTCAGCTAAACTTGAGGTATATCAGTTTACACCACCATCAGGGAGGGTGTCTGGTTGTGTATGCTTTTGAATGAACTACACTGTTCAAACTATAATGGTTAAGCTTATATGTGAGTCAGCAAAAGCTGGGCAGCATCTTTTTCTAGGAAAAAATCTTCAAGTCTGAGGACCTTCAGGAAATCCTTGCTGAACTACCCAACCTACTTCTGCTCTACATTTGGAGCAATTTAACTCTCTTGTACCCACAACTCAGTCTCTAAATTTTGAAGGCTGGAAGTCATTCAGTGATACCTAAAAAGATTCACAGTGAATGTTATTTTTTAAAATAAAGTAAATAAGATTTTTTTTATTCTTAGAGGTGTTGAAACAGTGTGAAAGTTAGGCATTACAGCTGTGTTGAATGCTGTTCTTAGTATGTCTGATGAAGTTTTCAATGCACAACTAGCATATAAAAATACCTTGTTACTTTGAAAAGACAATGAGACACTAATTCAATTCCAGCTTGGGCAATCCAGTATGTCCAGACTTCTCATACATGACAGAGCTGATAAAACAACTGGCTAATCCGAAAAAGTAGCAAAGGCAAGGGAAGAAGGGAAAAATGAGCTGGTTTTGATTATTTCAAAACAAGAGGTTTTTTTTCTTCAATGTACTGCTTTTTTATTGTGTGAAATGCTTTTCAATGTTATTCAAACAGACCCTGGCTCAAAACTGGAGGTATTATGAAATAAAATCATGATTTCACAAGAGGGCAATTTTAGTGCAGTTATCTAGAGCACAGCCTTATGAACTAAAACCAAATTAAAAATATTCCCTCTCCCATTCCTTTCAGTCCTTTCAGTGGCCTATACTTTACCCTCATAGCAAACTTGATGATGGTATAGAAGGGTTTTAATTGAGGGGAGTCTGAGGGAAATCTGATCATCTTTTAAAAGAACTGAAATGATAGGTTCCCACATCTCTTAGTCAAAGGGGTGCTTTTGATATTACTGCCAGACTCCTGTGCCTAATAAAGACCTTCCTGCTTAGCAGAGCTGTTTTTCTAAATGTCATCCTTACAGTAATTATTTGCATTTAAATTGCATGGCAATCAAATCAGAATTGAATAATTTAAACTGGAAGTTAACAGGCTGATCAATGCCAGTATAAATAGAAAGGAAGATAGACATGGGACAGGAACAGTCTAATGGACAAATATTAGCAGTTACAAATATTCAAATACATCTTCCTTTTCAGAACATATAAAATATGATTAATTTTTCAATTAGGAAATATATCTGTGTACTTGATTGCTGGCTAGGCAGGAAAAGGGTGAAATCAGATCACCATTTATCCAAATGAAACAGCTAATTTATATCCTGTATCTGTCTACTGTGTGGTGCAGTATTGTAGCCAGTTTGTTTATAGCCTGTGGGCAAGCAGTACTTTAGTCTTCTTTCAGCTACTGGCAATACAAAAAACCAACCCAAAATACAACATTTATGCAGATGGATAATTACAGAATGTCATGAGAAGCACAGAACAGTTTCTTTCATGATTAATCTAGTGATCACTTAAGTCATTTTGCTGGCTTTGTACATGGTGTCTCAGCACACTTTAAGAGCAGGGAAAACAGAAAATTAATTGAAATGTACTATAATGATTTACAACATTGAGGATGTTCTGATCACATCTATGAAATAATCTCTTAGTGCAGAACAAATCAAAGTGAAAATGTGGCTGCATTCATACAGTGCCATGCAAATCAATATGTAGCAGAGCCTGATGCAGAAAAGAGCTGAGCCTCCCCCAGCCTCTGTTGTGGCAGTATGACTAGATCATTAACTGATGTAAGTTGGCAGTACTCTGCTGGCATGTTAGGGGTACCCTGCTGGCTTACATCAGATGATCTGCCCCATCAACTGCTAGCTTCTAGGATTGGGCCTGCAGTAAACCACTGAGTGGTATAAGCAGTGTTTTGGCTACATTTTCAGAAATTACATTTTAGAGGTAATAAAAAAAAATCCACTGTAAACAATAAATCAATACTTCATTAATTCTAAAGCTTAAGCGAGTAGACTTGGAGGACCAGAAAAGCTTCGAAATGAATGCACATATGTAAACCACATTTGTATGGTCAGAATGCAATCAAGCCTCTACAGCAAAGTTGGAACTTCTGTATTGTATCTAAACTATTACACAGGTGTTTTAAGTATTTTTTGTAGTAGGCTCAGAATTACTTTTGAGGCAACCTGCTGCTAAGCCTTCCAGCTTGCTGGGGTTTCCGCACAGCAGTTTGCTGGACTTGCACATGGATGATTCTATCAAGCAAACACAAAGCCCATTTGTGTTTAGCTAGCTGTCCTTTAGCTTTCCAGAATGCACTGTGAAGTCTTTGACTATTGTAGGTCAGAGTATTGTTTTAAATTTCCATAGAAGAGTTGAGGTAGCTTGGACTGGAATATGTCCATACTGAGGTTGCTTTGCCTTGCTCCACTACAAATTCAGAGTTCTGCTCACTAAAAGGCTTGCTGCAATTTTCTCTTTCACTCAGCCTTCTCTGGCATGGTCTCAGCTGAATGCTCACTTGTCTGTTTTGGCAATGACTTTGAGTTGCAGTATGAGTTGTTGTTTTTTTAATATTTTAATAGTACAGTTCTGTTAATTTCAGTACTAATCTAGGTTCTCCAGGATGCTGTTATGGCAGGTATTGTGAAAATACTGAAAATGGAACTTCTTCCTACAGACAAGCATTAAATACTGAATTTCTCCATTTTTGGGAGCCATGTTTGAGGTATTCATTGTTACCCTGATGCTTTCTTTTGCCTTTTACTCAATTGATTTCAATGGAGGCATGTTGAAAATATTGTAAATACACATAGAGCAAAATGACTGAAGTCCTAGGATAGGCTTGAGTCTTCTAGAACTCTGCTGTGACAAAAAGCAGGAAGACATGAGGCATGTTTATAATTTTAATTGCTCCACAGTTGATATAATAGCAATAGTGGTGGTGTGCTAAACTTGTGTAGCATCAAATGATGCCTGTATTATCAGCTAATACAAGCTTTTCAAAGGACTTTGTCCCATGGCAAAGGCTGCAGCACAGGATGGTGCTGTACCTCATATTTCCCTCATTTCCTTAAACTAGTATGCACATCCAAGTGCTCTACTGCAGCACTTTGCTGTGAAGACAGAGATCAATCAGGGAAAGGGAGAAGTGGTGTTGGGCCAGGGCAGACTGTGCATGGAGTCATAAAAACTTAGTGGGACATGCCATGAGGTCGGGACGTCATGGTGTGTGTGTGTGTCAGGGGGGTTGGCAGCATGTAGATCTAGAGCTGCGTACTCCTGAGGTAACAGTTTACCATTCATTACTTTCACAGAGCACTTCATCAGAGGCTGCTTCTCTCCCTTTCTGTCTGTTGTTGACCCTGCCACTGTAGATAATAAATGCTGTGCATGTGCTGGTACCCAGTCACTTAGGAGCCCTGGAGTCACCTGGAAATGCTTAGGTCATGGTGCAGTATGAATAATATTAAAAGATGAAATCTAGTCCCATTACTGGAGTTACTCTGCCTGCTGACAGACATCTGAGAGGATCAGCATCACCAGAGTGTGAGCTGCTGAGAAAGCAGGGAAGGGCAAGGAGCTGCTAGGTATTTCTTCTGTCTTTTAAAAGACATTCTTGATTACATCACCACTGCTGTTCTGGGGCAATCCCATGGATTTTAGACATTAAAAATGACCAATAATTTTGTCTTCAATACATTGCCTTTGTGAACAAACCACTTTAGCTACAGTGGAGGAAAGGCCTGAGTATTCCTAAGTGCTGGGGGCTGAGTTTACACAGACTAAATTGGTAGGCTTAACAATGGTGACACAGAGAGCAAATGCTGACTAGATCAGCAATAGAAAGCACAGGATTTTTTTCTGACATACATAACATGATTGTCTTTGTGTGCTGTAAACAGCTGTGGGACAAAACCTTTTCATTAGACTATGCCTTATGGACTACTTTCTTCCTATGCATTTTTCTTCTTATTCTCATTTCACTATATTTATATTCTTCTCTTGGAATTAGTCTCTATAGCTACAACCCAGTGTAATTAAAATGCTAAGAAGGGGTCGATTCAACTAGTTAACATCACGTGTAATTTTGTATACGCACCCATTCTGTAGGATTTTGATCTCTTAAGTGCTTGGGTATAGTTCAGTGTCATGGGTGTCCAAATTCACCTGCTTCATTAACCTTGCCTGCTGTCCTAAGTCCAGTGTCATTTGATGTCTTTCCTGCCTCTTCCTTGGTGTGCTCCTCTTTTTTGGCACAATAAAATGCTGTTTTCGTCCTGCTGTACATCATTGATTTGTTTGTCCTTAGTTACTCTAAATGTGTGCTGGTGAGAAGTGCAATTTCTACTTAGTCCTGCAAGCTGTTGATTCAGTGGGGTAGGGCTTGAGCTTTTCTAAAAACAATCTGGGTGGCAGTTGGACACCAGCTGGGTGGCATTAGGCCAGGGGACAGCACCTGCTGTTCTCCACTCCCTTGTCAGTATGCCTCCGGGCTTGGCTTGAGCACACACCAAAACCTGTGGCCAAATAACAGTGGTGGCTGGAACAACTACTCTCTGTACCAGGGGAAACATCCCTCAGGGTAGCACAGCTAGCAACTGTTCTTTTTCTTTCAAATATGAAGGAGGAAGTGAAAGGGGGAAAAAAGCCCAACCAGCCCCAGAGCATTACCATCTCATTGGTGTCAGTTCACAGTTTGGCAGCCTGTCTCTCTCCAGGTGCCAGGTGTTTGCTTTCTGGTGTGATAGAGGGGTTGCTGAGCTGGTGGTTCCAGGTGCCTCCTGATACTTTATATACCTGGAGTTCAAAATGCAGAAAATTCTTCTTGGGTTGTTTTTCCCCCATGTTGTCTTTCTTCCATGCAAGTTTTGGAGGCAACAGCTTCTCCCTGCAGCCTGGAACGCTGCCTTTCTCTCCATCAGCTTTTCAGTGCAAAGTATGTAGGAAAATGTTAGAACAGTAAGGGCCAGATTGGAGGGAGGGCTTTGAGACTTCATTTTTTGTTGCTTCTAAGGTAACAACATGGTAGGCCTTCCTTCTTCCCTTTCTCATCTCCACAGTAGAGACTGAAGACACCCTGTAGCCTTAAGGAGCCCCACAGACACAGCTTTACTGGCAGATCACAGCTCAGGCTCACTACTGGTCCCTCATCGGGTGCACGGAGAGGGAGCTTTTATCCAGACTGCAGTCTTGGTGGTCCTTGCAGTTTAGTTGGTTACCCCAAGGGTGTCCCAGGGGTGTTGTTCCTGTTTCAGGTAGTACTTTCCAGATTCACAGTTGACTAGGCCATCTGCAAGACTGATGCACTGGAGAGTTGAAACCTCACAGTGGGTGATGTGAGTGAAAGGTTTGGCTTTTCACACTTGCCCAGAATGACTGAAGAGTAGGAGAATGGTAGAAGAAGGGGCAGATGGCTGCCACAGCAGGGCTGGCAGAAGTGTCTGAGTGCTGTAAGAAGGAAAAGTAAATGTTCTCATAAACAGAACCAGCTGTGCTGGAGTTTGTGAGGCCACTTATTTTCAAAACAGACTTCAGCTGACCCAGGTTTGCGTTCATAAGAATCTTTGTGGCTGGTCAAAGTGCCATTAGTGTTTAGTGTGAATAAATGTTCACAAGAATGTGCTAGAAGTGCTCTTTCAGCCACTCTGAAAACTTATGGTTTTAATTATTCATTCATTAGATTAATCTGATACTGACAGGTGGCCCTGGGTAACTGGCAGGCAGGAAGGCTGAATGGTGCAGTATATATATATTTATATATATTTTTTTAAATATATATATATATTTATTTATGCAGTATAGGTATTTCCAGTCAGAAACTGGAATTACCATCAGGTGACCAAAGAAACAATGCAACAAAATCTCTCCAATTTTACATGTCTTCATTTTAGCTTTGAACTTGTCATTCAGTCTTTTTTTCCATACACTCTACCCACCCATGCTCTTGTTCATTAGTCATTAGAATACCTTGTAGAGCTCTTTTCTTCATCTAATGGAGACTTCTTGGATGAAAATGTGTGTAGGGAGAAGAGGAGAAACAATGAAGAAAGATTGTTTTTTGCCACCATGTTTATGGTGGCAGAAAGGTGCATATTGAATTTTCAAGCTGCAGAGATTTCATGTCTTATATTGTAAAGTTTCTGAGAGATGAAGAATTTGGTTATAATATCAGAGGGTTTCTGTTGTCCATTTGTGGTTTTTGTTTTTGGGTTTTTTCTATATGGCAAGTCACGGCCCACTTCTTCATTGTCCTAGGCTCTGGTCCAGGACACATTTCAGTATGTGGCAGGGAAGCTGCTAGGGCTACTGACAGATTAAGAAATCTGAAGCAAATCTCAGTCTTCCTGATGTGGTCAGAATTTAAGGGTGTTATCTCAACATTGCTGAAGTAGGTGGGACTATTTGGTAGGTTTTGGATTACACCCTCAAAGACAGGCCTTGCAGTTTAGTTGGCAAGTCCCAATATTCTGCAGGAGGTGTTCCTGTGTCACTTAGCTGTCACTTCCACAGTCACTGCTGATGGGGCAATGAGCAGCACTACTGCTTTCAGGAAAGGGTTTGGTGGTAACAAATGCATTGATCGTTGGACTGACTGATCTGAGATTTCAGAAATTGGGGAATAATTGTTCTACATATAGTTTGAATCCTGTGGCCTCAGGTCGTTGCACCAGTGGGAAGAAATCCAAGCAGTGAAGATTTGCTTCTTCACTTGTGGTTTTCAGCCTTTCTTCGGGTTTATGTTAAAAGTAATTTTCTTCTAATGTTTGATATCATCTAATAAATCCAGGTGGTTTGTTTATGAAGCCATTCGTTAATGTTGTCACCTGAATGTTTTCAAGTGATGGGATTAGGAGGATCATTGACAAGATGCTACATCAAGTCAAGTAGATTTTGTTCGTAGGTAGTGTATTAACAGATCACTGCAGAAGGCAAATTTCTTGTCTGAGAGTGCATTTTAATTCCAGGTTGTTATGGGTGAGTCATTTTAGATGTTAAGGAGCCATGAGGTGCTGAAGTCTGACAATGCTGAGTAAAAAGAGGGCACGCATCCACAGTACTTGTGTCTAAACTAGGTGGATTTCCAAGAAAAAAGTACTTTTTTTCCAAGAAAAAAAGTACTCTCAAAATTAAACAACCCCATCCCATAAAGTCAGTTGTGATGTAATGAAAGTTTCCAAAGGGAGGATTTGTCAGATAGTGTAATGGTGTCTACTTCTTGATTAGGGATGACTCTGATTATGGATGACAGGATCTGTATACTGTCTTGTACAGAAATGAGATCTTCCTGTAGGCTCTGTCTTTCAGGCATTACTTACAAGTTTTGCCAGTGTCTCCCCAATCTACACCTTTCAATGAATATACAGTGTACAGGTCTTTGCCTTTTCTACTTAAAACAGGTGAGTGATATTAATGAGAGTTTAAAGTCAGAAATGAGAAACACTCCATTCTGTAATAATATTTAACTTACTCTTTTTTTAAATTGCCAGTAACTCAGATTTTACAGATGCTGATAGATATGTTTTGAAAGGAAGGCTGTGGAGGGCAGTCTATGATGTAGTGGAAGAGACCAGCTTACATATTTCACCACTTTGGAGGCTGATCCTGAGAGATTGTGACTGGTCTCTCCTCCAATTTCTATCTATAATACAAAATGCATTTTCAAGGAAATTGTGTCTTTGCAAAAGATGCAGAAAGTGGTTAGTGCAGCCAGAGCTGCCAAGGTAGTGTGTTAGTTCAGATCAAAATTTGCGTCCTGAAATTTCTGCGTCCTTGTGTCAGTAGAACTTCAAGCAGCAGCTGAGAGCTTTCAGGGAAGTCAGTGGTTTCTTGTTTTATTCTAATGTTTGAAAAGAAAGTAAAATTTGCTGAGGTTTGACAAAATCAGACAGCAAAACTGAATGGTTTTCTTTTGAAGGAAGAAATTTGTTAGACCTTTCAATGCCCTACTAGGATGTCATATAAGTAGTGCAGCTGATCCAGCATTTGCATTTTAGGCTGCATGATTGAAATGTGCCTGAAGGAAGCTATAAAATAAGATAGTGTCCTTGATTAATCTTAAACATCCGGAAAGAGTTTGGGGTGCAAAACGCAAACTTTTCTTAAAACTGTGCATGTGCACCAAGGTCTGCTAATCTGACCTTCTACATTCTCCTTTTATGTGTGTTCACTGGGATCACTGAAAGCCCTTGTGTGAATGAATGGCTCTCAGATCACTTGCAGGTAAGGCTAATGGTGAATTTTATTGGAGCAAATATAGCGGAGATGCCTATAAATCTCAACCTACCTCTTTTGCAGCTGGAAGAAGGAGAACACTTTGCTAAAATGGTGATAGACCTGGGTGAAGATGCTGGAGAGTCCCTAGCAAAGGGTTACCTGGCACTGGGCCTGACATACAGCCTTCAAGCTACTGATGGTGAGTTACTTCTTTGTCAAGTGTGTTATATGGAGAGCATTTGTTCAAAGTCTTCAGTGCAAGCAATGGGAATTTATTAGAAAATCTGCCTTCAGTGCTGACCAGACATGAAAAGCAATCAGATCACAAGATAAATGGGAACTGTTCACATGCTCAGAGAGTTTCTTCTGTGGTAATAGAAGTGAAGTTACTAGGTAAAGGAAGAAATGCAGGTCATTATTTAGGGGGTGATAATCTGAGTGTAGCTGACAATGCTTGGTGTGTTTTACTTGAATATTTGTAATACATTTTTTTCACTTAATTTACACAACAAAAATTCAAACTTTCCATCTGTTTTCATATTTTTGTCACCCACTCATAAATCATAAAGAAATACAATCCAAGAACTGGAGTCAGAAATGCCTCACTTCAGTTCCTGGCATGATTCTGATTCCCCACAGAGATTCAACCTCTCTGTGATGTCGTTTCTTTTACTTAGAAGTAAACAAGATGAAAATATCTACCTCACTGGTACATGTGGATATTGACTAGAAACAGACCACTGAATGTAAGAAGTATTTTATTTTAACACTGCTTACTTGGATCTTGAATGAGTGGACAAGGGGCTCCTGCAGATTTGGTGCTTTGTAGTTAGAAGGGCTGGAAGTGTTTGGGAGAGTTCTAGCTCTGACCTTCATCAAGCTCACAGGTGGGAACAATCTTTGTTTATTCTGTGACTTCTAATATGCATAGAACATATGTTCTAACACATTTTCTGAGCTGGTTTGTTTCCTAATCATTTTGGCAGTCCTGCCCTCATGCAATAGCTTTTCTGTCATTGAGGTTCCATAGAAACAAACCAACTTCTTCAAAGTTGATTCAGCAAAGAAGCCTGAATCAAAGCTAAAATTACTCTATCATGCTATCATGGAATATGCAGGCCTTGCAACTTATACCAGAATTCTGCAAGGCATGTGTTTGAGAAAGTGTTCTTGTGCTCTTTAGTAGCACAAGTTGGTGTAGTTTTTCAGCCAACCATATCTGATCAGCTGTTCTGAGAACTGCTTTTCGTCATGGAGGCTTGCAGGCACTGCAGCTCTCTCCAGTTCTCCATTTCTCTGCCTCAGAGTAGTTCTCCCTAGAAAGTTTGAGTCAGAAAGTATGTCCTTCCTAGCCTGAACTTTGTCTTACATATATATTTTAAGTCCACTAGGAATAGAGTTCTACTTAACAGCCTAGTTTTTAAGGCATTTTGCCTAGACGTCGTTTAAACTGTTGTAAAGCTATACAAGATCCCATAGACTATTTTCAGGGATAGAAGGTTTTCTATGTCAGCCCCTTATGATCTCTTTGTAAACTTCAGTATGAAAAGAAGGTGGTTTCTAAAGAATGGAGAGGCATGTACTGTACTCTAGCTCTAAAAATATTTTGGTGCAGCAAAATGTGATTTGGAAACTTTTTCTGGAAACCTCCTGAGTTTTCAAGAGACTAGTTCAATATTGTTTCCTTTTTAATGTAAAACAAACAGTCTTCACAGCAGCTGCCTTGGATTATTTTCAGATTAACCTCTGATTTGTGTTTTGAAACAGTGGAATATATCTGCCTTCTCACTGTATCTCTAGCCTTTAAGACAACAGGACAAGTCACTCAGTTATTGGAGGGAGGTAGGAAGAGTATATTTCCATTTTGCAGATTATATTTTAATAAAATGGATTAAGTCCTTCAAAAGCATACATATGATGGTCATGAATATGGAACTGTGTTTCACTAGAAAATGTCAAATTTGCACTAGGAAGACATTTTTCATTAGCATTGTTAAAAAATAGCATATGACGGTGAGGAAGCAAAGCTAGAACATGCTGAAAGACAGCAGTTCTGTGATGTAATCCTGCCTCGTGTTGTCAGTCTTATTTATCATTGTATTTATACCAGTTCTTACTGACATATGCAGACAAGTCAAACATCTATGTGTGTGTATATATGAGATTCTTGTAATTTTCTAGTTGAGATGACTTTCAGTCAATCAGTATTTTCAATGGTAGCTAAGTGTTTCAGAGACATTTGACCAATTGCCTTCTAAAGCTTTCAGCCTTCCATCCAAGTTAGACTTTCTTATTTAATATAACCTCCTAGTAATTATTTCTCTTCCTGTGTGACAAAGGCTCTGAGGAGTTGTATTAAAGCCTTTTCTTTGTGATTTGCAAAAAGCTCTATAGGAAGTAAGATTTCCTGAAACTTATGCTGGAAAGCTTCCTTATTCTTAATGTTTAATTACATGTTTCTTGAAATAAGTCTCATTGAAGTAGCTGAAAGATGTGTCCTCAGAGGAAGTCATTGACACTTTTACACTTTTGCCTCAGTCTTAGAAGCCCAAGCCTCCTATGCACAGTTAATGTCCATTTTCTGCAGATCAGTTTCCAATGTCAGTTGTCAATGCCAACAGCAAACCATTCCTCTTCCTCCCATACTTCCAGTTTTGACATAAGCTGTATTGTCAACTTTTCCTCCCTTAGGTCTGGTGAAGAATTCACTGAAGACAGGGAAAGGTGACATGAATTTACCAAAGGTTAAAGAGGAAAGACTAGGTTGAGAATGTATTGCGAAATACAAGTGCTCTTCTTACCTCACTTTACCACCTCACAAATTGTGAAATCTTTGTAGATGTAACAGTCCCTCATTCTTTTTTCAGAGATGAGTAGATGAGTGTGCTGTATCTCTGTTTTCATTTAGAATTTTGGTAGAAGGTCATGGATGAGGGACTGAATCAGAAACTCATTCTGTGAGTCCTTGTGGATTTTACCATCAGGGTACTGACAGCACTGGTTAATGTTAAGCTGCCCCCCCCCCCCCCCCCCTGCAATTTGTTCACTAAGAAGTGAATAAATTATTAGTGAACAAACTCAATCTTTGCTTTTGGAAATAACAGTGCATGCAATCTTTAATTATAATTCTGAGTGCTAAAACTGTATGTTATGCCATATTAGATGTCTTAACACAAGGGAATAGTTTCTGAAACTCAGTCATATTTGCAGAAGGGTGCATCCATGCCAGTGTTTTAGTTTGGATCAGAAATTAATTTATGAAGTCCATTTATCTGTCATCCCCTCTTCTTACATTCTGAGTCACATACAGGAACAGTTTTGCACATTACAAACTGAATCCTTTCCCACAAAACAAATGTTTTACATAAATAGACCTGACTCTGCTTCAGCTGCTAATGGGTGCTCAATCCATTGGACAAGATTAGAACTAGATTCCTGTCCCCATGTTTGTAGAGTTGATTCTGATCCTTGGCACTGTGTTTCATTCCATGCATTCACTACTCCTGCTGTGCTCTAACTGCTTTTCTTAAGACAGAGCTTGTCCTCCTTTGTTTTTAAATGTGATCCAGAGCTTTTTATTTAGGTACAAAATACTGCTGAAGAACCTGTTGAATTTTAGGAAGGCTGAAGCTGCTTTAAAAACCCAGATTGCTTCAGAAATTAAATCTTGGGCTGCTCAAGTGATCTTTGCAGAAGTATTGTGTCTTATGGGTTTCAGAAACCCCCCGTGCCATTCTCCCATTGGTCAGACTGCTTTTGGAGCTTATTTTAATCTTAGTAATAAGTAATATTTTGTTTTAGTTGGTGGAACTGCAGCAGCCATGCTCACAGGAAGTAAAGTTGGGTAGGGACTGAAGAATTCTTTGGTACCCCTGACCTGGGAGAATGGAGCACAAATTTTAAAAGTTTAATCAGACCCACCAGGTTCTGTTTCCCTAGTGCAGACTTTTCTTTGTCTGAAGTGAGAGCTTCTCAGTGATACAGTGGGTTGCAGATTTCTTTGAATAATTCCGGGGTAGGGCATCTGCAACATCTTTGGGCAGCCTTTTTCAGAGTCTTGCCACCCTCCTAGTAAAGAATTTCTTCCTGTATATAATCTAAATCTTCCCTCTTCTAGCTTAAAACCATTACCCTTTGTCCTGTCTTTATAGGACCTGGTAAAAAAATAACTCTGTCTTTCTTTAAAACCCCCGTGAACTATTAATAGGGCCTCCCTTGACCCTTCTCCAGACTGAAAAATGACAACTCTCTCAACTTTTCTGTATAGGAGACATCTTCCAGCCCTCCAGCCATTTTCATGGCCCTTTTTTGGATTTGTTCCAATGGAACCATGTCTTCTGTTGTGGAATGCCAAGCTGCACACAGCATTCCAACTTTGTGGTAGCTGAAGGTGCAATCCATATTGTGGGAGGTGGGAGTCACATGCTGTTTCCCAGTAATGCAGAGGCAAAGCTGGCTGGTTGTAATCACATCATTTCCCCAACATATTTTGTGTTCTTTCTGACTACAAACTGAACATTAGTCAAATGTCTTAACAGGTGGAAGCTCGAAGTTCTAGCTTTTTCATTTGGTGTTTAATTTGAGGGACAAATGGTAACATTTCTTTCAGTCATTCTTATTGTGTGACATCTTCAGAATTGCTCTGTAACTTAAAGAATAGTAGTTTCCATAAGAAACAGAATGTCAGATTTTTTTCTGTAGGGATGTTTATAGGTATGATCAAATCCTTTCCATTGTCTCCTCAAGCATTTTTGTTTACATCAATCTTGGTTCTTTAATTTTTTTTTCCAAATTTTTTTCCTTTGTTACCTTTATCCAGTAATTTGCAGCCTGATTTAAGGCTACTGAGAGTGATGTATTTTTAATAGATGCTGCATTTTATATGAAAGTCCATGTCTTTAAATTTTTTATTTAAAATACAAATTTTTGGGTAAGTTTTTTATCTTAGAGTAGGTTTTGTGGCCTAAGCAATTTCTGATCTTTATGATTAGGAAATCCTGAAGATTGCTGTTCCTCCCAAATGAACCTGATATTCTGAAGAACTATTGGAAGATGTAGAAATAAAAAAGGTCTGATCACTATAGCTACTGCAACAAATAATTTACTTACAAAATTTCACTCACTGGCATATTGTAGAATGCAAAGAAACTGGTTACCTTTGCAGGTCTTGCAGAAGAGCACATCTCTTTCCTTCTTAATAACTTTTAAGGATACTTGAATTTCACTGGTTTGGGTTTGAATTTCACTGGGTTTGTTGCATTATTATCCAACTACTTAGTTGCATTATTATCCAACTACTTATATACTAACTTTCTATTTTGGAGCATACACTGACGATGTCAGATACATTCATGGATTACTCATCACTTCCTTATGCTGTTGACCAATAGCTCTCCATTTCAGGATGGGCAGAACAAGGAACAACTGCTATGCAAAATCAGAAAACCTAAGAACCAGAACAAGACAGCCAATGCATTTCTAAAAACCATCACTAGGTTTCCAGATGTTTTGCATCTGAGAAAGCCATGTTCCTTTAAGCTCTTCCTCTGTTCTTGTTGAGCTTGATGATGATATCTTATGATACCCAAGTATAACAAGAGCTTGATTCTTCTCTTCCTTTTCTGGTTTTAGGTAGGAATTAATTTATACATTGATACACGTGTGTACTGGGCAGGATCCATTAGTCAAGCAATTAGAGGCATGGAAGAAGGGCATTAGTGGCTAATGCCACATCTGAAGTAACCTAGAAGTCTGTTGTGGTCTCAAAGATGGTGGTGTTTTGTCACAGAGCTGTAAGTTTGGCTGCTGGTGTTCCCTGTTCAGCCTGCAGCACCCTCCTATGAAGATGGTGGTGAATGTGTGCTTTCTGTACCCGAGTCAGAATGTCATTCAAGTTACTGCTTGTAGCATTTGCAGCAGTCTGGCTGAGGACCTGTTACCTTCTTGGTATCTAGTTAGTGTTTGACCCCTTCTCCCAGCCCCCTTCAGGGGCATATGTAAATAAAAAATGCTTCAGTATTTTGAACAAAGGACTAAATTCTCAAATTCATTTTTATTAAAGATTATTTTCATGTCAAAATGAGCACATGCACAAACACACAGAGATTTCCATAGTATTTATGCTCCCAGTTTGAATACTCTATGCATTTATTTATTTGATCTAAAACATTGAATTAAGGCTTAAATGGCATTGTATCTTATCCTACAGCTACTCTAAAGAGCACTCAAGATGAATTAAACAAGAAAGCACTTCAGTCTTTGGAGAGGTGAGTAGGAATTTTGCAGATACTTGCTTTGTGCATTTTTTTCATTAATTCAAAACAATTTTTCTTTTTATGTTTCTTTTTCCTCTGTGTAAGGTTCCCATGCTGGAAAGTTTGAAAACAGTTCATTACCTGCCATGAGATCTACAGTGCTGGTAGATGCAGCTTCCTCACATGATGCCAGCTGGCAGACGTGGAAAGCTAATTTTGTCTCAATTCCTGTGTGAAGCAGGCTTAAAATCCTATTTCTGTCATGGTGGGAAAGTACCTCCACCATCACGGTGCAGGCAGCTATGGGGTGACCTGGCACCAGGGCACCTAGGGGAGAGAATAATTGCTGTCCTAATGAGTGTTTACATCAGCTGTTGTTGGAAGAGGAGGTTCCAGAGCTAGCGGTACAAATCAGGCACTCGCTCACCATCCCTATATTTCTGGGGAAAACTGATACAGTGGCTCCACTCTGGAAACAACTGTGAATTACACTCTTGTGCAACTACACTTGAGACCTCAATTACAACTGCTTGATTTAAAACCCCTTTTTGTCCATTCTGTGGGGTGGAGCATTAAGGTGTGAGCGTCCTGACTCCGTTATGATTAAATTACACCACCCAAAATACACTGGGTGGTGTTCAGGCATATATTTACATTTGTACAATTACATTCACAATTTACAACCCCCTGTCAATGTAGATGCCCACAGACTATAGATAGCAATTAAATGGAGCTTATGTGGTCTAAGTCTTGGGCTGAAAGGTCTAATTCTGAGTTTATTGTGGTCATAATTACATAAGTGAAGAAAACTTGAGATCTTTGGTATCTCAAAGTACAGGTTTAACAATTTGAACAGTGTTAAAGAATCTTAGCTGTTTTGCTGATGCTGACCAAGCAGGAGCCCAGCATGTTTGTCTTACACTGGTTTTGTAGTGAGTGCAAAAACTGAAACCATAGATACAATCCATAAGGTATTTACCTTATGGAGATCTGAGAGAGAAAGCCATTTATTCATTCACTATTTGGATGAGGAGTGTACTTTTACTTTAAAGTCACACTAGTTTGTGGACTCCAGTGTTGTACATTAAATGCTGATCAATTTTAAGGAATTGTGGTGCTGCACTGCTTTTAAACTTCCTTGTTTTTTATCCTTTGACCTTTCCCATTGGCTGTGACTTGTTTTCATGGTATCTTAACTCTACCTAGGAGGCAGACAAGCTTCTAGCCAAACATTAGTTACTCAAACGTCAGCCAACAGGAATGTGACAGTGAGTTGATTAGTAGTGTTTTCTAAATGCCTAAGTTTGGTTTCTTCCTTTTGGTACCTTCCTTGTTTTTTGCCTTTTATTGAAGAGCCTGTATGATCTCTCAGGCTGTGGTTTGGCCTGTAGTCATCTCTGTAAGGGGTCTTTTCAGCTGGAAGATTGCACCAAATGTTTTTCTAACTCCTTCTGAGGAAAATGAGCAGCAAAGTAACAATCCTTTGTTTCTATCCAAAAGAAACCATTAATTTCATCTGCTGTACTCTTGTGAACTTTCTCCTGTTATTTATTGCTGGAGAAGCTACTGAAGGTTTTACAAGAGACACTTTGTAAAGAGGTGGCTCACCTGAGGGCAAAGCTGGGTTCTATCTTGTGCAGTTTTGTTGTTTGTTGCAATTTTTTGGGGGGTT
Source organism: Calcarius lapponicus (assembly GCA_039654755.1). Classification (NCBI taxonomy): domain Eukaryota; kingdom Metazoa; phylum Chordata; class Aves; order Passeriformes; family Fringillidae; genus Calcarius; species Calcarius lapponicus. The sequence continues at coordinate 71,318,603 of CM077465.1, read as the reverse complement.
GGGGATTTTTTTGGTGGGGGATTGTCGCTATTTGGGTTTGGGAGTTTTTTTGTGTTTTTGGAAGTTGAAGGAGAAATTAGTGACTCGCCTGTACTAATTGCGCTTTGATGTCTTTGGCATTGCTTCAGAACACTTGAGTGCCACCTTGGCTTACAGAATTACAGGACATATTCAGTCCCTACTAAATTAATTTGTTCTAGAGCCATTAGTTATAAAAATCAGCTTCAAATCTTCTTGCTGACAGGCCAAGATGGTATTTGAAAAGTGGCTGCCATTAAAATGGTGTGTGGTTTGTTTCCTGAAGGAATTATTTTATTGCTACTTGTTTATTATTAGCAAATCAATAGTTTTGGCATGGGTTTTAACCACCAGTATTGTCAGCCTGTCGTTTCTCCCTCATAAGGACATTAATTGTGCTCACTTTGGGCCTGGCAGTGCAGGTGCAGGTTTCCCTGGTGTCCTGGAATGCAGCCCAGAAAGAGGTCAGGAAATGTTAATTGGCTATGAGGAACCTTCCTCTTCCCCATTTCTCCCATGTGAAATGACTTCCCTGTGCTGCAGAGCTGTGAGTGAGCTCTGTGAGTCACAAGGGGAGAATCCACTGGTTCCTGGAGTGGGCTGCCAGGTGGCATGAGCTGCTGCCCCACCTTTCCTCCTAGACTGGGTTCCCCAAGACACTATCCCAGCACTGCCTTGGTTAATGGTTAATAGCTTCTCCACAGGCTAGCAAATTCACACTGCAGTTTCGTGCCTAGCATAGTCTGAGAGGGGACAGTTCTGCCTAGGCTGTCCATCCCTGTTCCCTGCCTTGTACAAGACTTGTTAAGGGCCTGCACATCTGGTTCTGGAGACACTGCAGCCTTCTCTAGCCAAGGCTTCACGTCAGTGTAAGGCCTGCTGTGGGCTGGAAGGGATATCTCAGAGTCCAAGCTTGACAATTAAGGGCCTTGGTGTTGGTCCAGGCGCAGCTCCTGTCATCAAATCATTCCTCCCTCGGTGTCTTCCCTTTCCAAATTAGGAGTCTGCTGTCAAAAATTAAACTAGAAGCTTCAGGGTGGAGAATGTTTTGTATGTTTGAGCACCAGCTTGTGTCACAGGCTCCTGATCTTTAGTCCTCTACGTGCTCATAGTGATTACTTTTTCAGTGCTAATCTAACCGTCTCTTAATGTTTGAAAAGTGGCAGTATAGGAACAACTTAGACAACTATGTCTGTCACCTGAATTACTTAAAATAATGCTTTGATAGGTTTGTTATGTGCTCAGAGATACTTTTTCCATATTAGTTATCCAAGTTCCAAAAAATTAAGTGGCATTTAATAAAGGAGCATGTAAGTTTTATAACATCCTGGCAGCTGTGTTTCTCATACTTTTTCCTGGGATTCTGGCTTAGCCAGGCCAGCACTGTTCTGCTTTTTGTCTAGTTTCAGTGTGCTCCCCATTACTGGACTAGTTTTCTGTGGGGGAAGACTGGGTTTTGTTCTGTGCTAATGTGACTCATGGTGAAGGAGTTCTGCAAAGTGCAATCTAACAGTCACTTTTCTTTTTGTCTTATGTGGTCATCCTTAAAGAGCACGTGACCTGGCCCCCGAAGATCACCAGATCATCCTCTACCTGTCACTGCAGCTGGCTCTTGTCAGACAGGTATGTGAAATATTTGGAAACCACTGAGTCATGGGAGGGTGGAAGGACAGTCCAGTTGAACAAGACCCAGGCTTGCTAAACAGGGTCCCTTCCTTCCTGCATTGTAACCGGTAACAAGCAGTCAGAATATGTTTATGTAAAATATTTTTTAATTCTTATTCTAAAAATAATTATTCTGTAGCACATGGAATGGCCTTCCCTGGGGAATGTGTTCAGCTCCGACTCCTGAGCAGTCTTGGAGCAGCCTTGTGTGTGTGGGATGAGGAGGTGTGTTTGTTGCTGCTGCCTGGTGTCACTGTGTCCCACTGCAGGCCACTCCAGAGGCTGTCCCGTTGTGCCCGGCTCTGTGCAGTGCCAGATCGTGCGCTGGGATCGCTTTATTCCAAACTTGGGCACGTTTGACGCCAGGCTCTGACGCGTGCTGGAGCTCTGCAGAGAGTGGGATTAGTTGGCATTTGAATGCTGCTGCAGGTGTTAACTCATAAAAATGAAGCTGATCAGAAAATGCTCTGCACTGCCTTTCAAAAAAAAAACCCAACCACTTGGGCTGTGCTTTATTTTTCTGCCCCTTTTTCTTAAAACTGGGGTGTTCTATTTCTCTGTCCTTTCTGTGTAAAAGCTAATGTCCTTATTGGAGCAGCTTCTGTTTTTTAAATACCTCTCTAGCTAGATTTGAAATTTCATCATTGTAGTTTCTTTCTTTGGCAGGCCTTCTGCTTGCTGCAGTTTTCTCTCCCTAGTCTACACTACGGAGTTGAGCAGTTGGATATTTCTTACTTTCCTGAGCTAATTAGGGGAGCTGTGTGTTCATTAGGTTAAACTAATTGTTCCAAGAGAGCACCCGCTTGATAATGTCACTTTTGTAACCCTTTCATAATGAGAGCACTGTGCTGTGAGCCTGCAATAAGAAAGGATAATTAAAATGGCTTATTTAACTTTCTCATCTGCCTACTGGCTGCTTTACGATGCAGTTTGCTCAGGGTCTTTTATTTAAAAGCACCCAGCTACCCTTGTTTCTCTCACAGCTTTTGCCTCATAGGGAGATGGTCTGATTTGCTACCTCTCCTGCTTGCCATGAGTAAAGAAGTACAGCTTTTCAGCTGAAATGCCCTGAAAAATAAAATGAAGATCTTTATGGTCATTGATTTTTTGTTGTTTTCACTGTTACTGGCATTTTAACTCATTACATTTTTTTCTGGTTGTAGCCTGTCTTTGCTGTGTTGTTTCATCTCTCTTGTTGCTTTATTTCCCTTCCCTCCTGTTCTTTCCATTCAGTCTCTTGTCCCCACGTTCACTTTCCTCTTTTGTCTGGTTTACCTGTGTGTTTTCATCCCTGATGCTGTGCCAGTCGCCTCTGCTCCCACAGCTGTGTGATCTCAGTGTATTGTGTAGTGTCAGCCTGACCCCTGCCATGGTGCTCCTGCTCTTCTCCCATCAAGTGAGATATAAATCTTTAATGCATGCTTGGACAGAGAGGAGATACCTGAGACATCTTTATTTTTAGACTGCTGTAAAATACCCTACTCTTCTTTTGCCAGTTTACTTAATGATAAACATTTGGTAATGCATTTTTAATATCCTTAATTATTTAAAGGATCTAATATATTCTCTTTCTGATTAACTGAAAGATAAATGATACCTTTTTTTGATAGATTGCATTAACTATTGAACATCACAGTTAGGGCTTTCATCAGGCAATGCTGTAATACCAATAAATCCGGCCTTTCTTGCATAGTAGGTTATATTATAATACCTCAATGTTTTTCTCAACAAATAGGCCTTTTTGTTTCCATAGTCAGAGTCAATAAAGGAGGTAACTGTACCCAGCATTGAAAAATATAGGTATCAGCTTGCATAGATAAGAGAGTGTTTTCATGGAACAAAGCAAGAGAGGCAGCTGACCAGTAGAGTGCCAAGCAAAGCTGGAGCAATTCATCTTCCTTGGAAGGCTGTAAAATATTTCCAATAGCACTTGTCTCTGTCACCACTGGGCGAGGCAAAGGGGAAATGGAAAAACATAGGCGTCCCTCTGACATGAAATGAGGATGTGACAGAGGAGGAATGGTTATAAAAGGTTCATGCAGAGTTGGCATTTGAAACCACCAGCAACCAAGATAAAAAATGATGATAATGAGCTTTGTGTGTGTGCATGTCTTAAAGACCACTGGAGTCCCTGGGAAGACTGGGAGGGTCTACATCAGTCCCAGAGTGTTTTAGTGGCTTTTTCAGTCAAACACAGTGTAGAATAACCTGTTCTGTAAGGAAGGTCTCTCAGTCTGGTTTCCCCCTGAGCTGAAGTGCCTGGAGGCCAAGGTCTGTACCTGCTGCAGTGGATATCTCCACCTGCAGTGCCTGGCTGGCAGCTGGCAGAGCCCAGTGACAAATGAGTCTTGTAGCTCCCCACTCACAGTGACTGGTTCGGCTGCTTCTCCTGTTTCTGTGGTAACAGCACTTGGATCAGCAAAAACAAGGTAGAATGAACATTTTAAAGCTCACTGATTTTAATGCATTGCCTTGTTTTTTTAAAAAGCAGACCAGTTTCTATGGAAATGACTCTCTAGAGTCAGCAGCACTTTTGTTAATTTTAAGTGTTGAATCTGTTTTTTTGGGGGGTGGTGGTGTTTGTAACCTTGACTGCCATGTAAATCAGTATTGAATATGTAAAAACAACATATATAGGCATCATGCCATTTTAATACTTGATTAGATCTAACCTTTCTTTTCATGAAAATGGGAAGGGAAAGAGGGCTAAGGGTCAGCAGCTGAGCACTGTAAGTCTCACCAGTTTCCTGTGGACTTCCAAGAGATCTCAAGTTTCAAGTGGCACTATCCAGAAAACACCTACTTCCTTCCCAAGTGTCTAGATGTACAGCTAAGATAAACATCACTTAAGAGACCAGAGAAAATATTTCACCTGTTTTGCCCAGTTTTTGTTTGGTTTCAAGGAGAGACTGCTGTCTGCCCAAAGAGAGGAGCTCTGTTTTAGGAGGTAAAGAGGTGGTTCTTTCAGTGACTGCTTGGGTGTAGGTAGTTTTGTTCTTTTTTCCCAGATTACCAACTGCCTCCTCTGCTGAACAGCAACATGCTGCTTTTCTGCCTACATCCTACCCTAGATTGTTTCTGGTGATCGAGAATGGCTTGTAGGAAGAACTAAGTAATAACCCATAGTTGTATACCTACTTTCCTGAGGTTCTGGTGAACTGTAGCAAGTCTGTTTTCAGTGGAAACTCCTGCCAGTCAGTAAAGCTTTCTCCTTTCCATGCTATAAAAAGAGATGGAGTGGGTAGTTGTAATGGTTAATTAAGTGTAACTGTCAACTGATGTGAAATTATAAGGCCTGAAAATTCCTCTTAAGGGTTCCTGTTTCATTTACCATTTAAAATATCCAAGTTCATTCCACTGTTAGGAAATATTTTTTACACTCACTCTGTTTTCCTTTTTATACCTGGAATTGTGACATAGCAGCATTGTTTTTAAGGAGACACATGGCATTATTGAAATAAATCCTACTATATAAAAGGCAGCCTAAACAATCCATTTTGTGGCATTATTTTGGTAATGCTGCAAGATGCTATTTCTGGCCTACTGCAGCATCTTTGCTTCCTAATCAGTGTGATGTGAAGATACCTGTGTGCCATGCAAAACATGTGGTATATTTGTTAACAGAATGATAAATCAGGGAACTGTAACTTCTTCTAATTGTAGGCCCTACTTAGACTTGCAGTCCATCTGAAATAAGATTATTTTTCAAGTGCAGTACTTCTGGGAATTTTAAACTGGCAGCCTGCCTCTGATAAAGCCCTGATGTTTCAGGGTGCCATCTGGGGTGACACCAGCTGCCATCTTTCTCAAATTATATAGTTACTTAAATAAAAATACATCTTTCAAAAGAAGTTTTGTGTTGACTGCTGCTAAATATCTTGCTTTTGTTGATCTAGAAATTTAGTTTGTATTTCATTGCATCTAGTCTGTTGCAGGTTGTTGTTTCACATAATGCTTTCTGTAAAGGCATAGAGTTCATAGTATTTTTGTCCACTGTTTCTAATTATGCAGCAGTACTGTGTAGGCTAGTAATAGTGTTACAGCACTAAGGAGTCTTTTTGGACTCAAGTTAATAAATTAGTTGCCAGGGAAGCATGATTAATATTCAAAGCCAGCCATTGCCTGTGACTCTTATGGTACTAGAGGGAAGCACTGAAATGAGATGTAACCATTGCAGGCCCCATGCTACAGAACAGAATTACTTTAGATCACATTTCTTCCAGCAGTATGTGGCTACCTCTCCAGCAGACACAGGTTTGCAGGAGTGACCACAATTCACTTTTTTGCTGCTCTATTTCATGGATGTTGCTGCAGAGTCAGAGAGCTTCTTGGATGGCCAGCCTCTGTTAGGGGTGTGGACCTACCTGCAGTTTGATCCTAAGTCATTTTCAACACGTAAAGCAAGTCTCAGTTTGCATATTCTCACATGAGTAAGGTCAAGTGCCCCTACAGTTTTGAAGTCCCACAGTAAAGGCATTAATTGTGAGTGTTACTCTTTGCCTGATTCACACTAGCAAATTAGGATCCCCTTCCCAAGCCTTAATCATAGAGTAGTTTGAGGAGGACCTTTAGAAATCACCCAGTTCAATCCCTGCTCAAAGCAGGATCATCTGGACCAGGTTGCTCCAAGCCTTCTCCAGTTGTTTGATTTGCAGGTTTTCTTCTAATGAACTTTTCCCCAAACTTGTATTTTCTTTATGAGTACTTGTGCAACTCTGAGACAGAGAAATAGAAAGAAATAAAAGAGGTTTTTAGTCCTGAGTGCAAGAAGTCTTGACAGCAGCTTTGTTTTAGCAAGTCAAATTTATATACCTCTGGTATATCTGCTGAAGAACTTTGTGGACAAGCAGATCTGGGCCCACCACTGTCTGCTCCTGGCTCCAAGTTGTATTTTCATTGCTGTAATTTTTATATTGTATGAAAATGTGTTGTAGTAAACTGCTGAGGGAACATGGGTGGTTAAGCCAACGTGTTTACCTTTGCAGTAGGCTTTAATAACACATGTAGTTGAGTAGCTCCACTGACAAGCAGTAATTCATTAAAGCTGAGCAGTCAGTCATGTATCCAAGTCTGAATCCAAGCCAGGACATTCAGCAGTTTTGATGCTGCGGGCCAAGTGCCAGTTTGGGGTTATGTCAGGAGCAGTCACACTGATCTCCAGGCTTGCATGGAGTCACCAGTAATGCAGAGTTAAGTAACATGGCTCATGTGTGCACAGCAACAGAGAAATATCACTTGGACATTTGGATGAAGTTGTCCTATGAACAGAACATACACTGCTCCCAGAAGGATACCTGGACTTTAGGTAATCAACAACCTCTGTAGTAGCTGCAGGTGGTTTCATTGTTGCTTTCCTTAGTTATGTGCTGCTTGTTTTTGTGAGAGGTTTGTGGAGGCAGTGGGAATTTGACACTGGTGGTATGTCAGGGTAGGAGAATGTCTGTAAGGCTTTGCTAGGTGGGAAGTTCTCATAGTAGAAAAGAAGGAACTACATTCTCCATTTGTTAAGAGAAGGAGCAGGAAAGCATACATGAGGAAAAGCAATTTATACACTTTTATGCTTTGCTTTCTGCAGCTTTCCAGAGCCACAGAAATGCAATAATTTATGTAACAGTAATTTGAGACACAAAGAAAATCTTCTACATAAAACTACCAGTAAACAAACTAAAGAAAATCTGCTAAGAAGTTCCCTTTTGAACAGATAGCCTAAAATAGTGTACTGGATCACAAAGAGCGTGTGATAGACTTGCATTCATTATAGATGTTAAGTTTTCTGCCAAGTGAGACTTGGTTCTAATAACATGCTGCTGCTGTGACTGCAGCAGAGAGTCAGGACTGCTCTTTACATCACTGCTTGCAAATATATTTCTTTTTCTGACAGCATTTTAAATCTTGACTCTTTTACCCTTGAACATTCAAACTTAATTTTTATGTTCTTGATCCAAATCATGAAAAGCTTTGTAGAGCCATTATGAGAGACAAAATGCAGCAGAGAAGTGCAATGCTCACCCCCAGGTGAAGAGCCAGCCACTCATCCTAGAAAATGGAGCTGAGAGTTGGGCATCTGTGGTGGATATGTTTACATCATAGAATCACCATGCCAAAGGATGAGGGGGTTGATGGGATCAGGTCTGCTGCTCTTGTTTATAAGCAGTGATTTAGTAATGCTGCAGACTTCTTTCTCTAGAATGTGTGGGTTTTTTTCAAGCAGTGCAGTCTGTTAATTTTGGCAGCCTGTTTTGATAGTAGAAGGTGCCTAAGCAGAACTTCTTCAGAATTTCTATTTACTCTATTTGTTCTTATTTTTGAGGTATAACGTAGGACTGAAAGAGTGATATGTTCTCTTGTTATTTCTACCCCATCTCCTTCTAGATTTCAGATGCTATAGACCATCTTCAAGAAGCCCTACAACTGTGCAAAGATGACATGAATTCACTTCATCTACTGGCCCTCCTCTTTTCAGCTCAGAAGCACTATCAGCATGCACTGGATGTTATCAACATGGCTGTTGTTGAATACCCAGAAAGCTTTAGGTAAGAGCTGTTGCCAAGAATCCAGTCAGGAGTGAACTGCTCACTAGCTGTTGTTCTCAGTTATACACAAGGAGCCTGTTAAATCACATGTGTTACAGGTGTGTCACTCCCCTCCTGGGGAGGGTATTCTTTTACTTTGTCTTCACAGTTTTCCTGTAATCCTTACACTTGCTTTCTTATCCAGCATTTGTCTTTCTGTATTGTGCTGAGGGTGTTGTTTCCTGTAGTTTTTTGTATTTCACTTTAGATGTAGAGAAATGGGTGAAACAACTATGACAGTGTCTGTATCACAAGTAATTTTATATTTGGTCATTCCCTGGTTAAAAACAAATTTTTCTTGCAATGACCGTTGCTTTGATGCTCATCTATGACACAATTTGCTGCAATATGACAGCTGGGGAAAAAGATCAGTTGAAAATCGCAAGCTGTGATAATGTATAGCTGAGAGGAAGGACAATTTGCCTGCCTAGGAGTAGGTTTGAATCAGCACAGACTTCCTGGAGCCAAAGGCTTCCACTGTTCTGTGTTTGACTCAGACCCTCATCCATCTGAGGGAGGTAAATTGAATTCCATGCAATTTACTGTCATGACCTTTCAAAACAATGAATTTGTCTGTTCTGTGCAAAAATTAAGGCTACTCTAGTATTATCTGGTGATTTCATACTAGCTGAGTTTCTCAGACAAGCTGCAGAAAATCCTACTGCCTTGCTGGAAAACTAACTTTCATTTGGAATTTCCTGTGCTTAAATAGTGTTCTAAACCTGTGCATCATTGCCTTTAGATAGCCTGCATTCTCAGTAGCAAGAGGGAGCAGCCTCCACAGGTTTAGTCCAGAAGCTGAGTGGAATATTGTCTAAACAGAGCCGAGGCAGGTCATAGGAACACTGAGGCTGTGTAAATGTGAGCTTGAACGCTTTCAGATTTTTCAGTGCTGTACCAGCGTATAATGTTTTTATTGCAAACTACATGTTGCCATTTAAAATAGCTTTGCTACCTGTGTTTTTGAGGTTAGTTACTTTGTGTATGTGAGGAGCTAAGACTGCACTTCTTTGAGAATGAAGTGGAAACTAGTAATGGAAACACTCTTAAAATGAAGCCAGCTCTGCTCTTTAGATTGTGAACATAGGTATGACTGAAGCAGGAAATAGCCCAATTGCTGCTAAATTGTGTTTTAGGGTTTTAAAGTAATAAACAAAGTAAAAACCCCTCATACAGTCAAAGGTCACTTTTTACCATTGGAGATCAGATGTTTGTTGAAGACTACAAAAACACCTTAAGATACACAAGACAGAGGAAGAGGTTGTTTATGTCAGGAGAAGAGTGTTTGCCTTGTCTGATTGACCAACTGGTCCATCATGTCCTGGATCTTCCCCCAGCAATTACTGATTATTTATGTTTCAGGGGAGGACAAAACATAGCAAGCATTGTATGCAAAGTAGCTTGGAGGGCTGCTAGGTGGGTTCCTTTGTGCTGTCTGGTAATCTGATTTCCCCAAAGCTGATAAGACTATTATCCCTTCTGATTCTGTGGATGTGAATTTTGATGTGCACAAAGACCTTTGCCAAGGAGTAGCAGAATTGGAGAATTGGTTGGTTTTGATAGAAACAATTAGTATTGGTAGTGAAGGCCAAGATTCATGCTTGCCCCTGGACACAGCCTTGCTAAAGTGTGTGCTCTTGGAAGGGCCCGTCTTTGCTCCCTGCAGGCACAGGGGGGTGTAACAAGGCTGACAGTGAGACTCATTCACAGGTATGCATGGATGGAGGAGTAGGGGCTGGCTTCTTGCCTCTGCTGTGTGACTGCCCTGTCTCCATGTGGGGCTTTTTCTTAACCAGCCAGCAAATAACTCATGAGTGAGGGAATGGAGAAAGAATGTCAGAGTCGCAAGAAAAAAAATATAAAAGCTTAAAAAATAGAATTAAGCAAGTGTTTCTGAAAAAAGGAATGAGAATCCAATGAGGGGGAAAGCAAAGCAAAAATAACAGAGTACATCTATAGTTTGTACCAAATTTGAAACCATTTTAGGCTTTCTAGTGCAGGTTATGCTAGAAGGGCTTTACTGCTTTGTGAAACCTCTTTGAAGGGACAAAGACCTGATGCTATTGTGTGTCTCCAGTTGCTACTGCCTTATAGAAAAATGCTAATTTTACTACTGTATGGAATGACTGCAAGATGTTTCATGTAAATAGGGTAGGCAAGTTCAATGCATGATTTTAAAGCTGTATTTAAAAGTGGTTGATTATTTTTCCCAATTCACATTTATATGAACCAGGCAACTGTGTAATGTGGTGCCTGGGGGCTCCCTTCCTAATGACATCTCTTTTTGGAAGCACAGTTTGATGGCATGTATCAAGAAAAGATGATGAAAGCTACATTAAAGGACCTTAGGGCCCTGTAGATGGCAGAAAATAAAACCCCAGAAGCATTACCTAGATGTATATCCTAAATAAAAGAAAGCGTAAGATGTAAAAAATTAAGGACTTGGCTGACCCAAACTACAGCCATCTCATACTATTTCCCTGGTCTCTGTATGTAATTAAAATGAGTTAGTTGCTGCTTTTTTTTTTTTTTTTTTGTTTTATATTAAATCCTTTTATTACAAATTTTAAAGAAGAATTTTTTTTAGGATAGTTCATGTGGTTGGCTGTTGGCTGAAGCAGTTGGAAAAAGTATACATCATTCCTCAGCTAACACACAACATCCTTTGGCATGAACTTCATGACACTGACCCAAATATGTCTGAAAGTGCCCCTTGTTCATGTGTTTAAACATTTAGTACACATTTCAGAGGTTGGTGTGGTGCTGAGGGAGGAATGTGAAATGTAGGCAGTGAATACAGGGAAAGAAGCAGTGGTTTGGACTGAGCTATTGAAGAGCTGGATATCCAAAAGGGACAAAATGAACTTAGGAAGATGACTTCTTGAAAGGTGGCATATAGTAACAAATTCATTACATTCCAGTCAGTGAATCACTGACTGAATTTGAACACTTGAATGTACTGTCAAGCAATGACAGAGGAAGACTTCATAAAAGAAGAATGAGAGCCAACTATGCTGAACATATTGCAAACTGGGCTGAGCCAGAAGAAATACACTGTCTTGCCATGACTGTAAAAGATAGAAATAGCAACCTTTACATGGAAGGTATCATCTGAAAAGTTGCTGACACTTCTCTAAGGGGTGAGACTGCCCAGGATAAAACTTAGTGATTTTACATTCTGTAAATGATGGTATGCTTTATAAAGAGTGAATGAATGCTGTACCAACAGTTGGCTTTGGTATATATTTTCAAAAGGACTATCTTCAGCACATTTGTGTAAGAAGACTCCTGTTAGCATCAGGTGTCTCCCCTCCAGGTCAGTAATGCTAATCATAAGCCTTTCTGAAGATGAGTTCCTGTTATTTTTTTCCAGCTCAAAGGCCAGCCTTTGGGCAATGTTCTACCTGAGTCTGGCAGTGATTACCTTCACAGGCTTGTCTCAGGGAAGAAATAATGTTAGTGAACACTCCTTTGCCCTCCAGATGACCTTCTTAAAGTAATTCATTGTTTATTTAGAAAGAATTTTGCTTTTTAAAGTCTCTATTAATCTCACAATGTTCCATGCAGAAGTCCCATGGGTCTAGCAGCCTGCAGAATCCACCACAGAGCTTAACATGCTCCTTTATTTTCAGCTAGTAATATTTCCTCCTTCCAGTTTTGCTTGTATAAAAGTGTTTTTGCCTTCCTAATTCAGCCCCTCTTCCAGACTACCGTTTTGCTCTCTGGTCGTCTTTTAGCTTTAATTGGTTAACTTCCAGCAGTGGAAAAAAATAAATGTCTATACCAAGTATAAAGTTGGAAATAGCATATCCATTTTATGGATACTCTATTGCTCCCAGACTGCTTATCCAAACCTATTCTGTTGTTCACTGAGTAGTTTCATGTCTCCTGGATGGCTCCCCATTATGTTAGAGCAATGCAGTCCTCTGGCATAGCATGTCACATCATCTAATTGCTGCCCAATATGATGGTGAATATTTTGTTAAATGATCATGTCTCTGTGGCAGTTCTGCATGTTGCACAGGGGTTGTAACTCTCTTAAATGAACAGATGTTAATATTCCTTCTCTTTCTAGACTGTAAGTCACTATTCTGTTGCTCTAGGAGTTTGTAAACTAGTTACAAAGAGAAATAACAAAACTTCTGGGAAGCACTGCTGTTCTACACATAAATACTCAAAAAGAAACATGTGGGTTGGTATTCTGGAGCAATGTAGGTGTCAAATGCAGGTGCTTTTGTTCTACAAAAAGCTAGCACAAGAGTAATTACTGTAAATGGAATGAAAAAAAGGCTCAGAATGCCAATAAATATTAAATGTGTATCTTGGAAAGTGTTTATAAAAAAGGAAGTAAATTCTGCTTGGGGAATTGTGCGTGTTGTCTTGGTGTTGGTGTTGTTTTAGCAGAAGTGTTTTATTTGTTACAGCCAGCCCTCAAAATATAAAGTTCTCTTCTAGATTAGAAGTGGTTTACTGACAGAAAATGTCCTTGATTTCATCACTGCTACATTAATTTCATTAAGGCCATGTGAAGTAATCGTCTGGCAAGATTTATTTGTCATAGTCTGGTGCAGACTTACTGTGGGGAGAGCTATTCTGTGGAATATAAGCAATGTCATTTACCAGGTGCTTCCATTTGCCTCAAAAAAACCCCTCCAACCCTGATGTAAAATCAGGATCTCAAAATGCAGGATTAAACTGTCATTTCTAGTTTGAATTCTCTTTCCATTGCTTGTCAAGCTCTTTCTTGTGTGTTGAAAATAAACAACTCGTGCCTTCTTTGAGCCAGATCTTTTTGGCCAGTGGTAGAGTCCAGCAGTGCTGTTGACAGCAGTAAAGTAGATCTGTGCTGTTGCCTGTAATCTTCATGGAGAACACAGAGCCAGTTGTCCTTCAGTCGATGGTTTGCCCACCTTTGTGTTGTGGCTGATCTACACTGCCACTGTTAAGTGAAGATAGTTGTGCCCCCTACCCCTGCCACCTCACCCCAGGTATTACAGCTGTGCATGCCCTGCAGTGGTTTTACCACTTTTCTCATGGAGGTGGTGGTGGCCTCTCAGCCTCAGAGAATCAGAGAAAAAAACATTTATATGATTCAAAACCATTTATATGATTCCAGTTCATCATTAGGCAGGAGGCAAGGAAGTTAGTACATCTTGGTGAGAGAACAGCTTGCTAAAATTCTCAGAGTACTGTTTTGTTTGAATTCCTCAAGGGTGTAAGATCTAAAGCAAGGACAGATTAATATTTTGGCTGTAGCATTTGATCATGCTAGACAACTTTTATAAATAGGATATTCAAAACTCTTAAGGGTGGAGCTTTTGTAAGCTGACTTTTTGTAGTGGTGTGTTCACACCCTGGCTGGTGAGAGTGACCCAAAAATGTTTTTATTTCTTTATTGACACCCCAGACAATAATACAAAGTAATAAAAAATGGAAGCATGTACTTGATATAACAGTACTGTGCTACAAGAATATCAAATGTGTTAGGCTTCTGTGATTCACTAAAGTAAGGGAAATGTGGAGATGGTAAGGTTGAGCTGGAGTTTTTGCTGTAGTAACCATGAATGTTTGCTTCTGTTGGCATGTTACAATTCTCTGTTTTTTATAGAATTAACCTTAAAAAGCCTTAGTGATATATTGCAATAATTGGGACTATACTCTGTAGAACTAGTAATGATATTGAGTATTTGTATGGCAAATATATGAAGGAAGAGCTTTAAGGTCGTCTCCTGAGTTCTATTAAAGATAGCACAGATAACTAGGGCAAAAAAAATTAGGAAGTTCTAGGGTGCTTTTTTTGGATTTATTTTGGTTTGGTTTGGATTTATTTTCACACTTCTGGCACTGCCCCCCTCACCCCCCATGATGAAGAAAGAAAATGAAATTTTGAGTTACAGTATCCAAGGTTGGATTCCTCTTTTGGCAGACTCAAATTGACATATGCATGTTTCTCTAAGGGTCGTAGTCTGATCTAAGACAAAAATTCAGCAGGTGAGCATGATAGCCTTTTATTCATCAGCTTGATGTGGTAGAAAGAAATATCCCCCTAGATAATGTCTGTGTCAGGAATGGATTTGTGTTGTTGTACATATCAATCCATCTTAAAATTACAGGGCTGGATTCAAAGATAACTGGAGAGAATTCCATTCCCCTCATAGCATAGGGTTCAGGATATTAATAAAAGGAGTTAAATGGAGCTAAGAGAGGAAACCTACTGCAGACTAATTTTCTTAGTATGGTATGAAAGGAAGGAACAGATAAACTGTTTCCAGTCTTTACAGTAATGGTTAAAATCTTTCCTCTGGATGAAAAGTCAATTTTATTTCATAATAACTTTTTCTCTAGTATCTGAGTAAATGGCTACTGCCTCCATGCATTTAAGGCCTTTATAGTGAGCAGCAGTGCTTCTGGATGTTTGTTTTGGCATTGCAGAGGTAACACTAGTTATGCAAATGCAGACATAAGGAATTTAAGAATAGATTCAAAAATGCAGGACTAGCATGGTTCATTTGAGCTAGAAGCCACAGGGTTCTGTTCTTCAGAGCTCTGTATATCTCCCTTACCACTGAGTTTGTCCCCCAACACACACTTTGCTCCCTACTAAGGACCATTTTCTTTTGAACAGCAGAACAGTATGTTCTGCTTTATATTCAAAGGAAGTGTTTAGGAGCCCTGACTGTCTACCCTGGATACCAGAGTATATTGAAAAATAGCATGTGTGTATTATCTGGGCAGCAGAATCATTGTCAGTAGGAACTTTTAGAAATGGAGTTTAGCCATAGTATGTGCATGTAGGGGTTATACAAGGTGAGAAGGGACTTAGTGATTGAGATCCCTGTGTTTCTACCAGGTGATTTTGTAACCTCCAAAGGTAGACCTAGTTCATGGAGATTCCAAGGAGAACCTAAGGCATGCTTGCTGCCTGGAAATCAAACAGAGAACCAAGGAAGAGAAGCAGTGTTGATGTGGGAAGCCCAGCTCTAAACTTTCCCTTCCTGCTGTGGGGCTACACAGGTATTCAGTGAGGCTGAATGGGGTGCCCAGCTTTTGTTTGCAAACTCAGACAGCAATTCTGCCAGAAAACAGGATTTTGGAGCCTTTCTGAATTCCTTCAAGGCACTGTCAATAAACAAAATACCCAGCTTGTCTTGTTTTTTCATTGCTTCACATCTGGTGAAGGTGAAGGCTTCGAAAAGTTTGCTGTCAAAAATACAGATACAATAATCTGAAATTGTTTCCCGAGGCTCTCAGAAACTGATTACCAGGGAGGTATGGGAAAATATTTTCTGAATTTTCTGAGACCTTTAAAAAGTTACAAATGCAAGGATGATCAAGAGTCTTTTTTTGTTGCTGTTGTTGGGAATTGGTTTTTGAGATTAAAAATTAGAATTCACTGAGAATTACTGTTGATAATCATTACTGAAAAACAGATCCTGAAATACGAAGAGGCATGGACGTTATGCTTAGCAAATTATTTTTCAGTGCAGGAAATGACTTTCCAAGAAGTCTGCAGTGTGGTCAAGCTATGTTGTCTTGAGATGAGTAGAGTATAATGCTCTGATCACTCAGTGAAAGGGGTGGCTTTTTTATTTCCAGCTGGAAATTTCAGACTTGAGTGACTTCTGCTCTAATGTCCTAGGAGTATTTATTTATCTAATGAGAAGAGCACAGAATGTTTTGATTTGTATTTTCTTCAAAAAGAAGAGGGAAGCGGATTTATTCAGATGTTCTGAAGAACTCACCAGGGAACACAAACTAAGTATGGTAATTTTTCAGCCACAGATGTGGTTTTTACCTTCTGAAAACAGGGAAAGCCCTTGCTCTTCACTTAAAAGTATTTGCGGTAATTGGCAATAATTGCATCTTAGATGGTAAGTCAGCTTCTGTTTCCATTGTCATTAATTTCTGCAGAACCAAATATGTAAGCAGGCACAGTCATACTATTTGATATTAGTCACTACTGATGTTACTTAATACTTTAGTCTCTGTTTGTAAAGGAAAGATAATGAAGAATGTAGGTCTTATCATGGAGAGAAAGATTATAACCTAGAAGTCCTGTGTTACCAACATGACATATTTCCTATTAGAAGAAGATATCATGACATATTTCCTATTATGCTAACATTTTTACAACAGGAAAGAGATAATATGAATAATTTTTACTTGCCCTTATTCACTTTTACCTTGAATTGAAGCTTTCTGCTATGTATGTAGTTTGCTATTAAATTTGTTATAAGGCTGTATTTTAGGAGGAAGAAGAAATATCAGGATGGAGTGCTACGTGGCCTAATCGAGCAGCACAGTCATTAGCAGAGTTTTTTCCTACATATACCAACAAAAAATTCAACCCAGAATGATGCAAGTATGACACAGAATTGTGGTTTTAAGCACTGAGGCTGGACATGTGAACTGTTGGAAGTTAATGCAGTGAACTCTAGTCCATATGTCCCTATCAGCTGGAGAAGTGGCGGGAGGTTGATATCTAGCACCTCAAGTCAAGTTCATACCAGTAAGCATTTGAATTGAAATTCATAGTGAGTAGACTCCTGGACATTTTTTAATACTATTTTTTTTCTTTTATTTTTTCCTTCTGCAGTCCGGCCATTTCTATCTGCCATCTGGGTGCTTGAGATGACTTGAGATTTTCCTGTAGTTTTTCTTGTATTTTCTCAGGACAAGGTGAATGTCTTTCCATTGATGGTAGGGTATGTAGTGCCGTGGGAGTCTGAACCCAGCTGGGAATATACATGTCTCTGCAGTGTGTGTAATGAGCAGGAGAGATGACCAGTTGGCAAGGAGCTGTGGTGCTGAGTGAAAGAGGAAGCCCTGCCTCCTGCCCCATGAGTTTCATCATAAGCCATTTTGTATGATCTTCAAAATGTAGGCACTTTCTGTGCTGGGAAGAAAAAGGGAAAGCTCTTCCTCTTGGCATTTCAGTCATATTTAAGTAGGAATGATGTAACCCAGCATGACCCAAAGGGATACAACAATACAGCTGTGAGGAGCAGCTTTAGGTCTCCTCCAGCCCTGCACAGACCATTGCAGCAGAAGTGCTTTGAGAGACCAGGGTGATGCAGCATTGCAGAATGGCACTTGAGGAGAAGAATACAGAGCACCTCCCTCCCCCAGGGGCACTTGCCAGGGGCCCCACCAGGATTGGGACTCCCTGCCAGACAAAGATGCAGAAATGACAGATGGGCACTGAGTAGCCTGGATCTCTGAGCTTCTGCAAGGCAGGTGTTAAGAATGAATACTTGAGGCAGCTTAAAAAAGCAGCAGCAAGGGTATCAGTAAAACCCAGATTTCTCAGATGCAGTCTGATTTCAGTCAGATTTCACAGTGCAGCCTTGAAAAGAGGTGGGGATGCTCCACCACAGCAGGCAAAGCACTGGTGGTAAATAGCACTGCATAGCAGCCAAGGACTCTGAGAGCAAGAGTGTCAGGGATTTTCCTGGCGTGCGCAAAGCAGTCTCCAGGGCTTAGATGCCCCATGTACTGTGTTAAAATAAAGCTAGCAGTAATGTGTGCCTCAGGAAGCTGCTGGTAGGTGGCATGGGGCCAGTGTTCATTTAGGGTAGATCATGTTGCTGCCATCCAGCTGTGCTGATCTCACCCCTGGAGGATTTTTAATCTATGTGGGATTGCTTTAATCTGTGCTCTTCCTACATCTCCAGAAATAATGGCTCCTGAGAGGGGGAGCACTGAGACTTTGGCTGCCTTTGAGCCACCACTGTAGTGCTGTTCTGTAGTAGGATTTGTTGAAAGCTGTGCACAGTAATATTGGGAGTTTATTGTTTGGAAGGATTTGTGGTTTGTTTGGTTTTCTTTGCATCCAGAGTGCTTATATGCATTAGTGCTACTTCATATACATTTATATGTAAAAGTCAGGATGCATGTACTAAATCATCTTTTCAAGAAAAACATTCTTCTGAAACTAAACTGGATGGTACATTTTCTTGTTCATTGCTCTGCTGTTAAAGCAGATGGAAATGTCTGGAGTCTCCTTTGTTGCCAGGGGTATAAACTATGTCCCATCTTAATCAAGAGGCTGCACATTGTCAGTTTGAAAATGCCAACTGAAACAAGGTTTTTGTTTTTCAAGTCCACTTAAGGAAAAAAAAAAAATTAATATATATGGGCTCTTTGGAGCCTTCATACCAGATGATTTTCAAACATAATAGGGATTGAAGCCTGCTCTACTAGCAACTTGGAATTATGTTGCTTTTTTTTCTGTGGCAACCAGCAATTGCCTGCTGCTTCACTGGCCACCTGCAAACGTCAGGGTTTCCACAGCAGGTGCATGGTCCTGTGCAAAATGCATGTGGGGAAGAGGAAGGGAGATCCTGCAGGATAATAATGTCCAAATGTGTGTTGTGCGGGGCAGGAAAACTAGCATTTGAAAGCCTGTGATCTTTGGAGTTATTTCCCCTCTCCATACTGCCTTAGACAGGGTGTATTTCTTAGTTTTGGCAGACAGATTTTATCCCCCATGTGTAAGACTGCTTTTGAGCAAAGCCCCATTACATTTCTTCCAATTGGGGGAAAAAAAGAAAAAGCAAAATGTATCTGGATCAAGACATTGTTTTAAAGGTTTGACTGATACACAAGGAAAGAAGGACAGCAAAGCAAGCTTGACTTAAGACTTACCCTTTCACTTAATTTCTGGGGTGATATAGAAACAAGCATGTTAAACTTCTGCAATGTTAGTTTATTATTTAAGCCCTGTGATGATACTGTGAAGGGAAGTATCTAAATAAGCTGCTGCAGTGGGATTTTAGTCAGCTCATTAGCTGTGATAGCAACATTGAAAAGTGTATAGGGAATTCTAGTACAGATTTTTGATGTTCTAGAGGTCAGTCTAGTCTTAAAAGAAAAAAAGAACTTCTTCAAATGCTTTACTGGCTTAAAACATGCCTAATCCTTGCAAGGTTTTTTTAATTGATATTCATCAGTTATTAGCTTAGACTTTACTCATTTCTCCACCTAGATCTCCTGCAAAGTTCTGGTGCAAAAGCTGTATTTTAGATAAGGCAGTATCTACTTCTGATCTCATCTAATTGGCCTCTGCACATGGCAGAGGAAATGTCTCATTTTATATGGTTTAGCAACTTGCGCCCTGAACCCAGGAATTCTGGGCATAAAAAATATCATAGCTGAGCTATCATTTATTTTTTTCTCTAAGACAGTCTAAGCAACAGTACAGTGTAAAGTTGCAGTGCCGCAAAGAGATAGAAGTAGTACTCACAAATTATGTATTCCAGCAGGTACTCATTATTTCACTACATAGACATAGCCATTAGTCTGGGATTAGTTACCAGACATAGGAGAGACAGAAATCATGGTTTTAGGTGTCACTGTAAGCACTGTTATTACAAGGAAGAGCCAATGAAGCAATTCTGTATCTAAACAGCACCTTAAGGAAATCATGTTTCTTACAGGGTAGGGCAGATTTGCCCTTAAGCACTTATGAGGCTGTAATAAGCTGTAAGACTGGTTGCAAATAATGTCACAGCTGGAAAAAAAAAAAAAAAAAGTATTGCTCAGTCATTAAGGACAAAGCCCTGTAGAGATTCTCACAAATGAATGAATAAATTTGAAATGCTTTCTCTGATGTGTGAACTCTGAAATTAACACCACACTAAGAATAGTACAGGGTGTCAGCTCTGAGGGCGGAAGGGAAAGAGAAGATACTCTCTTCCAGCCTTCTGTAGCATTTAAATTGCTTAAAGCTTAAGCTAAGTAGCATAAATGGCTACATCTGGCATTTCAAAAGTTAACTAAATAGTGCTGTAGTAGAAATATCCCTGATCATTGGCTTGACCCAAACCTTGAGCAATGCTTACTGCAGGAAAGCAAGTGTACAAGCGGATGTATTTTCGACCTTGGCACTCGTTTAGTGCTTACAGTCACTGGCAAGCAGGTTCTGTGTGGGCTGTTGGCCTTTTAAGAAAATGCTTAGTGTCTGGATTTCGAGCTGAAGAGAAGGAAAGCCAGGCTGTTTTACCCTACCCAAGTAGGGGAAAAAAGCACAGCTGAGAATGGTGCAGATGGCCTGAAGCAGACTGGCACATTGTGCTGGAGTATCAGCATCAGATGACTACCTTAAAAAGTGAGGTTCTGTCATCTCCCTGTTTTCACTGGGGATCTCATAAGCTGCTTTTCCAAGATTATCCATAATAGCGGTTTGTCTGGCTGAAAATATCCCCCACAAGAACAAGAAGAAAATTATGTGAAACCTGAATATATTAAAGGCCAAGAAAGAAAGCATTTTTTTTCTTATGTATGTTAAACCTCATCAAACTAAGCTGATGGAAATATAATGAAATAAAAAAAATTTCAGTGCTGCAGCATGTGTTTTCTACATGGTGCTCTTCCTGGCTCCAGGCATTTTTTCCCATCAAATTCAATGGTCAGTCAGCAAATTTTATTAAGGTTGATTGCCAGTTTCTCTTGTACCTCATAGCCACTGCTAAGAGCATTAATTTTCCAGGGAGGAAGTCACTGCTCCCTTGCACAGTGCACAGTCCATCTAAATTCCCTCACACCGGTAGTGTGTATCGTGAACAATGTTGATTATGTTCTCAGCACTTAAATAGTGCTGTTAAACTGCTGTTCAAGAGTGTGCCCTATTTGGCACAAAAGCATTTTGAGTTTGGGCTTGGAATAGAATTTGCAAAGGGGACTGAGCACAGAGCTGGTACTTTCTGAAGTTTAAGGCTGCAGTTGCGTCGAGGTTTTATATAACAAATACTTCATGCCTTAGTCAGGGCCACTTGTAGTGACAGTAACTATAGTAACAAAACAAAGTTTCTAGCTTGTGAAGAAGCATTTCCAATGAGCAGGACATCAGTTTCTGATCCAGCCCCTGAAATATGCTTATTTATCAGTTTTGTGTGCAATGCTATTTTAATAGCTACTACTGTATTTCCAAACATATTTAGAAATTTTCACTTGTTTGCTCTTGGTATGGGGGTTTTTTTCCTCTTTTTCTTAAAACCTATGGAGGGACTTGCTCCTTTTGCCTTCAAATGGAAATGTTCTAATTATATTCCTGTTTTTTTAACTTGTTTTCCTAAAGAAATGGGGATTATGCAGTTGGGCTTTTTATACCTTGAACACTTTTGGAAATACTGGCTGATTTAAAACAAGTTTTGACAGTGTGTTGGAAGTCCTGAAGATCAGTTTCTACAAGTTTTCTAAAAGCAGCCTGCTGAGTCAAGGCTGGAGGGGGCAGGCAGAGCCGAGCCATGTGGTATCGGGGTTAGCATCAGCCAGCAGGACAGTGGGGACAACACACAGGGACATGGCAGCAGCACTGCCAGGGGCTGGTGGCTCTGGGAGAAGGGATGGCTAGGGGAAACAGAGACAGATTGCACTGTGGACAGGTGCAGAGGATGCAAATCTGTAGGAAGTGGCACACCACCTGGGAAAGGACAGTTTGTGGCATTTAAGTGAAGACTATATAAATGCATACTGTTTGTTTCTGTGTCTGATCTGCTCATTTGCATGTGTAACAAATCATAGCAGAATGAGTAAGGAAGGAAAGGAGGGATGCTGAAAGTGGTAATCAGCACATCCTGACAAAACTTCCTCATGTTGGAGGTGATCTAAAAGGCTGGGTCTCAGCAAGGCCTGCAGGAATGCACCTCTCTTGGAAACCAGGGAATGGTACTTCTTAGGTTTTTCACAGAAATTCTAGCCTGAAAGTGGCAGTCTGGTTAAATAACAGCAGAAAGCATTATTATTCTATTAATAAAAAGGTCTTGTAAAGGTTCAGTGAAGAGCTTTTCTGTTGCCAAACAGTTGTTTTATGAGGAGCAGAAAGACATTTTTAAAGAAAGCATGACATTTGCTGAAGCAAGCTGAAAGCACAGCAATGGCCCCAAAGCTGTGATTGCTTGGACAGTCTGCCTGTGGGTTTCCTTATGCTGGCTTCATAAATTAAAGGAGTGGGTTTTTTTTTAAAGTAATCCCTAACCCTCTCTTTCATTGTTTGTGAATTGTCTTTTCTAAAGTTTGGTCACTTTCTGTTCAAATGGCTCATGAAACACCAATTTACATTATGAGCCTCCAATAAAACTAAATGTGTTTCTGCTCTGTGTTTCCTCCTTTGAGCAACAGCTACTCGCTCCTACCAATTCTTTAGGCATTTGGTGGCAGTGTTTGGAGCACTAGGCAAGGAAAGGAAAATGGAAGGGAAAGGAGTAAAAGAAAGCTAAAAATCTGTTCTCTGGAGTTGAGGGAAGGTAGAAAATTTCATCTGAAGTTTTTATGTAGCTTTTTGGTGCTGTTCCTGTAACTCAGAAAATTGGGTAACTCAACTTTTCTGCATAGTAAGAGGTTGTTTTTCCAACAGCAGACAGGGAGCAAAAAGCTGTTCTTTTGCAAAAGAACGTTTCCTGGATGGTGTGTAACTGTAGTAGACCATTTCAGCTCCAGACTCCTTGCAGTGATACTCTTTGAATTTCCCAGGTGCCCTGTGATGCAGGAAACATTTTGTAATCAATCTGTACACCACTGAAATGCAGCTGTGCTTGGGGAAGAGTAGAACAGCTGGTTATCAGGGACCAATAGTATGTATCTGATTAGGCTGTGAAGTTAGGAACAATAATCTGCAAATTGAAGATGACAAGATGGTTGTAGAGAAGCGGAATATGGAGAACAGAGCTGGAGTTGTACCATGTCATATAAGCTAGCACCTGTGTGAGAAATGTGACTTAGGTTCCTTAATATCATCAATTAATTAAGACTTCGGTTTTACATTTCATTTAAAATAATGTCCTAACAAGGGATGGGATGGGTATTATGATGTTTGAATCTTAAGGGCACAAATGTTATCTTAAAAGCTCTAAATAAAAGTAATTTAGTTCAAAGTGCTAAGGAAAGCTGGCCATATATAAATGAATCTACCTCTTTCATTTGACAATTGGAAAGAATCATTTTGGCTTCCCTTAAATCAGCTGCAGCACAAAATCCCATAATAGAACATTCTAAAATTAGTAGAACTGGCTGGCTTTTCTGTCTCTGCTGCATAGTTCTTGTTAGGTTATTAATGGAGAACTTTTGCTTTTCTCTCTGTTTTAATAAATTAATTATAGGATGATTTCATGCAGGCAGTAAGTTTCAGGCTTCATTCTACTGTTTTGTTTTCCCAAGAGCATTTAACTTTAAATTGTGGTATAGTAGCTCTAAGAGTACAGCAGTTTCTGCATGGCGTGTTCTGCATAAGTCTTCTTGTGATCAGTGGTCAAAAAACTAATGCTTGTGGATTGGGCAGGTTCATCCCTTGGGTTTTTCTGGAACAGAATTCCCAAAGCTGTAGATCACAGTTCCTGGCAGGATGGTGGTAGTGTTGAAAACAGCAGTACAGAAGTTGGTGTGGCTCCATTCTCTGGGTACAAGGGCCTGAAATGCTGAAATCACTGCTTTTAGGGTTGTTCCCTTTCTCCTTCTGCCAGTCCACCAAGCTTATAAAAAATTTATTCCTACATTCATACATACCAAGGGACTGGTCTGTGCTGTAAAACTGAAGAAAAATTGTCTGAGGATCCAAGTGCAGACACAGTTTAGAGCAGTCACAGTATTTCTTCCACTCTTGTAATTTAGGCTTGCTTCCTGAGTAGCAATAATAAACCATGGAATGACTCATTTGACAAGGTAAGTTTAACTTTTATTTATGGTAGCAGAAGAAAAATTTGACAAGTGGATGTGTCCTGATGCTCTGCCCGTGGGAGAGGAGAGGAAGAGATGAGTCCAGTGCCCTGGCTGTTTTTCACACTTGTGCAGGGAGTGTCACAGTTGTGTTATTTATCCAGGGAGGGCTTGTATATGTGAGCAGAGCCTCTGTGTGCTGCTGCAGATGCTGCCCACAGTGGAATGTGGTGTCTTTAATTGGAATGGAGCTGTACCAAGCCACATCAGGCTGCCCTGTCAGTGCAATTAGCTGCTTTAACAAGAGGGAACACACAGCTTACATGGAGGCAAAATGTTTCAGTGGTTTAATCCATTTCCCAGGGTGGTCTTTGCTGGGTTAACTCCTATAGAACCGTGTTATGAAGCAAACCAAGTAGATGATGTATTTTACAACATTAGTAGTGTCTCCGTGGTAGCTTTATGGACTTGGGCATTATATGCTCTGTGGTGGTTATGATGCAGCAGCTTTGCAAAAGTGGTATTTTTGTACTTGAGGCTTCAGTTGTCCATTGGTTGTAGTCCTGAACATAAATACCAGAATTTGTATCCTTTGGAAAGAGCAAACTGCTCAGAAGAGATGGCAATTTGAAGTACATAAATCTGCAGGGATTACTGAAGCAGCCTTCTGCAGATTTGGGTCAATCGAGCACATCACATTATCATTTAGTTTTCAGTGGAGAGATGAAACTGTTTGGGTAGCTGGAATCTCATGAAAAACCCTGCATTGACACTGATTGAATGGCAGGTATTACATGAAAAATAAACTTAGACCTGTGGAGACCTGACAGATAGAGCTGTGATCTTGGCCTAGAACAGGAGGAGAAAGGGATTGGGGAAAATGTAATGACAAAGCCAGTATCTCTATCAAATCTGCCAAATGTCACTACTGTAGAACCTCATTATAAGTAAGGAACAAAATGGAAGAAAAACACGGGGAAATAAAAAATAAACAGTCACAAATCTGATGATTAGGAACCTCTCAGCTTCCAACAAAGCTGATGTTTCTCCAAAGTAATTCCCTTTCTGTCTCATCTATGCTAAAAGTGCCCTGCAACTCACATTTCTGTACTTTTACTAATGTCTCTAGGGCCTCCAGGAAGAAGATATCTAAGAAGTTTGAGTGCTGTTCTGAATACTCTGTACAGGAATTGACCGTAAGGATGTAATTTGCAGTACTATTTCGTCAGCACGTTGGGTTTTATGTTGCCATTTCTGTTGGAAAGAACCGTTGATGCAAGCTGGTGCAGGATATCCTTGAGCTGTGGGTAGGAAGCGCTGCATTTATCCTGAGGAAGGATCCCGTTGCAGTGTCCTGGAATTGCACAGGCGGGATACTCGTGTGTGCCTCCTGAGGCAGGGTAGCAGCAAGCTATCCTAGCTCTTGGTGTCAGCCACTAACTCTCCCTTTTCTGCATGTGGCTTCACTTTCCTGGGTAGCCACACAGCACAGCTCTTGTCTGAGCCAAAACCACAGGTTGTGTGTGTAAAAGCTGTAATTCACTGTAGCTGCCTCATTCATTTGGCATACCTATCCACCCTTCCTACATTTTCTACTTCAAAGACCCTTTTATATGGCAGATGGGTTTGATACTTTCATATGCTCTTCCCTCCCAGTTCTAATTTTAGCTCAGTTTGGGCCTGTGACTTGACAAACACTTGGAAAGTGCTCTCGTTGCCATTCCGCTTGGTATGTGTATATACTGAGGCTTTCATAGTCAGTCTTGCCATTTTACTTCTTCTTGGAGTCATCTTGTGCTGAAGCCTGATGAACAGGGTAATTATTTGAAAAAGGATTGTAGCTCTGAAGCTTTTTGACTAAGGCTGAAGGAAGCTGTTACTTCATCGTATATTAAATGTCACATGGTAATTTTAAACATCTTCTGTATTTCTAATGAATTAAATCCAATCTGTTCAAGAGCAAAGAACATTAATTTTTATCTGTATTGTTCAACAGTTTTTCAGCCAGTTTTTTTATGACAAGATTTAGTTTATGCCATATATCTACAGCCAAGGAAAATAAAAATATTGGCTCTTCCATGGGTGCATCTTGGTGTTGGTAGTCTGTTTCAAAATGTCAAATTTCTGGTGTGTGCTATGTATTTGAACCATGCTTCTTCTCAATGTCATTCCCTGAGGGAATTAATTATGGTAGGATATATCACATATGTAATGACAGGTTCTGTTAAGCTTTCTGGAGGAAAAACTGTCAGTCAGGTCAGCAGAGAGCCTGAGCACTTTCAATTACCTTGGAGTACTGAGTTCTGCACAGTGGCTTTTGGATACCCTTTCAGTGAGGTACTTAAGGAAGGGTGTGGACATATTAATGAAAATACAATGCCCTCAGTGTGGTGTGGAGGAAGAAGAGCACTCTACCTGTGTTTTGGATATATTGGCTTAGAAAATAAAAGAAACAGAAATTAGACTGTGAGCTCTGAATTGCAGCTGGTTTGCATGGTGACCTTTTAAGAAGGGAAAAAAAGCATACATAAATGCATAGCAGTTTTTATGCCTAGTGGTAAATGGTAAACAGGACAGTTATAATATTCTTAATGCTTTTGGGTTGATATCTGTTCTTTCCCTTCTGATTTACTTCAGTAAAAAATTGGTACATGCTGCTAACTTATCAGAAGGCACAGATTATAAATATACTCTTCTGATTTATCCTAGAGTGCTGCAGTTCTGCAGAGAGCTCTGCACTGAGTTAACAGAATATGTAACGCTGGATAAACGTGGAGATTTCATTGTGTTCAGATTTCAATGAGTTCCGTGTAGCCTCTTTCTGGCCCTCTCCTTGGCTGAGATGTTGAGGTGCAGGGTTTGGCCTCAGGCTGCTGTGCTCTCCATGGTCAGCACTGGCAGCTCCTGCAAGCCCATTTTGCACGGGCTTTCTTCCCACACAGGAGAAAGGAAAGCATAAGACTCTTCTCTTTGAAAGGCTGGAGCTTCCTGTGCATCGTCACTTCTGTTCCTTTCTGTTTTTACAGTTGCAGAATCCTTGTGGATATATGGAAGGCTAGAATTCTGCAAATGAACCATTTATTTAAGGGCATAAAGTAGGGAGTCAGCTGATGCAAGCTGATCAAACTGCACTAACCCTGCGCTTCATTTCTGTGTTTATCTGATGCATGCTCATTTCTGGGGAGTTAAAGCTGCCTGAGCTTTTCTGACTTGAAGCTTGAGTGCCAGATCCTCAGTTAGTTTAAAAAGACAAAATCCACTCATTTCAGTTGAACAGAGCTGATTACCTTCAGCTGACTGTCAGACCCTGAATGTTTAGTTCTTTTTACCTGTTTCATTACAGCTGTTAGCTCTAAATTTTGGAACAGAGTTCAGTTTTAAAAGCACTGTTGTGTAAAAATTTGTAAAGGTCAGTGGTTGCTAAGTGCTGGACTGGGTCTCAAAAAAACCCCGCCTTCTGTGGATGGGTGAAGAATGCAAAAGTAAACCAAAAACCAGTAATCCTGTCACCTGCACTGTGCTGTGAAATGAAACCTGTTTTTCAGCAGTCAGACCGGGTTAATTCCAGCCAGCCTTTAAATTGTATTTCCAGTTTTACACTAAGGTGTTTTTCTCAGGCTGTTATTGAAAGAAGGCCAAATATTTTTGCATGTTTAAAATGTAATTACTATGCATGTTTTCTCAAAGGATTTTCTCTAATCACATATGCAGTGCTTTAGATGTATAATATTGTGTCATCTTCTCTCAGCACATCTGGAAGATCTGTCACACTGGGGTGTACTATATTGCAGAAAAATAATCCATTAATCTGATTTTAGGTTCAATCTGCTGTGGATTTTCTTTTTACTTTTGATTTGTTTTGGATTTTTTTTCCTTTAATATGCATATATATTTCTCACCTTTCTCTCAAGGCTTTTATTTTTTGCTGGCAGCTCTAATTGAAATCTGTTAGGTATCTCTGACAGGTTGAGACTGCTGATTGTTAAACGTGAGCAGTGACTCAGCTTGCTTACACAGTGTAAGGTGTACCTGCTGCAGTCATGTGTGCAACAGTGCAGTTCAAATTTACAGCAAAGCTAAGGAATAAAGCCTCACATTAATATACAGCCTGCAAGATACTGAATTATGTTCATGTTCAGATGAACTGTGCACAGCTTTCTGCTGGGAAAACCTGACACTGGAATAGTAGTCAAGGATGCAAGCTGTGGAACTGGGTTCTGTAAGTCAGCAATGTCCTTGGGTTGATGTGTGTAGTTGGGTAATTATTAGGAAGAAAATGCCTGGAAACAAACCTAACTGTTCACAGTTATATTCTGAGTTTTTATCTCAGAGTAATGGTCAAGGAGGGCTATCACAGCATCAGTTGAGCTCTCTGGCCTGAGATCTGTGGGGAGTCTTTACTGGTGGGGAGGCAACAATGTGACAAAACGTGCTACCATTGCCAAAGCCAATCTGCATGATCTCAAACCTGACAGGGATTAGGGGCTACAAGTCCCGACTCTGCAGTTAGCCTTGTACAAAGTGAAAAGGAACTATAAAGAAAGAACTTTATAAGGAAATTTAATGCATCTTCAAAACACTCTCTGTGGTAAAAATGCAGCCCAGAACTACCATGAATACAGTTTTGTCTGCCTGATTTTTCTAAGTCAGTGTGCTGTCGAGCCAGATGATAACACAAATTTTGCTAGGTTAGCTCAATTGTGCCAGTGAAGGACTGAGTGAAAGTGCAGTAGCTGGTCCTCAGCACATCTGTTGAAGTGCAGGCCTGGGTCTGTATGCTGGTCCCTAGCTCTGCATTAAAGGTCGTGCTCTTGTGTCTCCCTGCTGCTATTCCTGCACTAACCATGTTCAGCTGGGGCTGACATAGGCTGCAGTTACATCGTGGATTTGCTTTGCAGGCCTAGACAAATATAATTCCTGATGGTAGCAGCAGCAAAATAGCCATTTCTTTCTCTGGAATTTTCTTTGGTGAAGCCAGCAGTTTTCTGTCTACTTACCAAAATGCAGGTTTGTTCTAAATACTGGGTTTTTTTTCGGTTGTTGCACTTTCTTGGAGGTTGTTTTTGGGGTTAGATTTGTTAGGGTTTTTTTCAGAAATGAAGGCGCTTTTGTCTGTCTTCATTTCTGTCACTTCTTCCACCTTTTAACCATGTGTTTCCCCATATTTTTTCAGGCTGGCATATAAACCTACTCCTTCATATCTTTCAGAACAAGCTCATCTTGTAAAAAGCACTGCCTCTAAACTGTCATAAGCGTATGGTGGGTTGTCTTAGCCAGAACCTGGGTTGAAGCATGCCCACATGAGCCCCAGAACCAGTATTCTATAGTGAAATTCAGTGGTGTTTGACTGATCGATTTCCACCTTTTCAGCTCTGCTGAGATGTGCAGTCAGTGTGTGCTAAATATCAGCAAACTCTGGCCCTTCTTGTGTTACTCATGTTAATACTTTGTCCTCTGCAAAGTTAAGCACTTAGGAGAGAATCTCATAGGTTGTTCTCCTCATAAAGAGCTGGATCTACCAATGTTCTTAAGCACACACTAAGTTTTAAAGAGAGGAACAGCAGGACTTGTGCTTAAAGAAGACCTCTTATATGTGTGTTACTTTAGTAGTGCCAAGGTGGCATAAATTACATTGCTCCAGATTAAAATAATGAAAAGAGTGAGGCCTGCTTACCAACATTACATAATGCAGTTTGAAAAAGAAAAGCTTATTTTATGCCTATTGTCTATATAGCAAAGCCAAATTTTGTGTGGTTTAATTTACTAATACAGTGGGGTCATGAAGCAGTTTCAGAGTGTTGGCTCCAAGTATCAGTAACATTCAAGATTTCATAAATATGTCAAGTTGGGTAGAAATGTTTTATTAATCCGTTATGGGGTTCTGCTTTGCCATATTTTGTTGCACAATTTATGGATCTATAGTAAGAGTATACTATCACTTTTTATTACCTTGACACTAGGTTAACTAGGAGGTATTTCACTCTGTTCTAAATACATGGATCAGGATTCAGACATACATTTCCAAAAGGAAGCTATGTTATTGGTTGTACTGAGGTGACTTAGAGGTTGATGTTGAGTATTACTTTACAAGCCAGAGTCCTGGTATCCTTTCCTCTAAAAGCAGCCTAAACTACACATAAAGAAACTTTTATGAAAATACAACAGTTTAGAAGTGTAAGTGAAGCATCCAGTTCTGCATTCTTTGGGGACAGGAAGTATGGGCAGCATGTTAAATATTCAGCTTGGTCTGTTAATGCTCTTCTCTCGCCTGGAAGGATCTCTGCTCAGCAATCAAAGACCCTAGTCTTGGTTTCCTTTTTCATTTCTGTAAATCAAGAGTTGATCCACTGGTTGTGGCAGCATGATAGTTCTCAGCTCTGCCATCCCAAATGAATTCAAATTTAATCAGGGCTGGCTGAATTTATTCAGGAGGCGCATCAATGAAATTCTGAAGAATCAGGCCCAGCTGATGAGAAAATGTTTTAAAAGTGATGTCAGTTACAGAGGAACTCAACCTGCTTTCCTTCCTGTCCACAAATAACTCTGAAGTTGAGAGCCACCCATATTAAGAGATTAAATGTAAAGGATATGGGACAGGCAGTGGTGAAGGCCCTAGTTCTCTGAATGCTTTGCAAAGGTCATTCCCACTTATCTGCTCTGCCTTTGGAAGAGTTAAAGCACAGCAGCCTGGATCGACTTGCCCAAAACTGGCCGAGAAGCCGTGCGAGACAGCAAGGCATGGAGTGTGGCTCTCCCAGGCCCGCAGCCCAAGCCATAGGATATTTGCCACTCTGCCCCATGAATGGAATACAGCGGACTGTGTTCCCAGAACACCTCTCAGATAGCACTGGCATTTGGCATTGTCATGTAGGTGTCTGTTTCCACCCAGAAATGAGATTCTGCGCCACAGAGTCACCTGAGTTCAAATGTGAGGGCTTGGGTCTGCTGGGTGGAGAAGCTATGCATTGAACTCCTACTGAATGCATGATTGAAATTAAATAGGAGGTGGACCTCTAAGCTCCTAGCCTTGAATGCCCAAGACCTGGCTCTGGTTTTCAAATGTGTTCATTAACAGTGTCCAGCACAATGGGGAATATTCCATGTAGGTGGAGACTGTCAGAGAAGAAAAAATTCACAAAACTATGCTGGGGAGACTTGCAGAATAAACCTATGAGTCTTCTGACGTGTTACAACATAAAATTTAATTCACTCTTCTTACAAGGGATACCTGTTTTTATGCTGCAAATAAAAACTTGATGAAAACAAACTTCATAGAAAAACTGGGAACTTTTTCCCCAGGTTTTGCTGTAAAACTTTAAACTGTGAAATTTTTTTGCATTTTTATTCAGGCAAGATATGGACTGAAATACAGATGATTTGTGATAGTCCAAAATTGTTTTGTCAGCAATTCCTCATCAGGTGGAGAAGAAGATAAAAACTCTTTGCAGGTGTATCGCCCAAAGGATTCTATCAACTGAGTAAGACAAGCATTTTATCTGCCCTACGAACAATTTGCTTATTACATTCTTAATAAAAAGCAAAATACTGCAAGTCTGGCATTCAAAAGTAATGACTTAAATAAAAGGAACACAATAATTCTTATCACCCTTTTTTTTGTCTTCTTTTCTTGGGTATGACTAGATGTGGTTTGATACTGAAGACAAGTGAAGATAAAAAAGAATTTCAGTGTCTTTTGGCTTTTTTTTTTTTTTCCAAGCAAATCAGCTTGCTTTTTACAGACTATTAGTTAATTGTTGCTTTTCCTTTAAGTGACAACCAGCCTGGGTTTAGTAGATAAAGGAGGTTTGCTACAATATGCCCTTTGATGTAAGGGGTACTTTCTGAATGAACCACAAAAATATTCATGGTATCATATTTGGTCTATGTATCAGAAATTAATCTGATGGATGTGAATGCTGAAATAAGTGCATGAGGTTACTGGACTGGCTACACCCATGTTTGTCTTGGGAAGAGGCGTTTGGGTCTGTGTAGAGTTAGGCAGCATAGTCCATGGGCAGGACCTTCACCTGACAGACAGGAGGCCCTTCTGCCATCAGGTGCAAGCTGCAACTTGCAGGAGGAGGCAGTCCAAGAAAAAACATACAGAGCTTGAGCCATGCCAGTGGCTGCTCCCTCCCTTTTGCTTTGCTGTCTCCTCCTACAGTTTCAGCTGCCATCTTGGCTTCCCTGATCACCTTTTTCTGTTTCCCTCCTCTACAAGCAAGAACCTTCTAGGTGCCTTGTGCCAAGAGGCTGAACATAGCAAATTGTCTCTATTGTGTTAACTTTTAAATAGCTTAGAATCTACCACCCTGGAAGTTGTTTTCACCCTGTGCTGTAGCTGTCACTGATTGTGGAGCAACATTAGCTGAATTGCTGCTGTCATGCAGGACTGGTGTCAGAGCAGGGCGTTCTTAGAAAGGAGGAGATGGCAGCTCTGAGCTTGCTAGTTTCCCTGGCTTAGGAAGATGAAGTCAGTAATTTTTGGGCATGGTGACAAATTTCTTGGTTTTTTTTTTTGTTTTTTTTTTTGTTCATATTGGGGGCTAACTGGGCAGGGAGCCATAAAAATTAGGACCGTATGTCTGTAAAAGTATATGATCAATTTATTTTTGTTGGGAAAGTGATAGATAACATGGCACAGCATGAAGTTATAAAAGGAGGTTGCAGTCAGAGTTGCTGGCATTAATTTAACTAAAGAATGTGCCCTTAAATGTCAGGAGACTGCAAGAAGCACAGAGTTATTTGAGAAGACAGCAACTTTGATGTTGATTTTTATCAACAAAAATACAAGAGATTAAAAGCAGCTCCCCAATTTTGCTTCCTTTTTTTCTTATTCATAATTTGACTAGGGTATTAGCAGGTATTGTAGGCAGGTTAATGAAACCATAACAGTTATGGTGAAAGAGTATCCATTATCTAATTTAGTTGTTTAGATGACTCACCACTGAAGCTAAATTCAATAACTGGGAAACTGAGTAACTCATTTTCTGTGAAGATACTACAGTTCCACTGGCAGATAAAACAAGACTAGACAATCTGGGTTATAAGAAGAATATAAGCTTGCAATCATGTTCCTGCCATATCAAAATGTAAGAATGGCCATTCTTGATCAAACTAAGGGCTTGTCTGGCTTCAGCAGGGCGTCTGGTGAATGCATAGGGAAAAGCATCCTAGCAGTAGGATGATCCTAGCCCTCATGTGTGATCCCTGCTTCTGTCAGCAGATTGGCTCGGAGGCTTTTGGAGCCGGAGGTTGCATTAGATTGTCTTTAATGCCCCTGATGGGCCTGTCATCTGTGAATTCCTCTAATCCCTTTTTGAACGTATTTGTGTCTGCTCCAGAACATCCTGCAGCAATGGGTTTTGCACTTCAGTTTTGTGTTGTATGAAAAAGCACTTTGTTTGCCCATTTTAAATCCATTGTTTGATTGCTTTATTGGATATTCTTTCTTTCATTGAAACAACACAGATTGCTTTGACTTCCTGATCTTCTTCATGCTATTAATGATTTTATAAATCTGTCATCTCTTCTTTCAGTCTCTTTTTTCAGGCTGAGAAGTCTGTTTACTATCTCTGTATATCAAAAGCATTCCAAAACTTTGATCATTTTTCTTGTCTCTTTATCCTCTTTCCAGCTCTGTTAGATCAGTTTGTGTCCTGTATTCACCTGTATCCTCCCCTTGTATCCATCGTATCCTTGTATCCATAAAGGAGGAGAAACTGATTCAAGAGGATCTAAGTGTCAGGATCCACACCTTGCAGTTTGTCAGAGGGCATACTTGGGTCCTCCACCCACCCAGGTTGTGGCATTGTTTTCATTGTCTCTGGTGTGGAATATGCATCTGGACTTGAGAGAGGTGATGGGGTGAGCCGGTCTCTGCTGTTCTGTGGCACTTTGCTGTCCCACCCCCATCACCCAGACACTGGAATTGTGTTTGATGCTCTTGGAGCTGTCACTGGTTTCCATCTCCAAGCAAACATCTGTACAAACCAGGAGCCGCATGCATCCTGTCCTTTAATAAAGGAGCAAAGTACATTATTCGCTGCAGAAGGTCAGGAGCTTCATGCTAATGTACACAATTGTCTGGTGAATTAAGATACACTGCTACATGTTTTGGTGGTTTGTTTTGTTTCTTTTGCATTCAGAATCCAGAATAACCCAGCAGCTGTGTGTGTAGGAGACAAATCTGGGTGAATAATGAAAGACTTTGGGGAATGACAGCACTGATCTGGTAAAGCTCAAAGACATGTATGTAGATCTTTGAGAAGCTGCTGACAAGCTCTCAAAAACTGGAGGGGTTATAAGCAGACAGTGAATGGCAAAATATATAGACAAATGACTACATAATACTCATTAGTCCTAATTTAGTCTCTCAACCTTGAAATGAGTGGAAGGTGTTCTTGTTTGTTATAGTACTGGCATTATTTATTGCTTGTCAAGTGATAAGACACAGATCCCACTGTGATGCTGTCTAAATCTGTACTACAAGGGCTACATTTGATACTAAGAGCTCCATTTTAAAGCAGGTTTTAAAAGTCCCAATAATTAACTGATTATTAAATCTTTTAAAGTCCTAGAGCATCCATAAAGTCTTTAATTGATTATTGCTATACACAGCAACTTACAACTTACACAGATGTTCTCATAAGCATTTAAGATATACAGGTGCACTTGTGAGATCTTCTGATAATAAATATTAGCAATTAAACGTCAGTAATTACATTTTCAGGGATGGGAAAAAAATTGCCTCTTTTTTCATGGGTGGTAAAATAAAGAACTTAAAGGCTGAGCATTTAGCCATGTAACTTTAGAAGACTCTTAGTAGTGCTAGATAGGTGTATTTGGCCAGGCCTTGAGATATCATGGACATAAGCAACTGAAATCAGTCTTTATGAAAACAAATGTTGAATGCCTTCTGAAATCCATTGTAGTAGCTTGCTTGCTTCTGAAAATTTTTGTAGGTCTTCCAAGATTCCAGTCTCTACCTTTTTTGTCAAGGTGTAACATATTACAGTGATATGGTAATTTGTACTGCTGAAGTTTTGATACTTGGGAAACCTCATTATGGATTCATTTTGATGAATATTTTTAATAGAGTAACTTCTGGAAGGAAGATTATGTAGTCTCATCATTTTGAATTGTCAGAACTTAAGGTCTCACCAAATTCAGCTGTATCCAGGTTTTAATTTGCCAGAGTTAATGTGCTAGAGTGAGAAATGGGTGTGTTTGCTTGTGGCAGTAACCTGATGTTCCATTGGAGAAAAAAAAGCTTTGCATACTGTCCACATGCACCACAAAAGAAAACCTCTTCTGAGAGGGAGCTTAGAGTCTTGTATCAAGACTAAGTACTGGTTGTACTGGTTATTTTCCATTGGTACTGTTCCTGAAATCACACACATTACAAGAATGATTTGTGGGGTTTTTTGCTCTGTTTTCCTATGCTTGTGTAGTAGCAATTTATATACTTGCTTTAGCCCAAATCTGTTTTCATATTCACAGGCTAATAGAATTACCAATGACTATATTGATAATCTGGGGGCTATTTTTATATGTTGAATCCTTTTAAAAGTCTACACTGCTTAATACTATAAGCATCATACAAATGCACAATGATATTAAGAAATACAATAAGGTGAGATCTGTGCGGAAGTAATTTTTATTTATGCCCCTGAAATTGTGTGCAAACACTGATAGGACACAGTGCTCATTAGATTTATGTGTAGTAAGAGTGCTAGCTCAGTAATAAAATTATAAGCTTGAGACAGTGATACTACCTCACTGTTTTCTCGATGTATTTACTCAAATGGTTTCACTGTTACAAAGCGTATTAGAAGCTGAGAAAGACTAACAGTGTATAGCACATGCAGCCTGATACCATGTTAGTATTTCCACCTTTTACTTAGCATGTTTAATTGCATTGTTTGCTACTGCCACTGGTATGGTTTGATTCCTTTTGCTTCTTACATTCCTCTCATTTGTCTTTTGGTTTGGTTCGTTAAAAGACTACACAATAATGTGGATAACACTATTCCCAAGGTGAACTGCCACAACAGCTAGTAGGGCATGGTATCTCCAAGATCCTGTAGTGTGCCTGTGCCTTACAACTCATGATATTATTGTGCTGAGGATTCGTTAAGTTTTTGTGAGAGACTTGTTTTTTCCCTGGTTTCATTAGCTGTTCTCTCTCCTGAGATAGAACATTGCATCTTCATCCTGAGCAGATTACATATACTCACTATAAGCAGTATACAGCAGAGTGATGAAATGCTTGCTTTGTCTTTTTAATGTTTAACTGCAATGTGTAAATATACTATGTAATGATTTTATTTCCCTGCTGATAAGCCATCTATGTCCCTGCTAATGTAAGAAGGAGAAGGAGCCTTTAATAGAGCCATCCTGACCTGAAGTTTGACTGTTAATAGGTTTGTCTGTTTAATTAATACTGAGTGGTATCTTACCATGTTGAGAAGTGTGGTTTTATTCTGGGATGGAATACAGCTGGTCCCTGGGCCTTGGCCTTCTTGACCACTGTTCTGCTGCTAGGAGGGCTGTACAGTGCTTTAGAAGGTCTTTCATTTTGAAAGTTTGTAGTGGTTTAAAAATTATTTTGTATGTTTAAAATAGCATAGATTGTTCAATGTGCTTGCTTCTGGGACTAGAACAATATTTTTAATAGAGTAACTTCTGGAAGGAAGATGATGTAGTCTCGCCCCTCTGCACATTGCAGCCCAAAGAAGTCACTCATGAGCCTATGAATCAAACCCACAGCTTTGGTTTGTACACTACCATTGCTTTCCAGATGTTATCCTGCCTTGCTGAAAAGGCTTTAATGACTACAGAATTTACTGTTCTCACAAGGTAGTTGCTGCAAAGACTATTTTCCTTGATAGTTACGTGAAAGCATTTACTTAGAAATTTCCATTTGACTGATTTCAGCTTCCAACAAATTCTTTGATTCTGTGTATCTTTTCTTTTACATCAAAGACTCACAATGAGAGACTTCATGAAGATGCTTGCAGGCTGGAGCAAAACAATTTCTTTGCTGCTCCTTGGTTAAAGCAAATAAACTGAGCTTATCAAGCCTCTGATGAAATACATTTTTCTAGCCCTCATATCACCATGCATAACCATTTTCTGAACCATATCCCATTTTTAGTCATCTTCTGGAATCAAAGAGCAAGAACTAGAAACAGGATTGTAATAAATGTCTTGCTGATGCTCTGATCAAGAATAGCCATGTCTTCCAGTTCCTACCTGATTTTATTTCTGTATATGGATGCTAAGGGTTGTTTGACCTTTTAACTGCATTGTTGCTCAGGAATTTCATGTCTTTTTTATTACCATTGCATTCCATGATATAACTTCCCATCTTTCTAGTGTGATATGTATTCCTTATATGCAAGTGATTGATTCTATATCCTGTTGTGTTGAAACAGGCTTTGTTCTTATGAGCCCTGTTCACAGGAAATACAGAGCAGCAGGCATCACTGGCCAGTTCCATTGCTAACATTCCTTTGAATTCAGACTTATTTTTTAACAGCACATCCATCCACTGTCACATCTTTGTCCCAGCAAAATTTTGAGTAGTCTGTGTTTTAGCCTCAAATACCTGAATCATAAAGGCATTTCCTCCCAGTTAGGGGGTCAGCATGCCTAAGAGCAGATTATGTTCTTATCAGTATTTGTTTTGCTCACACCAGTAACAAGAAAATCAAAGATATAGAGTAGGGATGTAAAATAGTAAAGGGGGAAGACAAATTCCCTTGATTATGAATCTTGATCTGCCTTTGCTAGTCAAAGTTTGTACCTGAAGAATTTTGTGGAATGCTTGTCCTACCAGGTCAAATTGTAGCAGCAGCCATGAACAGACTTCACTATAGCAGTTGATACAGTTGGACTACATTTTGGTAACTACCATCCCCGCCCCCCAAGAAAAAACCAACCAATCAAACAAGAAGCCCAAATCAAAAATGCCCACCCTAAAGTTTGTTAGTGTCAAATGGAACTGCCATTTTAGCACATTCCTGTAGATATGCACTACACAGTCTTGGCAATGGAGTTCTAATTATTCCAAGTGAAGCATCTCTTACTCAGCTGTGAATTCTTCTTTAACATGGTATATGCAGTTGCTCTTGTCTCTTTCTGAAGTAGTTTGGATTCCTCAGGAGCTTGCAGGTCACATTCACAAACCCGTTTTTAGGATTTTTAACATTCAGCTGTTGTATGCATGTATGTACACGTATGTGCTCCCAGTGGATTAATTGCTAGCCATATCAAGTGAATTAAAATTGTATTGGTATTTGACTTCATGAAAACATTTAAAGCAGAAAAGTAAGTTTTTCATTAATATAAAAGAAATAAATTATATCATCTTCACAATTTAGATAAAATGGGTGTAGTGAAGGATGGTATTAAAAGCCATGCTGGCAGCAAGTGGTAGCTTGTGTCATTGCCAAATCTGTCTTGTAACCTCTGTGTGACCCAATTCTGCTGAATTCCAGCTGTCTGTGCAAGTACGTCTTCTCTAGGTATAAGAATAGTAGCAGCAGTTCCACTACCTAGAACAAGAATGTACAAGGCTATCAGCTGTCTTGCCTAGGGGCATGAGATGATTGCCAGCTGGGGTTAAGAAAAAGTGTTTCCTTCCTGTGAGGCATTACATAATTATCTGTGTATGTTAAGTGTGCTGGGGTTTTCGTCTGAAATTCATTATATAAGCCAGTGCTATGAGGAGATGCCAGACTAAGAAAACAGCCTGGGCATATGTATTACAGCAATTCTGTTTTCTCCTGGTTTTAATATTGTCCGAAATAAAATGAGATTGAGTTTGTTTCACCTTGTTAGCTTTGCAATGCTTTGCTTTTAACTCTGTCCTGCCAGCTTTGTGTCGCAGATTTGACTGCAGCTGAGGAATATTGGTAATCCTCTCATCTCCTTGTGGGGAATCAAACTTGAGCCAAATGAAATTTCTTGTGCTGTGGTGTTTTCTTTTATTATTGCACGTACAAAGCAAGTGAAAATGCTGCCTGCCAGGATCTTGCCAGAGTGATACTGATTCTCTACTTTTATGAGATGCCAATAAAATAGGAGTTATTCTTTTTCATCTTGCAGCTTACTCTTCACCAAAGTAAAACTGGAATGGATACATAAAGGACCTGAAGAGGCTCTGGTGACATGCAGACATATGTTGCAGATGTGGCAGATGGTATACAGTGTTTTACAGCACAGGTAGGCTTTCTCCACTGTAGCAAATTCAGATTTGTAGTTGGTAACGTGGTTATCCTTTTTAATTTTCTAGATACTTATTTTGCAAGAAGGGTGATAGATAGTACTGTTTAAAAGATAAGTAACATTTCTAGCAGTGATTAAAAAAAAGGGAAGATTTTAATGGCCATTATTAAAAAAAAAAAAAAAAACAAAAACAAAACCAAAACCTCAATGTTTTAATATTGAAGAAGCAATTTGAACCACAGGTTTCTGAAGCAAATGTCTAAACATCTCTATCATATTTGGATATCCAGAATGGAGGACAGATTTTCTTTCTCCCCAACAGTGCTGAGCTTTCATCGGCTATTGTTCACAGTCTGCAGTAGTTGGCACCACCCAGGAATGTGTGGGGGTGACACAGTCCTGAAGTGAGTAAGCCAAGGAAAGGCACAGTGCCAAACTCATATGCTGTAGTTGCAAGCTGGTTGCACAGCCTGGTGCTAACTGGGCAAGGAAAGAAAGGAAGGATGTAGCATCTTTCACCCTTCCCTTGTCCTAGTAAATCTGCATTCACACAATGCTACGTTCCCTGTTTCCTCCCTTTCATCTGCTGCTCCACTGAAAGGTAAAGTTGAAAAAGTGTGGAAGATACTGAGTTGGGTTTTCTTCCTTCCCACACCCTTAGGATATTGCCCTAGTCAAGGTATCAGTGTACAGTGTCTTGGGAATATTATACCAAGATCCCTTGCCCATAATGTCCATAGGGGTTGTGTTTGATGGGAAGGACAGCATGCTTGATGGCAGCAACCAAGACAGCAGGGTGACATCAAGACAGCTTGAGTTGTTCCCCAGTTTCTGTATACATTTGCATAAGTTTTATAAACACCAGAAGTATATGTACAGAATGGTGCATGTCTATGTACAAGTTGTCCTTGAGGGGTTATTAGTAATTCTTGTTGGTTTAGCTAATGAGTAGCAAACCAAACACAAAAAATCAAGATATTTACATAGCAGCAGTGGACTTGAATCATTGATTTCCTTAGGCCTTAGTATCTTTAGCTAAGGATTCAATCCTGTACCTCTCACATGAATAATCTTTATACCCATGAGTAGTCCTCATGAAGCTGATCAAATCCACACTGAACAATTATGACTGAGGAAGATTTACTCTTGCAAGGGGGGGCTGCAAGCCTGAGACTGTAGAGAATACATTGGAAAACAGACAAATAACTAGTTCAGCCATTTGGACTGCATTTGGATCCCAAGCTGTGCTTTGGCTCTTATACTTAAAAACCCAAGATGTGATAGCTTTAGAGGCTTTTGATAAGCTTTAGCCATAGAATCTTAAACAAAACAAATTGCTTTGCTTTTGCTTTTAAAAACTCTGGTATGTATTTCACTGCCATTCCCAGCAGGGCTTTTTTTTTTTTTTTTCTGTTTTCAAAAAACACATAATGAAGTATTTTTATTAGGAAATGCTACTGGAAAGGTAGCAAGAATCATCTTGGTACCTGCAGCTTTAGACTGGATTCAGTGACCCAGGAAGCCCCTTGCGTTTAGCAAATTGCAGCAGTATCAGCTAACAAATATGTAAAGTATTCTGGGTAGGGCTGGCAGAGGAACTTAAGGGGAATTCTTATCAGCGAGACTTGGACAAAGGCATTTTTAGGGCCTCTTGCAAAAGAGAATTTTGCATTTACACAAAGTTGAGAGCTGTTGCACCCAGTGCTCCTTACTGGTTTAATCAGTAGATAATTGCCTACACAATTAAATGGCACTTCAGTTGCATTTGTCTGGCCTGTTTGCTGGCTTTACAATCTTACTGTGACTGACAGACCAAAAAGTCTTTCAGGGCCCAGTATTTTATCTCCAGCAGCTATTCATATGGCCTGTTCAAGTCCCCTGTCTTCTCTCTGACAAACCGGTGCCTCTGCAGTCTCACAACCAAGTGTCCCACTCAGCATTTTTGTCACCAATTTGTCCACTGTCTCAACTACATTTCAGAAGCATGGGCAGTAGATGTCCTGCTGTCCTACTGTCAGCCTTTCCAGTGCTGTATGTAGAAAGCAAATCATCTGGCTCCTATCCCCTCCATGGTGCATCAAAAAGCTTTCCTGGCTGAAGGCTTTGTACTGCAGCTTTCAAAGGGTAGCTCATTTTCTGCCTTTCTCTGGGATAACAGAGCCATTGGGAGTGGCTGTTTTGCACAATGCATTACACTGGGTTTTCGCCCTGGTATTTTCCAATTTCTTCCCCATCCTTAGAGTAGGAGTACAGTGTATTATCAGTGTATCAGTGTTGCAGCATGTGCCTGAACAGTGATAACTATGGTGGTGCTGCTGCATTAAGGTAGCACTTGCCTCCTGGAAGTAATATATAGAAGTGCAGCTGCCTTATTCCTGCATCCAACAAGAGTAAGACTGAGCTGTCCATCCAGTTCCAGCAGCTTCTGGCCAGGGCACTTTCATTTGGGTCAGTCCTGTGTAGGTAAGGCTGAGGCATAGGACAGGTAATTTTATTTGCCCTTCTCTCTGTCACTATGTGATAGCCTCAAATGAATTATCAGTGTGGAAACCAGTATGGAAGACAAGGGAGGCCCATTCAAGGACAGAGATTGGTGCAGTCCAGTGCCCAAGAATTCAGAGTGCATTAACAGAAACCATTATGCTTGATCCCAAAGCCCAAGTAAAAGGTTATTTAGCTACTGTAAATATGATTGCTATTATGATGAATGACAGTAAGTGGCTTTCAGTCTTAGGCTGTTAGCTGGAAAGGACAAGACTTGGTTTGTCTTTTGCTGTTGTTTTCTGTGATAGCAGAATAATTGTGTTTTAAACCAAAAAGAAGTCCCAAGCTAATTCTTCTGCTAGATCAATGCAGATTCAAGGGAATTCTGTGCAATCCTTACCAAAGGACTCCTCAGACTGAAAGATGGGGGCATCCACACCAATCTTGTCTCTCTGACAGCTTGCTTCCTGGAAGGAATATTGTCCAAAGGCTGAGCTGCAGGCTTGGAAGTGTGCCAGAAAAAGTAGCCAGGGCAGTCACTTTTCCTTTTGGTATTTCATCCCTTAATGGATGATGAGAGGAGATATCATCACCACTGATCCTTGGGGGATGGCAGACTATGTGGTGACAGGAAGGCTCAAGAGATCTGTGTTAAGTGACTTTTTGTTAGCCACATGATTTTTATTTTTTTTTAGTGTGTGTTTCTCTTTGTAAGTTCTCTCCTGTGAGGACAGAAGTCCAGTAGAAGAACAGACCAGAGTTTCATAAGCTGACCTTTTTCATAAAGCAGTGCTATCTGGTAGTTTTATCTTCTTCCGCTTTTTGAACAGAACAAAGGAGGAAGGGGAGAAAATAAGCCCTTTGAAATGAAAATATGAAGAAATTAGCACCCAGGTGGAAAGTGGTAATTGGTCTTTTTCAAAGGGATCAGCACAGTAGACCTGTGAACAAATTATTCTGCAGAAAAGCCCAAGAAATGGTGGTTCTTGCTGGGTCTGGGTCTCCTAGTGGGCCTCCTCTGGTCTGACTTCTAGCTGCCAATATGTTTCTTGTCCAGTGGTTTGTAAAGACTCCCTCTAGCCAAATAAAGTAAATACCAGTGTGTGCCCTGGAGCCCCTGCTGGCAGTCTCTGAGCTTCCTGTCCAGTGGCAGTGGGGCAGATGTTAATACATTCAATAAGCTGATTTCTCACTACTGAAAACCTTGATTTTTCACTTCCCATGGCAGCTAAACTATTGCCTGCTTTTAGGGGAACGTTTCTCCACCGAGAGATGTCCAGGTTACACAAC
This sequence comes from Calcarius lapponicus, assembly GCA_039654755.1. Classification (NCBI taxonomy): domain Eukaryota; kingdom Metazoa; phylum Chordata; class Aves; order Passeriformes; family Fringillidae; genus Calcarius; species Calcarius lapponicus. The sequence goes on along the minus strand of CM077465.1, from coordinate 71,275,689 downwards.
TTTGTTTCTTTACAGTGGCTCTGAGAAAGGAAGTAGTGTGACTGAAACACCAGTAATCAAAAAGCATAATGGATTGCATCTCACTCTCCCAGATGCTCATGACACTGATTCTGGTAAGGAAACAAGATTTGTGCTTTCCTGTTCTAAACACATGCTTTTGTGAGAAATTAATATTTTGTTTTCTTTGGAGAGGGTGGTGGGCCCCTGCACATCCATGTTGCTGGTCAGGAGGTCCAGGTTTGCCTCCATGGCCAGCTCTGCTGTAGAATGTGTCACTGTGGTTTGCCTGCACCTTGGCTTCCCCATGCATAACACAGAGAGGAGTTCCTGCTTTCTTTCACAAAGCTCTCTGAGATGTATAATTCTGTCCTTCTTTTTATTTTTTATTTCTTCCCTCCCTCCCTCAGCCTGCCTCCTCATTTAATTCTTTTTAGATGTCCTAATCAAGCCAACTGCTGTTGTTGGTTTTGGAAAGCTGAGTGAGAGTGTCAATTCCTATTAGATGGTGATTTGCTTTGGGATTTGTGCTTAAACCTTGTGATGCTTTATTGTATGGTAAATACATATTCACAGTAACATATAGAGTCAGCGGAAGTAACTGAGACATCAAAGCTGATCTTGGCAGTAAAGGGGAAAAGAAGTTTTCAGAGAGCACTGCTGACTTGTGATTTTTGTCCTAAGTCTCGTGATACTTGGTACTTCTTTAAAACCCTAGCTCAAAATCAGATGATAATGTGAGAAACTTGCCTTTTAATTTGGAGGGTTTTTTAGGGAATCAGATGCCTATGCTTGTGGATGTGGGTGAAACACTTGCAAAGAAAGTGAACCTCAAACTCAGAAAATGGACAAGAAAAAAAATCTAACACATAAATCTCATGGATCTCTAGGGAATTAGGGTTTGTCTGAGTCTTAATTGTGCTGTATGACATGGTGCTGCCTGCCAGAAAGGGCAAATTAATGTAAAGTACAAGCTTTGAATCAGCTTTTCATGCACCTAAAGTGATTTGCGCTGAATGCGGTTTGGTTTTAGCCAAGGAATATATTCCTCCTCCACTCTGAGAATCCAGGTTTCCATGCTAACGTGGTTGCCCCCACAATGAATGCAAGAAAGGAGCTGGTACTGAAATTACACCACCCACCTAAGTGTGGGGCTGGCACTGGCTGGTTTCAGCTGGGCTCTGTGCTCCCTTCTCGGCAGGCTCTGGGTGCTGCTGTTCTCCATCTGCAGCAGGGAAGCACCTGGGTCTGCTGCCCCTGTTGGGAGCCTCTCCGAAGAGAGTAGTGGGTGAGATTGGAGGGTACAGCTCTACTCCCTCTTGCCCTTGTGCTTCCCCAGAGCTAGGGCTGGGGCTGCCTGCTTGGAAGGAGGGAGGAGGTCTGATATTTCTGCATGGCTGTGGAGCAGGCAGTGCTGTCTGCTGTGCAATCCCCCGGGAGCATGCAGCAGCATCGCTGCGCTGCGCAGGCACTCTGTCATCTCTGGGCTCATCACTGAAGGGTGGCACTTACTGTGGCCAGCTTTGACACTGGCCTTTCCCTCAGCTAGACCACAATAAGATTATTTGCTGTGCCAGAATTCTAGGTTTGCTGCCAGAAAGATTAATTCCTCTTTATTTTCTCCATCTTCTCCTAACTGAAGCAGTGTTCCTAACGAAATCCACTGATATCAGTCAGCTGCCTTGCTGTTTCATTCTTTCTCTGATTTAGTCTTATCTTATAATGCTTTTGCCTGAAGTGATTTAGGCTTGGGAGTTCTGTGTTTCTTATAAGCCTAGTAAATCTAATGAGCTACATTTCTATTTTGATAGCAATTTTCACATAAGTGCAGAATATTAAACTCGGTCTTTTTGGTCTTAAAACATCCTAGAACAGTGTTTTAAAATTATTTGGATAGGTTTTGTAGGGCTTATGTGCAGAGCTCATCACAACAAAATCAGTTTGTTATTTCATGAGTTATTTCCAAAATGTTTGGAGGGTTTTATTGTAAAATGTGAAGTTTATATTCTGTCTGGTAGAGCTGTTAAATAGAGAAAGAGGCTGCACTAAAATAACAAATTGATATGATATCTTCGTATGCCAACATTTGCATGTATTTTGAGGCATGACATTAAAGTTCTGCGAGACAGGTTTTGTGGGGAGGTTTTTTTAGCACGTTTCTTTAGGAGGAGATAGCTTATAATGAGACATTCAGATAAATTTTTTAATGTTCCTTGGAGTTTTTGCATCTCCCCCCACCACCCTGAGGTCAGAGTCCTGCCAGTGTGACACATGCTGATCTCCCCTCTCAGGACAGAGTGAGTTAGAGGTAAACTCTTTTGGGGCTGTAGTAGCCATCAGGCCGCCCCATGGGCACCCCATTGCTTGCCTGAGATTCAGACATGTGGCTGAGCCTCTTTCAGTCCAGAAGGGTCAGGCTGGCAAAAACTTTCTCTTACAGAGTTTATTTGGTCAGGTAAACTTTAAGGAGAACTGCTGTGAGCATCTCAGCAGAGATGGGCAAGAACAGTGGTGGCAAAAGTGGAGGATGGGCTGGTTTGGAGAGGACCTGATCTTCTGGCATGTCCAGAGCAAGGAGTGTATATGTGTCTGAGGCTGAGCAGGGATTGCATGGTCTCTGCCTAAAATATTCTGCTTCCTCTTGTAGTCTGGAAAGGAAAAGAGAGTAAACACCAAAGGATTGGAATGCCAAGGGATGTTAAATGAAAAGAGCCTCCATGTAAATTGCTAAGTAACTTGTGTCTCATTTGTCCAGCTGTGCAGATGCCCACTGAACTGGGCAGGATCAGTCTCAAATTCCCCTCTTGGCAACTGCTGGGCTAATGAAGATAAGATGAGGAGCAGCTAACTTGGGTTTCTTAGAGAGCAACTGTGCTGTTATATTCCTGTGAAGTCTGCTTTGTGAGGGAAGGATGCTTTAGTAGATTCTAACTGGATCTACTTAGGCAGCGTGTGAACTTCTCCAAAATGCACAAAGGTGATTTAGTTTTCTTGGATTGATTTGCAAGGAAAAGAGGATTTCCCTGAGCTCTCTGAGGATGTGAATAAGACACCAGCCTATCTTCCCACCCAGTGCAAACAGCCCAGCATTACATTTGGATGCTTGCAAGAAACACAGTTTCACAAAGCTTCTCTGGGAGAGGGCAGCCTTGGCAGGAAAATGTGGTACTGAAAATTGCATTTAAAACATGCTAATATAAGAATCTTGTTAGGCTGACTGCACAATCCACAAAGTTCATGTATTTTTCCCAAGTTTGCCAATCTAGAAGGTAAGAAGTCTGCCCTAGCTTCAAAGCTCTGCTAATAACATCGCTAGCTGTTCATGTGTCCATTTTCTTGTCACTGCACTGCAGAGAAGCTGCCTGTGTTTTAGATGGCTGGGGATAAATGCTTGGTAGTTTTGCCTGTGTCAAATGGCTCTAGTCTGACTTAAATTTCTGGGAGTTTCAGTGAAATTCTCACTAGTGGAGATAGGGCTGGAGGAGAGGAGTGTGAGTGGGCAAGGCAGGGGAGGAATCTCGTGCAGTGAAACAGGCTGAAGGTGGATCAGTTAAATAAACTGGTAAATACAATAAATTCTTCCTGCAAAGCTGAATGGCTTTTGCCTATACCCTTAAAGCTGCAATTGCTATATTACTGCACTGTCATCTCTTGGAACATTAGATCAGGAATGTCTTTGCAAATATGTAGGAATTTCAGAAATGCATCTGGGAAGAACACATTTGCATTTTCCAAGGGAGCCGTGGGAGGCGCCTGCTGCAGGGCTGTTTTGAAGTCCTCCTGCTTGAAATGAATGACATTGGTTAGCGATGAGATAATAGGACAAATATTTCCCATTGCAGTTCTGAGCCTGGGGTTGCACTTGTGGTCTCTCCCGAGCCGTGACACACTCACCTCGGGTTAAGTAGAAGCTGCAGCCATGTCCTGCCTTGCAAAGCACAGGTGCTTGGCACGGGAGAGCAGAGCCTCCCCTCGTGCCTGCCTGAGGCTGGGTCCCTGCTCAGCATCCAGAGATGGCCAGGAGACCGTGGCTGGGGACCACAGGGTGATGTGTTGGTCTGCTGGTGAGGAGGTGTGGTTTGGCAGCCCTCTCTCTCTGAGCACACTCCAGCTGGAAAAGCATGCTGTCCCTCTCAGAGAGACCATTAAGTGCATGTGCCCCGTGGCTGCGGGAGAGAAAAAGCGGGATTTTAACTCTGGGATCTTGTGGTTTATGAGGTCAGCCTGTAAGGGTAGATTCAAGAGGAATGCTAATCAACACAAGTGCTTCAGTCACAGCAGCTCTCCAGAGAAAGAGCTTATCAACCATAAAATCACATTAAAACCTATGTATATTAAAATATTTATTTCTCAAAGCCAACTCTGAAATCTCAATTTGTAGCTTCTTATTTTGTTACCACCATGTTGATATCCCTCTGAGAGGTTGGCTCACCAGTATAATCCCACTTGCTGTACTGGAGAATGTGGTTTCTGCCCATGCAGCCCTCCTGGGATAAGCTTTTGATGTGATGTTTTGTCCCAGAGGTGTGGGAGCCAAATACTTTGTTCTTGCGTAAATGTTACAGTGCATACTAAAGGTTAATACAGTCAATGCTCTGAACTCTGTGCTCCCCAAGGTTAAATGAAAAACCACCCTGCCTCTAAATCAGTAGAACCATGTTGATGTCACTTGAAATGTGTGTGTTGTGTGAATGGGGCTAAGCTACCTTGTCATGCTGTACGAATTTTTTACCTTAGAGGGGCACATTTTATAATTGTATGATGACTGTGCTTATAAAATGGATATTTGTGGAAAATATTTGATGCTAGACTTCTGCTTCCCAAACGAGCAAAATATGGTTGCTTCCTTGATGAATGCTAAGCAGACCTTTATAAAATTACTGTCTGTCTCTTAATTTGCTTGTTTGAGCTGCAGCTCTTGGATAATTTAGTGGGGTTTTTTTTCAGTAAATTAACCTTTTATAAAACATACTTCTCCAGTTTGTCATGCCAAAATTCAGCAGAGTTCTTACTACATAAAACCAAGGCAGTGAGTGGAGGATCAGACCCGCTGCCTTAACAAGTCAAGGAAATATCATAAATAAGTATAAAATACATAATTGTTTGTTTGGTTTGTAGGTTCACAACGAGCCTCTTCCCTTGCTGCATCAAGACTGGAACAGGCCATGTCTGAAATAACTATGCAGAGCAGCACAATGAAGCAGGGACCTGTGAAGCTCTGGACAACTCTTGAACAAATTTGGCTGCAAGCTGGTAAGTCCTGAGCTAGCTGGAGTTCCTCTTTCCCCCCAGTGATGAATCAAATGACATAAGTATTAACAGAGTAGTTGAAGTCATGAGTTGAAAATCACTCTATTCCAGCAGAAAATCTGCTTATCCCAGATGGTTTTTGAAACACCATTTATTTAATTTTAACCCAAAAAAATACTGTAGTAGTGTGATTTCTCAGCTCACTTTTGTTTTTCCAAAACACACAGAAAACTTTAGTCATCACTATGATATGCTTTTTTGAAAAAGAGGATAGGTAGTTCTTCACTAACAAATGGTAGTTCATAAGGACAATTATTTTCATTCTTCTTTTACTAAATGCCTCCCTGTAATAAGACTGGGCAAACTGTGTCTTAAATGTGATTTAAGCATTCCAAACTTGGCTGAGGTTTAAGTGAAAATTATTAGAGCATGTTCTCCACTCGGTCCTTGACTGTTTGAACCTCCCAGGATCTTGTAGGTTGAGTAGCAGTTTGAGACACTAATGCAAAGATGATGCAACAGAGCACATAAAGGGAAAACGGTGATGAGAGACTCTACCCACAAGCGATCTCCAAACCCATGGAGGAGTTTTATGTAGGACATTTGTTGAGGAACAGAGTTCTGCTGTTTGCATTCCAGCATTTCAGAACTGATAGAGTTCCAACCCTGTAATTTTGTTTTTAAGAGACACAGTTTTTCTTCCATAACTGGGCCCACAGTTGCGCACTTGAAATTACCTTTGAGTGCTGTGATTGCTTATTAGATGTCTCACCATTTGCAATGCAGAAAGAAAAGCAGAACCCCCTGGAAAGCTGCTGATAGTTTTCTATTCTTCATGCAGGGGAACCTTTCAAATTCTCATTTCACTAATCTATGCAATTGACAGTTCTCACATAAGCCCTGGCAATCTCACCCTACTTTGCAGTAAAGATTTTCATAGCTGTTTTTGTGGGTAATTTCCTACCAATTAGCCTTTAATTCTAGAACAAAATAGATGACATTGGTTTTGCTACTATTTGATTAATATTAACAAAAGAAGTCGCCTTATAGAATGCGTCATTCTTTAAGTTAATCACATGTGTTCTCCCTAATGACTTCTGTGGATGTAAATTTCAGTGATGTGCTGTGGGTTTCAAAATCACCAGCAAGATCATGCTTTATTCAGTTTATACTCCTGATTTAAGGCCGCAGAGAGGGCTGGTGGGGAGCAAAATAAATGGAGTTTATTATGATGAGAAGTCAGGTGTCTGTTGTCCATCATCCTACAGCTAGCTCTAGGCAGTTTACATTTTTGCTGCTGTCTGAAAAGACAAAAGCAATAGAGACCCAGTGCTTGCTGTGAATTGCTATGATTGCTTTTCAGTGTGAATAGAGTGTCTTTCTGAAAGGTGTTAATTAATTCTTTTAGATAGAATTTATTTTTATAAGCTGTAACTTTTCTCTCTTATCAATTTGTAAGCCTTTGTTTTGCTTCATGCTTAGTTTTAGCTGGACTCGATTCAGGATTGATATTTTGAAAACATGTACTGCGACTGCTTTGTAATTTCATTACTGAAGTCAGTTATTGTTATGGATGCGGCTTGATGAGCTCCTGCTGAGGTACTGGCCATTCTCTTCTCACAGTAATGTGGAAGTTGCTGGATTCTGGTATCCTCAGGGATGAAGAGAGGTGCAGGTATTTGGGGTAGTCTTTACTCTCTGTGGAGAAGGGCACAGTGCCTGAATAATTAGAGGGTTTCTTGGAAATGGGTTGGCCTTATGCTGAGATTACTGAATGAAATAATCCAAAGGGTGTCACTGACCTTCATTACTAGGATCTTTCCTGTCTGAAAGGAGGAACAAGTGTACTCGTAAGAAGTGCCTTCCAAAACAGATATATTTCATAGACAACAAATTAAACAGATATGCATGGTTAGAGGAAGTTGAGGTTGTCAGATGATTTTAAAGCAACAGGCAATTAGTGTAACATTCTGATGCCTGCCTATGGAGCCATTTGATATTCATGGAAGGTCTGCATCAGTATGCTGTAGATTTTCATCAGGTTTAGCTTGGACTTGTCCTTTTTCAATCAGTGACTCATCTTGTGACTCCAGGCAAGTTGCCTAACTTTTTCATACCTCAGTGTCCTATCTCCAAAGGGAAAAAACGTTAATGCGCCTTTGGGAAATGACTCGTGTGTTGTTGTTTTTGTTGTCATTAACACTTGGACCTTTTCAGTGTGACTCATAAATCCTTAGATAAAGTGATTACAATTTCCTAACCTCATACTACAGTGAATTTATAACGAAGCATCCGTCCTTCCCAGACACTCACAGGACACAGCTGGCCGTGCCTCTGTGCACGGGTAGGGATTGAGAGTGCCAGCTTGCAGTGGTGTCTGGGTGCCATTAGAGCCATTGCAGCTGCCATGCCTTCTCATATCCCAGGGCATGAAAGGTAATGGTACCAACCAGTTACAACCTTGTGCAGTGAGGCTGGGAAGAGACGCACAAAACCAGCTATCCCACAGCTATAGGGGGCTGCTCTTACAGCCTTCCAGCAGCCAGGCCAGGCCACAGTGCCAGCACATATACTTGCAAAAGGGACTGTTAGGGGGTGGTACCTATCCAGTGATGCTTACATAGGGGAATCCTTAGTGTATCATCCTCCAGCCGCAGCTGCAGTAGGAGTTGCTGCCTTGTGCAGAAGTGTCCTCAGTCCCTCCAAGCTGGAGACCTCTTGTTCTCTAACTGGTTTCACAATTAGCTTATGAGAATATGTGTGTTCCCTTAACTGTGGCTGAAGGGAAGGCTGTGAAACCTGTGCAAATAGTTAATCCCTTCTGTGCTGTGATAACGATGTCTTTCACCCATAAGAGAGCATACACTTAGGGGCTTTATCTGTCATTTTTCTGGGTTTGTGACCAGCATAGTTTTGTAGGGAAGACAATAAAGCACCATCTTTGGATGTGCAGCTGCTAAATAGAAATGTGTTGCACTGTAACAGATGCTGTACCTTGTCTTTCCCTGCAGCAATGCCTAGTGATCTTTGGCAAGGTAATTTTTTGTAGCCTCCTGTAAACAAAGAGCTGCTTGATGGATCTGTGGTCTCTAGAAAGAGTCCTCTCTCTTTCAAGCATCAGAATAAAACTGTGAATTCTCGCTGTTAATCTCACATCCAGCAGTCTCTTACAGGACCACCTGCGAGTACAGTCTTCTGCAGCACAGAACTTGGCACATTGCTTTAGTGGGCTTCCACAGCTTCCTGTTTTCTGCACAGGTAGTCACAGCTTTGGAAGAGCAGTGTGCTGTTCTCAAAGACTAGAGACGTCCCCTGCAGCAGGCATGCTTGGAATACTAACGGGCATATTCTATTTCCAAGTGTTCTGCAGCAGAGATTGTTAACACAGCTTGTCTGGTCCCTTTTAACAATAACCCCCCTAGTCCTCTTGAATATAATGGCTGCTTAAAAAGAGCCATCTTGGAACACTTTAACATTTATGAGCCTAAACATTATTCTTGGCCCCATGTCTGAGAAACAGCTCATTTCAGGGAGTACTTAGGAACAGCGCTACAGTGCACATGCTGTGGTGGTGCAGCTCCAGGAGAGGTGTTCATTATGCAATCCTTATGCTCATTTCTCCTCTTTGTTCTGCTTTTCATGGCTGAGAGCTTGAATTCAAGTTTGAGAAGAGGCAAGGAACTTTGGTGGCACTGGTAAAGCTTGTTAACTCCTCCCTTTTCCTTCAGGAAGAGCTGCAAGGGGAATCCTAGAGATTACTAGAGCTAGTACTTCTAACAGTTATGCCAGTACTCCTCCTTTTTGTTTAGAAAATGGAGTCATGCTGTTTGCCTAAAGAAAATATACTTGAAATTGTTCAAATTTATGACCAAAATTTACCTTCATTGGGCATTTTTATAAGATCACTTTTGACCCAGAAAGCAAAGCATGTCAGTATTGGAAAGAAATAGTGTTAATAGTTCTAGGCTCTCTGGGTAACTGGAATGATTTTTTATCTGAAGTATGTGTGATTCTACTTCCAGGCAATAATAACCATATGCTCTATTTATACAGAGCATTTTAGAATGCTACAAGCCAGTTTTAATAAGAGTTCTAATATTCTAGCTCCTGTTACTGTATTATTTTAAGCTTTACTTTTAACTACAAGGTCCACTTTGTTTGTCTTTACTAGTAGTTTATATCTGACAATTTAGCTTCTTGACTAACCCAATACTTTACCAAATATGGCCACTCACAGCAAAGTAGGTCTGGTAATTTGATCTAAGTTTGGCTAAATGCCTGCTAAGCTCAGCCTGTGAACCTCACCAGGTAGACCCTAAGGCTAATTTAAAGGAAGATTTAGAGAAAAATGACAAGGATACTATTCCATGTACTCACAGTGGGGCTGGAGTGGGCTACCTGCTGTCTCAGTAACGTGCTCAAGTTTAACCTAGGAAAAATAGTTTATACTGAACATGCTACAAACAAGAAATGCAAAGAGAGCCAGTGCAGCAGAGAACAGTGAGCTAATGGAAAAACATCTGCTCCCCCGAGTTATGTACAGCAGGAACTTTTTTTTTCCCTTTCGCAAAACACTTGTGATTTATTTATTTTATTCCATATGGGCCAGTTCCTGGGAAAAAGCTGTGTTAGAGGAGATGGGCTTTGTTCCACAAGAAAGTGTTGTTGGGGCCAGTGGGCTGAAGTCTCCAAGGTGCTGGTCTGCAGCCATGGAGCTGGATCCTGGCAGCAGCCAGGGGTGCAGCCAGGCCCCCCCCGCTGCCCCCTGTTCACCCAGCACAGCTTGTGTTTGCACAGCCTGCACGTGGGCACTTCAGTGTTTCTCCTGCTCCAAGCTTTTAGCAGTCCTAAGCCCCCACAAGTTATTAGCTCTGATATTAAAGGTGTTAATCGGGTGTGGGAGACATCTTTATTGATATTGCCAGAATAGCTGGGTCAGATACTGTCCTGTAATGCAGCACTGGTTGTTGAACCAATTCTAATATTTTTATTTCTTTTTTTTTAAGTGCTACCAAATTTTAGAATTTCAAGTTTAGAACTTCCCCAATCACTACTTGAGTTCTTGAGCTCCATAAATGCTGCTAATTTTTGTGTCTCTTTACAGTGACACAAAGCACTGTGAAAAGCTGGAACCTGGTGAGGGGGAACCAAAGAGAGTCCTATATTACAGTTCCATTTCTGGGGTGAATAAAGGTGTCCTGCAAAGATGGCTCCTCTGCAGTATTTATTTACTAGGAGCACTTCAACTGGTGATAGAAATGGTAAAGTGAGCTGGTTTCGTCCCCTTCAAAATGAAGTTAAGAAGACAGCAGTAGTTCTGCTGAGCCTCCTGGTTCAGCAAGGTCTGTTCTAGACTTGTGGTAGAGACTAAAGATCACCAAATTCCCCATTTCTCTTCTTCTGCACATCCTCAAGAGAGATTAACGAGTTTTGTTCTATACTTTCCAGTTTGATTTATCTTATTTTCTGTCAACAATGAATTTAAAAAGTCAAAGGGATTCTTGCAGGCTTATGTCAGTACAGGACATTTGGGATTGCCTCCTCCATTCCTGAGCCTTCTGGATGTTTCTCATTGCTGGAGCAGGATGTGAAACTTTGTGGACTGGTAATTCTTTGGCATGGACAGTCTTCAAAGGGCACATACCTTTTCTCAAAATCTGGGACATGCAAACATTCACATGTGTCTTGAACACTTACTTGTGATGGAAACAGGCAGCAGCTACCAATGCCTTTTGTTTAGAATTCTGTAGAAGATTTGCCAAGAGATGGAGAGAAACCTGTTGCACTGCCAGAGAATGACTGAGGGTACTGAAAAGTAGCATTCCCTCAGCTGCTCAGTAAGTTTGGACAAGTGATAAAATGTACACAGTCATGAAGAAGGAGGCAGGCCATTTGTTCGTACCAGAGACAGAAAATAGGAATTTTTACTTGACTAGGCTGTTAGTCATGTTTTGTCTGCACCATTCAGTACAGAAGGTAGCTTGTGGCACTTATATGCTGCTTCCAAAAACCTTCACTCTAATGCTGCATTTGTAAATAAAGAAGCTTGGTGGTCATTTCAGGCCCTGTGAGACCTGAAGCTTGGGAATTTGAAGCCAGTCCCTGGAATTCAGTTTACATGCAAAGAGAGGGTGTAAATCTGTTGCCTCATTCAAAAGAGCAAGTGGCTGAGCTCAGGTGTATGGGAGCAAGCAGCAGTTTCTGTGCTTCATTTCTGTATCAAACGTTTGCATCAAATGGAATTATTGTAGTCAGGATATGCCTGGAGGAATCTTCTGTCTAATCTGCCACGAATTGTCAAGCTGTTGCATGCAGGGTGGTGTCAGAGCATGGAACAATGACTAAACCTCACCTGCCAGCAAGGAAAGGCAGTGGGGGGACCCTTTGTCATGGTAATAGCTCAGTAGTCACTGCTGATGGCAGAGCTGTCTCAGAGTGGGTCTTTCCAGCTGGCTAAGGGCTCCGCAGTAACAAGCATTAATAACTCCTGAAGGCAGATGATGTGGAACAGAAATCACCTTCCAACACCCTCACAGATGTGTTCACCTTCTTGAGTGTGAAGGGCTGCTCTGCACTGTACCATCCTGCTGGGCATTTGGCTGTTACCCTGGCCAGGTCACTGTGCAGTAACATTTTTGGGGTGGACAAGAGTAGAGTGCTTTAGATGCATCAGGCACACACAACAAGGGATGTGGAGCAGTCTACTTTGTGGGAGTTAAGTGCTGCTTCTTGGATAACACCAAATGTGATTCACAAGTAAGGCAATTTTAACTCTTGTGTTGTTCACATTGCAGAAAAACATTTCAAATCTGTTTGATTTCTTTAGGCTAGAATTAAAATAGTTGCTGCAGTGACAAGCACCATCACTCTTGACACTGCTTTGAAATGGGGAATGGAGTCAGTGTTTAAGGTGATGTTGAACAGCTGTTTCTCAGACAACAGTGTGATGCAGCCATGACTGGATTACACTGTTGTTACACCCCTGATGGACTCCCTAACAGAACTCTGCAAATAATTTTATCTTGGATATATAAAAAAATAAAGGGGCTGACTGTAGGACACCCAACTTTGTCAGTGTTCTGGGAATTGCCCTTGGTCTGTGCATTTGTTAGGGGTCTTTGGAGAGCAAGTAGATGATATGTTTCTGGCAATTTTCACTTGATTAAGGATCTTCACTGTAGATGAGCTTAAATGCTAGCAGAAATAGCTGAAAGAACTAGGAGCTTGTAATAGAAGTTAATAATATTCTCAATGCTGTTGAGGCATGCTGCTCTCAGGGACTGGGACCAGCATTGAAACAGGTGCATCAGTCCAGTTGCAAGTCCAGACAGAAGAGGCCATAGCCACAGGACAGCAGTTGTTTGGAAAAACAGCAGAATAGTTTGGACAGGTTTGCAAGAGAACACAAATGGGAAACAAAAAGTGGATCTGAGAAAGGAATGAATTGGGCTAGGCTGAGCCTTGAAGTCAGCTGGATAGCTGTTTGTGGCTCAGTGCAGGTACAGGCTTCAAGAACTGAATGCAAGGAGAGATTGAACCTGTCTTGGCCCATCCATGCAGTGCACTGTCTCTTTCCTGTAGGTAAGAAATATTCCCTGATGTCATTCATGCTCAGAGTTTCAGTCATTATCCAGAGAGAATAATAGAAGAGTGGTACATGCAGGATCATCATCTCTCTGTTCAGTAGCATTCAGAGACCTTTTAGGTCAAAACAGAATGTAGATTTATTGAAGTTTTTATGGAGATGGTGTTAAGTGAGAGAGAGCAAGGAAGCTTCATTTTAGATTTAAAGCTCTGAAGAAAGTCAGTACCAAGAACAATCTAGTACAATAATGAGAAGTTCATAAATGGTTTCCCTGAAGCATTGACCCTTTCACAGGATAAGAATTACAGATACTAGATACCTGTGTCAGCATGAGAAGGTATTCTCTGCTTTGAAATGGAACTGGATGCAAAGTCTCTATAACAGAACTTCCTCACAAGGGCTGCAAATTTGGTTAGATGTTATTTACAGTAAAATTAGGTTATATAAGGAGATAGGCTGATTCATCCAATGGTCAGGAAGCTGCTAACCCAGGTAACGTGAAAGCAGGTGTTTCAGTACTTTCAGTACCACTGAGGGTTTTACCGTGGTAAATTTAATACATCCTTGTTTTTTGAGTTTGATTTCTGCCTCTAGCTGTGGTTTTATTCCATGTTACATAAGCATATCTTGTTAATCTGTAAATAAAATGAGTGTGTAATAGAAGTGAAAAATGAGTTTACAGAAAACATATTTTAATGCAGACCTAAATGATGTCCTTTAATGTCTATTTTTAGCTGGGTAGCTAAAAATTTTAGCACTCTTTTCCTTTCATAACCAAAAGGCACCCCTCTCATTCTTTTTTATGCAAATTAGGACTCCCGCACCATTAAATCATTTTTATTGACTATTGAGCCTGCAAAGAAATGGACTGAACTTTAATATGCTACATTACCATACCATAAAATACAATTTGTAGTTCTTATTTAGATTCTGTGTAGCTGTACTTCCTCTAAATAATTGTTATTACTGAAGAAGATTTACAGGCACCATAGAAGGAATAAGTGCTCTCTATTTTGCATGCATTGAAGAACCGTGCATGATTTCACATCTAAACCCACTTGCTCCCAGTTCTCTTCTGAAATGAAACAAGTCACATGATGCTCTTAGTTGCTAATAGAGCTTCAAGTATGGCAGTATTCAGAACTTCTGCTGATTTCAAACAGTGCCAGGATTTCACCCCTTCTTTTGTGCTGCTAAGTTTGTGCAAACTTTGGGGATGGAGTGTTCATCTTCAGGCTGTGAAGTGTCACTTTGCACATCCCCAGGCTCATTAATGCCACATGCATGGCGTCAGCTGCTATGCAGCACTTGGCAGGAAAACACTCTGTTCCTTGGAAGTGCAAGGAAAATACTGTCCTCCCACCAATTTTTGCATAAGGCTGTGCACATATTCAGCTTGACAAGGTACATGGCCTTGCCTTCTGTTATTATAGATAGCTGCAGCCTCTTGGAGCCAAGGGAAGGGATGCATGCAGAGATTTTATGATTAACCAGGAAGAAATGCGTATGAGTCATTCCGAAAGAGTATAACTCTTCTGAAGGAACTAATATTTTGTTCATGTTGACAGCCTTGGAGAATGACATTTATCTTGTACCACAACGTAGGGATGGCTGAGAAATATTCAAGCATTTTCTCAACAATGTCTCACCCTTCTAAAAAGGTCACCTCAGAAGTGGAAGGGTGTTCGGCCATGCTGTCATTACACTACAGAATCATTTTTGGTGTGCCAGTAGAAATGCCATTTATGATCCCAGTCTCAGAGGCCTAAGTGGAGCCTTCCTGTGGCCAGGCAGGGGACTGCCTTTGACATGCTTCCCTTCTCACCTCTAGCAAGCTCCACGTTACCACTCCAAGTCTCCACAGTCATCTGGGTCTCCCAGTGTTTCAAAATTGCAGTTTCAAAGATATTCAGGAGGAATTTTCGCTCTAATTTCCCCCTCACAGAGACTTCCTAAGAATATTCACTGCCTTAAAAAGTCAGGACATTTAAGGTTGTGTCTAATTTCAGAATTGTTATTCTAAATCTAGAGCCTGAATTAGTAATTTTGAATTGGACTCTTTAACTGTCAATACCCACTGCATGATGTCAGTTAAAAAAAAAATAAGAGACAGACACTGAGTTTTTGCAGTGAGAGCATTCAGAACACAGGTTATGGACAAAAGAGCAGTGCCTGCCTGTATGAAGAGAATTGTTTTATCTACATACATGCTTACATGTGTTTGTATGTGTATATATATAAAAACAGTTTCCCTTTTTAATTACACGTGGCAGTGAAAACTGAGTATCACTTTTTGACCTTTTGAAAGAATTAGAATATTCAGTTGGAAGGGATCTACAACAATTATCCAGTCCAACACCACAATTATCTAGTCCAAATCCTGAGAAATGTTAAAGTTCAACCAGGAGATATGTTATGAAATTTATCATGAGACATTATTTTATTAACAAGTTGACATTCAAACACATAAATACGCCTGTTACATATTTTTTCTAAGCAAACCACTAAGATAGTTGCTGATAGTTCAAGAAAGTAAGTGAGCAGTCTCTTCCAAGAGCTGTATTTTGTTTTTCTGTAATGTATGAGGATGTAAATGGGTGGATACACGATATAAATAAGTCTATATTATAAGAACCTTTTGATTTTAACAGTCTCTGAAAAATTAAGAGACAGTTGTCTCATAAACTTGCCAAATGAGAAGAGAAAAACACTTTTAGTCATTTTTAAATGGGAAAGTACTCTCCTAAGTAAGTTATCTAGTGTCCAGCTCAGATGTGTCCTATTACTCTGACATTTTTGAAGTTCTCAGTAGACAGTAATGGCTTACTCTGTTATTTTTTCTCCCCCAGATTATCTGGAAATACCTCTGATGACTCCAAGTAGCCTCCTTAGGGCTCAGTTCAGCACTATTTACCTTCCCAATGGAGGAATCCTTAAAGCCTTTGTCAGGACACTACCCAAAGGTGTCCATGAACATCTGTATAAATCCCTTAGCATTAGGAGAAGATACATTTAGTGAATCCAGTCATGATAAGAAGCATCAACCATAGTACTAAGCATTGTGCAGGATCATGGCCTCATGTTTTAATATGCTCAAGTCAGATGATATATAATTAATATGAAGAAAGGTCTCTGCTTCATTTCATCTAATGGCAGGGTGTTCTTTGCTTTATTTTTATGGCTTGGTGTTTTGTTTTTCCTTCAGCTGAACTCTTCCTGGAACAGCAGCATCTCAAAGAAGCAGGCTTTTGTACCCAGGAGGCAGCTAGTCTTTTCCCCACATCTCATGCTGTACTGTACATGCGTGGGAGGCTTGCAGAGATGAAAGGCAATTTGGAGGAGGCTAAGCAATTGTATGATGAAGCTCTCACCGTGAATCCAGCTGGAGTGGAAATTATGCACAGCCTGGTGAGTTTGCAGGGGCTCAGCTCCATTATAGTATTTATGTTCCTGATTAACTGTAATAAGAGGGGAGAGGGCTTATGCTTGCTCTGGATGCCATTGTCTTCCTAATCCTGAGAGCAAGTGACCATTCCAAGAATAAATTGGGTACTTTGAACCTCTATTTTAAGACTGGATTGAATTTTTTTAACTAATTAGGGCTTGTGTCAAAAGTAAATATTTTAATTGACAAAGGCTTATACTTTTGGGAGTCAACTCACTTACATTGTCTTTGCTGCTTTTCCTACTAACTGTTATGCATTTTAAATAAGCAGTACACTGATGTTTGCAAGTTGAAAGATCAGAACTAAATCACAATAGATAGGTAGCTAGATAGACAGATATGGGTTGGTTTCTTGTGTCTGCTAAAATCAAGATAAACTATGAATTTACAATAAAATGAATCTGTTACTGTTATAAGCTGCAGCTTATTTCCAGCCTTGTGTAGAGGCAGGGACTCCACACTTGTGGGGGTTTTTTTTGGTAACACTCCTACCCAGCAAGAATTCTTTTTCTGTGGCACCAAGCCCAAAACTGTTTTCCAGACACTGGGCCTAGAGCTTAATAACAATAATAATTATACAGGGAGCTTTGTGGAAGACCAAAACCCAGTTCTCATGTGAAATCAGAGCAGTTAATCATGTTTCTTCAATGCTGTGTCTTGTTAACTGTAGCCCTTACCAGGTCTCTCAGTAATTTTAGAAGTTTGTCTTGACTAACTTAATTTTTACAGGAATTCTATATCCATGTGACTGCTTATTGTCTTTGGTAGCATATTTGTATCTCCTGGCATAAATTTGGTCCTGATGAGGTTTGCTGGCAACTCCAAAACTGAAGGGGTATCAGTGTACAAGAGATGAAACATCAAGTGAAGTTACAGTTAACAAAAATAGTAGAACCTACAGGCAAAGGGCAAGATATTTGATAATAATAAATGTTCAGTACAAAAATAGCAAATGAATAGCTGTTGCATGTCAGGAGAACGTTACAAGGCTGCTGTACACATGTCAGGCTTATATGGGGCAATAATATTACTTTGTTGTTGTGAAACAGCCTTCACAAATTCACTCAGTAAAAACCAAGCTAGATGGAATTATGTTCCTTGCTCTGTGATAATTTAAGAGAAGTTGTTGATACCTGAGAAGCCATCAAATTAGGTGCCAACATGATACTAATAGCTCTCATTTTTGTCTTATTTTATGGAAATAACCACATTCTGAGTCTTCACATTTCAGTTGCTTGCAATTTTCTGAAACTATAGTAACTTGAAACAAAAGTTTCCAAGGTGCACATCTCAGATGTTCTGGCCCAGTTTACTACAGAAAATGTCATTCCAACATGGCTTTGCTGTTTCTGAAAAGGAGGCTAAAGAAGAGACCTTAAAAGCTTCTGCAATATCTTCTTTATGTGTCTTGTTATCTTCAGGTTTTGTCAGGAATGTGTAACATATGAGTGTGCTTTTTACCGTAATCTTTCCTAGGTTATCCAAGTTGTAACCTTTAAAAAACACATATATGCTTAGTAGGTAAGTATTTCTGAAAGTTTTAAGGAGTCCGTGAATGCTTATTCCCCTCAAACCCCAGTAACTTTCAAGAAGGGCAAGAGAATGATTCTTGTAACTACAGGCCTGTCAGTCTCACTTCAGTGACTGGTAAAATGATAGACATTATTCCAGGAGGTACTGAAAAACACCTGAAAGGCAGTGCAGTTGTTGGGCACAGCCAGCCTGGGTTCATGAGAGCACCTGTCCTGGGGCCATCCTGGGTGTACGTACAGCATGGGGCACGAGGGGCTGGAAAGCTGCTTCACAGAAAGGGACCTGGGCTCCTGCTCAGTGACAAGGTGAACATGAGCCAGCAGGGCCCTGGGAGCCAGGAGGGCCAACCCTGTCCTGGGGGGCATCAGGCACAGCATCACAGCTGGGCAGGGGGATTGTCCTGCTCTGCTCTGAGCTGGGGCAGCCTCACCTCCAGTGCTGGGGGCAGTTTGGGGTGCCACAGGGTAAGAAGGGAATTAAACTGTTAGAGAGTGTCCAAAGGAGGGCGGCCAAAACAGTGGAGGGTCTTGAAGGGAAGCCATATGAGGAACAGCCATATGAGGTCACTTGGTCTGTTCAGCCTGGAGAAGAGGAGCATGGGGACAGACCTCATTGCAGTTACAACTTCCTCATGAGGGGAAGAGAAGGGGCAAACACTGATGATGACTCTGTGGTGACCTGTGACTGGACCTGAGGGAATGGCCTGAAGTTGTGTCAGGGGAGGGTTAGGTTGGATATAAGGTAAAGATTCTTCACCCAGAGGATGGTTGGGCCCTGGAATGACATCCCAGAGAAGTGGTTACAGCACTGAGCCTGCCAGAGTTCAGGAAGCAATTGGACAATGCTCTCAGACACATGGAGTGACTCTTGGGGCTGTCTTGTGTGAGACAAAGAGATGGTCTCAGTGATTCTTATGGGTCCCTTACAGTTCAGAGTATTCTGTGATGATGTTTTAGTCAAGGGATGGATGTAAAATTCAGAAGAGCTGAAAAAGACAGCAAGATGAGAAATCTGGGGGGGCAGAGACCCAGTCTGTAAGCAAGTAGGGAAGAGAAAGAAACTGAAACAGTGAGAGAAATACAGATTGATAGAAAATAGGGCAAGATAGGTAACGCCAGATAGGACTGGATAGATAAGAAGACACATGGATGGAGGAGTGGGCATGCTGGAAAGAGTGAATTAAAGGGGTCAATCTTAGGAGAATGACAAGGGAGCAAGAACCTGTAAGAGCACTTCCTTTCCATGCCCTTCAGTCTCCTTAAGATTCTGAATCTTCCCATCCTGGTGCCAGAAAATATCAGTGAAAATCACTTGCTTAAGAAGTACCTCACCTCCTTTAACTTGGCCCTGCTGGCAGACTGTGGTTCACACCTGTTAGCTAAGATAGCAGAGGTCTGGTCTATCCCTGCTGATATGAATCATGGCAGTAGTTATATGGTGCCACATAATTCCTTTATGTGCTTTTCCAAAAGCTAGGAAATTGCACATAACAAGTTAGAAGCATCTGATGAGCAGTATAGAAATGTCTGTAAAGAAATTAATCATTCTGCCTTCAGAATAGAGCTGGAATAATGTGCAGTAAACAAGGTTTTTAGGGCTATACATCAAATAAAAAGGGCGAAAATAAAATATTGAATGGCTGCTAGCTAAGTGATTTTGTCCTGTGTACTGAATGAGACACTGTCCCCATGGAGAACTTAAGACTGGGTTTATGCAGTTGAGGATGTAATGTGACAAGTGGTAAATTCTGAATCTCCTCGAGGCCATCAGAAGAAAACTGAATGTCTTTCTGAAATGTATGTATTAGCCAAGTACTAGCTGTACTTTTATTAAAAATACAAGTTCTTGAGCACAGTATGTTCAGTCCCCTACCAGAGAGAAATATATGTCTTGGATTATGCAAGAGGGCAAACTAGATTATGAGCTAGTTCCACGGGGTTTGAAATGATGCAAGACATGTCCACAGGCAGATGTAATTGAATTCACACATGTTTCTGTGCTGGTCCCCCCAGTTTGAATACATTGTTTTCCCACTCTAGTAGTACTGTTGCGGATAAGTAATAATTTAGAGAAAGAGGATCTGCTCGTGAGAATTACTGTTTGACTTGGTACAATTGCCATCCAACTGACCTAGTCCACTTTAAGGGAGAGCTCTGCTGTAGACAGTGCCAAGCCTCCCTGGTGTATCAGCATCAATTAGCAAAGTAGTCATGTCTCTTCCCCTGGGCTCTGGAACTGGGTTATCAAAGCTATATTTGGAAAATTTGCAACCTGAAGAGTGTTGCTGGCTTTAAATGAAGGGCACAGATCTAGCAATGAATGAGTCCATTGTGTGTCAGTAACTTCACCTTTACCCAGGGTAGAGTCTCCACCATAATACACACAAGCTGTCTCTGTGCAGCTGAAAATGGCTGTGTTTTGCTGTGACTTTAGGGTGTTTACAATAGCAGTCAAATCAGTGTGTTTTCCATATAAAGCATGCTGCAGCTTGGCAGAGCAGCACCATACAGCAGCACTGCAGTGCCAAGAGTGTCCCAAGGGGTGGGTGCCATGCTCTGCTTCATCCCAGGGACCTTTGGCACTTTGTGTCCAATGCTGTGGTTGGGAAACCACAAGCACTTGGAAAATCCCACACACAGCAGCTGTGCTGCTTCCTGTAACACTTGCAGTTTCTGAGTGATGTCACAGGATCCTTAAGCCTGGATCAGGAATCCACCATTGGCCTTTACAAAGTACTACTAGCTAATATCTAATCTAAGGAAGTATATTTGTTGAGGAATTTTGTTTTCATTTGAAAGAGACACACAAAACCAGTTTTTGGGCTATTTGTAGCATAATCCTGGTGAGGTGAGCAGCTACTCCTTTGGTTAGATAGCTGTTGGCTGCCAGAAACAATTAGCTTGGGTTGACCCATAAAA
This sequence comes from Calcarius lapponicus, assembly GCA_039654755.1. Lineage (NCBI taxonomy): Eukaryota > Metazoa > Chordata > Aves > Passeriformes > Fringillidae > Calcarius > Calcarius lapponicus. Next base: position 71,254,961 of record CM077465.1, on the reverse strand, counting down.
GTTGTACATCCTGTGAGACCATAGTTTCTTTAATAAATACAACTTGCTAGGGTTCTTTTTCCACATTGCTCCTGATGTCATCTCAAAAATTTCTGTGATCTCTTCCTTTACTAGAACGGCTCTGTTTCCTTCTTCCCTTTCACAGGCTCCTTCTGGGGCCTGCTTGCAAGGGTCATAGAGCATTTCTTCCTCCTGGGGGCTGATGGAGTTTCTACTGACCAGGTATCTTTGCTAGTCTGGAAACAAAGGCTTAGTCCATATCTTCTTCTCTTACACTGTGACATGTGACAGCACATTTCTACAACCAAATAACTGTGGCTTTCTTCGGTATGTACCAAATATGACATCATGCAATACACAGCTTTGGGATGGTGATAACAAAACTGACATGTGCCCAACCAAGTCAGAAAATATAACATAAACTGGGGCAGATAACACTTCTGTTTAAAGCAATACACAAATTCACCTACCTGTATGTAACTAGAGAAAGACACTGGAATTTGTTAGTTCCCAGCCACTGTGCATTCAGTACCATTCTCACTTTTGATTCAGAGGAGGAGAAAATCAATGTCAGCACGTTGGTTTTGAGTTTGAAAGCTCTATATGTAGTACTGCAAGTTAAACTAAACATGTACTGAGATATTTGGAAGACTTCTGCCCAGCATGCAGCTCGCACAGCACTTTGTCAAGTCACAGCAATTCTCAGTGTGTTTTAGTTGGTATCAGAATGTGGTGTAGCTGTCTGCATTACCTCATCCCTATCCTTGACAGCAAAACAAAGCTGCTATATATTGGGTTTTGTTCATAATGTGTCCCTGTTCATAATGTGGTCTGTTGTGAATGGGTGGAAAACACGATCTGGTGAACAAATTTGATTTGCTCCATAACAAAACCCAAGAGAATACACAGCTAACAGAGGTTGTGCTAATCATGAGAGTTTTCTTTGGCTGTCATCTGCACCATGAAAAATAAGATTGGCAGCCATGCAGGAAGGGTTCACAATCACAGGGTACTCTCCAACTGAAGCTGGAAAAACAAACTGGATTTAAGTCACCTATGCTGGGCCAACAAATTGACTGTAGGCTGTTTGGTGACCATCATTTTCCAAGATTAGTGTAGATGGTGGCCTTGCCATAGGAAGACCTGGTTATTGTCTGGGAGAAGTTCTCTGTGGTCAATGCAGTTGGGGACATATTACCCACATACCAGAATCACAGGATGGTTGAGGTTGGAAGGGATCTTGGGAGATCTTGTAGTCCAACTCCAGCTCCCTCCTTAACAGGTTCAGCTAGAGCAGGGTACCAGGACCGTGTCCAGCTGGGCAAGTTGCTCCAAGGATGGAACAACCTCTGTGCAATCTCTTCCAGTGTTTGATCACCCTTACCGTAAACAAACCTTTAAGTAATGTTTAAATGGAATTTCTCCTGTTTCCATCTGTGCCCTTGCGGTCATGGGATATTCCTGAGAAGTTCTATGAGATTCCACTTCTTTGCACCTTACCATCAGGTATTTAACTACTGATAAGATCTCCCCACTCTCCTACAAGGCTGAGCAGTGCCAGCTCTCAGCTTCTCCTTGTATGACAGATGCTCCAGTCCCTTGCTGATCTCGATGCCCCTTTGCCTGGACTCTCTCCAGTATGTCCATGTCTTGTACTGGAGAGCCCAGAACTGGACACAGTACTCTGGGTGTGGCCTCAGCAGCGCTGAGTGGAGGTGCAGGATGAACTCCCTCAATCTTTTGGCAGCGCTGTTCCTAATGCAGCCCAGGATGCTGTGAGCTGCCTTTGCTGCAAGGGCACGTTGCTGGCCCATGGGCAGCTGCTTGTTCTCCAAGTCCTTTTCTGCAAAGCTGTGCTTCATCCAGCCATCACCCCCGCTCCCCAAAGTGAATCTGAAGCTTTACTAGGATTTTTTTCTGCAAGTAGATACTAAACATAACATTGGCATGACTGTATCAGGTCAGGCCAGAGGTTCAAGTACTCCTTCTTACCCGCACCAGCAAAGAAATGCCTAGAAAAGAATGAACCCAGGGCAGGCATACTTGCTGCTTCTGAGGTTCGGACTTAACTTGGGGGCATCCCAAAGTAGAGCTGGATTGTACTTGCATAGTAATTCCCAGTGGATTTTTCATTCATGAGCTTGTCTTGAGCTTGTGTTAGAACCTTCATCATCCACAATACCCTTTGCCAAGGAGATCCACAGGTCTCTTTCCTGCTGTACAAAGAACTTCCAAATTCTCCATGTTCTTGATGCAGCTCTTCTTAGCCACACTGATGCACCCTATTCTCACTTTGGAAGATATACCTTTCTGCTGATTCTTATTCATCCCCTTCCCATTACTGATTTTGCAGGTATCTGTCACTGTGCCAGTTCCATTCCTTTCATTATTGCTGTTACCTCTCTCTGAACTTCTTACTGTTCTTTTTAAGATAAGCAGGCTAGAGCAAATAATGGATTTACAGAAAAATAGCTTATCTTCAAAGGCAGTGTTTTAGATTCAGTGTTTAAAAAAACCCTCTCCACCCCTTAGTCTTTTACTCATGTAATTATATCTATATCCTTTTTCATAGAAATACTAGAAATCGTGTTCTATTTCAGCTGGTTTGTATTAACCTGATTTTTTAATCAAAGCTCTGTTTCTATCTCCTCATGCCTGTAGGGGCTGGATTTTATTTTCTGAGTGGTCAGCATCTCTGATTAATGTGTGGTTATAAATAATAGCAGTAAGCAGTGTAACACCTGTCTCAGGTCCTTGCAGAGATGTCAGTGTCCCAGTCTGTGAGTACAACACAGCCAGCAAGTGTGCAGTTCTAGTCTTTGCTAGATAGATATATATACACGCTTCATTTTGCTTGCCAGAGACATCCTTTTAGCTGGCAGAGCACAAAATCTTGCTCTGCTGGTAATGCTAGAAGCTGAAGAGCTTGATTGAGAACAGATTTTTTTATAGATTATGTTCCTTTTGCCCAAGATAAGTGCATGGCTCTTGCTTAGATTTTAGTGTTTTAAAACTATATGATGCTTTATTTAAATCTTGTGCTCTTGATTATTCAGTGGGTTGCAAGGGCTGAATAAAAAGACTTTGCAAAGTTTTGGACTGTTTAATTTGGCCTTCATTGTGTACTTAGGATGCAATTTCATGTTCATTTTAGTAGAAGAGTCAACCTATTGTCTCCAGACTCACATTTGGTAGCATCAGAGTAATTTGAAGACTACAGTTTCTACTGATTAGTACATGGAAATGAATTATTTCTGTTCATTTATTTCGTTTTACCTCACAGTATGGTGCATGCATCCTTGCTTTCAAAGGCATCCATTCATGTAATAAAACATGGCTTGATTGCTTAATATCTTCAAGGATGACGTGTTACTTCCTTGGGGATTTGTTTCATGCTGCCATGCAGTAATGGTGTAAATCACAGGGCAGATTCTCTGCATGGGTAAATTATCATGGCTCCATCATACCAAGGTCTGTATGTCTTGTAAGGTAGCTAGGATGCTAATTAAAACCATTTTTACCTTGAATACTGAAATTGGAATACATTTTGTGTTTAAATGTGAGAACAAAAGAGCTTAGTTTTCACATTAATTGAGTTATATATCTTCTAAGGAGCTGTTTTGTGTGTGTAGTTTACCCAATTTGTTGCCTATTTTGTAGATAGGTATGCTGTGGTCTGGTTCCATTTTCTAGAGATATTTCTTGCTCAGTTTTTTGTATTTGTGTACAGAGAATTGAACATGACAATTAAAATGCATGTCCCAGTCGCTAGGACAACTGTGCATTTGTCCTGAGTGTAATTAGATGGATAATTGTGTCTGGAGAGACACAGTGAATGACCTGTTTTTGTCTCTTCTGGAGAGGCTTCTTCCTGCTGCTCCCCTTGCTCCTGCTTAGACAAAGGCAGTAAGCAGAGTCAAGGAGTGGGCAATTTTGAGGAATCGGACAGTTGTATTACTTTTGTGATACTGAGAAATAGTTTTCATTATCGCAGCTACTACTTAAGAGGAATCTTTGAGAAACTGCTGTCATAAGAACTTGAATTGCAGTAGGTAATGCCTGCAAAATAAATTTTTAACTATTCTTTAGCCTACAAAACCACTGAAGATTTACTCATAATACTTTCTAAGGGTCTGGTTTTTTTTCTTAATACACATATACTTTATGTTCATTACTTTAAATATTTTGTATGGTGTCAGATGTAAAATGTAAAACAGAATGTAACACCTGCTTCAAGAGAGTTATTTTAATGTTTGAAGGTATGTATTGACTACAGGGGTTTTTTTATTACGTTCTGTCTGTGTGATCCTAGGTTGGTGTGGCTTATGAGTTATAGCAAAAATGCATAGAAACAGAAATATACCAACCAATACTGCATGTTAAAGAACTTCAGGTACTCCCTAGAGCATATCCTCCAGGCCTGAGCTGTGCTGCTGGGGCTGTGCAGGGGTGCTGCTGCAGAGGGCATCTCTCGGTGTCTCAGAAAGAGAGACACAGAGCACTCAAAGCAAATGTATGAGAGCAGGCGAGCTCCAGGTTTCTCTTCCCAAACTAAGCACCGTTTCCTGGTATTTATCAAAGCACTTCAGGCTGGGGCTTTGCTACTGTTGTGCAACAGGGTGTGCCTTTCTCTTCCAGGGAGCAGAGCTGCAACTCCGTCATTTTCCATTGAAGGCAATTCAGTGGAGAGGCTGGAGAGGAGGTGGAGCCCTGGCTCTCACCACCGCTGGCACGGCCAGCCCTGCTGCACTTTCAGCTCTGATTATGTGTCACACTTTACTCTAAACCTCTGTAAAACAGGGATGAAGCTACTAATCTACTTCATCTGGGGTTTGTGGAGCTTAATTAATATCTGCACATACTTTCAGATGACAGACACACTGTAAGCGCAAAATCTTATTTATTCTAATTATATATGTCTAGATGCCTTTATTCATGGGGGATTTGGGACCACAAATTATTTTAGACAAAGTACTGCAACTGTTCAGCACAAACGATGTGCTTTACAGCTTTGAGTACCCTTATGTCCCTAACTGCAAAGTAGTGGTGAAAACATCGTTGTGGTGAGAGTGGGATTTAGGAGGCTGATCTGCAAACTCTTTCTTCCTCCAGCAAGGATTTGTTTTCATTAGGGGAATCTGCTGTGCCTGTGTGTTGTGCCTTGCCCTCAACTGTATGGATACATTGTTAGAGTGGTGCTGTGAAGGACAGAGTAAAACAGAAGCAAATGTGACTCTGAGGACTTTCTAGCACAGCCCTCTCCTCTTCCTGGGGATAAGATATGACAACGCCTGCAAAAAATAGCTTTTTGCAGGGGGAGGGAGGGTGCTTCCTTTCTCTGGCAGTGAATGTATCCTCCTGCTCTGCAAATTCAGTACAAGTGGGCCATCCTTGTACCAGTACAGGTCGGCAGTTTTTCCCTGGTGAGAAAGGAGTTGGATTTTTTAAGGGAGAGATGACAGACCTAAAGGTAGAAGCAACATTACAATAACAGTCATTACAAGCAATTCCAAAAATGGAGCAACCTTGAATGAAGTGCCTCTTTTTTTCCTTTTCCTTCCTTAAGTAAGTAATAGTGACAGTCAACAGGAGATTTGAGCCACCCAGAGGAAGACCAGTGACGTCTTCTGCCCTGCAGCTCTGAGAGCCGCAGACACTGGGACTCTCTTAGGTCTACCTAATATGGAGTGCACAAGAAAACACTGCAAGGGTGAATTTGCTAAGTCCTAATATCCAGCAGGATATTTTTGGACTGCTCTGATAGTACAGAACACTTAAACATTTCAGCCCACCCCATAAGTTTTCCCTCCATGTGGGTAAGTCCCTATATGCCGTGAAGAATTTTTCTCACTGCTTTTTTTCTGTTCAATGCACTGCATTTCTCCAGTACATTTGGAGGACAGGCAGATGGTGATATATAGGTGCATAAGACAGAAGGGGAGGGGAAAGAATTGGAAGGAACAGAAGAGACAGAAAAAAGCATAGACTGCTGCTTACTTTAAAAATACCAGGATAAAGCATTGACCATTCAGAGACAGTTAAAATCACTTTCTTCTTCTTCCATTAGCTATTCCATAGGATGGTTCTTCCTTTTTCATCTCTCTCTACCTTGTAGATTCTCTGCAGGACATGAGCCCAACCTTGATTTGCCCCAGATGGCTTTTTCAATGTTATTTATTTATTTTATCAAAGAAAGGTAAAATTAAGAATCTTAAGTGAACTTAAGTCAGAAGCTTGTTCCAGTGGTGTGGAGGGAGTATCTGAAAGCAACAGAAGAGACAATCCAGGACCAAGAAATTGGGAGGAAGTCTTCAGCCCTTTGGAAAACTCAACTCCTGAGTCAGGAACTTACTATACATTTCCTGTTTGCTCTTTGCAACATGTAAAATTGTGCATTTTTATGGGTTTTTTACATTTTTTCCTCTTGCTTTTTTCCTCTTGTCCTTCCTCATGCTTCTATAAAGCTCTAGTCTATCAATGAGCTACTGTTTAATATTGATAATGTGACTTCTGCCTATGTTTTCCCCAAGGTAGTTGAGAGAATCTCTGGCTAGAAAAAGATGGAGTGCAGGGGGGGAAGCCGCAGGGAAATGAAAGGCCTGTGATTGTCAGGGATGGGCAAGAGAGAGCTTGACTTGTCAAGACAGTAAAACAAAGGCTGGGAAGGGATACATCTGCTCTCTGCAGATCCGTGTGGGAACAGAGAGGGAATGCTGTGGGGAGAAGAAAGCTGCATCAGAGGAGGCAGCTTTATCTGCTCTAAGTTGCTGCTGCTGCAGGTTGAAGAGGGTTCCCAGTCACCAGTGCAGAGAGGTTCTGAAGCAGCAGCCTTCTAGGCCATGATGTGGGAAGAACAGTCTCACCCCTCTGACACTGGAGCTTGATCAAGTTACGAAGGAGAGACTGGATCATCCCAAAAGTAGGGCTTTACCAAACCCACATTAGTGGCTGCCTATTCAGGCTGCCCAGCCCACCAGTGACTGAACTAATAATGTTACCTGTGACCTGAAATGCAGAATATCCAGCTAAAAGTGTTTTACAGGCCTGCCTGCTGTCCTGCCTTCCTGTTTTTGTTTTCTGCTGGAGAGCTTCTGTTCCCAGAAGCATTTTGTAATTATTTTGCTGTTTATTATTTTTTAAATTAGAGGTGGAGTTTGAATGTTAGTAGGGCTTCCCTGGGATGCAGCTCTGACTTCCATTCTTTATATATATTTTTAATGAGTTGTCAAGTGTCTAGTGTGATGTGAAGTGGAATGATGGATGTAGCTGGACTCAGGAGAGTTGCATGGAAATTCTCTTAAATAGCATTGTGGTAGCTAAGCTCTATTGACAATAACATCAAGTCAGGTTTAATAGTGTAGTTCTTTATTGAATGAATCCACCCTGAAGGAAACAGTATGACCTTGCTGTGTGTGCTCAAGACAAAAAAAAAAAAAAAATCAATGTTAATCCCTTGGGAGGAGAAATACAACATTAATGGAACAGTTGAGTGAGTCTAATGAGAATTAGATGGCAAGAATGGTAATTTGGAAAGAGATACTCGTATGAGCTGTCTGAAGGTATACTGTGGTAGTTTCCATGTATCACCAAATGCCATGTATTCTTAGATGTGTGTCTGCCAGATGTAATTTAATGGATTTGCACCTCTCCTCTATGGCTTCCTGACAGAACAACAGGGGATTTTCAAGCTAATCACCTTTCAGTGGGGAGATTTATGACCAGTTAGCCGAGCTTTTCTTCCATCTTGGAAGGGCATGGCCTGGAGACAGTCATTGGACACAGCATACCAACTGGGAGCTTCTTAATCAGAAGCAGGTTGGAGCATCTCTGCCTTGTGGTTACTCTCTGGAGTCTTGCAGTTCACTGGCATTGCCAAATAAAACGTTTGCCTAAGTCAGTCCTCATTACTAGTAATGGATGAGATGGGTAATGCTTCACTTAAAAGCCATTGGCTGTGTAAGGAATAAACTAAACAGTAGACTTCTGTACTTCTTTGCTTCTGAGAGTCTGAAGTGCTAATTTTGATTTATATGGGGAAAATTCATGTTTTCTAGTCCTCAACCTTTTGCTCAGGTAGATGAGTTGGTCACTCTTTCTACCTGTTGTCCAGAGAGAGGGATTCTCCAGCACTGGGGTAGGCTGCTGCTCTGCATTGCCTTGTGGAAATCTCCCTCTGTTCTTTCCCTGAAGGTACAGAGAGAGATTTGTGCAATTAAAGAGGGCTTGTGTAGATCACATACCTCTTTAAATTGCATGAGGCAGTTGAGTATCTCCTAGTGCATGGCCTAAGGCAGGAAATGAGGTAAAATACATGGACTTATTTCAGAGAAATTACTGCTTTGATGTTTTCATAATTAGCCCTGTTCTCCCTTTGCTTGTGTTCACCTGTTCAGCATTTGAGTAAAAAGGGCAGACTCATAAAAACATCCATTTGCAGTTGCTTCACTTACCAGGCTGCACCTGCTTTCCAAGATTGTCACCAGCATAAGAGACTGCAAATAAAAATCAACTGGAACACAAGTGGCAGCATCTCAGTACTGCCAAGCTGTGCAGTAGAGATTATTTCTTTATGCTTTTATTTGCCAGTATTGACTAAACAAAGATAAGAATGTAAATGCTGTAGCAGAACTTCCCAGACAAGATTCCAGGGATGATAGTAGCTAGCACTTAGCGTTACAATAATAGATACCAAAGTGGAGAGACATCACTGCCCTGTTGCTCCTCTTTCATCCTAAGAGCAGAGTAATAAAAGAGTCAGGTCTGTGGAGCTGTGTGTGAGGTTTGCTGCTTTATGCAGGAGCATTAATCTTTCAGGGTTTGATTCGTTAGGTTTGCACTGTGTGAGCTTTGCTCTGATCCCTCAAAATCTAAACTGTGGTTAAAATGTGTGGGGAACTGACCCCCAGCTCAGCTGATTTTGAATGTCAATGTGCATGGTACAAGGCTAATTGAGATACACAGAAACTGCCATGTGCCTTTTTTAATTGCATTTAGACAAGATGTACAGTATTTGAGTCAGCTCGGCAGCGTTCCAGCTGATGAAAGTGTTGCTGATACCAGACACCAGTGATGATATATTAAGGGCTCTTAATATCTTAGCACACATGTCATGAGGCACGTTAGAATCACAGAAGAATTCAGGTGAGAAAGGACCTTTGCTGTGGAGGTCATCTGGTCCCACCTCCTGCTCACAGTGGGGTCAGCTTCAAATATCTGTATTTGATATAGGTAGCTCAGGGCTGTGTCCAGCTGAGCCTTGAGTATTTTCAAGGATGGCTACTCCACCACTGGTCTGGGCACAAGTTCTGGTGCTGCATACTCCTTGAGAAGAATTTTTTAATAGCTGCTCAACCAGAATTTTCCTTGCCATAACCTTAATATGTTGCAACTGAGCACCTCTCAGAAAAGTTTAGTCCTGTCTTTCTTTCAGTCACCCGTTAGATAGCTGAAGGTGGCATTTGAATCTCTCCTTAGCCTGGAGAGGGAAAGGCTGAGTAAATGTTCCTCTCTCAAATTCTTCATAATATCTTGGCTCCCCAGCCATCTCAGTGGCCCTTCACCTATCCTTCTCCAATTTATAATCTTCTTTTAATTACTGGGGAGCCCAAAACTGGTGAGAACACTCCAGCTGTGAGCCAAATAGAAAGGAATATTTAATTTCAGTCTGCTGTGGTGCATTGCCTAATTCTGCAGCAGTAAGCCATTAGCCTTGGGCGCTGCATGGCTGGCTCATGCTCACTTGTCTGCCAGCATCCCCAAGTCCTTTTCTGCAGAGCTGCTTCTCCCCAGGTAGTGTCCAGCCTGTACAATTGCATGAGGTTATTACATCCCATGTGCAAAACATCACTGTTCAGCAAATGCAGTTCCTTCTAAAGCTGCTGGGAGACTGAGGCACGGAAGTGACAAGCAAGACCTGTGTTCTTAAGGGCCAGAGACAAATCACACATAATGACCACTTACAGCAAGTAAAACCTTTACACTCAGAATAAGTAGCAAATTAAGTTTGTTCAATGCTAAAATAAGATATAGAGCTGCCATCTCTGAGGTATGCTGAGATTGTGGTATCACAACTGAATTTCTCAGTAACTCACAGTGCCCTTCCTACCAGAAACCACACAGTGCTTAGGTTTGGGGTTTTTTTACAAGTTAGGCCTTTTGGGAATTCACCAGTTATTGTAAAGCTGTTGGAGAAAGACACCTTTGGTAGGAGGCTCCCTGATGTGAATTTATGCTTTTGTTGTTTGTTCATAAACAGGTGAGCTGCTAGAATGGCTCTGTCATCCTCTGTGGCCTACAGCAGGGCCATAACTTAAGTGATGTCATTTTGTGTGTGTGTCTGTGTACACATGCGTATGTGTACATGTGTATGTGTATGTGTCATTTTGTGTGTGTCTCTGTACACATGCGTATGTGTACACATGTGTACATCCCAGCTACATGAAGCAGAATATAGCTGCTTTTAGCAGGCTCAGATTTGGTTATGAAACCCTAAATGGAAGGAGCATCTCCTGCATCACCTGAAAACACTTGAGTGGCTGGGGTCTGGTGCTTTGAAAAGGAGACAGGACCCCAAGGCTGTTTGGGAAGCAGGCTGTGCCCCGTGATAGAGCAAAGTAAGAAAGTATGAGCCAAATTCCAAACAAGACTTTCCTTGCAGAACTAGCCAGTTGAGGGCAAGAGGGAGGAGTCTCATTTGTTGAAAGACTGAAGCTTTGTTTGTAAGCGGTGATCTTGAAGTGAGTGGAGTTGGAGGCTGAGTGAGGGCAGTGCTGAGTGCCTGAAATGGAGCGTGCTGAGTTGACCTTAGCCATCCCTTTAGCCCCCACACTACCAAAACCTCACCATGTAACCCAAATACTGAGAGACACTGGGAGACTGCCATCCTTGCTTTGGCTCTCGTGTGTCTGGGCCTGTTACCCCTGAGGGTCAGGAGAAGCTGCTGTTCCATATCTTAGCACAGCACATGCTGTTGCTGCTCAGTGGTAAACTTATTCTTGTGGTCTGTCTCTCTGTGTTACGAGCCACAGGTCCCTGTCCTTCTCCACAACCTGCCAAGTCTGTCTGTGTCTTGCAGACTTTAACACCTGCATTGAACATGCCATGAACAAGCACTAAAGAGGCAGAATACAGCTGAACCATGGAATTGTTTAGGTTGGAAAGGACCTCTGACATCCCTGTGTCCAACCGTTACCCCAGCACTGCCAAGTCCACCCCTAAACCCTGTCCCTGAGTGCTGCATCCACACATCTTTAAAATATATCCAGGGATGGTTACTCCAGTGCTTCTCTGGGCAGCCTCTTCCAATGCTTGGCAATCCTTTTGTTGAAGAATTTCTTCCTAATATCTGACCCAAAGCTGCCCTGGCACAACTTAATGCCACCTCTCTTGTCCTATCACTTGTTACTCAGGAGAAGAGACACCTGGCTACATCCTTCTTTCAGGTAGTTGTTCAGAGTAATACGGTCTTATCTGAGCCTCCATTTCTCCAGCCTGAATAACCCCAGGAATCTTACTGCAGGAACTCCTAGACTGCTTCCTGTCTGCTGTGTTGTATTTCCAGGGGACATTTGGTAAGTTGGAGTCCCCCACAAGAACGACATTAATCTTCCAGTTGCTTGTAGAATATTCTGTCTGCCTCTGCATCCTGATTGGATGGTCCATAACAGGCTCCCACCAGGGAGCCTGTTATGGACCATCCTCCTGACTCTCACCCTAAACACTCAACCCTATCATCACCATCATTCAGCTCTAGGCAGTCAGACCTCTCCCTAACATACAGGTCCCCCCACTGCCTCTCTTGCCTTGCAAAGCGAAATGCAGCACTTGTTCAGAGCATTTGGCATAACATACCAACCTGGCTGAACCAAATTAGTAGTGAAGGACAAACTATGAATTGCATCTAAAATAAATTCTCAAGCTGCTCTGACACTGTGGCAGTTTTTTTTAAACCTGGAGAAAGATTAGCTTCATCCTTCTGTAAATACTCCCCTGGCCAATGTTTCCCAAAGCAGCTAATGGTGAGCAAGTTTGGCGCTTCTAATGGGATTGAGAGCAGTATTATTCCCTTGCATCTAGCAAAATATATAGAGCTTCTGAAGATGCCACTGTACTTCATATAATTACTTTTTATAGTCATTTTTGTGGCAGATTGGCCAGCAGAGGTGTTTTGTCTTTGAGGCTGTCACTTGCAGCTCAGCAGAGCACAGGAGTGATTAATACAGACAAATGAAGCTCGGTCACATTAAACAAATGCCACAGTGAAGCATTTCTAAAGTCCTGTATAATCCCTCACTGCATTGTGAGGGTCAAAGCTTGATGTTGTAGGAGAGCTTATAGATTTGCTAACACACGACCAGACCCCACAGCATTTAAATCTTTTCTGAACTGAGATTATTTATGTGAGGATAGTTTAGGACAGGCTCCTGCAGTACAAGCAGATACCAGTTCTCCTTGTGACTTCAGTGAGAGTAAGAGATGCCACACATATTTCACGCACATTAAGAGCAAAATTGCCTGCAGTATTGTCGGCCCTAGGTTCATGGACCATTTGGTATCTTGTTTGCCTGAAAACTGTCTTGCCTTGAGAGCAAGTAAATAAACATAGAGAGAGACACCAGTAAAATGCACAAACCATGGAGAATTCTGGGCTTCATGAGCAGAAACCCTCACCTTAGCATTCCTTGCTGTTCCTGGAATACAACAAATATGTTTACCAAGCAACCTTGAAAGCTCAAGACTGCTTTCCACTAATGATAAATGATTGTGAAGTATTTGAGATAGGTGTTAATTTCACATTTCTTCAACTTGAAATTATTTTTTTAACCTCACCTTAGACACCAGTGATTAGAAAACTTTCTTAGCTCATAGGTTTTGTGTTCTCTGAAAATTCTATATTATATATTATTTGCTGGCTGACACAGCAAGTCAGACTAACTTGAAGCATGTATCATTTTAACTTATCTCTTGCTTTGAATAGTGAAGGAAGAACAATCAAAGGAAGTGGTTTGCAAGTAACCCATTGTTTGAAATTAGCTTTCCCAAGCCAGAAAATATAAAATAGAATCATCAAAAATAGCAGCATGACAAAGTAAAAATGGTGTATATGTGAGATCCTTGAGCCAAAATACAGCCTATTTTTTATGTATTTATTTTTAGCTTGGTCAGCTGTACTAAGTGATTTTATCAATGCAGCTAGTCTCTGGAATAAGAATGCTCACATAATGTAGTGTCAGTGCAGGCAGCAATGGCTAGTCATGATATATATATGTAGCACAAATCCTTTCAAATCAAATTCATACAGCTAAAACCCTACAATTGATTAAGTCTCGATATCTTGCACTACTCATTTTCACTCTCACAAGCTTTCATCAAACAGGGACAGAAGAGCAGCCTTGTTGGAATGGCAGCCCTGCTATTTTTGCATACTTTGAACTAGACAATTTGCAAACTTTTTCCATCTCAGTGGTCATAGAGCCTGTCACAGTTTGAGAAGAACCAGGGCTGCTTCTCCCCATCTCCTATTAGAAGAGAGCTCTCTTTAAGAGAGACTTCCTTTGCTCAGATACCATAAATGGTGAAAGGTGAAACCTTTCAAATTAAAAGGAATTAGGATGGCTTTTAGGCACCTGTGGCAGAATACCCCAGTGCTTGGGGCAAGGAATAAAAGTCTATAGCATGCCTTTAACACTTACCTAGGCTTGGGATGTTTTTCTCAAGGACGGGAGTTAGAGAAATAGTTGTGGGTGTGGATGCCACCCCCTTCCCCAGGTGACTAGGACTGCTGCACAGAGCTTTGACAAGCCTAAATAACCTTGTTTGAACTGTCCCTCACTGTGTGCAGCACAAGGATCTGATGCTTCCACAACTCTCCCAGTATGCTGGGAAAACTTCAAGTGGTAAAGCAGGGACAAGATAAAACTAACTCTCCCAAACCAAAGCCACTGTGCTCCCAGTAATCCCCAAGTAGAAGAGGTAAAGAAGCCTTGAAAGTACCTGCCTCTCTGCAGTGCTGTACATCTAAAATGCTGCTGGTAGTGCTTTTACACCACAAGCAGCCAACTTACAGCAGCACTGGGCTCACAGCAAAGCATAGGGGATGGCCAAGGTTAACACACAGCCAAGCAACCAGTCTAATGCCTTGAAGAGGGTGAGGGAGGGCCATGGGGGGTTCTTTATATTACTGTCCAAAAACATGAGGGGGGCTTCAACACCCAGACAGCATACAGACTTAAAAGCAAAGGAATTTCAACTGCAGTAAAGAAGGTAGGCAGTGCATAGCAGGTATAAGGTTAATTTAGAAATAAATGAGGGATTTTCTAAAAATGCAATGAAAGTCTGCCGTAGGTATAATCTGAACATGACCTGCTGTGTCCTCCTTTCTGTGTATTGTGATACGCTGCATTGTGGGGCTGTTTATCAAGAGATCATGGTTTTATGTTCAGCATTATCTCTGTTATCCTCCATACCACAAACACCCCTAAATCAGTATTCATGTACTCAACTTTGTGGGGTTGTCCCAAACATCTTAAGTTAGTTCCATCTGGAGTTATTTTGCTTCACAGGGATCTTGTAAATGATTTTGCCCAGCCATTAAAAACCAAACCCTAAAGTATACCATGGCAAAGTGCTTTCCACTCTGAGCAAGGCCAGTGCAAAAGCAGAAGTAAAGAAAAAAAAAAGCCTATTTTCAGACTTTCCTAAGTGCAGCAGTGTCACATAGATTTCTCCTTAAGAAATTCCTGCAACTGTCCATCAGAGATAGCCAGCAGCAAAAGCTGGAAGCAGAACAGGGGCTGGGGGTGGGATTTCATTCTTGTACCGGGCCAGATCCTCAGAACAATGAAGCCAAGTGGGTAAAAGCAAAAGACATGTTAACTGAAGCGAGCCGAACTGTTCCTCCATCAGTGCCTGAGGCCCTCTCAGTTTACACTGCATTTAATTCAGTCATTTTAGGCCCCAGTCCTGCACTGATGTTAAGAGGGTGACTTCCTCTACCCTTGCCATAGTCCGTCAAAACCCCCAGACTTTACCATCATCATGAAAACCAACCTGGTTACTCTGAATTTTTGTTTAAACCAAGCCTGAACAAAGGTGGTGTTATTTAACTTGAAGCTCCAGTTTAAGAACTAATGAAAATCCAGTGTTGCATGTGATAAACTCTGGATCTTAGTTAAGCTATACCCTAAAAACCACAAAATGGAGATGATACTGAAAATCTTCAACCAGCCTCACCCTGTTAAAGCTACTGAAGTTTTGCCTGCATGTCCTCACTGGAGCTGTAATTAAGGATTTAGTAGGTCTGTGTATGTTTAAAATTGTCTCCAGACTACTTGAAACTGGAGGCCCAGCATCTCTTCAGAGCCACTGGGCATTGTTTTTATTTGTTTTCATCTGTGCATGAATTTCTTTGAAAATACCCAGCAGAGCAATAAGAAGGGATTGTTTTTAATCTTTAGAGATGATAGCATGCTGTTATGCATCAAGGACACTCAAAAACAAAGCATGAGATAAACTGTACGAGGAGATTTTATATTTTTTTACCTCCAGGCTTTTCCAAAAATAAAATTCATTCTGCATGGGGCTCGCTGATGATGAGACATCTATAGGTTCAGTCTGCCATCCCAGAAGCATTAACACCACCATGTTCAGGCAATTTACATGTGTGCATGTGTGAAAATGCAGCTGGATTCTGCCTGTGCCCAGCACCCTGGGGGAGAGTGGTCATTATCACTGCAGGGACAGCTGGGACCTGGCCTTGAGCCAAGACCTTGCTTAATGCAGTCAGAAGATTTCAGTGATACAGAGTGGATTTTATATCCTTTTCTCTGGGAGAGGATAGCCGAAGTCAGTTTCACATCCTACAGCCACCTGAGTTTAAAACTAATGTGTGCATTTTTTGTGTGACTCTGGGCAGCACAGTGGACAAAAAAGAGCCTTCTGCCATCTGGGATTCAAATCACATTAACAACAGTTATTTCTGTAGCTGCAGATTGATGATTTCTCTCGTTTGAGCTCTCTTCAGCAGTATCCTTCCCTGCCTGAATGAACGAGGTTATAAAACACAGTAATTATAAATCTCATTGACTGCCTTGCATTCAAGGGCGTGTTCCCCCCAAGCATTGCTGTGAAGCGTGTTACCCAGGAGACTGTCCTGTACAATCCAAAACAGAATTATTCTGACCCAGTGAGCTTGTTGGAGGGGAGAACATTTGGGATGCTGACCTGCTGCCTCAGCACAGTAAATGCATTTTTCTCATTTCACAGCAGGGCAATGCCGCAATACAACAAGGCCATTGCATTCAAGTATTCTTTTGAGGTATGACTTACATCTCACTGACAACTGCTGGCTCCCCAAACGTGCAGAAAGGGAGCCTAGGACAGCAGTGATAAGCCAGAAGTCCTGCTGACTGTCCATAGTTTTAGCAGCTTTCTCTGAAGGTTTGGTTGTCTCAGACCTTTCTGGGCAAAACCATAAATGCCTCAGACAATATAACACAGTATCAATAAAACCCTTTCTTAAAATGTTTGAGTCAGACTGTGCTCATAAAACAGGTTAAGAGGAGTTTTAGTGACAGCTGGCTGTTCTGTCTTGCACTACCAATCATGGTGTGCTTCAGTAACGCCCTTTGCCTTGTGGTCTGATTGTAGTCGGGATCTGCACAAGTACCTTCCCTGGACCTGAGGGGTTTAATACCAGCATCAATCCTCATATCCTGCAGTCAGGAAACTGCACAAAGCCCTGTCAGATACTCACTCTTGTAAAAGGGCTGTAAAACCTCTGATGTTCTGGAGGGAAAAAAAAAATAAAGCACTTTCTAGAACAGTAGCAAACACAAAACAGGCTGTTGCCATCCATTTTCTCAATTACTGTCTGCACAAAAGGAACACAGTGCTGTGTGGTAGCCTCTGCAGTTGCATCCTCTGTGCTCAACTAGAAGCAGGAGATGAGGTGCAGAGCAGTCACTCCCAGCAGGTGTGCAAACCAATTGAATTTAATTAGAAACATCCTGCTGAAAATGTAAATGTTTTACAAGTACATCATCCCCATCAGGGGCTGCTGCTGCTGGAGTCTGTGTTTTGTTGAGCCCTTGACACAGCAGCAACTGAAGATACCCCTTTCCTCATTTTCTGTCTCCTGTGCTCCCCAGACACCATGGGTCTTTTCCACGTTGCTGCCTCCCTGCGTACCTCAAAAATGCAGGCTGCTTCATTTAATATACCCATGGCTATTCCTCCTGGGACAAAGGCAAACCAAGCTCATTAAAATGAAATGGCTTTGCTAGACTAGGGAATGGATACTGTGCTGGAGGTTTTATTGCTCTGTAAATGTTCTGTTCACTGTGTACTGGTAAAAAAGATTTCGTGGTGTTTGTTATTTTGTTTTTCTTGCTTAGGACTCTGGGCAGTGCTAAAATGTATCTTATGTGTATGGTTCTGGGTGATTGCAGCTTATGTTTAGGCAGTCGAGTTTTTTTACTGGTTTGCTGAGAATCATGAGAGATTGGTATTACTCACTTAACTGATGATCAAGCAGTTCTCTGGCAGCTCTCAAGAAAATTTGTTCCAAATACAGTATCCATCATTAGACTAGTGCCAAACTGTGTAACCACCAAAACAGCCAGTCTGTAGTGCAGGCAGCTTAGGTGCCCTCTAACAAGAGAGCCTGCAAAGAAGTTCTTGGTGGGTTCAAACCTGGCTCAGTCATTAAAGACATCCTCTTACCTGTTGCTCCTGGAGAGGTTTCAACTATTTTTTCCATTCTCTTCAATGAAGCAGTGGGCTGATGAGCCCATGCCTCCAAGGGAGGCGTGCAGATGCTTTAGGAAATGACGTGTATGGATTCTATAGTTGGCAGGCTGTCTGGAGTCAATCCTTTCACACAAAGAGAATTAGCTATTCCTCCCCTCGTATGGCTTTTAGACAGCATTGTGCTGCTTTAACATTGCTCAGAGCTCATGTAGAGCCCTGTAGCTGCCAAACTGACAGCTCCTACAGTGCTTCTGTGGGAGCAAGGACTCCTGTGAATGAAGTGCAACTGAATAGTTCTGCTGCTGAACCAATTCTCTACAAATCCCACGTGCTTGTATTTATGTGAGATACCAGCACCTCTTCTCACTACACCTACATTGCTTCTAAAACTAAAATGCAAATATTAGAATATAAAGCTAGATAACTTAGCCATATGCCAACAAAAACCATTACTGATTGCTTTATTTTGACTAAGTATTTTGATCTCAAGTATCTGTCTATAAAAAAAGCATTGTATCACTTTGGAGTTTTAAACAGTTGCAGAAATGCAGCCAGATTCAGATGAAATATGCTTGGTGCCTGGATGAGTAACATTTTTTTCATGCTTGACTTCCAAAAAGATGGCTGCTATGGAAGTGTCTGGTGTGCTTATTACATGACAATTAGCAGTTGTTTCTCTGCTGACAGCTGTCCACATCCAAAAGCACTGATTGTCTCTTTTGTTTGCAATTTTAGAGATACCATAATCAAGTAGCTTATTTCATCTCCAGGAGATGTTATCCTTTGCACCAGAAGCACAGCCTCATTGCCTAGGCTCCTGCCAGGGAAAATCAGATTGTGAAATATAACAGCAGATGATTTATGTGGAAGTTTATTCTGCCCTTTCTCCCTGTGCAGAATTAAAAATTGCAGTTATTTCTCTGGGTAGATCTCTTACCCAAGATAGATGAGTAAGCTGTATTTCTGCATTTTTTTACTAAGGAACTGTTTGAACAGTGGAGCAACATAGAGTATGCACACATCATACTGGCAGTATTGCTCATCTGGGACTAAGAAGCAAGAGAAGGGAAGGGAAGAATTTTAAAGAGAGGAAGAACAACTTCACATGAGCAGATTCCAGTGAACAAAGTTCACAGATTCTCTCTTTGCAGCTGTAGCACGGAACGTGTCTCAAAAGAAAGCTTCTTAGAATGTCACAGACAAAATAGTATTATTCAGATAAGTCAGGGGGAAAATAGCTGTTTCACATTAGTGCTGTAAGGAATTCAGTGCAAGCCATGACCTTAATGAATATTTCTGCTTGTTATCTAGAGGCCTGTCCTCTAGCCTTTCCCTTCTGCAGCCCACTGAAGTTAAAAGGAGACCTTGCATGAGAGTTTTTGCCTGAGGTGGGATTGTAGAATGATGTGCTGTGCCTGGCACTGTGATTTTGAAACATTTGCTAACAGGCAAAGGTCTCTGGGAGCAGACATGAGACTGGCAGGTGGCATTTAATAGCAGAGGTTTTGTGCAGCTGCCAAAAAATCACAACCCAGATGCTGGAGCTGAGCACATGCTGCCTGATAGGAATGATGTTCTGGATAAAAGAGGAAGCCAGCAAGTGTCTGTCAGACACTGATTCTGAGTCCAGCCCTGCCTTGCCTTGTCCTTTTCACAGCACTGTCTGTGCATCAGTAACTGGCTGGCCTGGAGGTGTTCTGCATTTTTTCATTATGCTGCACCCAGAAAGTACCTCACCACAGGCAAATTCCCTACTTACCATCTGCTTCTCTCTCTCTCTGTTTCTTCACTGCATGAGATATCTTCTCTGAGCTCCTTATTCCCCTCACACATTCATTCTGAAAGGTACATTTTTATTGTTCCTCCTCAGGGACAATAGTCTTCCCAAGACATTGATCTTCCTTACCTTTTCCTTTGTCCCTGCTCTGTTGGAGGTCAGTTCCCTCTCTGAAAACGCCAGCAAAGAGACAGCAAGCATGTATGCACTGAACGAAAGAAAAGCACAGCCCCAGGCCAGTCATATTTTACCCTTTCACAGCCACCCTGATCAGCAGGTAGCCAGGACTAGCACTATATCCAGGCTCTAGGAGCCTCCACAGACTGACTGGTGAGTGACATGCTCCCACACACTAGAATGAAAGATCTGGGCAAAGCCAGCAGCCTGCAAACCAGGCCAAGCTCTTCACCCTTTCTGCCCAAAGGAGGAATTTCCTAAAAATACATGTCCTGACATACCACTGAGCCACATGGCACAGTGAGTGCAATCCTATTTTCAGCCTGCTCTGCAGGGTGACATAGCTAGTTACACCTCCTTCCAAAAATGGCACATCAGCAGCGCAGCACTTGCTGGTGGACCATCAGCACAGTCTCCTGTGGGATGGT
This sequence comes from Calcarius lapponicus, assembly GCA_039654755.1. Classification (NCBI taxonomy): domain Eukaryota; kingdom Metazoa; phylum Chordata; class Aves; order Passeriformes; family Fringillidae; genus Calcarius; species Calcarius lapponicus. The sequence goes on along the minus strand of CM077465.1, from coordinate 71,234,831 downwards.
GCTCTCCACTGGAATTCCCCAGCAGGTGATTGCAGCCCGTTGTATGTAAGGCTGTGGTGGCAGGAAGCATCCCCAGTCATGCAGAGGGAAATCAGGACAGCTGCCTTCTGCCTGTCAGTGCACCAACAGTACCCTGCAAAATCACACAGGTGGGTTATGGGCTGGGCTGCAGAGAGCCACCAAAACTGATTCTAATCTGACCCAAAAAGAAGCTCATCTGATGGATATGATGCTTGTCCAGCACAACATACCTTTTGCATCTCCACCAAGAAGGACAACAGTAGAGCAACATTTGGCTTTTGGAGATGATTGGTAGTCTCTTTCCAAGCTATGGCTGGTTAGCAGATTCTGTTTTCCCAACTCTGAAGTTTATTGCAGAATCCCAGGAATGTTCCTGTGCTTCAGATATCCCAAAATAACTGCTCTAAGCTCTCCTTGGGGAAAAGCAATCCTTAGAGCAGCCTCTTAACTCAAATTTTTGTGTTGAAGCCTCTGAGCTTGAGGGGGAGAACTTGGCTTTGCCTCTAGTACTGGCTCCCAGAGGAGAAATGAGCATTTTGCATGTTCACGTTAATAAGTTTGTGTGTCAGCTCACTCACTGTCCAAGGAATTGCAAATACTTTGTTCTCTTCATTTCTGTTTGCTGCAGAAAGCGCCCTCCCCCACTGCCACCCTCGCAGCAAATCCATTTGTTAGCTGGCAGCTCCTGCAGCCCAGCCATCGGAGCGGATCCCTGGCGGTGCAGCAGGATCAGGGCTCCCGAGCACCACTCAGGAGCTGACTGAGTTGTGTTGCTGCTTTGTTGCCCGTTCTCTTCCTCTGCGCTTCCCAGGCTTCCTTCCTCCATCCAGGGAGACAGCGAAGCCATCACCAACGAGGTGATGAGTGATGCCCTGACACCGAAGCCATCACTTAGACACTGAGTGGCCATTTCCTCTCCAGGGGAACTGCGCAGTTCCGCACCAGGAAGGGCAGCCCTGTCGGGGCATTTGGGGTCGCTGGAAGGAGCACATCTGATCCAGTGCACAGCGCAGAGATTTCAGTCCATTAGCGGGAGGGCTGGTGCTCTGCTTCTCAGAGGTGGATTATCCTCGTTTCCAGGGAATCTGTAGCTCCTGTTTATCTGTGCCAATCACTTGCTTTTCTGTTATGGTAAGTTGTTCTCCATGTCCCTGAGGTGCTCATTATCACATTCAGGCTCTGTTTATATAACTTTGGAAACCACAGTAAAATCCTGCAAGACAGAACTCCCCAGCTCTTCTCTGATCTCTTCTCCAAAGTGTGTGTAACACCTTCTGAGGGAAGAACACGATACATTTCTTAACCCCATTGAGATCCTGGAGTGGTTCAGTCATCTCTGGAGAATAAAACTTGCATGCGGGTCTAAAGACATTATCCTTGGCCTGATCTTAACCTGCAGCAGATGCTTCTTAACTGAGCTCCAACCTGATCTTCCAGGTAGTTACTAGCTTTAGTTATGGTTTCCAAACACAGCCCTCGAGATACCACTGCAGTTTTAGTAAGCAGTATTGTCCTCATGATGTGCTTTGCTCCAAGATCAAATGAAAACCTAGAAATTGTAGTAGTCAGGTTGGTCTGCAGCTGAACTCATAAATGTTATTTCAGAGAGTGCTCAGGGTACTCAGAAGGGAGAAGGGATGGAATGACTATCCCCTTTATACTTCAGCCTTCAAAAACTGTTTTTCATAAACAAGGAAACTGGTTATAATTAGTTTAATTCTGTGCTATTTAGGCTGCTTGTTATGGCAGGACAGGACCGAGTCATAGACTGTGGTAATGCAGTAAATAAAATAGTGTGCAGCACAACAGCAGTGTGCTGCCTCCTGCTACATAAGACACAGCTGCGCAAACAGGGGCGTGGGAATTAGCAAGACTTCCAGGTTTTCAGCAAGCTGTCCTGCTACACACCAAGCTGGCCACAGTCAAGAGAAGGAAGCAGAGGTCTCTTCTTGCCAAACAAATGGGAAACATGAAAACATCACAGCTCTCGGTGTTGCTGGAGCTTCCATTCACACTAATGTTATGTGCAGTATTTATCAAGTCTTTACTTTCTCAAGGAGTGTCTTCATTAATTCTCTTTTGAGCATGTAACAGAAAATGCAAACTGTAATTCAGCAAAATCGCTTTGTACGTGGAGGTTTGTGATTTAGGAGGGATTCTGTGTTGAGAGATGATAAGGACACACACTCCTTGTGGGATCAGAAGCACTGGAGCAGAATCTGGAGGCACTGGCTGGACCACAGCAGTGTGTTCCTGCCCAGCTCACTGTGTTTCCCAGCAGCTCAGCTAAGCTTAGTGCTCAGCTGTGACACTGCACAGGGGGGCTCTGGCTGTAGCTGTGTGCAGGATATCATTAATCACATGCTTTCCCAGAGACTGCCAGTAGTGGAAAACTAAGCAAATTAAGATATTTTAAATACCTCGGCTCTCCTTTCAGAGACATCTGCTGTAACCTACATTGGCATGCTGTGTGCTTCTGTCAGCATGTCTTCGCTGCACTGTGCCCCTCCCCAGTGCCATACCAAATGCAACACTTGCTCTGGCTGTAAGTTCTGTGGCACTGAGGCTCAGAGACCCTCACCAGAGCTGAAGCTGTTGCCTGTGAGAACCTGTTCATGACTCACACATTCAGACTCTGTATGCAGAGGGGAAGATAACATGCATGGAAGATGTATGCATCAGCCCCTCCTTTGTTGCAAAGCAGTGCATTAAAAACTGGGGAAGGATCCAGCACTGGCACTGGAGGGATACCTAAGAAAGCAGAAGTTCCCTATTCCTCAGCCACAGCACACTGTGGACACTCAGATTAATTTGGTGTCCAATTCTTAAGCCTATTCTTAAGAAATTCCCCAGCTATCTACAGCAACATCTTGTTAGGTGCAACAAAACATGGGCACCTGCTTACCATCAAAATAAAGGCAGAGTTTTTACTCCCCTGGGGCAATGGGGGTGCTTAACAACTGCCCTACCCTCTTAAAAACATTTGCTAGAAGTTAGCATGTACTCCCTGGGCACAGAAGAGGCAAGTTCTCAAGTCTCCTTAGCCTGAGAACACTTAAACCCAGGACTTCTGCTTCCCAAAGCTTGTCCCTTGACTGTGTCCCTGCTGTTGGAATTGTTCCTGAGTAATGACAAATTATTCAATGTGAAATGTATTAGCAGCCCATGGAGCACAGCTACTGCTTTCTAATTGAGTGCTTTAGCCAGCAGGTTACCTGCCACTCTTCGACACCCTGCATGTGTGTTACATGCCTTTTCTCTCTTTGCTGATGGTTATCAGTTTCAATTCTGTGCAGATTTTGAAATACTCAGATATATTTGGCTGAATCTCACTAATTTCAATGAGGCTTTCTGCCAGGGAAGCCGGTACAGTGCAGAATTGGGACCTTATGTTATAAATTATGTGTTCTAAATTGTTATTTATGATTAGTTTGGGACCTTCTTTTGGTGCATATTTTTACGCGACACCACGAGCCTGAGTCGTAGTTGAATCTCCTATTGAAACATTACTGTGACAACTGCTATGATCAGGGCTGGGAGAAATCTTTCCTTCCCTAGGAAAAGAGACTGTGAAACAAATACTGGATTTAGTTACTCTCAGATACGTGGTTGAGGCATCCTGTTAGGTTTCCTTGCTTTCTGCTTCATCTCCATGTAGGTCTCAGCAAAGGAAGAACTGTCTAGAGAATATTCAGCATGCAGCAGACGATTCTGCTTTGCATGAAGCTTAAGTGACGACAATCCAACAAGGCAGAAAAACTCTTCGTTCTCCCTAGGCTTGTATGAGCCTCCCTGTGAAGAGATCAGAGCCTCCTGGTTTGAAATGCTGCCTTAGGGTTTGCTTTTTATGTCAATAAATGTTTTATCACATTTAAGCTTCAAACACAGTAGAAACATCCCTGCTAACATTTGATGAAGTCAGTAGAGACAGCAAGCCTGGGCAGAGGGCAGTGTGCAGCATGGCACAATGCTTCCCTTCTGCTGGGCAGGGGGTGCCTTGGCCTCACAGGGGGCCTGGGCAAGATGCTGCCTTTGCAATTACTCACTGCCTTGGAAAACACGCTGGCAAGCTAAGCGGGGGGGGATGTCCCTCTATTCAGGACTTCACCGCTTTTGGTCTTTGCTTTCTTCTGCTTTTTCTTCTCTCTCTGAAAGCTCACTGTGATTGATGAAGCATATCCATGTGCCCAGGTCTCTGGTGGGCTTTAGTTGTCAGTGTTTTCATACTCAGGTTGCTTGTCTCTCCTGATACCTCCTTACAGTCTCGTTTCTTCCCCTCTCTCACACTCCTCTGTAGCACACAAAGAGGCTGCAGTGAAGTTTAAACAGCAAAGGCCAGGCTGCCTTTTGGTGCCTGCAGTACTGGAGCTGAAGTCTCCAGGCTGAGCCTACCTAGTTAAAACCCACAGGCTGTGTACAAATCATGATGCAGTCTCAGGTTTTTTGCTTTTCCCAGCACTTGCCAGTTCCCCCCCACCAGTGCTGTTCCTTCATTTCTCCTCTCCACATTCTGTGTTTTGCAGTGGCCCTGCCTGCCTTCCCTCTCCTCCCTTCTCCTTCCCCTCCTCTGCTTTATCAAATGCAGCACTTCAGCGTCACTGACTGACAGGGGATGCAGCAGCTTGGGCAGAGGAGATGGAGGGGGGGAAGGAAGAGGAGGAAAAGCTGCTCTCAACAAAGGAGGCAGCAGAAACACTGAAAGACAAGCTTTCTCCCAGAAGTGAATCCCAGTCATCCTTTGTTAGGGCAACAAATTATGATGTGGTCTCTAACTCAGTTCAGTGAGAGGACCCTGATTGCTCCCTGTACTCCTACAGTGTCTTTTCAGAAAACAGAGCTCAGATGTATAGCTCAGGTTCACCATAACCTGGACTGAATCAGCAGAATGGGTGATCAGCTACCCCCACGCTGCCAGACACTGCGTGACTAAGTAACAGTGCCACAAAAACTCACTTCATTGCTCACAACTAAAAAAAATCCTGGCTCTTCAGAGATGTAAAGGTCATGAATGTAGGGGGAAAGAATCACAGAGCAATTGACTACTTATATGGTTTTCTTTATTGTAGGAGACCTAGGAGTTCTGGGGTTAATCTTCACCATTTTCTAAAAGGACACTGATATTTCATGGTTAATGCAACAGATTTTGCTTACAACTTGCTCTGATTGCTAAATAATTACAGAAGCGTGTGCTGCCCTGTAGCAGTGCGGATTTTCTGTTACATGAGACTGTTATCACCAAATGCCAAATGCATCTTGAAAGGCTTTTTGTAGGGTTCTGCTGAATAAGCACACTTCTGAATGATCACTTTTCTGCAGCATGCCCTGCTTTTGCCAGCTGCTGATTACCCTCCTACTAACCACAAGGGACATGTCCACATTACAGATTGGAGTAAACAGTAAGGATACTGCATTTACCTTGAAAGTAATTAAATAATGCACTTAAGGAAGCCCAGCAGCAAAGTCTGATTAATTCTGGAAACTTCTTGGGGTATTCAGATAATAATAGGCAGAAATGCTGTGCTAAATAGAGACAAGCATCAGAGACAACCTCACTTTGGAATTAGAGTCTTAGGCAAAGAGACAGTGAGAATTTGCATTTAATGTGATTATTAAAATCCATTTGTAAAGGATAGAGTCTAGTCCACCTATACAAATTCTCCAAAAATTAGATGACCTTGCAAATACAACAAAAAGCAACTTTCCAGGAATGCAATGAAGTGTTTTTCTGGACATCTCTTTCCAATACAAGCCCTAAAGGACAGAACAAGCTAATCTCTGCCACCTATTTGGAAGGAGACAACTCCCTGCAGCTCATCAGGTGTTTGAACTAAACATTTGCAAAGGAAGTTTTGATTTTCTTTACTAAAAATAAACTCCAGCTTGTACAGGAGGCTTATTTTGTAGTCTTCCATAATGTCTTTCCTGCACTATTTTCTGGGAATTTTAAGAGCTAATATTTGAAGAGGTTTTGTCAAACCCTAAGGAAATAAAGGCACAGGTAGAAATTTCATGACCTTCTAGAAGTGGGACTTCAAGTGTAGCTTATGTTCACTTTCTTTATTAGTGAAAATTGAAAATAAGTCACTTTTTTTCTCATCTAACTTAAATTGAAATATGGCTCTCCTATTCTAAAACAAAAATAGCCTCACTCAAGTATCAGTTACTAAGTATCACATCACTGAAGGCAAGGCAGTCCAGTGCAGTGTCACCATAGAAGTGGTTTAGGTTTTGTTTGTTTTGCATGCAGACGAGGTCAAAAATACTTTTGAAAAAGCTTCCCATAGGCACCCTCTGTTCCCTGAAATTAAAAACCATCAATTCAGGAGTCCAGCTGTCAGCATAAGGCACACTAAATCAGCAGACCAGATTCGCTGTCCCCTCTCAGCCCTCGTCCCCTGCTAGACTGTCCCTGTCTGGCTGTGCCGAGCCCTTCACCTCAGCTGAGCTTCTGCCAAAGCTCTCAGCCCTGTCTTTTACAGTCTGGCTTGAGCTCTGCCCTCAGCACTCTGCCTCTGTTTACAAGGGCCAAGGTACATCTTCAGACCTTAAGAAGAAATCAAATTCATTTGTGAAGGTTACCCTCAGACCTTCTCCAGTGAGTGAGTGAGTGAGTGAGTGAGTTCACACCCCAGCACTGTGCAGCTGTGTTGGTGCAAGCAGGACATGAAATGCCTCTGTGTCGCTGACAAGGGGCTGGGCTGCCCACAGGAGTTTGAAGGAAAAATTATTCCCACTCACCTTTTAGTTGGTTTGGATTTTTTTACTATTTATAATATGCTTGAGTTTTAAAAATAAGCCTGTCCTCATTGCTCCTTCGAGTCTGACTCAGTACCAACACCACTGACAGAGAGGGCCATACTTAGAGGTACTTGTCATCCTTGGGAGGAAAATCACTGGGCAAAACCAGAAGTGCCAGTGCTAGCCAGGAGGTGGCAGAGGAGTCAGGCTACCTTGTACACCAGTTTCTGCATTGTTTTGGCAAAAAGACAAATAGAAACTGAGGAAAGACAACAAAACCCGGTCCCACCCTCCGTCTTCAGGAATAAGAGGATGAAACCCTTAATCACATTCCTGCTTGTATTTATATTAATTGCTCCTCTTCCTGAGATCTGACTTTATGAAATTATGCATGCACACCAAGCAGATGAGTTTCCATAGAAACTCAGGAGCTGAACTTTCATTAGAAATTTTTTTTTTTAAATCTTCCAGATAAAAATGCAAATTGCCTGTCAGTGGGTGGCTTTCTGAATTTAGATATAATTTTTTTTCTTTTGCACTGTAGGCAGATTCCAGCTGGACCTACATAGCAACAACATGCAGGCATTGTTTATAGCAAGCCAGACTCCATGGGGAAATGAGAAATTCAGTAGCAAGGAGAAGCTCTCAAGTGCAAATACCTCAGAGAAACAAAAACTCAAGTGCTCAGTGCTACATCTTCCTGAGGCTTTGAGGTTTGTTCAGCCTCCAGCTCTCAAAATGCTTGTGGTTTGCAAGGAGCGGTGTGGGGAGGAGGGGAGAGAGGAAATGCAAAACCAGAAACTCCCCTGCACACAGAATTAATGATGTTCAACCTGTCCTTTAAACATCAGCAGCGTATTTGTGCCGCTTCAGTTAAGCCTCACTAAAAGGCTGACACCATCTGTCACAGCTCACTCTGGGCAGAGGACGAGCTCTGTGCTGGGCTGGGGAGCCTTGGCAGACCTGGCTTGGCCAAACCCCAGCCTCACTTGGGCTGAGGCCTGGAGCCCTGGGTCATGTGCCCACACTGCCTGGAGGTCCAGGCATGCGTGCAGGAAGAGGGCATGGGGCTGTTCCTCATCAGAGGGGGGAAGCAGGATGGTGGCATGCCTGGGAAGGACCACAGGCCTGGGCAGCATTTGGCACCAACAGCTGTGCATGCAAGCAAGGAGGAGGTGAAAATCTCAAACTCCTTCAGCAAATGTTTCCTCCAAAAACATAGCAGCGTTTCACCTGTGCAGTATATTGCAGCATCAACAGGAGGCCTTCCCCTGGCTTTGGGCAGCCTGGAATAGCTCTCTCTGAGGGTTCACGTATGTTTTCTCAGCCAAACTGGTAAGCTTGAAAGCACTGGATACCAAAGAGGAAATTTTTACCTGAGCCGAGCTTCTTGGTGGGCACCCACTCCCCATGGGCGCAGCAGAGCACAGTGCTGCTCCTGGGCCTCCAGCACAGGCACAGCAAACCCTGGGGAGCACAGCAAGGAAGCCACACCAGGCTGTGGTTCTTGACCAGCAGGGGTGCTGGGGCATGCAAGGGAGCTGAGCTGCACGAGCAGTTTACGACGAGGTGGATTTCACTGCAGCATTGTTGAGAGGCGCGAGATGTCAGCCGGGCAGGGAATTCCCCTCCTCGTTGGAGAGGGATGACAGGCAGCAGCTGCTCGGGCTCCTGGCCCTTGTGCCTCCAGGGCCAGCAGCCCTCTGAGAGCACTGAGAGGCTGGATGCTGCTCAGTGTCAGGGTGAGGACAGCGCTGGCTCCCCCGCCACCAGAGAGCACAGTCGGCTCTGCTCGGTCAGCACAACAGGAAGAGATTTTAGGAAGAGTGGGTTTGTGGTCGAGGACAAACTTGAGCTGAGATAGCTCCTGTCTATTCTTGGCTCAGCAGCAGATTTGCTACGGCCACACTTCTTGCCCTTTCTATGCCTCATTATCCCTGTCAAGCGGGTGACTCAGATTATAATTGCACAAATTCCTTGCAGTCTGCCATTTTGTGCCTGCAGCCATCTCCAGGCAGCCACCTCCAGGGGAACCAGCCTCTCCCACCAGGAACCTCTGTGCCACCTATGCCTGCACTCAAGGGGATCCTAAGATTACACCCTGTTGCCTTGTCGTTTTCCTGCAGAGAGAGGAACCTAAAGAAAAACCACCCCCAGTGCATCTCTAAATGATCACATTTGATACTGAGTTGATTATTCAGGTCAAGGTTATGGGCAAGAAGGAGTCAGTGAAGGTTTTCATAGCACTGCCAATATTTGATTAAATGGCTGTTTCTTAATATTTTTCTCAGGCAAATTAATGTGTTTCTGTAGGTATTAGTGCTATCACTGGCCTTAAGGATGCTGATGCACCCTGTGTTTAATGGTACTTTTGTAAAAGCAAACAAAACAAAACAGAGGAAAAACCTTTACTATTTCTAAAAGCATCACCATTCTTTCATCAGTAATTTACTTGGGTTTTAATTGTGAGAGATTTCATGTTTCTTACATCTTTTCATATGCCCTAAAGGCAATTAGACAGATTAAAAGATTAAGCTAATGCTTTTCCTTATATATATGCATCCACCTACTATATTGTCCTAGGAAAAGCATGAAGTCAGGCAGTCACCTCACTTGCCAGCATTTCCAGGGTTGACTGTGGGCAGAGGCCGTGCAGAGCTTGGCAGGTGACATGGCAGTGCTGGGTGCTTCTTCCAGAGGCCACACCTGGATGAAGCTAGTAGAAAGTTCATCCTGGTGTGTGCACCTTCAGGAGGAAGCAGAGAAATGCCAGGATATGTTGTGGCCTGCAAAGCCCATGTGACCATCTGGGCTCAGTGGTTGGCTGCTGTGTAATTACTAGGGAGCCTGGCTCATTAGGTGCCTTGTGGGTTCAGACACATCCATGAGAGCCCTATAGGAAAACATGTTCTTCCTAACACTTCTTTCATCCTCCCCCTCCCGTTCCTTCCAGATGGTTACACCCACTTGTGTCTTTTCTTACCCTAAGGACAGCTTTTTAAACAAGGTTCCTCCATCCTTCTCCTCCCCCACGCTGCTTTAGGATCTACATTGAAGTGCAGGAGGACAGAGCTGTTACATCCCATGCTGTTAGATACAGCCTGCCCATGGAAGGCTGCAAGGAGACCACATCCCTCTGCCCCCTGTTTGTTGGGAAGGAAGATCTCAGTGTGATCCGGATGTAGGAGATGAGAGACTTTGCCTCAGCCTCTGCTGGGTGTTGCAGATGTGCAGGAATGAATTCAGATGGTGGCTGTAGTCAAAGCTGTGTATGTTTTCTGGGCAAGGAGAGAGGGATGCTTAAAGGGCCTGTAACCTTTCTTCTGTATAGCACCAGTAAACACTTTCCCAGTAACACACAGCAGCAGCACTTGCAGAGCTGCATCTGAACCTGCTTTTTAAAACAATTATTTTCACAAATGCTTTTTAAAGAGCGCATCACTATCAAAAACCACAGAACTTAACAATGACTGATTACTTTTATTCTTCAGAAATAGGTGGAGATGCCCCCTCCATAGGACTCCTGTGCCTGCTCTCACAGGGCAGCTTGGTGGGAGCTTGGGGTGCTTCATTTCTTCCTCTCTTGAGCGCTGTTGTTAACTGCTCATCACTTGTTTGTTGGCAGGGCCTGGTGCTGAGCCGACTTGGGCGGAGGGAGCTGGCCCAGAAGGTCCTCAGAGATGCCATCCGGATCCAGACCACCAGCCACACTGCCTGGAACAGCCTTGGAGAGGTCTTGCAGGCTCAGGGGAAAAACGAAGCAGCCATCGAATGTTTCCTCACTGCCCTGGACCTTGAATCCAGCAGTCCTGTCATTCCATTCACCGTCATACCCAGGGAGCTCTGAAGCTGCTCCCTGCAGCTCTAAGCACTTGCATTGCCTGGACAGACACCAAAACCAAGCAGATAAACAAAGAAGTAGCCCAACAAAAAGTGCCATTGTAACCTGGAACTGGGCTAAGTAATTCCAGGACGGGGCTCAGGTCTACAGGCTTAGCTTAGGCAAGCCAAACTGAAGAATTTGCAACAGGCAGGAGCAGAAAATGCCTTTTTCTTCACAGGTGCCTGGCTAACCTCCTGTTCAAGTTAATAGCAAGGCTTAGTTCAAAGTGCTGGTTCAAGGTGACTGTAGAAAGATTGTGCTAGGGTACAGCTGTTCAAAGCACTTGCACCTTTCAGTGTTGGTTGAAAATAAAACCCCCAAGCCCTGAATTAAAGCCCAAAAATGCTCTAAATAGGAGTAAATTCACTAACTAACTTGAGCAAGTTGTGTTTAAGTATGTGGCTGTCTCCCCACAGATCTGACAGGAGAAGAATGACACTTGCACCCAATAGACATACAATATATGCTGTTTACAAAATTATTTCATCTATTTTGATAATCCTTTTTCCTGCCTTGCTTTTATATACTGTATATGCTCACTATATTTAGTGTAGCACTTGCCTAGATGAATTTAAAATTAAATTTTAGTTTTAAATTAAAAATACTTTTTTAAAAATAAAGCTGCTATTGCAGTATAACTCACAAAAGCAGTAAGACCAAAGACCAAATCAGTTCACACTTGAACTAGTATTAAAAACACATAAATATGTCCACTTACATATTTATTGAAAGGCCTTACATGAAGTAACTAATTATAAGCTCTGAGCTTCATTCTTATTAATCACCTATTGCATCAGTTTAGTGAGGAATATAGTGTTTACCAGTATATAGTGACTGAACTCTGTGCTCTACCACATTATCATTCCTGGCACAAAACATTTTCATGTCCATCTTCTGATGATGCAAAAGAAGGCAGCAGTCTTTTAAGGGAAAGTGTGCTGAAGGCAGTATGGGTGTATATGAACTGCTTCTTCCTTAAAACTTAGATCCTTGGGTTGTCCATAGAAATTTCACAGTAGAGGTACGGAGTTGAGCCTTCAGTGGCATCATTTTGCATCTCCTATCAGGTGTAATAGTGAGGAGCTTCTGATGCACACAGCCTCCCCATGGCTGGCACGGCCAGGGAGGGGACACAGCTGGCACAGCCCCTGCTGAGCTGCTCCTTAGCTCCGTGTGACCTCCCCAGGGCCTTGGCAGGGAGGTGGAGCTGGACTGTGCTGTCACACGAGAGCCAGCCCTGACCAGACCAGTACCAGGGTAAAGATGATGCAACAATTTGCTGCACTTTTCTACAAAAAATAAAAAAAGGTTGGGGCGTTGCGCCCATTTTTGTCCAAAGATTTGTGACTATTTACTAAGTTTGCACTAAAGCACACTTTGTACTATAATTCCGCCCAGTATTGTGATCCACAACTAGTTCACTCTGGAAATAATAATATCCTCAGGCAATAAATAAGATGGGGTTGTTTCTTACAGAGCCTGAGGCTCTGGCAGCAAACTTGAAGCCAGTGTTGTTTACAGTTATTTGGAAATCTGCAGGCTAATGGAGAGCTGGGCCCTCGTGCTGCTCCCAGCCCACACCATCGGAGAACTCCCGCCCCCAGCCTTCCCTCAGGATGCCTGCACCGAGGGAAGCACACTGCTCTCGGGTTCCTCCCAGCAGCCTGGTGCACTCCAGGCCAAGATTTTTATTTTTCCCCCTTAAATGATGCAGATGCAATAGCCCAGCTTATTTTTCTGTTCACTGAGGGATTCCAGATCTGAATCCCTCCAGGTGAAAGCAGCCCAGCTGTGAAAGGTGCTCAGCCCATGAGTCCTCTGGCTTTGCAGTGCCACACAGGCACCCAAAAGAAGGTTTTTAGGCCTGGGGCAGGTTTCCAAGGAGACGGTGTTCCCCAGCCACATTCCTTTTTGCAATAGCGCCAGCAGCAGAGGAAGGAGTAGGTGTTAAAGTAGCAGAATTAAAGGAGTTTCAAGAAGACAAAAAGATGCAGCAAGACACGTTTTGCTGCGAAGGATGCTCTGAAGTCAGCTCATTCTGCACTGCAGGGGGGAAAGAGGGGAGGAGAGGGGGAGAGATGCTGTTGTTGACATAATATGTAAATTGTTACCCAGGTGTTTTAAGCTCAGTTTCACAGTCAGATGCAATCTGACAATAGACTTAAGCCAGATATATATATATATAGATAGATAGATGTTATGTTCTGGTGTTTGTTCTGCCCCACAGTTCCCGGGGTGGGAGCGAGCCCTCTGAGTAAGGCACAGAGCAGGAGTCTCCACTCCCTTGTGCCATGTGTGTTTGCACAGCACTGCCATAGCAACTTCTGTGCACTGGGCAGCTACTGGAGTACAAGCTGTGCATCCACCTCTGCCACCCAGGAGCTGCTTGAAGAGGTCTGTAACGTGGCTGGGCTGTGACCTGGCAGGAGGGTGCCTGTTTCCCAGCAGCAGCTGAAAAGCAAACACTCACAGATCCATTTGCTCCTGCACACGTAGCTTGTGGACAGCCAGCAGCCCATCACATTTGTTGTGATCAGGCAGACTTCATCCTGATGATAATCAGACTTGCCACAGCACTCATCTTCCTGGAAGAGGGGCAAGCATTAATGAATACTTTGAGTGCATCAACAAGTCAGATATTGCCAGGGTGGTCCCATCTTGTGTGCATTAGTGAGTGTTGCTGGCATTGGAATCTCAGTCCTAAGAGCCTCTGCTCCACGTGTGGCAGGGAAGATGTGCCTGAGGAAAGGCCATCATCAACAGGAATCAGAGGGCTATGGTACCCTCTACCAGCTCACCACACCACAGCCCCCACAGCAATTGCAGACAAAGTACTTTGCAGACATACTGGACTCAGTCCTGAGATTTCCTGCATGCTTTCCAGAGGATGCAAGGTACCTCCTGGCTGGAAGGGTATTGGCTTGAAATGCTCTGTACAATGCAGGAAAGAGGATGGTTGTTGCAGACTTACAAGTACTTTGGGGGTGAATCCTCCAGCTATATTTGTTAATCATGCTCAGCAAAACAGAAGTCTTCTCAAACTTACATGCTACCTCTCTCACTCAGCATGGATTTTATTCACACTTCCAGATACACAAAAGCAAAGACAACTGCTTCAGACAATCCTATGTGTTGTAGTATTTATTTAGATAGCAATGTTGATAAATCTGATAGACTTACTTCCCTGTGCTCAGTAATAGGCGTGGCAGGGAAGTCTGGCATGCTTAATGCTAGATTTAAGATTTAAGAACAGAAGATTTACATCCCTTGTCTCATATGATTATTATAGATCATAAGTAATGGAAGTTTGGGGAACAATAACTTCGGGGAACCAATTCTGCAAGTTTTAGCACTGACTTGAGTCTTAACAGAGTTTTCTCATTCATTAGTTTTGAGAGAGGAAGATAAAAAGCCCACATCATTGCCTAAAGTATCTCTTGTTCCACCACGAGGTTCTTTTCCATTTTTTGGCAGAGTGCATGCAAAAAGAAAAAATAATTACCTTCTGTTTTCCTGCTGTGCAGTATAGGAGTGGTATGTGCCGTTGCCTTTGACCAACAAGGAGGATTGCATATTGTAACAAAAGTGACTCTGCCTCCAGGATAACAGAAGGAGAATCCCAGCAGGCCAGGGAACAGCTCCCCTCCCTGCCTTATCCCCTGTGAAGTGTCATTAGTGCCACTGGAGCAGTTGGTTCCGAGCGTTCCCCAGCTGAGGTCTGCCCACCCCGCGCTCATTCCATACAGGGAGTGCGGCGGATCCTGCGCCACGCACGGACCCCGTCCGTTTCTATTGGAAACACTTCGTGCTCCTGATTATCACAATGCTTCACAAGTGCTAATTATCTTTTCTTGGTAATGACTAATAAATCCAAATGGAGAACAGTCCTGGAGGGTGTTTACTGGAAAATTCACTGGCTGGGTACCAAGGCAGGCACAGCACTGGCTGCTGCAGTTTGAATTGCAGTTATTTTGTCCAAAAAATGTTCCATTTTCAGAGAGTCTTGGTAAAGATTGAGTTTGGCTAGTTTGTGTTTCTTTTTAATGACAGCAAAGTGGGAAACAATCCTTTTTAGTGAAAAGACATCGCTGCCATGATCTTTTTTCAGCCAAACCAACAGAGATTTGATAGTTGCAGTTCAGCCTGCAAGAGGAAGGCTTCCCAAAGCAACTGTGGTGCAGCAATAATTCCCTCTGACTCAATTGTATTACAGGCATATTTGACAATTATGCAATGGGCATGTGGAGCTGAGACGCGTCTCCCTCCTTATTTGGCCGAGGGGAGCTGCTTTGTGCCCAGAGGGACAGCTGTGGCACACATCTGGGTGCCATCAGCGCTGCCCTGGCGCCTGCCACCTGCAGGGTGGCTGCTGCCACCAGCCCACCGGATCCTGCTCGCCAACACCCGTCACTGCTGCTGGTTCAGTGGTCCTCAGACTGCTCCCTAAGCCTGGCTCCCAGGGACACTTTCCTTGCTGCTGAGCGTTGCTGAGTGCTGCAGGATGTCAGTTCATGGTCAGACAGAAGGTTGTTTTCCCAGAAATGGAAAGCTGAGTCGTCCATCAGTCAGTGATGTTGGCAGGAGCGGAGGTAACCACTGGCCCAGCAGTTGCCAAGATGGGTCCTCCAGCTTTCCTTCTAATGAACTGGCTTGTGCCTTCAGCTCCAGCAAACCCAGGCAGGTTCCCTGGATTGGGTTTGCTGGAGCTGATTGGGTACTAAAAGGTCCAGCTGGTTTTCCCACAGAAACACGTGCCAGTCAGTGGCATAAACCTCTGATAGGGATGCAGCGCTGTGCCGTTGCGTAGCATCCCATGATGATACTGGTAAAGAACCTTCCTGAGCCAGTGCACAGAGAGGTGTTCAGCCTTTGCACATCCAGGCATGTCCACCATGCCACTCTGACAGCGTTATCACAGGTGGCAGAATCAGTTTTCCATGTAACTTCTTTGGTCATTGTATGGTATTTCCACCGAATTTAATAAAATTGACCCTGTGGAAAACTAAAATTGCTCCTTATATTTCCTGCTGATCTTATTCATGCCATGGATGCTTCAAGCATTATGAAATGTCCAGTTGTTATATTAACTGGAACCCAGTGTGCCTAGGAGTTACCAGTTGCAAAGGGTATTTTGGCCTACACCCTGTAGTTCATGGGAAAAACGAGAGTGAGCATGCAAGCAGCGTGCCTTCAGAGAGGAACAGAGCCAGGAAAATGGAGCAATGTAGCTTCAGATGTTTGGATTTGTGGAGATTTAAGCGAGCATCATGCTTTTCTTGTGCTTCATCCAGTAAAAATAAACAGAGGTAGTGTGAGAAACTCTGACATCGAGGTAATATGCAAATGCCATGCTGTCAAGTTGAGGGACTTACCTTCCTTTGGCCACAATGCCATTAATCATCTTTTTTGCTACAAACAGTTACTCCTGTGGTTATTTGGAAATAAAATGTCTCCATTCAAGAGTTTCCAGAGCATTCTGTGCATTTACACATTAATCTTTTGGGCAGGTTTCAAGAGGGCCTGCTTTAAAAGTCCATCCCTTCGTTTCATACTCAAATGAGATTAAGGTTGAGGTTTTTGAAGAACATTTCTTCATGACTGTGGCTGCTTTGGTTTATGAGTGTACTCAGCATAAATCAAGCAGAACGAGGTTCCTCTGTGGCAATAACAGATTTAAGTCCTTCAGCTGCTCATACAGTCTTGAAAATTGAAGTGAATAAAATACTGACTCTAACTTTTTCCCCATCTTTCTCTTGATGTGGAGAGGGAGCAAAACACTGGTATGGGGCAGGGAGGGAGGGAGGGAAGGAGGGAAGGAGGGAGAAGGGTTCCATCTCCCCTCCAAGCAGGAGCCCAACTCGAGGCCTACAACTGAGCCCCAGCAAAAGCTGGAGAATTTCGTTGTTCAGTGCCCTCTGAGGAAACCACTCATCTTTGCTGGTACCTAATGTTTGTACATTGCCTGGTACCCGCTCTGCATCACACAGACATTTAATATTCCCTTTCTGTTTAAATGGGAAGAAAATAAGTCCTTTTGCCCCTCATTTTTGCTGGAAGGAGCTCCAGATGGTTCGGGAGCTCCACCTTTAATACAGAATCACTTCTTCTCTTGCAGAGAACCGAGTTGCATTTCAGTGATAATTTTGACACGATACTCTTGAAAGGTCATTAAGAATAATTTAATAAACTTTAATAATTTATTATATATTTTATCTGATTTTTAATAATTGATTCATATCTCCACTTCTTTCTGCACCAGAATGTTCAGATACATATAATATATTCCTGCTTCATGTGAGGTCCAGATATTTAGCAGTTCTGATAATTAGCAGTCCCATAAACTTCCCAAGGGAAGAGATGAGAAGAATTGCTGCTTCCCAGATGCTCTCTTCCATGACAGTCTCAGGCAATCAGATTTTTGTGGAGTCACCAAAGCGCCAGAGTTTACTTTGTCTTTAACCACATCCCTCAGGAAATGTCACATCCCAGTCAGACATGCCTGAACCAGTCTTTGCAACAAAGGAAAAATAACCTCCTGCTCTTTAAAGACTGGTGTTAGAGAAAACAGACTTGGGCAACGCTGGGTTATTGTGTTGCCATTAGCAGCCACGAGAGCACTGAAGGGAGCTGTGGCTGTCAGGCCAGTTCCCTGTGCTGTGCTGTCTCCAAAACAAAGAGCAACATCTCACAGCCAAAACATCCCTGCAGATCCACCAGCTGAAGGGCAAGATTCAAGGGCTTCCTCAGTGCTCCAACTTAAGCAAGTGTTAAACAGTGGAGGAAAAAATCCTTGCAGGTCATTGCTCTGAGTGTCAGAGCTGCAACTTCCAGGTCTGATCCCATTTAGAACTGATGTAGCTGCTGTGATCATCTGGCTAATGGAGGAGGAGAATCAGGCAGGTAGAGCACCTGAATTTTATACAGAAAAAGTGGCAAGCATTGTACCATGGCCTAAAAAAACAGAAGAGCAATAAAAACTGTAAAACAGGAGATGTTTATTGCTAAGGAGCTCTCACAGAGGCAAAGCCCAGCTTCACCAGCTTTTCTGACAGAAACATGTAAAAACCTCAGTCTGTGAGAGTGAGAGCAGATGCCAAGCAGCCTCCTGACTGCAAAGACCTCTCTGAACCTCAGTCCTGCCCCTGCCCTGCACCAGAGACCCCAGTCCAGCCAGAGAGCACAGGACCCAGAGCCCTCCACAGCGTGCTTAGGGCAGATGCCAGTCCTGTGCCTGTCAAGCAGTACAGTCCTCAAAGCAAACACTTCATTACATTATGCATGACAAGTCAAACATCTTTATTTATAATGCAGTTGTTTATGATATTGTAATTATGTCTGGAAAGCAGGATGAATGAATCAGCAATAATTATCCCTGTATTTTGTTGTCCAGGGAGAGGGGCTGACAGTGGCAGTCCGGGTTTGCAGTGCTGGGTGCTGTTTCAAAAGGATGGGAGTTAAGGATACAGCGATTTTCTGGTCACTGGAGGTTAGAGGTGATTTTGTGCCCAGTGTAAATGGCATTGTCTGGCAGAGACAATTAGCAAATGAAGCGCTGCCTCACCAGAGGCTTTGCAGCCTCTGAGTCTCTTCTTCCAGCCTGACAACAAACAGAAATTTGAGATGGTATCTCGGGTTTCCAAAACAGGAAGCTGCTAAATCCAGCAAGAGAGCAATTCATTTCCCACTTATAATGATGCTGCTTTTAAATCCCCTTTGAGGATACTGAAGTGTTTTCCGAAGGGTAGCAAGGGAGGCATTTCATCCCCATTTTTCACCAGATGAAAGACCAGCTCTGCCAGGAGTGGAGCAGAGAGAGGGGTGTTTTTCTGTGCAGAACTGGTTGTTTCACTGTGACTCAGGCTCTGTTCCTTTCAGCAGTCTGCCTCCCACCCCTGACTGCCATACCCGAGTCACAGCATGGCACAGCCCTCCTGCAAACCCCTTTTCTTTCAAGGTCTCTGCTGTGGAGGAGGAGTTAATGGAAGTTTCCACTCACTTGTTATATTAATGCACTATAAATGACTTCTATAAATCATAAGAGTGGCCCACATCAGGCACAGGTTGGTGCAATGACAAGGTACAGAAATGTATCTTGGACACCAGGTTCCTCTGGACAAGTGGTCCAGGTCTGGCCTTGGAGTAGTGCTGTGCCAAGGGGATGAGTTATCACGGCCAAAGCCTTTTTTTCTTTTTCTTTTTTTTTTTTTCTCTGTTCTCCCACCATCCCCTCTTGGGTACTTGCAAAGTCCTTTCTGTTCAGCTGGCTAACAGAGAAGTAATAAGCTGAAAAAAAAATTAAAATTATTTCAAGCCATATTCCGAAGAAAAACTTCAGAGATTTTCAACTAAATAAAGAGCTTTAAAAAGCTTCCAATTAAACAAAATATTGTTCTGACAGGACCCCTTAAGCAGTATCTTCAGTAATTGAGATTTATATGACCAGAAGTTTTGAGAGAATTGCCAGAAGGGAGAGCATTTTGAAACACAACTTCAAGACGTTTAATCCTGAAACAATCGACACAGAACATTAAGTTTTTCTTTTTGTCTTCCAGCCAAGAACTATTCATCAAAGTTATCTCAAGTTCTATATGTGCCTTCAGTTTTCTGGAACTTTACTTTTCAGCCAATACCATGCTTGCAAGAGTTTAGAAGTGTTTTCCAGTTCCACTTTTTGTTCTCCTGCGTGTCTAACGCTGAAGTTCCTGGTGTGAAAATGTTCTCAAGTGCTTCTGCACAACATTACCAAACACTGCATCCACAGTCCAGCAAGCACAGGTGGTTTCCTGGAGAATTGTACCAACTGCTGAGTAAACATCAGCATGTGCTGCTCTGCACACCTGTGCACACAAGCTGGGATTGGCCCCACTGAAATAAACAGAGACCAGTCCCAAGCAGCTTTGGAAATCACACCTCTGCAGTGCCAGTGCCAGGGATTAAAATCTGCAGCTGTTTTTTTCTGGGTAGAAATTGGTTCTTAAATAGGCTGGGTCCCGTTGCCAAAACAAGTGCACTTTTACATGTAGCAAAGCACAGCCAAGGTCTGTGGGTGCAGCACCTGCAGCTCCCCTGTGCTGCAGCACTGGCAGGGGGGCTCAGCACCTCACACGGGCTGAGCACAAACTGCAGCTGGAATTTCATATACAGACATTTCTGTGCACACCTGCTTCCATCTCACCTCTCTCTTGGTCACTACCCACTGCTCAACAGCAGCCTGCTATAGAAATGTTCAGGTTTGTGTGATCCCCAGGAATTTTCCATGGGATGTCTACATCTGTAGGATTCACTAACACAAATTTCTGCATAGAATATGACCTTTCCACAAAGGACAAGCTCAGGGTCTCGTACTAGTTGGCCACAGACACCCCTGGGATCTGCAGCTCACAGCCTGAAGACTGGGGACTTAGAACTTTTCTCTGAGATTCTATTAGAGCTTCTTAATTAAAAGACCTCTTTAGGGACCTGAATTGAATTGGAAACCATGGTGATCACTTAGGTCAATCACGCACAGAGATGATTGCATTTGGGAGAGCGAGGTGGAAGATGGGAATGTGTGCATGTTGAAGAGCTTTAAGGAAAAAAAAAAGAAACCCCCAAACATCTGTAAAAATGAGAAGCATTAATAATTTGCAATAAAACAGTTAGAGGATTTGTCATATACGGCTCACCATTCACTACTGATTTAGAGACTAACAGCTGTCTGTCTTATTGCCTTGAGAAGTGTCTTCAGCTTTTATCTCTCTGAACATCTGATCAATGGATTTGACAGTCTGTCCATTTTCTCAAACCTGTGTATGCACAGTTTCACTCATGTTAATAACTGTACCAGGAAAACCAAAATGCTGAGAGCTGTGCTTCCATCATCCTACATGAGCAAAACAGGTTACCAACCTACTGCAAAACCAGAAATTTTCATCCTCATCCAGTGGGTCCTGTAACTTCAATATGCAAAATGTGTAAAGAAATGCTCAATATCCAGCAAGTGTTTTTGTTCAAGAGTAGAATTTTACTGTTACAGTTAGAAAACACTCATTTGTAATCAGATCGTGTTAGTAAGATTGCCAGTTATGTCAGTTAAAATATAACTAAAACAAAGTTATGTTTTGTTTCAACTTACAAATCATTGTACTCTAGCTCCAGGACAACGAAGTTGCTTTCAAAAGCAGAGCAGTTTTGGTTTCACTAGAAAGAACTGTTTTTAAATTCACTGGCTTTTCTTACAGAAAAGGACAACATACCTCTCATTGACTTCAGCATCACTTTCTCCCTTTGCTCCTAGAGCAGAAAAATCTAAATAGTTACAAGGGATGTTCCTCTTGTAAGTCTCCACCAGAAATGTGTAACCTTGCTTCACTTGTCTTTGCAAATTAATGTGTTTAGATGAGGGCCTTTTATAGACTTGGCACTTCAGTTGTTCAGCCCTTGTGTGAAATGCTTTGTATTGCTCTTGGGAAATCTTACAGCCCCAATATGCAGGGGTAACCTCTTGTAAGCTCCAGCAATAAACGAAACTGTTCATGTAATTCCTGGGAGACTGAAGGCTGTTGATCCATAATCTATCTTGCATTAGCAGTTCCTTACAAGGTGCTTCCTTTTCTAAGGTGGACATGGAACACCAGAGCACAGAGGCTGCAGGAGTTTGGATCTTCCTCTCTCCATCCCATCCATTCCTCCCCCTGCCACCTTCCAGGGCTCCTCCTTACTTTGCAGGCAGCATCTGCAGCACCTTTTACATCCACTCCCCTTCCCCTGCTGGCAACCATTCCATACTGAACTGACAATGTGCAGCAGCTGCTGATGGGCAGAAGCACATTTCTTTTTTTTAAATGTTTTTGTTACTTATTTCTTTCTCCACAGTTACCTAACTGCAAGACTCAGATGTGCTGCCAGCTGGAGCATACACGGCTTTGGGATCAACCTGCAGCCCACCCCAATGCTTTTGCAGTGATTTCCAGGGCTTCCAGCCTGTAAGGAGGCTGGAGTTTCAGTCAGGTTAATATTGCTTGCCAGCTCATTTCTGAATGCCGTGGCTTGTATGATAGGTGTAATTATCCCAAGTAGCCTTGTGCTGGAGCTTTCCCCTCAAGGCCAAAGTTTTATTCTATTTGTATTATATACAAATATCACCTGGAAGCTCCCAGTGGAAGTGAGGAATCTTTGTTCTCCACTGACTCAGCCTGCAGGGTTATAATTATAGCTGTACAAGATACAAGGATGATGCAGCCTGCACACAATGCCAGGCCTCCTCACAGCAAAGGCAGAGGCAGCTTTGCACCACAGAAGCAGGATCAAACCCCAAACCACAGCAGGATTTAAGGAACAACAGATCTGCTCCAACACACAACAGCATCAGCACCTGCTTCATTTCCATAGTTTGTCCCTGAAATAAGGCTACAAACTTAAAACCCACTGAACCAAATTTTTCCATTGCCTTCATTCCGTAGTCCCATATGTCTGCGCAGTCAGAAACATGATGGCAAGTGAGTCACCCTGACAGGCATCTGCAACAGCTTCTCCTCACTTACCTGGCAGCTCTACCACTGTAGAAGATGGGCCACAGAATGACTCAGCAGTCAGGTTAGCAAGGTCACTTAAATTTTCAGTGACTAATTGTTCGCTTCTTTTGTCACAAAAATACTACGTAAAGCCTCAGCGAAGCTTTGGCACCGAAAATATCTCCAGGTGCAGCTCTCTGCACACCCAGCTTCCTGCAGCCAAGCACTTCTGTGTGGGTTGCTCTGTACCCAGCCTGCTGTTCCTGAGACATCCTGGTTTTGCTGCTTGAGAAATTACTAGAGCTGCCATGTTCCTGCTAGCAGCCTTCCTGACAGAAACATGTGCATGTTGAGCATTGTTTTTCTTACTGAAGCAGACCTTTTGCCAAACAGTTAGTCTGATATTTTCCTCCATCTCCATTTGCTGTTGGAGAAATATTTTCCACAGCAGAACGTTGGCCAGTGAGCCCAGTGGACAAATCCTGATAAAGGCTATTCAGAGAAGCCTTCCGCTTGCAATTAACGTTTGCCCATGGAAACCAAAGCCTTGCTATTATTTTCCTTTTCCTCCTCTGAGGGAGTTTAGCCCTGTATTGCCTAGTTTTGCTTTCAAAAGTCTTTGAACATGGATGTGTATGAACACATCCATTCTCTTCTGTGCTTGGACACAGGAGTGCAGAATGAGACCTCACTTTTTGTTTTCAATACCATTAGTATGTTTATAGGAAACTTTTTTGCTGCATGTCAATTTTCAAATCTGAAGCATGTTTTCAGACAACACAGAGATATTATTTCAAAATAGAGCAAGGACATTAATAAACACAGTACCAGGAAATCCACAAAGGTTAAGTGCCTTTCTACAGAGTAACTCATTCTCCTAATGAGTTGCTGCAGACAGTGCTCTCTGCAAGCAGTTACTGCATATGTATCTTTAATTTGTGTGTTTATATAATTCATGGTAGTGCAAAATAAATTTCTATGTGAAGTGTCCTAATAGATCGAGTGAGGCTATAATATTCTTCCAGAGCTTGTTCATTAGAATATGCCCTGGCACAGAGTCCAGAGGGAGAGGAAGCCATTAAACATTAAGCAAAACAATTGCTGTCATCCTCCAGAGGGACTGGCTTTGTAAATGCTTATGTTAATGCTGTACAAAAGAGTTGAGTATTCTGGTAAAATTAGAGTGGTAAACGAAGGCAAGAACTTTGTCCTGAATTTTGTGAGATTTCTTTGGATAGCTAATGATATCTGGATCTTTGTCCTAGGAGAGCAGAGCTCATCCTCTCCTAGCCACGGACTGGGCACTCCTCAGAGTTAATTGTTACCAGCCAACAGAAAAGATGAGACCAAAAAAAAAAAAAAAAAAACAAACCCTGACGTTTCCAGTGTTTTCTATCCTCAAAGCTGAAACTCTCCCCTGTGTGTGTTTTCAATTTAACTAGAATAGATCACTGTATGTAAACAGCCACTCTATCTGCATCATTCATATTTGATGGACTAGTCCGTACAACAGATACTTTTATCCATCCTGTAAGTGATGAGAAACTAGACACTTCAGTGTCCTGTGCTCCTCTCAGTTAACATGAGTGGCAGCAGCTGTTATTCGAGGCTCCCCAACATGTAACGTTTGATGTAGAGACAGGAAAATTGGAGATATATTAAGTGGAATTGGATATAGCAAAAGTAACTTCCATCATCAACCCTCCCAGGAGAATATGCAGAAAGCTCTGGCCATGTTTGTTAACAGCAACCCAGACACTGGTGTTCTTGGGCTTTAGAGGCTGTGTAATAATAGTATTCTTAGCAGGTTAACGAGTTACTTGCAGGAAAGGTAGGGCATGATTTCAAGATGCCTTGAAATTGGCAGCAAAGTGTGAAGGTGCTCCAGAACACCACTGCCAGAGACTGTAAAGCACACACCAAGTAGATGAACTTGTGTTTTAAATTATGTTCTGCACATACAACTTTACACACCTGTAAGAACCATGTAAGCAGACTTTTAAATCCATTGGAAACCAAGAGGAGATATTGCCATCTTCTTCTGCTTGAGAGAGAGGGGGGTAGGTGGTTGACAAGGGAACAAATGTGGCATCCCAGAAGCAGCACAAAAAGGAGGGCAATCCTTCTTTGAGCCGGTATGTGAAGGCAGGAACTTCTGGCCCAGCTCACACAAGGGTGTGTTGGTGGCAGCAGTGAAATACCAGAAATTTCATTTAAAAATGAAACCAAGCTTCTTTCAGTGAGGGTGGTGAAGCACATGAATGGGTTCCCCAGAGGGGCTGTGGGCCATACACCCTTGGGAACAGACAAAACCCCTCCAGATCAGCTCTGGTTGGAGAAGGGGATAGGGCTAGGTGGTTTCCAGACAAAAAATCTCTACCATGCTGTGATTCTGTGAAAGGGAAGCTTGCCAAGCAAGACCATAGGCAGAAAATTATGGTGGTAGTGTCTGGCAACAGCTTTTGGAGGAACCATGTGGATATACCAAAAGAAAATATTTCTTTTTCCTTTGTTCAGCTGTCATGCCCACCCCTGCTGCAATACACACCTCCTGTGCTAGCACAGGGGGAGAGAGGAGATGAAAAGGCAGCCCCATGGCCAGGGTTTCAGAGTCTCAGACCTGGAAAGAGCAGATGAGAGGAAGACCTTTCACCTGCTTTAGGATATATTCCAGGGAAGCTCACTAGACCTCTTGCCAGCTGGCATTGTAGAGACCCACCCTGCATACTGAGGGGTTAAAATCTCCTGAGCTGAAGTGCAGTTGCTCCATTGTGGCCTCACTGGAGAGGCCTTTGAATCTCTGCTCTGAATCAAGAGCCAGTGAAAGGAAATGCTAACTTCTGTCTTCTCTGGGAAGGAGCTGGAGAAAGTTTGTGCAAAGGTCATTTTCATATTAACACAAAGGTCCAAGAAGCATCAGACAAACAGCTCTTTTTTCCCAAATAAAGAGTTAGTAACTACATAGATATACAGTTTTCTCCTCTCAGTTTAGCCAGGCTGGCCCTTCCTTATTCCTGAGGGAACACAGTCATTTCTTGGGCATGTTTTTATATTTGCAGCTGAGAGACAGGAGCGGGAGATGGCATGTGCCCACTTGTGGGTTTATGGCACGGGGCAGAGCTGCAGGGCACAGGCTGCCCATGAGGGATGAGACCCATCCCATGCACAGCCAGGCTCTGAGGGGTTCTGCAGCCAGCACTGCAGCCAGCACTGCAGCCAGCACTGCAGCCAGCACTGCAGCCAGCACTGCAGCCCGCCTCTGAGAGCCTCTGAGCCGGCGTGGTAACGTGCCTACAGCGAAGGTGGGAAGATCACTTCTCTCTGTTACTAAGAATATAGTCAGGGAAACATTACCCTGCAAATTGCTTTAATATGCATCACACTGCCACATATACTTTATGACTCTATTTGCACCCTGGGTGTCAGCTCAGCTCATGCCCACTGCTGCTGCTGCCAAGCTCCTGCAGCTCCTCGCTTTTCCCTCACACGCACTGGAGAAACAGGCAGGGCAGAGCACAAGAAGGCTTTCCATGAGGCTTCTGCTGAAAGGTGGGCATGGGGCTCACTTCCCACCCCACAGCTCTGCTTGGATCCACCAACAGCAGGCTATAAAGCAGAGAAAATTATTCAAGGGGCATGAGGAAAAACTGAGTGACTCAAAGCTGTGGGCAGGTGGAGAATGCAGAAGCAGGTTCAATTTCAGATGCACTCAGCCCAAGTTTGCGACACAGTCCGTGAGATGTGAGCAGCACAGACCCACCTTGGAGCAGTTCCCCTTTGCTGATGAAGTGACTCACTGGCTGAGGGGAACAAGGCAGTGCGGGTGACAGACACACTCCTGAGGTGACCTGTAGCTACAAGGGCCACATGGATGGCATGCACAGGAGCAGAGAGAGAGAGAGAGAGAGAGAGAAGTGAAAGTCTCTGGCTCCTCCCCATCGTTTGGTGGATGAAAGGTTGGACATGACCTGGCAATGTGCACTGGTAGTCCAGAAAGCCAGTTGTATTTTGGGCTGTGTGGGCAGCAGGACAAGAGAGGTGATTCTGCCCCTCTGCTCTGCTCTGCTCTGTTCTGCTCTGCTCTGCTCTGCTCTGGTGAGAGCCCACCTGGAGCGCCTGGAACCCCCAACACAAGAAAGATGCTGACCTAGCAGAACAGAGCCCAGAGAAGGGCACAAAGATGCTCAGAGGGCTGGAGCACCTCTCCTATGAAAACAGGCTGAGAGAGTTGGCGTTGTTGAGCCTGGGTAAGAGAAGGCTCCAGGGAGACCTTACAGCACCTTCCAGGGTACAAGAGAGCTGGGCAGACACTCTTTACAGGGGCATGGAGTAACAGGACAAACGGAATGGCTTTAAACTGAAGGAGAGGTAGGGTTAGATTAGATTAGATTAGATATAAGGAAGAAGGTTATTTACAATGAGGGTGGTAAAACACTGAACAGGTTGCCCAGAGAGGTTGTGGATGCCCCATCCCTGGAACATTCAAGGTCAGGCTGAAGAGGCTTTGATCAGCCTGATCCAGTTGAAGATGTCCCTGCTCCCTGCAGGAGGGGTTGGACTAGAAAACTTTTAAAGGTCCCTATCAACCCAAATTATTCAGTGATTCTGTGACCTCCATGTGCAAAAGTCTGCCATAAGTAAAGGCACAGGGAGAAGGAGCTGTCCTTTCTCTGTACCTTGTCACCTCAGATGAGAAGTACAGCTGGTTACTCATCTGACCCGTTTATTCTGCTGTGCACTGCAGCTGGCTGCAGGAGGGGGAACACAAAGCAGAT
Source organism: Calcarius lapponicus (assembly GCA_039654755.1). Taxonomy (NCBI): domain Eukaryota; kingdom Metazoa; phylum Chordata; class Aves; order Passeriformes; family Fringillidae; genus Calcarius; species Calcarius lapponicus. The sequence goes on along the minus strand of CM077465.1, from coordinate 71,207,922 downwards.
CCTTACAATTTAATGCCGTTCCCAGGCTAATAAAGATGAACATTCCTTTCGGGGGCTGTGGACAAAGGCAAGATGCTGCTATGCCTCTCTCCTACGAGTACCTAAAGCCCTAAAATTTGAACATTTGGGAATTTGTATATATTCCTTATCTTAAACTATTGCTTAGCAACAGACTTTAGCCAAGGGCATGTTTGTGCAACTGTGAGGCATATCCCTCGCTGCTAAGGGCAAAGCAATAAACACACCTTTCCAGATTATCTCTGCTGGGATCACAAATGTAGCAGATGATCAAACCAAGCATAAGGGTATCTGCTGTGTAGGCTCTCAGCACCTTTGCAATGTTGATAAAGTGATCTGGACCTGGGTGAATCAAAGCCTTTTCACTGCAGGAAAGGTGTCTTTGCATACCAAGTAGGTTGCAGATGGAGGAGCACCCAGCAGGGCTCGGTGTGATGCAGTTCTGTGGCTGCTCCTCCCACGTGGAGAGAGGAGTGATGTGTTTATCTAGAGAGCCTTAGGTGTTCCCCTGACACACTGCTACATGTGCACATAGTGATCAACAGCCCTGTTTTGGAAAAAAACCCCACACAATCCTATGCATGATTTTAGATACCATCTTGGTATCTATCAGCCCACTGTTTTATCAAGCACTTAATAGAGCAAAGCTTAACCCCAGTATTGCACCTCAGACTGGGTTGCACCTGACAGTCCAAGGTTTTACTCCCCAGTTATCTCACACAGGAACGTTTTCCCTTCCCATCACCAGGCTGTACTTTGCCACAGTGAGCCACAGTGCAGTGTAACACACATCTGTGTGATACCTGGGCTGGAAATAGATGTGAGCACACGGGCCCTTCTCTCCTCCTGCACCCCTGAGCCCCAGCAGCTGGTGGCTGCTTTGCAGAAGGGGCCCCTGGAGAGCTCACAGCAGCTTTCTGCACCTAAAGGAGCTTTTCCTTGGCTGTTAGAGACGAATTTCACTTCATGTCTGGACTGGGGGGAGAAGAATGCCTTTCCTGCTTAGTGCAGGGGTGGGATGCGCTGAGCAAGGGGGGCGTAGCAGCTGTGAGGAACCCGGGCTTGGTGGGAGGAGGCTGCAGCCCCTCTCTCACTCGCTCTGTGGGCTCGTGGGTGCCCCTGCAGCCCATCCCGAGGCAGCAACAAACGCTCCTTTCCAGCTCTGCTCCCTGCCCCTGTGCCTGCCCTGCTCCCTGTGCCCGGCATCACAGAGAGCCTGTGCCTTGGAAGCAGAGGCAGGCTGCGTGCAGGCTCTGCCCCAGCTGCACAGGAACTGCTGAGCTGGGTTTATGGTGTTACAAGAGCTCACATTGTCACTCGGAGGGCTTGGGGAGGCAGAAGGCAACCTTCCATGATCCTTGTCTCTGTCAGACACAGCCCATAACGCCATCACTGAGGCAAAGGCCAGGCACACTGGTGCTCCGGCTGCTGCGCTGCTCCCTCCTTCCAAAGGCACAATAAAACTCTCAATTGCCCACACAGAGATACAGCAAAGGAAGAGAAGACCTTCAGACTGAAGGAAGTATGAGGCACTGAACAGTGATCAGCAGACAGCAAGTTAAGGAAGTCCCTGTGGACAGACCTGCTGTAAAGAGTATCAGGCAGTGTAATCTCAGTGCTGACTTAAAACTGAGCAGTACACCAGACCTGTGGCAGCTTTTGAGGTTTTAAACCAGGTTTTAACAATACATTTGAAACTCTTCATAAGTCATAAACATTTGGAACAAAAGCTGCAGTCAGGTCACCATCATCTTAAGACAAGCTCACATTAATGGCCACGCTGGCAAGAAGGAAATTGGTGCTCAGTGCTGGGATGTGCTGGACACACTCACACTGGAGTGAAGACTTGTGCATCCTCCAGCTTCACTCAATTTCTCACCAGTTCAAAGGGGAAGTGGAGGAACACAGGGGAAAAAAAGAAGAGAAAGAGTAGGAGCCCCTATTTGCTCTCACTCACTCATTGTACCCTGTGGCTCAGAAAAGCAGATTCAGTCAAGTTCCCAAAACGTTCCCTCTGTGCTGCTCAGTCCGTCGAGTCCAAGTACATCCCTGCTGGGGGCCATCAAGGAGGGGCAGTCCTGTACCAGCAGCATCAAGCCACCTTTGTCAGGGCTCCACGAGCAGCAGGAGCCCAGGGGATTAAAATCCTTTCTGAAATTCTGACGACAAGAGGAAACACAGGTCTCCCATTATCCTCCTGCAGATAAATATTTGAAAGCAGCCATAAAGAAAACTCAGCCATGCATCCCCTGCTGCCTGCCCGGCAGCCACGTCAGTACAATGGGAGCCACCTTCAGACAAACAGCCACACAAGGGGCTCATTGCACCAAGCTCACAGGCATCAATCTCTATCAATTTCTACCCAACACCATTTTAGAGAGGTATCTGTTTATTTTAAACCCATCAAAGGATGTATTTTCCCTACACAGTGGGAATACCAGCATCAGAGACCATGGGGGCTGTTTGCAGAGGGGAGATGAGGAAACAGCAGAACCACCTCGAAGGGGAACCCCAGGGTTACAGTAGCAGAAAACATAATTGGTGGCAACAGTCCTGCAGATCAGGTTGCAGGTTTGAGTTATTCGTCGGTCTTTTCCTTCCATTCAGGGAAGGAGAGGGCAGTGTAAGCTCTTCTCACAGGCACTCATTAAATCAGGCGCGGCAGATCCTCTCTCGCGGAGGTAACCTGAGAGCAAAGGCCAGCCCTTCACCTGGCACAAGTCAAGAGCTCTCTTCAGCTGACAATAGCTGGAGTGTTGGCGGCAACACACAAGCGCTTCACTTACTGACTTCTCCACCCTGGGGCAAGCAGGTTGGAGGGCGGAGGGGGTTCAGAACTGGGATCTTGGGATCTTTCCTAGAAAACAAAGGCCAAGGACACTCATCAGTAAGGACAGCAGCCCCCTGGGCCATGGAATGTGCCACCAAGCAGCAGCAGGGCTGTTGCTGACTCTGTAGAGGTAACACCCTGCTGAACACAGGGGGACGCACCGAATTAGCAGTGCTGCAAACAGGCCAAGGATCAGGCTGGCTGCGGCATTCTCACTTAATTTCCTTTTCTGGACGAGCATTTCTCAATGCCTCTTGAAAGACATCCCAGGTTCTCCACGTACTAGAAGAGCAAAAGATCTCCCAGGCAGAGGTGTCCTGGCAGCAGCTGGCAGGTCTAGCAGCAAAGCAAGCTGAGGAACCTTTGCACTCTTGACACTAAGGAGTGGCATACAGTTTGTAGGCATAATCAGACTCTTCTGCATACACTTTGTCCCAGTCATTTACATGGAGCACAAAGGCATCTATTGCTTACAGGGACTGACAGAAAAGGGAGTCTTGGGCTGTCTCCCTGCTACAAGTGCCCACCGCACAGCAGATGGCTGCCTAAGCTGTCCTCTTTTGGGAGCAAGTTTCTCCCAACCTCCACAAGAGAAATGACCTTTAGGATTATTCAGATTTCAAGGCAGTCTAAAATCTGATTCAGGATTGGATTCACCCTGAACTAGGTGCTGTAATGTCACAAGGACCTTTCTCTCAGTGTTTACAGCCTAAGCAGATAATGCCTGGGCTTGCTAACAGAGAATGGGAATGCAATTTGTCCACAGATCAGCACCAGGGCACAGGGGGCTGAAATCCAAGTTGCATTTCCTTAACACCAAGGCAGAACTGGAGGCAAGCAGGGCAGCACACAGACCCCAGCAGCAAGTCCCTTCCCCTAACCCTTGAGGAGCACCACACTGCAGAAGTGGGAAGCAGGGCACGGGCAGAAGTGGTTGATAAGTGCTCAGCCACACTGCAGCCAGTGTCTGAAATGGCTCCACGTGCTAAGGGCAGCAAGCCACCCTATTTTATCTCACAGCCTTAGCTAGTTACTGAGTACCAGAGCCAATTACATCACTACAAATTCTTCACGGGATGCAAAGGCATCCTTCATCCCAGGGACAAGAACAGATACCAGTCCCACCTCATGCTGGGGGAAGTCTGCTCAGGATTGCCCCAACTCTTCTGAAGCCTTCCTGTAGCCAGAAATACCAGAAGATATTAAAGCTTTCTGCTTTGATGTGCCACAAGGAGAGCCATTTAAGGTGCTTGATAAGGGTGGCTCTCCTACCCCGTATTTCTTCACTTGGCCTTGCTCTCTTTCGAGGCAGGTCACACCCGTCTGCCCCACTTTCCTTCTCCTGTGCCTTTCCAGATGGAGAAGCAATGACACACAGCAGTATCTCTTTTCCTTTGGGTGTACCAGGGGAACCCACCTCCTCTCCTGGCTAGGGGGAAAGCATCACACCAGGATGGAAACTCCACAGGGAGGAAGATTTAGGACAGCTGAGAGAGACAAATGAAATGAGGGGGAAGCGTTTCTGTGTTGCTGTAATTTGTTCACAGCAGTTCCCTGTGCAGGGTGACAACTCCTGGCCTAAGGAGACACCTAAAGAAGCACCACCCTCTGGATGGTGGCCTGAGCACAGGGCACACCTCAGCATCCACTCTTCCTTCCATTTCTCCCAGAGTACCAGGGAACCCTTTTCACTGCTGCTAAGGAAACTGCACCACCAGAGAAGGATGTGAAGCATCAGCTGGAACAAGCAGGGATTTTCCCTCTCTCAGCAGCTGGGCACCTTCCTGGCCAGGGCACAGGTGCTGCTAACACTGGTCAGCACATGAGGCAGTCACACATGGGCCACCAAAGCCACCTTGCAGATTCCACTGCCAAATGAGGAGCAGAATATTTGACTGTCTTTTAAAAGCAGTTCAGTGTTTCCTGAGTGAGTCTGAGCCACGGAACTGTCTAGAAAGCTTTTCCTGCCTGAGGATCACCAGGAACCACATAAATAAAACACCTTCAGGAAGGTTCTTGCTTGCTTTTCTTGTCATTGGCAAACACATACCCTGTCTCACCAACCCCTCTCTGCTAATGCAAAGTTTTCCAAGACTTTGCTCAGCCTCCCATAGAGGAGAACTACATTGATGTACCATTTTTTAATTTCAAAAGCTTATTCTATAGTTTCCCTTGGCCACATCCAACTTCACTTGCAGTATTAGGACCCAGTTATTTATTTCCCTCACCCAAGCAGAAATCTAAAATTGCACCCACACTGGGAACATGGCACACTGCATCAGCTTATGAACAATGCATTCTGCATTTTTAGGGCTACTTCAAGAAAATTATTAAAAACAAACAAACAAAAAAAAAAGGCAAGTCAAATAAAGATAAACTTTACATCTGTGAAGTACTCAGTTTTTCAGGTCTCAGGAGAGAAGGTTCTTACACCTTGCAAGTTTGACCTCTAATTGGAAATAACTGTATGGATTAGAAGACATTTCTGAACTATTTAAAACCAGTGCATGGAAATAAAGGCCATTCCTGATTTTAAATGGCTGAACTGGTCTTTCTCTTGCCCACATGCATGAAACCAGTTTCAAAAGGAAACCATCTGGAAGAGTTCAGCTCAGTACAAAAAGTTTCAGAAAACTGCAAGCAATAGTAAGCGCCAGAGAAAGAGCAAAAATAGCATTAAAAACACTTTAGCAACCTTAACCAGCACAGAAAGCACTGCTCCCACCAGAGCCTTTGGCTCCAGCAGACACATAACACACACGCAGGGCTCTCAGAACACAACTATTCCCACTGAAGTCAAAACTTTAAATTATACATAGGATGAAGTACAATCCTAGAATCAGGCCAGAAAATAAATGTGCAGAGTTTTCACCTTCTTCCGTTGCCATCAATAATTACATTACCTTAAGTTTAGAGCCTTCTTTTCTGATTAACGTTTACCTAATTGTAGTTTCTTGCAATTTCATTTCAGGTTTATTTCTACTTGTTCTGCCAGAGAGCTGTTCAGGATTTTAGAAAAATTATTAAATTGCCTTTCCTCCCACACCCCTGAATATTTTTTCTTCCTCTGAGTTTGCATGGCCTACAACTCCCTCCAACCCCCTCTCCATTTGCAGTTCCTCTGAGCCCTCTGGGGTTCCCCCAGGTGAGAAATCGGTCTGGAGAGAGGCAGCATTGCCCTCCTCCCTTGTACTCCTGATGCTGGGTTGCAAGCTGATGAAGATGACGTGCTCCCAAGCAGCCTGCAAGAGTTCATGCTGCTTGGGAAACCACCTCGTGGGTGCACAGCTTCCTGGCCCTACTGCTGCCCACACAAACACCGAGAAACGCCAGATAAAGGAGGGGATAATGAGTGGTCAGCTTCCAGGGCTGTTAGAAAAGGACTTCCTTTCAGAATGCTGTGTTGCAAAAGGGTCAGAAAGATCAAAACAAGAGCCCAGCCTCTCTTGTGCCATGTCTAGATCCATGACTAATGCCCTGAGTAGCCATTGTCATTGTGACCTCCAAAGGAGCCACCAGAGGCGAGAGGTCATTATCTCTGCTGATGTGTAGGGAAGTCAAAATAACAAAAAGATGGAATTACCTGCCCATGGTCTCCACAGCTCTTCAGTCCCCACTGAGTGCACTGCTGAACCCCACTGCCTCCAACCAACAGGAAGTCCAGTAAAACATGTCCAGGAAGATCTCTGGATTTTGCTCATTGACAAGCACACACAATCCTGTTTTCAGTTCACAGACCCATGTTCTTAGAGGGAAGCGGGCACCAGCCTCTGCAAAAGGCTCAGGATGAGACACAGGCTGAGAGTGAGCTCATTTGAAAAAGCAAGCAGCCCTTTGTTACCTCCCTGGTGGAACTATGACCAGGCCATGGTGTGCCGAGTGCCAACAGGACTCAAGCCACCCCCTGAACATGAGCCAGTGTGGGATTCCCTGGCTCTTGCTAAGTCACTGCATCCAAACTCTTATTTCATTTTTAACCTTTTTAACCTTTTTAACCTTATTCTCTTTTACTTATTCCTCACTCCTGGCACTCAGTGCATTGGGGATTTAATTATATGGCATTACAGGGATTTCCAAGCTGGATCTGAGGTTTGCCACAGCATCCATACCATACAAAGTATCATGGCCATGTTAATGAGTCTCTGATAAAGTCCAGGATTGATCAACAGGCAGCAGCAATTTAAACGAACTCCAGACTAAATTTTATCTTTCAACAAAGAAATAGTTTTTCTCCCCACAGGATCAGCAACCAGTGAACCACTGAAGAGCTGTGCTGGTGCAGAGGGAGCCTGCAGTGAAATTCAATGTGAAATAATCATAAACCATCTAATTGGTATTATTCAAGCTGAAAAGTAATGCAGGTAAGCAAGCACAAACAAATTACACTGGATTTCTTTTTAAACTTTTTGGCTCTAAATGCACAAAGTTTTACATATAACACAATTTAGACATCTAAGGATTTTTCATGTTATTTTGAATTTTATAGGATTGTAAAGTAGGCTGTAATAGTTGGAATAGGACATTGAAATAAGATAATTATCTCCTGCTGCTTCAGAAATAAGGAATAAAAAAGAGCTGTGTATATATTTTCTTCTCTAAAGAAGAACTAAATGTACTGTGATGATTCTTGCTTCTGGAGAAAGAATCATTGGGTTGTGATTTGCAGTTATCTAAATACATTCCTCAAAGGAAGGGCTATTCAGAGGTGTGGATGGAGTACAGCACATGCTAATTGGTCCCAGGGCTACCTTGAGTATCCAGACACTGGTGATAATTCAAGTCACAGCTGGAAAGGAAGTCTTGGTTGTGCTCATCCTTGGCTAAGCTGAAAATGGTCTCATCCTCGTTCATGTTTCCTTCTCAAGGCTGGCTAAGTAGACTGAGCCCATGGTCACTGAGATCTGGATATACATCCAGATCCATCTCTGGATGTACATCCCTATGGTCCTCATGTTACTCAAGTTGTTTGTTCAGATACTTCACAAAGAAGGAGTTGAAAGCAGAGGAAATAGAGATCTTTTTTCTCTCCAAATCCAGGCAGACAAGAGTGACAGATTACAGGACTCACAAGTAACAACCAGGTCACATACTATTCCACTATTCTATTGAGATATTCTTCATCCACTTAAAGCAGTAAATACTTTCCTGGCAGACAGAAAATTTAAGATATTGTGATACTTATAAACCTAAGTCAGCAAAAATCTTCACACAAGGAACAGGGGTTTATGCCCTCTTGGCCTTTGCACTTTATGATGAGGGCCAATTGCTTTTTTGCCTCTCGTGTTTGAATTTTATCACTTCCCCAGCACTCTAGTTGTGTGTCTTTCCCAATGCAGTGATAGACCTGGAAGATGAGTGATTGTTTCTTCTGACTAATACAGCATCAGCATAAAAACCAACCCGGTGTTCTCAGACACATTTTAGAAAGCTATTATCCCCACTTTGGAGGAGACAAAGCTGTTAAGCAATATGCTCACCTTTATGCATTTTGCCCAGAGGAAGAACACACCCATTACTCAAACTGATGAGCACATGTCCTGCCTTCTGTATTCCGGTGTCAGCTGACCTTGGCAAATTGTAGGGACTTTTCCTCACATGTGATTTTGCTTTTTACTGTTTGTTTTTTTTTTTAATCTCTCACCACCATAATTGTTTACTTGAAGTGTTAGGTCTTAATTACAGTAAACATTTTCCCATTTCTGTACAGACAGGAAATGCACTGGAATAGAACTGGATGGTTTAAGTTCATCATCTGTTCATCTCTTGATAGAGATCAATATAGATTAGAGGTAAGTCTCTTTATCCATATTCATTTTCAAAACCCAAAATTACATGCAACAGATTTATAATTAAGCAAAAGTGATGATGTTTTTTGTACAGCTTACTTAAATGGATTTGCCATGATGCATTAGAGTAGAAGCTGTAAAACCCCACCAGATGTTGTACTTCCCCTCGCCCCCACTCTGTGTTGCAATTTGCGTGAGAGTCCTACACTGTAAATAAAACTTGAGGTCAAAGTTTTCTAACCTGAGGATCTGTTCTAAAACCATGCTGACTACCCAAGTAAGAGGTCTTCATTTACAGAGGGGATGAACAACCCCAGCTAGGAGTAAAATCTGAATTAAACTCAGGGGCGTATGCACCTGAACAGCACAGCAGCCTTTTGTTCCTAAGCTCGCTGAACAAAGTTTTCTGTGTAGCAGCTGCCTCGTAGGCCAGACATTTACATTTCAGCCAGGAATAAAACCAGCTGAGTCACAACACTGTGAAGCCAATTTTACAAGTGAGCTGCAGCAGGGATCCTGCCCCATCAATGCCAGCCCTCCCAGGAGGAACACAGCCCCCTCACTGTCCAGGGGACAGTCAGCTAGGCAAAACTTGGCACCTCTGCACACCAGCAAAGTGATTGCAAGATTTGCTTCCTGCATTGATAGATTTGAAGCAGGGATTGGACCTCACCCTGATTTGTGGAAGTAGTTGGTTGAAAGTAGGATTCAGCCTGAGACACAAAAATGACAGATCACATAAAAGTGAATACAAAGCACCTGAGACTCAAAGAGCTAAAAGAGAACCTCTGAGTTCAAGACTGGTACCAGCATGGCTGGCAAGCATTTCACCCTCCTCTTCACCCAGTGAGGTCACCAGAGGACACTGGGCCCATGAGTCTCATCTCTCAGCCGGCAGAGCTGAGCAGAGCTGAGCCTTGCAGGTGAGATCTTGTCCTCGCGCACGCAGGGCGGGTTTCACCGCTGGCTTTGGTGGAGCCAGGCTTTCACAACGCTCCATGCTCCACTCACAGTGAAGTCACTGGGGTTATTCATGTGGCAGAGATACTAGGTGCCCTCACTCACGTTATGCAAAAGGGTAGGCTTGAGCAAGGAGCTATTAAAATCAACATTACACAACAGCTTCAGTGGGGAGCTCCTTTTCGCCAATTATTAGCCATGGTGATGAAGTTGTGGTGGGTGACTCACAGACCTTGCATTGCCCACCAACAGCAGAAGACTTTTGGTGTTAGATAAATGCCTTTAAAGTGTATTCTTTACCATATGTAGCTCACAATATTTTGAGCACCAGTAGCTGTGATGTGAATCATCTCGATGTGCTCAAAGTTTGTTGCTGCTTTGATTTTTTAAACAAACAGCATGCATGATAGCACTTGGGAAGCACCTGATCACCCCAATCAAGCAATGAAGAATGAGCAGTGATGCTGATGAGAAGCACTCACTTTACACAGTGGTATCTAGCAGCCTGGCTCTACAGTGTGCCACACATCCTGCAAGTTGTTGGTGCAGCTCATACAATGAGCACGTAACTGAGGAAAAACATTCTGCGGGGTATATGCCAAATTATCAGTTCTTAGAGTAAAAGGAGACAGTTATTTCTAAGTTGAGGAGTCTTTCCCATTTTCAAAGAGCTGTTTAAAAAACTGTCTTAATTTTTGAGTCCTCCATGCTATTTATATATTTATATATTAATAAATATTTCTATTTTCATTAATGCAAGCACTTTTAAGGAAAGCAATGCACAGGGAAGAAACTTCCTATGAATACTTGTTTCAAAGTAAGTGAGTATTTTGAAGAAACACCAGGAAAAAATTGCTTAAAAACATCATTAGCACTTGTAGGCAACTAATTTTTTAAACCCTGTCCTTTAGTCTCTTGGATTGATTAATGGAACATTTCTTGTTGTGACTAACTCATTGCCATGGAACAGGGTTCCAATCACAGTTGATTATAAATTAACACTCATTTTAACTGATGCAGATAATCGTGTCAATGTCACAGAAAATGCATTATCAAACATTACATATGGATGCTGTAATATAAACAAGAAGTTGAGAACTTCATTATCTTCCAGTGCATCACTATTAACTAATTCCTAAATTTTTCCTCATTGTTTAGACTGCATCAGATTTCATAGAATAATTTGCTGCTTATAAACAGTAGATGCAACTCTTTTCTTAGGTACAATTAGCAACAAAAAGGAGAAAGATTTCCTTTTGCTCAGGGCATTGGAAAGGAAAATGTCTTCCCTGAAATGCCATGATAGGCCATAGTTCCCTCCTAACAGGCAAAGAAGGGAGGAAAAAGAACTAACAGAAAAGAGCTAAATAAGCTCCTTTTTTAATATAGAATGAAAGGAAAATGCAGCTGCTGACAGCACTGCAGGCAGCACCCCTTTGCCTCAGTTTCGCCTGCCTGGTGTTGTGAATGCCTGGCAGGGATATAACCCCTTTTTATACTTCTTTCTTACCTTTCTCCCTCCAGGGTGTCACACACATTTTGTGAGTTAACACAGTCCCAGACCAAGGCAGCACATCCTGGTACCTTCCTGTCCTCACAGCAAACACTGCCTGGCATCTTTTTTTTTACCATGTTCCTCCTGCCTTTGTTTGCTGGACAGCTCGAGCTGCTGCAGGGCTCAGCTGGGGATTTCTGCTCCTTTCACTAGAGCTTTTTAACCAGTGGGCTTTAGGTGTGCAAATGAGAGCTACACTTTCCAGAGCAGAACTGCAAACAGAGATTTCATTCCTGAGATACTCTGATCCCCCTCTTCATTCACAGAAATAACTGCAAGGTTTAAAATAAATGTAGACTCATCCTATTGAGCTAAAGTGCTTTGGTATATATAACAAGATTCTGGCCTCACTTTTTTCTTTTTTTTTTTTTTTTTTTTTTTTTTTTTGTCAGTGACACATTAAAGGCTTATTTCTGGTTAGATTAGACTTGATAGACACTGGTATAAAATCCTCATGTTATTTTAGCATCTCCTGTCATTTCAGGGTTAGAGGAGAACTAACAAGGAACATTATTTAGGGAAGTTCCTCTTAATATGAAACTGAAGTCCTATCCATATCACTTGTTTGTAGACATTGACAGCAAACTGCACCATAACTCAAGCTTTCCTCTATATATTCTTACCTCATTTTAAGCACAAACTTGAAATTGTTGCAATCAAAGCAATCAAAAGCAATCCAGAAAAGGCATTCCTAGCTATACTTGGAAGTTGATCTCTGCCATTAAGAAAATACATAGTAACTCTGTGAAGAGGAAAAGCACACTAAAATAGCCTTAGCATATTATGCAATACATTTGCTTTGTATTTATACATTTCTTTCTAATGCCTATGCCATTTTTTTTTACTGGGAAATGAGCTGAAGCTTACATTTTTAAACAGATAATTAAATCCTCAACCCCATTCCAAACCAAATCCAAATAATAATTTTGTAGACACAGAAGATATAGGTAATGCTAGTCAGTTATTACAGTTATGTCTGCTTTTCCAGAAGTTTCAGTAATTAGTCCCATCTTGAATGAAAACATACATTTTGTTGAATATGAGCAGATTTTTGAATACTCATCTGAAAAAAACCCCAACAGCTTCCACCAGCCAATTCTGAATTACAATCTTCCATAAAAGGATTTTATATTTGTCTCCAGAAAAAAACCCACAACTTGGTCTTTAAAAGCTGAGGTCCATCCTGAGCCTGTTCATAACCATTAGGTAGGGCAATGTATATTTATTTATTCTCCCTGCTCCCCTCCCTTATTTTTTGATTGTCAGATTTAGTCAGGCATAAAAATGAAGCTTTTGTGCAGCACAATGTCTCGTGATTTTTCATGTAGCACTTAATTTTGTTTGTCTGCAGAAAATGATTGTTAAGTTATGGTTTGCTCAGATAACAGGACATTTCACTCAGCCATCACATTTTGACATTTGATAAGTAATTAACTAAATGAAAGAACAGCTGTTAAGAAAATGCTTAGTGACAGCATGTAGATGATTTAAGGCCAATTCAAGAACCACATAAGTCCCATTTAAATATAAAATGTCATGAGATGCACAGTAAAAAATCTGCATGATGTCTTTCCTTTGCAGTCTAACAAAGAATTAGCCTTCATCATCCTGAAGAAATGAATGTGCCATCAAATACTCCTGTCATCTAGGATAGGAAGCTTAAAATCCTGTATTCTAAAGAAAGATCAACCTTTTGACAAATAGTAAACACAAAATACAGTAAGTAATTATAAAAGAAGGAAGCTTACTGGATTTCTTTCTTAAACTTGAGCAGCTTTTCCCCTAAGTTTTTGTGCCATAATTTTTGTTGTGTTGGTCAGCTAGAATAAAAGATCAGATAGATCAAAGTTGGCATGTTTGACATAAAAGTGGGTAGGATGCCAAGTATAAACCTATGGACAAGACAGAGAGGAGGAAAAAGGAATGAGCAACAAGGGAAAAGTGTGACAGAGGTTGCAGATGACTAAAGAAAGCAGGTCTATGAATGAAAAGAATTCTGAAAAGTCAGCTGTCCAAAGCAGACCACAGTTTTGGCAGATCTCACATCCACCATTACCGTTACTTGCACAGCATATAAACCACACTGATTACTGATTCATCATTCATTTAATGACTACCCATAAAAGCAGATTATTAGTTGTCATAATATAGATGGGAAACAGAGAATTTTGCTTCTCTAAAGATACCTTCTTGAGGCTCTCCTTACCTGGACCTTAGCCATGACACTAAGAATGATATTAATAGATTTCTCTTGGCTCTTGAAGCATTTTGACCTTAGATGGCTGTGGAAGTAGGTAGAGTACGTGCCAGCCTGCAAGCCAGTGAGCATCTGTTGCATCCTGCCATTACAAATACAGCTTCATTGATGGGATTCCAGGACAAGGGTTCAATTGCTGCTGGTTAGTAATAGCTGTTATGTGTGCTTCAAACCAGGAGTAAGAAAGAAGGTACAAGCACCTTAATACCACACCCAATAGCCACCAATTGCAACCAGCTTGCAGCAGCCTCCCAGAGAGGTGCCGAGGCTTGCCATGGTTCTCTAACACTCACAGAGGCATTTCTATGTACATCTGGCATATTCAAATATACTGGTCCCCTGAGGGAGATAGGAACAAATCCTTTTAGAGGATGTTTTTACGCCACATGGGAATGGTTTGTAAATTATACGTCTTCTCCTTTATCAAAGAAAAGGCCAAATGGTCAGGCAAGGTCAAGGGGGAGATTACTTTCGGCTGTTGGGACAAGGAAGAGTAAGGTTTCCTGCTAAACTCAAGTTTCTGGTGTGCTGGAGAAAGCAAGCAGCAGAGCTACTGAGGGAAGACAGCCATGGACATAATCCACAGGCCACGACGCCACTCAAGTGGTGAAACAAACACTGCAGTGAGCAAGCACTGCAAAAACAAGTTTCAGAGGCTTGCCGAAAGGGCTGGAGTGCTTGAGGTAGGAGCCTGACAAGCATGACAGTCATAGCTGAATGTCCAAGCTCCAGGCTGTCCCTGCTGCATGGTGGCAGCCTGAGCCCCTGGGGCAGCACCCGTCTGACCCTCAGCAGCAGCTGCAGGGCTGGCCTGGGACTACATGGCAGCTTCAGAGACCTGGTTATGCCTTCAGTGATGAGCAGAAGGGAGGGGGAAAAGCATAATCAGAGGCCCATGATCCTTCTCACTGAGCTAAACCAAAGAGTGCTGAGACTTTCTTGAGTAAGAGCTAACAGAAGATGGGGCCCTCAATTTTTAAGTCCAGCAAATTTGACTTGGGGATGATTAAGTAAAGGTGATTGGTGAGAAAGGTCCTTTCAGACACAGGATCCCAGAAAGAAATCCCAGGAGCCCTTAATCCTGAGTCACAAACACTTGGGATCATGACTGTTAAAAGACTGTTTTGGAGGGAGGGTTTAATTAAAAGAATATTGGAAATGTTGAAGTGACAAAGAAAAATTCTTACATGCGGAGCAGCTGACATTTAGCAATAGACCTGAGATTGCTAATAGCACAGAGCTTTCTATTAACACTTAATACCAGGATAAGGAAAGCATCTGGAAAGCAGGACTTGTGTATATTCTGCTATGTTTATAATTCAGAATTCATATAGCACAGAGAGCCATTGCTTTTACAAAATCCTTTTAGTGACCGTAACTGTATTTTAAGCCATTCCCAGGATGTTGATATGCATTTATGAAATTGAAAAGCCAGCCCCCACACACAGTGGCACTGCACTAGTGCATCAGTTTGTGCCATTACGGTGATGATGATGAAATTTAGAAGGGGAGCAGTTGCTTATGAGATTACTTAGGGTATATGATGAAAAACCTCAGCACAGATGCCGTTTATAACTGGTTGCTCGTTTGAGGTCAGACGAGAACATTTCTGCCACAAAACAGCTACACAGCAAAATAAACACAACATGTAAATGTGTTCTCCAAATCAGCAGCCAAGCAGCTCTAGTTTGTCCATGAAGCACTCCAGATTCTGGCTGAAATTCCAAGGCTGCAAGTACAGCATTAGAAGTGTTAGAGATAGTTTGCTGCAAATTATTGTATAGTAGCAGTATCTGTAACTCATTTAGGAAGTTGCTGTTTACTCAGAACAGCTCTTCTATCAAAATAGGTTGCCTGGCATGGAGCAGTTAATGAGATCCTAAATGATTTTCAAATAAAAGATTAGATTTTACTTAAATGAGAGCGTCTGTCCCATGATAATTGGTATTAATACAATCCTTTGCTATACTTTCAAACAAACACTGAGGAACTGTAGTGGTGCTTATTTCATTTCTTAAAAATACTATTTTATCTAGAATTATAAATATGGCAAGGCATAGATAACTCTGGATAGAAATACCCCATTTCTCATTTTAATCAGATATCTAGAAATTAGTGGCACCTTAAGATTGTTGACCAGCAAATAGATTTAGCTCAAAAAGGTAAAAGGGCTCTCTCTCTACTGTAAGAAATACAGCCAAGACCACGGCTGAGTTAGGTATGGCAGGCACAATGCAGAACATACACAAGCATTATCACTGCTGATTCTGGTTTAAAAAAGTAAATTAGCAGCTGTAATAAATTGTGGATATTTCTGTAGTAATCATTGTATATATGTTTTCCCAGAGTCATTCCCAAGTACATGGAACCTCTCAGGATGCATGTGTTAATAAATATTCTGCTTATAAATTGTAAGAGGGGTGTCATTAGCTCAGCTCCAGTTCACCCTGTCTTGTAACTCTAAACTTCTAATCAAAGACGACAGATCCTCAGACCTCATAAAAAACCTCGGAAGGAGCACGTTGTCCTTGAGACATACCTAGTTATGCCAAGCTTGAGGAGGTCCCAAAAATGCAAAAAGGCTTGTTGAGGGAAGCAACACCCACATTTTCATATTTCAGCTGACATCCAGCTGAGTGCTCTCAGCAATGTTGTTTTCACTTTTTTGTTGTGCTGGGGGAAGAGCAATCTGCCAGGGCTCAGCCTACTCACTGCCTTCTCTCTGCCAAGTTTGTTCCACAGGGAATATGTGGGCAGGGGAGCAGGGCTGCAGTCCAGCCAATCCCTTACATGCCCCTGTCCTCAACAGGCGGCTGCACAGAGGGCACTATGCCACAGACACACCATAATAAGTATCAGGGACTGGTTCTCATCAGACCGTATCGATTTTTGAAGCACAGTAAGCCTTTTCAGTTTCAAGAGCAAAGACTGCCACTGTGGGCTGCCTGATTGTAAAGTTAATTAGGAGAAAATGTCCAGTTAATTTTGATATTTTACTTGCTCCATGAATTATCACCTTCCTTTATTTCAGGCAGCCAGCCGGAATCACTTGCTGTTAAACTGATGGTTTTCCTTTTATGGTTTACAGATTTTGTGGCTAATTGTGAAGAAAACCATTTTTGGAATGCCTGGGCAGTACAAGCGTGAATCACAGCAGCAAGCCATTGCTTCTGTCTCCCAACATGTATCATGGAACTATTTTCTTCCATCCCTTTTGTAGTACAGTACATTCTACATAATGAATCATTTTCATGCAGAAATAGAAACAAGTGATGACTATGTTCGCTTCACAACAGAGAAGAAAGAACTGGCATCCCATAATTAAATTTCCAGGTTTAGTGGCATTGTAACCAATTGCTGCACACATGGCCTTGAGTGTCAGCTGTAGGGAGGTTAATAGATCCCTAACACATGTTTCCTAACAAAATATGATTTTTTAAAATGTCAAATTCTGGTCCTTGGGGAAGATCCAAAGTAACACATTGATATTTAGTGCCATTTTGGATGTTGTAACGCTGATAATGCCATACCCTAAAAGCAAAATGGAATGCTGCTGGTCATGACACTGAGCTACATGCCTATTACCCCTATGAAGGGAATAAGGGGAACAAAGCACCTGGGAATTGGGCATTCTACAGCATTCTGGGGTGTGGGAGGTGAGATGCTTCATTCAGGCACTTGGTTCATCTCTTCCATCAATCCTACCTGTGTCACACACAGGTGCTGCTGAGCTGTGTCTCCCAGACATGAGCTGCTTGGAGCCAGGAGCACAGTTCTCAGGAGTAAAGGGCCATACCTGACCTAGTAATCCTGCTGGGAGGCTGGGAATATTAACTCATGCTTATTGCCCTCCTAACATGGCTGCTCAGGTTCTCTCCAGTCTGCACCACTCACCTGCTTAGGATGTGGGCAGGCAAAGCCTAATCCTTCCTGCAGAAGATCCTGTAGGGACCCCCTTAGGTGCCTAGCTCAGCCCACAACAGATGTCCATTTTGTGGAGCATAGTAATGACTGGAGACTTTGCCATTTTCCAGATGCTCAGCATGGCCCATCATCACTAGATGGTGGTTCTGCTGGAAGAAGAGACTGCAGTCATACCTGCATTTTCAATCTAGCAAATTCAGTCAGGTAAACTGAAGACATCAACTTTTAAATCCCAGTCTCTCTGTCTGAAGTGACTGCCCCTTCTGTAATAGTCCAGAGGTAGGGTAACTTGAGCATTCTACAGTGAGAATACATCAAGTTGCAGGTTTGGGGGCCCTTTGTTTTTTTTGCTTTTTTTTTTCTTTACTGGGGGGAGTGTGACTAGAGGGCTGTTCAGTGGGGTGCCAAACCCACAGATGGAAATTATAGTTACATATAATTCCTGATATTGCCTGTGCAGTGATAGTTGACAATTTAATAAACAACATGCACAATATACTGAATGGAGTAGTAAAATGAAGCTGCAGTGGCCTTGAGCTTGATCTCTTGCAGTAAATCAGGAATTGTATTACAGAGGCCAGAGAAGTCATGCTCCTACTGAAGCAATTAGAGTTGGCCTCAATGCTGAAAGGGCTGAAGGCATTTTAATTTTATGGAATTATAATTTAAGCAAGAAGGAAATTTTACAGATTTTTTTTTTCTGCCACATGGACATGATATGCATCCAATACACTCACTCCTTTTTTCAGCAGCAGAAATATTCATCCTTTGGGCTCATCTACAATCTGAATTCATCGTAGCCACACCGCTAAAACACACCTCCTTGTAAATCTGGCAGATACTCTTAGTTCTTTTAAACCCTTAGAAGGGAAGAAGTAAAACACTGTTTATCTTGTCTGTTTTTTAGACGATGGTTAACATATATTGCTTTTCCCTGTGCACACCAGAAACAACCTTCAAGGCTGAATAATCACAAAAGGGAACACTAAAGTGTCTTAGTAGCCATCTGAAGATATTTTGGCTGTAAATCCCATAAACATGAGCTGACGGGTTGCCCTTTTTTTGGCAGCCATCTCATTGCAATTAAAAAGTCAATTCCTGCAATACAGTTCTTTGCAAGCTGTGCTTAAAAGACCAATGCCCTGGTGTGCCACAGAGCACAAAAGCCGCAGGTCTAAGTCACGGGGGTAACAGGACCTCCCACATCAGCTGAGATGAAGTTGCTATTGATTGTCAAGGTATTAATAGATGGACTTATCACACCTTTTTGCAACAATTTAAGGAGTTACTAACACCCTATTTGTGGTTGCCATGCTCACAGAGAATGAGCTCAGTGCCTCAACAGCTTCAGTGTCAAGTCTGTTGGTTTAGGTAAAATTTCACTTCACCTGCAGCTTAAAGCAAGAAGCAGCCTGTGGCAGTAAAGCAGCTGGGGTGGGGCACACCTCCTGTTCTGCTGGTTTTGCTGTGGGAAGGGACAACTTCCGAGACTGTCAGGAAGTGGAGGACATAACTCCATAGGCCACCACAGAGCCATTCACTGGACCTCATTTAGCAGTGCCACTAGTCTCTGGCAAGTTTGAGTTTATTTAAATAAGGCAGCCCCTCATAGCTCTCTGGATTGCCAGCTCAGCTAGTGCTAAGCTGATTTGAATTACTTCTCATGTGCTCAGGTCACACATAGAGCTCCTATGCCTCAGCAAACACACAGCAATTTATGTACATGTTTTGCATTTCAGATGTTCATGAATATTTTATTAGTGGAAATATTCATTTGCATAGTACTTACTGAAGTAAATTTTTGAGGTCCTTGGGACTGCAGAACAAACCACCTCAACTGAAAAAGAAGGAATTATGGTGATTCAAGGCACTTTTGACACAGTTTCTGTTTTATCAATAATGTCTACCAGTTTTTATTTCAAAATAACTGGTGCCATTATGAGTACACTCAGGCAGTGTAGCCAAATTTACTATAAAATAAGGACCCATGTACATGACAAGGCACAAACAAGCCCGAGTGTTTTTCTTCAAAATGGTTGAATTTTAGATAGCTCTGGTCTGAAAAGATCTGTATGCACAGTGATATCTACCAGGGCTGTGTGTCTGCAGAAGCCTTATTTTCTGCAGAAGCCTTATAAGATGCTGAGTGAGGACAGCCTCTAAAGTAAATTAGTATTTATGTCCCAGTTCAGCAAAGTTCATGCTTGATTTTTAGCATAGGCTTCACCTCTTACTCAAGTTAATCACACGCTTAATTGCTTTATTAAATGGGGATGAAATGAAGCATATCCTTAAGAACATACTGTATCGGGACCTACTCCACAGATGGTCAAGACTGAGGACTTGATCCAGATACCACTGAAATCAAAAGGAGATTTCAGTGGCCTTTAGTTGAAGCACATAAATGGGAGTCACAGGTGTGCTTCAATGTTATGTAGTACATAAATCAGTTTTCCTATCCCATAATTTTCACCTGATTTACTTGCATGCAAACCTAGGAGCTGGAAGAGAGCTGAGGGTTTAATGCCCTGATATACTGTTAATATCCTGGAAGAAAGTCAGCAGGGACAGCACAATGACAGGACCTTCAAGTTACCAATACTTCCCAGACTTCCACATGACAGAGAAGAACAATATGGTGCAACTGAAGGTAGAAATTGACTCATGGGTATGGCCCATCCTCTTGCATAGGTATTTATCAGGGTGCTGTTCTTGTTTAAGCACAGATCCCCATAAAGCTAAGGCTCCACTGATTTTCTAAAGCACTTTTTATAATTAAGTAATTGCAAAAAACTGTTCTGCTATAATAGAGAATGCTTTGGGGGAAAAAACCAGCTTCAAGATAAAAATTAAGACTTACATCTTCAAACAAAAATAGAAGAATTATAAGTGGCAAATAGCCAAAAACCTCTTTGGTATGTTAATTCAAATTGAGCTGAGAATGTCAGATTTATCGCTGTAGGTAGCTTGACTTAGTGGCTCAAAATTCATATGCCACTTTTGTTTTCGTCTCCATATTACTGAGATTGCTGCATTGTGCCAAACAAGTAAGCCTAGAAAATAATTTCCTTGCTAGGATCTACTTTGAGGCTGCAAGTTAGCAGAGGAGATAGACCCTCCCCATGATGAGTGAATTAGAATATACACATACCATGAGCAACAATAAGGATCTGAAATGGGGCTGTTTTCTGCATGGCCACAGGTTCATGTAGGCTGTATTCAGTAGTCTTCTGCAGGTGCCCTGAACAGTGTTCCAAGCTTCACTGAAGAGGAAAATAAAATCCCGTTCCCTATGCTGTCTCAAGCACAGAGATTCAGGACAGAGTACTGCCCACAAGGGTGACAACTTCTGAACAGTGGAGTTAAAATGAAGTTACCTCACAACAATGACTGTGGACCCAAAAAGGTCAGAATAGCTGGAGTTCATCAAATAATTAAACACACCAGCTCTGTATTTTGAATTGAAAATAAGACCAAGAGGAGGGAGGAGCAGCAATGTCTGATTTTCACAAAAACACAAAAAGTAAATAAGTGGATTTATTTGGAGATTTCTTGCATCCACAAAAGGGAGACTGGTGGTGAGAACTGAAGAAATAAGACTAAGATGAAAAAAAAAAAAAAGTGTAACTACAACACTCAAATGTCTCCCTGGGGGAATTTTAAAAACCCAACCAACCTACTTCTGGGCATGAAAATTGTGAAAACAGAAAAGCAAAATATTCTGAGGAACATATTTTAAATCTCAGTGAGAGAGTATCCTCCACTTGAGTTGGGCCTTTTTTCCTCAAAGGGGAAAGGCAGATTTTAACTTACCAAACATCCTAAAGGGGAAAATTTCATTGCTGATCTAGTTCAACTCTAGCAGACATTACAGGTCGTGTTTAGCTACAAAATAACAATCCCTAGAACCTCCACCCACTTACACTCTGAAAATGAGCCACAGCTACTGTTTCTCATCTGTGCATAAATGCTTACCTTGCCTTTACAACATAAACTGCTGGGATTTCTTCAGGGTGCTTTTAAACCAGTATGTTGCTATCATTGTCCCTGTCATACCTCCAGAAATAGGAAGAGAGCACACAGTAGAACTTAGTAGCAAGATGCAAATTTGTGGTTTACAGGTAGACAACCTTCCTCTGCCTTCTCCTTTGAAACTGTGTGGGCTTCACTTGTCGAGTCGGGCTTCTTGCAGGCAATGTTACATGGCATAACTACCATTAGTATTGGCTGATGGAACAGGTGAGTTTCTTGCGCAGTTTATTCTCTAAAGGCAGATTGGAAATGGAAACTCTATATTTATCTCTATTTTAATTAGTGAAAAGCTGATGAAAGCACAAACCAATGTGGCATCCTAACTGTTTCATCAGTGAAATTATAAATAGCTTCTTACAAAAATTATTGAAATAGCAAAACAATCCAGAGCTATGAAAAGCTGAGACAAGCCTCTTGTCCGAACAAGCTAGAGTATTCTTCAGAGTTGTACTAGATTGGAAGTGAAATTTTGCCCTTTGGGATGATTGGCAAGTTAGAATCTGCCTTTCACCTTTGAAGAAAAAAGTCCCAACTCAAGTGGAGGATACCATTTACATGACTCCTTTCATCCTGCTAAGCAAACTGTGAATGGATGTAATCTCAGCATTTTTGGTGAAAACAGGCTGCTTTGGCTCCGTGCAGAAGAGAGGGCTGAAGACATAAACATACACATTTGAATAGGGGATGCATTTTCCCCATGCTTCTGATAGAAAATATAATTGCATCAGATGTTCTCTGTAAACTACCAGTTTGCTTAAGAATGTTTAGCATATTACCTCAATAACTGCTTGCCTACACTTCACAGACAGAATGCAAGGAGGTACTTTTCTCTCAAATGCAGATGAGAAATAAGGTCTCAGGCTTGATAATACTTCCAATCTGCTTCACAAGCAAATGACTAATTTTAATTATTTTTCAACTGCTAACATGGAAGCAGACTTCTCTTTAGATAGAGGCAGCCAAGAAAGCAAGGACAATGCATATGAACCCCTTTCCCTATTTTCCCCAGTTTCATTGCTTGGGTAGTGAATATTACTTTTTAAGAAGAGAAAAACAGCAAAAGCATTTTATACGTCTCTTCAGTAGCCAAAGAGAATTTATCAGAATCTTGGCAATAACACCCATGTTCAAGTGTAATTTATGCCAGATAAATGATGAATCTACATCATGGCAATTTAGGGCCCTCCAGCTTGGACCACAGGAAGATTTCTTCGGGGTATGTGGAGAAGGGTCTCCTTAGCTAATGCTTCCTTGGGGAAAGGCAAAACCAAGGAAATTCAAGGGAAAGCAAAAGCTGACAGAGGAGATTACTTTGTAGCATTCCTTTCAAGGCCCAGCAAAGAACCACAAAAGGATTCTAAAGGTTTAGGGAAGCTACTGCTTGCAGAAACCCCCACAGCATCAATCCAGTTATGCTGCTATGCTGGAAGGGGATGGAAAAGCTAGCAGAGAGGTGTAACTTCCCTTCATGATTAGCCTGGGCATCACAGTCCATTTCAAAAATGAAGGAACTTGCCCTGCTGGTAGAATAATGAATCATTAAAACGACAAGAAGAATTGCTGAAGTGCTCCTTTGCTCTTGGCTTTCAGATGAACTTCCAAACTGGCTTTTAATCTGCCTGGTGGGGATGGCTTCCTCAGAGAGTCAACAGAAGACAATCCTCTAATACTTTTTATCTTGGCAGCCTTTTAAAGTGCAATGCATGTATAAATAAATGCCATTATTAACTCCATGGAAAAATGCCTAGCATTCTCAGAGTTGAAAATGCAAATCAATTATGCAGTGTCTTAATTCTAGCATCTTTAAAAAAGGAAAAATTCTAATGACATATTACATTGCTTTGTGAATCAATTCCAAATTACTGGAAATTGTCACACATCCCCATTCACTAAAAAGCATTATTTTTAAGCATATTCAAGACATTTTAGATCAATGTAAAGACTACACTGACCATAGAGCTTTATAGTAGACCTTAAATTATGATTTTCCTAGTCTGTCTGACTAATTTGGCAGCAATAAAAGACTCTGCATTTCCACTTCAGACACAGGGAGCATCACAGGTCTTTCAAAGGCCTCAGGTTTAATTAGTCTTGGAAAAACAGTGGCTATTTAATTGGAAAAAATTATGGTAGTCAGAGTCTTAAAGACCTTAAAAATAGAGGAAACTGTGAAACCCCACAGCCTTCCTGGGGTTGCAAATCTTCTAATGGTTCAGGAATCACAACAGAGTGGGAAGATGGGAGAGAGCTGATCCTCTTTTTCCCATCTTATTTCAAGAGCTGTGTATCTTAGCAGGGTGAAAAACCTCTCTATTTAGTTTAAAAAAATAAATTAGCTGTCACTCCAGAAAGAGACAACTTCTCTGCCATTCCAGACACATAAAAAGCTGGCAGAAATGCCTTCTCTCAAGAGCCATTAGTAGAACTTTTCTGGCTGCCAAAAAGCACGTGCCTTTTAAGAAGGTACCACAGGACCAGGGATGTGCTGTAGTGATGATACAGTCAGCAACTATCTAAATTTCAAGCCTGTCAGACCTGGAAGGAAGGGGAATACCTGTCTGACCTCTGAGGGGTTGCCTTGTCGCAAGGAACCAGCCAGCACAAGATGGTGATACCTAAATGACTTAAGGGAGAGGTACTGAATGGGGAGCTGGTATTGTTTGCTGCTCAGGGTGTCAATTACTACTGATAAAAGTACTGGTTTACTAATAGGGAAGTTTAACTCCTGAGCAAGTACATGCCTACCCAAAGGTCTGATCTGCAAGATGAAGATTATGCAATTGGAACAATCTAAATTCTCTATTTCAATCTAAATTCCAACTTTGGGGGCCATTAGAAATGTATAAACCCAGCTACCACCCTTGCCATTTGAGAACACCCTGCAGGAACAAGGCAGGCGTTCCAGCCCTAGAGTGCTGCTACTTTCCAGAAAATAGTGGTGGAGGCATCTTGCACCAATTATTAGACATTTGCATCAAACTTTTGCCTTGCTCTCATGCTATTCTCCTAATTTTATATTCTTTCGTCCCCTTTCTTTTCCATCTCACTATATTTTTCACTATAATTTCCTGTTCAGCTCGTCCTGAAAAAGCCAATTATCAGTGTGCAGCCGCTGCAGAATGCTGCATGACATCCTGTTTGAATGGCAGGATCTTGGAGCAGGAGCTATCTGCTACTCTGCAGACACAGTAAAAAGCAGACCCATTCTACAACAGCTTGAAGCTGAACCTCTCAATAATGTCATCAGGAGCTATTGTGTCACATCACCCAAGCTGTGCAGGGAATACACCTCATCTTTAGGCTATTACTGCTAAGGTCATCTTTACTGAATCTTCGGTGTTGAAGGTGTCCCAGTTGATCTCTGCACAATTTCTTGAACTGTATCTCAGGACTCCCAAGTTCAGGACACTGAAATAAATGCTCTCTTCTCCATAGTTAATATTTGAAAACACGTAGGAATTATTCTTCTAAGAAGCAGGTAGGAGGGAAGCAACCATTTCAATATGCTATTTTACATCATCCAAAGATGACTCTATGACATCAGACTTGCCCTTAGAGGATACTGGACAACTGAAGTCCTCATGGCTACTCCAGTAATTTCTGTATTTTCTTCACAAACTTAGTGTAAGTCCTAAAACCCCCTCTCTTTTAGTGTATACACAGCTATCAACAACTGAATTCTTCAAAAACAGAGTAAATAGATAACCTGACAAGCTGTCTATTCTTGTAGGAGAGAACTTTTTTTCCAAAGCCAGAAACTGGAGCAGATATAAGCTAGTTCTCCTCATTCCAATCACAAATATGTACTAAATTATAAAGGGAGTTATAAATAGAAAAGAGAACTCTCAAATTGTCTGCCATCTCTTTCTCCGTCCCAAAGATGATTCAGCCGCCTTTCCAAGGTTCTGTGAAGCATAGGTATAAAATGTAGTACACAAGTTTCAGAATTGTCCCTTTTAGTTGATGACATTTTTATTCTTTATATCACATTGCATCCCCCCAGAAAATTAATATACATTGCCATCTCAAACACCTACTATTCTCACTGGTAAAAAAAGATTGATAAAAAAAGATTACTTTTCAAGACTCAATTTTATAGAAGTTTTGCAGAGCTGAATGCTTTTAACTGAGATGTCTGATTTTAAAAACTGAGTTAAACATCCTTAATTGTCCATTACAGCATGAAGACCTCCACAGAAAAGCCATTTTTAAAAGCAGTATTTGAAGGAGAAATTTTCAAGTGTCTCTAGTATTTCCCACCCACCACCACTGGAAATGGCCAGCAAGGAGATTATGGGAACTCCCCTTGGTTACTCAACAGTTAGCAAACCAGTTTTTCTCTTAACTGGACTGAGTCCAACAGACACAGTATAGTCCCAGAAGTGACACACATAAACGCAGGAAAGCAGTAATTGTATTACTCGTGGTGCCCCGGTTGTTGGTGAACAATTCCCCAGAGCAGGCCACTCTGCCAGAGCAGCAGACACAGCTGCCTTAGCCCTGAGCCCACAACACCCAGGCTGCATTGCCTGCAACGGGCCCAGCAGCTGCACTCCTGCATTACCTGCTTGTCTACCTTCTAAGCTATAGTATCACCCAAATAATAAGACTGATCTTATTAGCAGGCCCTTAATCCTCACTAGCCTTCTCCTTTAGCCATTAGCTATCATTAATTTATTAAATGTTATCCTGACAGGCTGCAAATTGACCAGTTACTACTATTACTCATCCAGCCATTCATTTCCCCCATCAAAACTCCACAGCCACAAGTGATTATGAGCAGCTTTTTCAGGATGGCTCACCTATAACCCTGAGGTAGTGTCTTACTCCTGCCTGGTGATTCCCAACGCTACTGGGGTGTGTTAGAGACCGACTCTAAAACTTACCAGGCTGCGGCATGCAATTGTGGATCCTCTTTCACTAGAAGGGTCCCCAGATGAAGGTAGGGTTGGACACAACAGTTAAGCCCAGGGAGCTAGCAGGAGCACTTCTGGGAATCATTTAGCTTGGCACAAAACTCTTGAGATCACCTAGCCCAACTCCCTGCTCAAAGCAGGATCTGCTGGAGACATTTGCCCAGCACGTCATCAGCTGGGTTTTGAATCCGCAGATGCCACATCTGTGTTTTACCACTTACTGTAAAAGAAGTCTTTTGTCCTTTCAAAGAGAGTACTTTCAAACCTATGCCCATCTCCCCTTGCCAGTGGTGCTACCAGTATTAATCTGGCTGTCTTCCTCCTCTCAGGGACCAGCAGGATATCCCCCTAGGCCTACACGGGGAGAAGTCTTCAGGCCCAAGGTATCTCACCTTCATGTCCAGCTTGGACTAAAACACCACCAGCTGTTTTACTGCACTGCTGTGTCACAAAGGCTTTTGTTTTAGCTAGAACAGAACATGAGAACCTCCACACTACTTGACAGGATGATGGATTGTCTCTTGTAAAGCTATCAGAAGCTGAACTTGAAATGTCAGAGTGTTCCTACACACACACACATCCAGAAAACTGCCTAGAGTGACCCAAGGCCTGTTTCACAATTGCAAAAGCACCTGCAAGCGCACCTCAGCCAAAAGGTTTGTGACCCATGCCATTAGCTTCCACCAAACTTGACTTACTCTGTCTCAGAAGACATCCTTGCATTAGGAGAAAGTACTGAAACCTACCACTCCCATCCTGCAGTTAAAGAATTAAGTAAATGGGCAGTAAGACTTCAATTACTGACCTAGAAATCAGGCATTTCATTTATGTAACAGTAACATGGACACCCATCCTAAACAAAACCAGCTTTGATTCCTGAGACTAGAACACCCCAAGAAGGGAACAGCTAAAGTGACTGTAAATAAAAGTGACCTTCTCACACATTCATCTTGACAAAGGCCACTCTCTTGGCTAAGGCTGTCTTTCATCATCCTTGTGGGTCCCCCTTCTAACTCAGAATGTTGGGATATTGTGATATCCCATTGGAGAAGATCTTCCCCTTTTCACCTTAGATGTTTCCACATGCATGCAGAGCTGTAGCAGAAGACTGAATGGGTTAAGTGTGATTCCCAACCTACTGAAAATCAAGGCACCAGACTGGCTAAACCAAAATTTCTTGTCAGATCCCCGTTTGCATTACTTACCTATTAAAATGAGACATCCAATACTCCAGCAATTCAGAATCTCAGGTGGTTGTTCTGATGCTTCTGGAAAACTCCCCCCAACCTGTGCCATCCTAAGTATGTCTTACCCCCAAGCTCTTAGAAGCACAGGATGAAGACTGGGTAGAAGTGTCAGTTTGATTGCTTATTTTCTAGAAGGCAAATCCTAACTGCTAGGAAATCTAGGCTGCATAAGCTTCCTGAATCAGACTGCCAGCACACAAACAGCAGTTCTAAGGAATTCCAATGCTGGCTATCAAAACACTTTTGACAAGCCTTCTCTGGAAAACCAATAGAGCTGTTCAGAGTCCTCAGAGAGCAGAGCTTTAAGATCAGTGACCATAAACACTTGATTAAGTGCTCCTGAATTTGGATTGAACAGCTGTCCTAATTTTAGATGCTCACTGCATTTATAAATACATCAAAGATGATTGGAACAGTTTTAACACATTAGGTAACTGCTCAGCTGGGAGCACTGAGTGGTACCCAGAGGCAGGGGCCAATGCTTTGTTTAAAGGCCAGCAGAATCCCCAGACAAGATAACCATACTACTGCACATGTACAGTCAAGGCAGTTGTTGCCAGGAGAGTAGAGAAGCAATGGGCATGAGCAGCCTCTGGCATTCTTTTGAGTTCTTGGATTTGTCCTTGGTAGAAACCAGGTTTGTCTTCCACTTTAATAAAAATTAAACCTTGACAGAAAACTAGTGCTAGAAGCACAGTCATGCTCAGTAACAAATGAGGAAGAGAATGTTTTCCTTCTGTACTTTGAGCTGACTGCATTCTGAATGGCAACTCAGACGTGGCAGTTTCAGAAAAGCCCAAGTGTGAGACTAAGTTACCCCAATGTAGCAACTGACAGGGAATAAACTCCAAAATAATTAAAAGAAAGCAAACAGGTTTAGTTGTCCGAACAAGGAATTTTAATTTTAGGTCAACTATTGAACTAGGTCAACATCCAGTTCACAATGTCTACAGATAGTGGGCATAGCCAGTCACTACGGTAAGTTTATTGAAGCACCAAGCTCCACACAAGACTGTAAAATACATTTTAAACTACTAGTAAGAAAGCTTCTTCAAGTCAACAATACTATTAAGGGCCAGAGTTTAAGGACTAAGTTTTCACCTTCCAAGCTATTTTAAGACAGCCAATCCATTGCATAAGCAAACCAAACTGCTACATACTGAAACACAGAGCAGCAACTGCATTGAACAATTCCTGTAAATAATTCAAGGATACATTGAAACAGTATGGGTAAATTGTAATTTTTTATTGGAAAACAAATATACAACTTGGAATGGATTTGAGGCAAATCGTGCCATAAGCAGATTTTTTTGAAAATAAGTGGCTAAACAAAGTTTAAAAAGCATAGTAACAAGAGGAGAAAATGTTTTCTGGCACAGGACCAGCAGTACAAAAAAAACTTGTGTACGAGTACCTGGATAAATCACCCGTTTTGCATTAGTGCAACTTAAGTTTCATATTGTTGACTGTCAATCGTCTACAACGTTAAGACTCCACATTTCAACATGTTACAGGTATGGCCACAAACAAGTTACTGTGAAGTAAGCCAGGAGAATGACTTTTACAGTGCATTAGCCACATGATATATGCTATTCACATCATTTTATCCTGCAGTTAAGCGGCAAGAGTCCTTATCCTCCCATCACAGAAAGGGGTAAAAACTCCTATAGGAAAAACTCCTATGTACTCGAGAACTAGAACCAGCACGTTGCTTTAACTAAGGATCAGCTAATGCACAGTAAACCCTAGCTTACTTTATGTAACTTGTCACACTAGTCATACCTAAGTTTCCTAGAGAAAGCTACTTTTTTAATAGACAATCCAGATGTTCCCTCAGTTAACCAACTTCATCTAACTTTAGATGTGCAGAAGGGCTTAAATATCCAGAGTAAGCCACATGCAACATTTGTTACTTAGATCAAATTTCCAAAAATCAGAACAATGACAGTAAGATAAAGGAGAAAAACATGGAGGAATGGCCTTCTAATTACTATACATGCATAATCTTTTGACAGTAAGGGAAAAACCTTTTACAGATAAGTTACAAACAGAGAAAAGGCAAATAAACAATTTTGTACAAGAAATTTAACACATTCTGTACAACGTCTTCACTTCGCTGTCATCATTTGTACAAACTCTGTAAAAGGAAAGAGTTGCATAGGTTATTTGAAGGAAAAAAATCTGAATTGCAAGATCTGAGAAGTGGCCTTACTAGTGCTGAACATTGTTTCAAAACTGCATTTTCAGTTACATTCAAAAAAGCATCTTCAAGACAGTCCTCTTTTCCAGTAATCACACCTAAACTCCTCCTATTTTTAATGGAAAAAGGCCTTTATTTTTCCATAAAAGTTGGTCCCTCAGTGAACTGGAGCAGCCTTACTTCCAAGATAAAACATTAGAGGGTCCTATGCCCACAGACTTACAGATGGGGACAAGATATCCAAGAATGACTAAAAGATCCCTACAAATCACACTGAAGCGACAATCAACTAAGTAAGTGTACAGGCAGACTCTTGTGTTGGTTTGAACTTCTATTTTCCAGAGTGGAATAGTTAAGAATTACTATTTTATTTTGCCTGGCTGGCTTTAAGCAACTGATTCAATGCTTAGTCATAAACCATTTCAAGTTAGAACCCACAAAATAGGATTCTACATTCATCTTGCTGAAACATAGTTTCAGGTACAATAATGACAGGAAACCTAGAACCTAAAAGGAGTTAACTGGTTGCTCAATTTTGAAAGAGCAACTGGGAACAATAGGGACACAGACAACTCTCCAGTGCCAGCCTCTGAACAGCCTACTCAAACAGTGGTGAAGCAGCCTTGTACAATAAAAACTACCTTTCACTCACAGATGTCTGTGTACTCTTGGGCCACAATGAAAAAGGGCCTCAAATGGAAAGCATACCTACAACCTCAGAAGCAGCAGAGATATTATCTGAAAATACCCTAGCTATTTTCTGTAACATATTCAAAAAGTCAGAATGAAAACGAGTTTAGTGTGTCTCAGCCACAAGCAACTGTCTGTCTAAAGGAACTCCTGCTTGCATTACTTCATTTACAGTTCCATGTCAGGAGGAAGGGAAGAAGTAGAAAGAAATTACGTTGCAGCTGATTTACGTGAAATGAATGCATTTGAAGTATCTTCTGAAGGTCTTGAAATTTCTACATATTTTATAGGCTTTCCCCTTTTGAACAGCAAGTAATTTAAAAAGCATTGATGACAAATGAGTGACATCCTACAGTCAGGTCATCATGCATTAGTTAACAGAACAGTATGAACAGTACATGAACATCCTCTGACAACTTGCTTATTCTACTGGTCATTAGACATCATTAGATTTACAAAGTCAATTCTTACCCTGTGCAGCCAAATAGCCCTTTTTTGCCTTTGGCACAAAGGCAGCAATAACACTTAAACCCATTGAGAGGTACACAATGTACATACTAATTGAAGATTAGCTTAAAGGAACACTGTGTGTTCAGATGAACTTGTCTGAACACTGCCCTATTTAAACTTGGTGTGGCTACCAGCACCCGCACAAGAACAAGCATGACAAGAGACACCAAAAGAATCAACTGACAACTCCTTACCTTCATAGTTTACTTGACCATCACCATCGATGTCTGCTTCCCTAATCATTTCATCAACTTCTTCATCTGTTAGCTTCTCCCCCAGATTTGTCATCACATGACGGAGTTCTGCAGCACTAATGTAACCATTGCCATCCTGGGAGGAGAAAAAGGAACACTGGAATAGACTTGCCTAAGGCCTAATGACTTAACTACAACTTAAGAACATTGCAGAGCAAATTGAGCATTAAGAAGTTAACACAGCCTTAACCACCAGCACAAGGTACATGAGAGCTGTAAGTGTATCTTCAGCATTGTCCAATGTCTTTGGGCATTGTAATATTGTCTTACAGCCTTTGACTGTCCTATTCTGACATTTTTAAACCATGAATTATGCAATCAGCACCTTTTACACTTCTTAGGTGATGGATGCCTACTAAATCACATGACTGTGGTTCAAGTGGTGATTTCTTAGAACAGAAGCTACTTATCTGATTTGCCTATTTCATGGGAGTCCAGCATAAAGCCACAAGGACTTCAGAGATGACTTGTACATATCCCAGTTGGGACACTGGATATTGAAGTACTAGTGTACACTAACTCAACTGATGTGTTCCTCCTCAAACCCCAAGGCACCTCACATCATGTTTTCAGCTCCAAGGTGCATCTTAAGTAAGCTGAGTAACTTTAGATTCTTTTAGCAATTTACTTAGCAAAGACTACATAAAAGACTTACAACATTAACATTTTAAATACTTAAAACAATTCTGGAAGTATTTCAGTATCACAGCAAGCAGTACTTTAAATTGGTCACTTATTTACTACCCTGACAACTCATCTGACTTTCCCAGACCACCACAGCAGGCTGAGCTTTAGGGTGACTGGCCAGCCTAGAGGCTCTCTGTGACAGGACTGCAGATACCCCTCAGATCTGTGAGAAAGCACATTACAAGCAGACCAAGTTTTCTTAACAGAAATATTCCAGGTAGACATTACAGTACCTTGTCAAAGACACGGAACGCTTCTCTAATTTCCTCTTCACTATCTGTATCTTTCATTTTTCTTGCCATCATTGTCAGAAACTCTGGAAAGTCAATTGTGCCATTGCCTGAAAGGTTGAAAAATCTTTATTAGAAAAACACGGTTTAGGCACTTTATTAAATTACTTATCAGTAAAGTTCTTACCATCGGCATCTACTTCATTGATCATATCCTGTAGCTCTGCTTCTGTGGGGTTTTGACCAAGTGATCTCATCACTGTCCCCAACTCCTTTGTAGTTATAGTACCATCACCATCCTTGTCAAATAGTGAAAAAGCTTCTTTGAATTCTGTACAAAACAAAAAAAAAGTTAATCCCTTAAGCTTTGAAATGTTAACAATCAAAAAAATCACTTCTGTTTGGTGCAAGTTACAAAATTTGATTTCAATCTTCTAAGAAAATTTTGGTATACTGCTCAGCCTGCTATAATTGCAATGGCAATATGGCAGCATCAGCATCTGAAAACACCAGTCTACTGATGAACCACATGTTGACCTAAATTAGGATGGAAGGTCATCCATTTCCAAAAGACTCAGATGTTTGTTACTGTCTATCTTGAATAAGGGTTCCTAATATGGAGCTGAAATAGCTGTCTGCAACTACAATGATCCACACCCTTGGTAGGAATTGCATCTCAAAATAAAACAATATGGAACTGCTATGAGAAAACTGAAAATGGTACTTTAAAGTACCATTTAAAGGTACATATGCTACAGCTTAATAGCACTTTTATTACTAATAGAGGAGATGAGTCAACGGAAAAAGGTATTATCAGACCAAACTACACCCAAGTTTCTCAATATAAGCCACTTCCGCTGGACACAGATGTCTGAACATTGTACACTACCACAACTGTTCCAGGAGGAAAGCCACTGGAGTCTTCATTCTGAAAGGCTGCTCACAAAACTGCTCCAGCTCTACTGTATCCTGAAACAGCCTTCACAGAAATGCTTCTAAGACTGCTTTGCCGTGTTTCAACACCACCTCTTAAGCCCCTACAATGGCTGTACTGTAGCCAGGAATATTAATACCAGCATAACATGTTTAATTGTCCAGTACCAAAAATGGAGTTGGTTTTAATCCATGCCATCTGTCTTTGGCCACAGACTTTAAACTAGCTCACTGGACTGTGGAAGCTCATACACACATGACAGTTAAGCATGAGCATCTTGTCTGTTCCCTTGCAGACTTCAGATCCCTTCACAGCTTTCGAGCCATCTGAGAGATCATGGCTCTGGACAACCCGTCAGCTCAAGGGTACTCCTGCATCAGAAGTATTTCCAATCATTGTTTTTTTCAACATTTCCATGCAGCAAGCTTTCCAGATGGTGGGTTTCCCAGACCAGAATTAGTCACAGTAAAAGCTGTGTTTTCACATGACCTGAATGAAGCCTTTATGTCATACTCAAACTCTTGAGGTGAGTACAAGCTGGCAAGTATTAAAAATTCAACTATAAAGATAGGTTTTTATAGTTCATGAATACAGCTACAACACCAGAATCACACAGTCAAATCCTACAGAGGGGGAAAAGCCCCACTACTCTTCTACATTTAAGTCTGAAGTGTCCCAAGAGCCAACCCCTACTGTTTAGCCCATGAGAATCAGAGCAAGGCTACCACAGGACCAGTAGAAATAGTTTCAAGCCAACATGTATAAATCAAAAAGCAGAAACAAGCAGATACAACCTGTACCTACAACTCCTTCCAAATGGTCTTTGGGGGGCTAATTTCAGTTATCCTGGAGACAACAAACACATTTCTTAGGGCTAAGCTCCTACACCAGGGAAGAAAACGTTTTTGGGTCAATCCTAGTAGAGCCATTCACAGTCTATCATGGAAAAACCTCAAAAGGGGAAAGTTGCCTCCTCATGAAGAGTCAAGTGCTCAAATGTTATTCAAAATGTTCACCTGTTAACCACTTCATCCTTCACGTGAAAGCCAACCACCACTAACCCAACATAAAGCACATTTCACAGTACTGCACTGACTCTGCTTAGAAAGGGCAATACTTCATACACTTACAAAACTCAAAGACCTGCTTCCTTGTAAGATGGGCATTTTAGTGGTGTATTCTCAACACTTGGACGGAACCATTCCAAGGACAACTCTACCCTTCTTTTACTCAAAGTAGCAGTAGGTTAAGAAGCAACCAGCAATAAATCATAAAGAAAATAAAGCAAGTTGAAGATTAGCAGCGCATTCCTGCTTGAAATGTTGAATCAAGTTAAGAATACCACTAAAATACCTCTCTAACCACTTCCAGGAACCACCTCCAGTAATTAGAACAAAGGAGTGACAACATACACAGATGCAGTTAGACTGGAACAAGAACAACCTGGCATAGCTTTGGAGGATTTGCAGCCATGGCTAGTAAAGGCACCTATGAAACACTGAAGTTTAGTGAGCAACTCAATTCTGGCATCCTGCAACAAAAGGTTATAAAACATACCATGCACACTTAAACACCTTGATTCCATATAGCATGTAAAGCAAATCCTCTTTATTCCACACCAAACTGGCAAATGGAAATTCTCTGCTAAGGTTACAAGGTTTCAGCCTTCCCACCCTTCTGAAAAACATCCTGAGAAAAAGGCCCCATGAAAGACATGCTAATCCAACAATGTGAACTCTAAGAGCCTAGCTCAGAATGTTCTTTTAACCAACTGTAAGTTCTGAGGCTTCTGTGCACCACATCACCTTTCCAAATGAAGTGGCAGCCTTCAGTGACCTAATATGTTCAGTGAACCAGCACTACCATACCCACTGCCGCGCACAATTTAGCCAGCTATGTCTGGAACTTTCATAGGAGAATGTCAATTGTTCTCTTCACAGCTACCAGGACCTCAACACTGAAACACGTCTATTTCTACTATGACAAATTTTAAATCGCTGTTGTGGCCAAATCCCCAACAGAGAAGCACAGCACACTAAAGGAACAAGACGGTGAACACCATAGATAGGCCTGCTTGCACACAGAGCCCATCTGGAACTCTGGAGTCCAGGGGAAGGAAAGCTCACTTGACCAGTTGGCTTTGGGACAAAAGCATCTTCAGGCTGCTCTGCCATCTGACCACCCAGGTAGTCCTGACCCCATTACCTTTGTAATACAACACTTAACCAAGGGGAGAGCCACTTGACTTAGCAACTTCAATTCTAACTGAATGAAACTGCAGCAACTATTATCATTCTGTAGCTACTTGGCTTTCAGCATCAGTCTTTCATATAAACAAAACCTGGAAAGGTTTTCACCCCTACCTACACTGACAAGAAGCTTCAGTGCTATATGATCAGCATGTTCCACAGGAAATGCCATCTGGAACCTTTAACAACTGCACTGTGATGCTTCACAGCAGAGGGGAAAGGATTTAAGTCCTGGGGAAGTGGCTGCTTTAAGTACTCTGGTCTTCTGTTTTAGGAATGGCAATGTAACAGCACCTCTGCCTTGCAGTACCGTTTCCTATGTCTGCCTTCAAACAAAAGCTATGGATCCCGAGGGAAGCTCAGTTAGAATGATGGTGACTCAAAAGCTCTTGTAGCCAGTCTCTGTAAAACATTTAAACTGCACCTTCCCAGAGTGCAGTTTGCATGGGAAGACTCTACTCTTCCCATGCAAAACCACTGGCCTTCAACAGCAAAACTAAGCAGATGCAACCTTTCCTAAGCAGTACTGAGAATGATTCCTTCACACACCACCAGTGAGCTTATGTCTTCAAAACCGAGGTTCATGGTTTACTTGCAAATACATTTGCTCAACAAAACATCACAGCTGCCCATAAAGTGGCAGGCCTTTTTACACTGGCTACTGAGATGTACTTTTAATCCTTCCATGCAGTTGAAAGCCTCTATTCCTGTATGAAAGGCTCATCAATATTTACTTTTGCCCCAGAGGAGTACATGATCGTTACTGAATACCTAAAGTTTACACTAATCCCAAGGCAGTGTTAATAATCTTCCTGATTATATTCCATAATTAGCTACATCAACTAATAAAGCTTTGACAATTAACAACTGGAACAAGGAACCATTATTGGAAAGACAGCAGTGACAACAGATAAAGCCTGCTCTAACTAAACTGATCACAAAACCCTTATGCTATGTAGGCCAGTTCCAAAGAAAAAAAAAAAAAACAACAAACTGAACTTGAACTAAATTTGGCTTGTGCTTACTTGTAAGACACTGCCATGGCAACAAGTAAATAGACTAAGGACTTTCCACAAAACCATAATTAGTCTCCTTTGAGTAAAAGCAAGCTTCTAAAGACTAAAAGCTACAGAAGAATGTTCTTAACACTTCAGATTTGGCAATTATGGCAAAAACAAACCAGCTCATAATGACACTTCTGTTTAATACAGTGTCTTCAAGAGCTACACCATAACTAAATAGTATCTCAGAGGCTGTTCTTTGTATGCTTGACCTGGTGCTATTAGCTCAGCAGAACCCTAACATCCTCTCAAGTAATTTCACACGACAGTTATGCACATTAAGACTTTCCAGTATTAACACTATACACTTGTCAGATCAAAATCATGGCATTCTTGAACATCTAGGGCAAAGCTGAATTCTGTATTACCAGCTTAAAGTCCCGTCTATTACTGAAGTTAAAATCAGTCTACTGAGAGCAATAAGACAGGTAAGTTTGTGCAGCCTGCATGGGTAGGACACAATAACCACAAGTTGTTTCCATTAGTAAATGGCTGCCAATGCACATAACCTGTTTCTAGGGGGGCAATACCAAGATATAACAGATGCATATTTATTTAAGCATTTCAGAGCAAGTGTCAGACCATCAGAACAGCACACACAACACTTCTGTCCAAGTACACAATACAGTTCCAAATATGGAATATCAAGAGTTGTCATCATGAAGCCAGTCTCTGCTGTCATCAACAAGAGCCACTCAAACATCTCTGCTGACAGGAGACAGCAAAGTAAATTATTTTTGCCTTCTGTTAAAAAAGCACTGCAGATTCCAAGCCTTCACCAGATCTGTTGTCATCCCCTGTGCCCCACTCCCCCTTTCAGTCTGCACTTGGGACAGTTTTGTAGTCATGAGAGAATAATCACCAGTCTGCAAGCCAGAAAAGCTGTGAGGATTGTTTAACTATATTAACTACACAACTATAATTCATTATATCCATGGAGCTTTTACAGTAGATAAGCCTTTAAAAATTAGGTGACAAATTAAAACATTCCACCATAATACTTTAGTATCTAAGAAAGTTCAATATCTTGCATAATACAGACTCTCACTGGATTAGATGTGCCAGGTCAAGTAGGAGTAGCAACACCACACAAAAACCTCACCTGCGATCTGCTCTTCTGTCAGTTGATCAGCCTGCAATAAAAGAGAATACGATTATAGTTGTAGCAAAAGTTCAAGTCAAAATAACACAGACTTGTAGAGGCCTCTGAGTATGGTAGTTGCTCTTCAGAACTGATTTGCAGCATTCTAGAATAGTTCTAATAAAGCTCAAAAGTCATCAGGATTGCTGGCTAAGTAAGGCCTGGCAGCCTTTTGTCCTCTCCAGACCCTGCAATATCCCATACACCCGAGTAAGAGATTACCACGTGCACCAATCAATAATCCAAGCAGTGCTAGCAAGCTCAAGGCACACAATTCCCTTTAAAACCACAGACGGGTTTTAAAAACTCCTTTACACAGCACACTACTGGCTTCAGCTTCAACACTAAACACTTTAGGTCTCAGTAATGCAGCAGTAATCCCCAAATCCCAAATTTAAGGCAGACTAGCTAAATCAGAAAAATATACTCTTCACCAGAATTAAATCATCCCCTGATTTACATGAAACTTCATGTGCAAGACCTGGCTGTAAAAGACAAGACACCAGCTTCAGTCCAAATGGGTGATTCCAGTGGCATACAGCCTGTCTACACTCTTTTCAGCCCACTGACTGCATTGACTTGGTCAGCATAAGGTGACACGGACAACAGAGAAAACTCCTGCAGTCTAAGAATTTCTGCATCAGCTGGGTAAGCTCCAGTGTATACCTCATTCTCCTCTCTCACCAGTTTTGAATTCACTAGATTTGATAGCAATGAAAACCATCAATCTTTCGGGCCAAACCCAAAATGAACTTTGCTCTTGAAAGAACACCATGCTTGAGGACTGCAGAAATACTCTCCTCCCTAGGTTCTCAAATCAGCTGATTCTTCAAATTCTGGATAGCTTGAGTTGAGTTGCAGTACTAAGGTAACACACCTCCTCCTAAGGGAAACTTCCTGAACCCTTTACTGAAGCATAAAACCCAGTAAAATACAGAAAAGACATATTCACTGCTGAAATACACCACTGCTTTTTCAGCTTCTTTCCTGCTGTGACCATTTAAGCAGCAACTTTTTTATAATTACTGCAACACCGACTGAAAAATTTTCTGTCATAACTCTGCCCCCCTAAAGCCTCATTCCACTTTGGCATCTGTCAGGGAAAGACTTAGAAAAATGTATTTTCAATACCTGTCAATTTTTACTTTGCCAATTTCAATTACATTTTTATGCTGCATGGGAACATTTAAGTTACCAGCTGCTGGTTATTCCTCCTGTAACAGAAGTGAAGGTGGCTGCTTGAGCAGTTGTACAAGTGCTGAACTGCTTACAAAACCCTTTGTGCACACAGTACAGCAACAGCCCAGGATAAGGCCACACACGGGCTGGGCTCACCTACTTTAAGAATCAAGAGCACGCTACTGAGGGACTCCTAAAGCAGCAGACAATGGGTATTGGCAGCTACAGATTCATCTCTGCTGCAGGAAGTATTCCCATGCAGGTTCCACTTTTTGTTAAAAAAGACTAGCATGGCAGCAGTACTGCTGAGAGCACAACCAATTCAAAACTAAGCTTTGGGACAGAAGTGTTCTGCTGGTCACTTAGCAGAAGCCTAACAGATTTTCACCTGTCTGCAGAGTATCATTAACACAGACTCATACCTTTGCATGCCATTTACATTTTTATTGTTTGAGTGAAGAGAATGATGTGATACATTTCCATAAGATATTTATATCCACAGAAAACTGTAGATCAGATTTAAGCAGTAAGAACCTAGTTTATTTATTTAGGTCAATACTTATGGGTTACCAAGTTGAGTCACCTACTGTTTTATATAAACAATTTTATATGGAGACATGACATAGCAGTATGTAAGTTGTTATGCATTCCCAACTCTTCCTTCTTTATAAATATAAACTCTTCCAGCAATCTAAGACACCTAACCATGAATTTGGATGAGCTCTGACGATATCTGTAAGAGGTGCAGTGTTTGAGAAGAGCACAAAGCTTATTAGAAGGCACAGGTATGAAGCAGTTGAAAGATAAGCGGGGAGGTGGGGCAAGGTTGAACAAACACCATCTGTACTCTGCAGTGCCGGGCTCTGCAGGCACTGCTGCGCAACAGCAGTAAAAGGCGGAGCCAGCGAGCCTGCCAGCTCCCAGCCCGCCGTGCCACCCAGGTGGAGGGCTAGCAGCCTGGAACCACGCCTGCCGCTCGCAGGCCACCGTGGCCTTCCTGGAGGGGCCTCCCGGAGTTCCTGATAATGGTGCAGCACACGCGTGGCAGCGCGCACGCCTTCCCCCGCGCAAGGCAACTCGCTAAACGCCGGCTGTGAGGTGCCCATGCTGAAGGTCTGACCTGCCCTTACTGCGGCCGAGACCCACCCGAACCCCTCACTCGATGCCATGGCAGCTTTGACGTGGCTTTCTACGATTCACGTTGCGGCACTTCCATTTTCATTGCAATAGCTCCCATCCCCCCACCCCCAGGCTGTGCGGAGGGCCTGACAAAGGAGCCAAAGCTCCCAGGAAAGCAGGGGAGCTGCTGTGCTGTGTGCGCGGCCGGTTCTGTGGCACACGCCGCCTCTAGAGGTAGAGCTCCATTACAGCCGCTATGGCTGCGGTGCAGTCACAGCGTGGGAGCTCCTTCCTCCCCAGCGCTGGCGAGCGCTGCCCAGCGCGGAGCTACAGCGAGCGGCAGCGCAGGTGACACCACTTCTTCCCTCTGGGATCTGGCCCCTCGGTGTGCCTCGCAGGCATCACATCTGACGGGACAACTCTGCTCTGGCAGGACTGACTAAAGAACAACAACCGGACTAGACTATATAGACTAAAATTAGGTTTATAGTAGGTTAGCTTGTTTTGGGAGCAAATCATTCTGTCTTATCTAGTGTGGGCAACACTGGACAGTCACAGGTTGAGCCAGTCTGGTCTGTCGGGATGAACTATAACCACATTCAAAGTGTCACTGTGCCTCCTGGACACACCCATTTTTACACAGACCTTGCTTGAAGATACTCCATTTTTGGTTCTGCACAGATGATGACTAAATGCAGTAAGTCTCTTGTTACTACATTCATTGCTGCTTTTTCCCCCCTGCTTTATGGATGGTTTGCTGTGTCAGATCACAATTCAACCAAAAGAATAAATTCAGGCTTCTATTCACCAAATTTCTTTGCCCGGAGACAGCATTTCAAAAACCCCCAAATTTTAAGTAGCCATCGTTCACATTAAACGTGATGAGCTGACAGTCATTTGATTCCTCAGAAGAATATAATGAATGAAAAGACAATTCCACTCTACTGCATCTTCTCTTAATGCAGAGATAGCACTAAGTGGTCAGTGGTGCTGCTTTTGCAACAAAATTGCTCCTTTTAGTACGTTTCTCAGCATCCACTTGTTTTAATTTTAAAAAACCAACAAACGTTAAACTCACATCCTTTAGACTGAATTTGGAACCATTCTCCGATATCACAAAATGCGTTCTATTACAATTCTAAACGCATCGCTAGTAATATTAAAAACGCAGGACTGTCCTCCGCAATGACCAAAACGGGAAGCAAAAATTGTTAAAAAAAAAAAAAAAAAAAGAACACAAATAATCCCTTATCCAACAGAGCCACCAACAGCATGGCGCTACCACGGAATCGACAGGGGCTCGGACGCGAACTGACAACAGGTCTAGCGAGGAGGGCGATGGTGCAGTGAGGCACAGCCTGCCCCTCATCATCATGCTGCTCAGAAGCTGTTGGGCTCCGCAGTGCATTATTATGACCAGGCGCAGCACACCTCGCTAGCGAGCCGGTCAGCTTAGGCTGCCTCATTCAGCCGAGAGCGAGGAGGGAGGAAGCGATAAGAAAGCAGAGCTGGTGCCATCGTGGCAAGCTCCTTTCCCCCCTCCTCCCAAGCCCGCGGGTCCCCTCCCAGGAGGGACCGCTATCCGCCGCTCCCCCCGGCAACGCCCGGCGCCGCCTCACGGCGCTCCCGCCGACCCAGGGGCCGTTTGGATTTGAATCCACACCAACGCCCCAGGGCGGGAAAGGGACCCGGGCGGGACCCGCCGCCGCCGCCACCACCACTTCCTCCCACGCAAACGGCGCCTCCGAGCGGGACCCTCCGCCCCAGCCTGAGCCCGCTGGCCGCGGCGAGGGTCAGTTTCATCCCTCCCCACACCCTTCTGCAGGCCACCTCGCCCCACAGCAGCCAACCCCCCCCTCCCCCCCACCCCCCATCCGCACCGAACTCAGCCGCCCCCATCCCTCCGCACCGCACCGGCGTCCGCCGAACCCCGCGGCTGCCCCGTGCCCAGGGACTCACCATGGTGGCCCGGCCTGGCTGCGGGGTGCGGTGGGAGCTGAGGGCTGCACGGGGCGCACGCTGCGCGACCTTCCCGCTGCACGGCTCGCCTCACACTGAGTCCTGCCCGCCCGCCGGCGGCGCCTCATAAACCGCCTCACCGCCCGGATCGCTCCGCGCCGCTCCCTCCCCCTCCCCTTCCCCCGACAGTGAAGTGGATTGCGAAACGAGTCCCGGCTCTGCGCGCTCTCCTCGCAGGGCACCCCGCACCCCGAGCGCCGGTCCTTCTGCCCCAGAGCCCCGGCGCAGGAAGGAGCGGGGTGCGGGAAACTGGGAGAAGCAACGTTTGTGAAACGGTGGGGGGGGGAAGGGGGGCAGCGAGAGAGGGGGGGCGGGGACCGGGGCTGGGGACTATTTCTCTGTGCGGAAGAGGATTTTAGGAAAAAATGTCGAGGAGTGTGGGGACTCCGTAAGGAGGGCGCTGATTGGTGGGTTCGTACCTGCAATGCGTCACTCGGACATGCACACTCTGGGCTGGGAAGGCGGGCACCCCTCCCCCCGCCCGCAGTGCGTGAGGGCCGGAGCGGCCCCGCAGCCCCGCGGTGCCGCCGCCGCCGCCGCGCCGTGCTCGGCCCCCGGCCCAGGGCGGCAGCCGTGTCCCCGGAGCGCCTTTGCTACAGCGTTTCGAGCCACTGTCTCCGTGCTGTGCTCCGGAAAGCCTCACCCACACAGAGTTACCAAGTGAGACTCGCTCTGTATCCAGCACAGTCCAGAAAAATTCCCACCTCGCGCTGCAAGCTAGAGATGCGTCGTCGCTTGGTAGCGTTGTTTAAAAGAATAGATTTCACAGAATCAATTAGGTTGGGAACGATCTGAGATCATCGAGTCCAACCCCTGACCGATCTCCACCATG
Organism: Calcarius lapponicus; assembly: GCA_039654755.1. Classification (NCBI taxonomy): domain Eukaryota; kingdom Metazoa; phylum Chordata; class Aves; order Passeriformes; family Fringillidae; genus Calcarius; species Calcarius lapponicus. The sequence continues at coordinate 71,165,292 of CM077465.1, read as the reverse complement.
TAACTAGAGCGTGGCACCGAGTGCCGCATCCAGGCTTTCCTTAAACACCTCCAGGGATGGTGACTCCACCATCACCTCCCCGGGCGGCCCATTCCAATGTCTAAACTCCCTTTCTCTGAAGAAACTCCTCCCCATGTCCAACCTAAACACCCCCAGTTCGACATTTTCCCTTTTCCTCCCCCATTTCCCCTGCTAGGAATCACATATGCCCTGGTCCTGTGCCTAAGCACAGGTGGTCAGCAATTCTGAGCTAAAATCTGGAGTCTTGTAAGGGTTTTCTCTAAGATGCATTTGAACAAATTGCTCCAGGTGCAATTTTCAAATTTGCACATGTATTTTCAAAGATAATTCAACAGAGAGTTGCAATATTGGCTGAGTCCAGTGACAGCAGATCTACCTGTCCTCTGTGGAAATCACAACACTCATTTTCGGGACCATAAATACATTACTAAACTTTGGGGACCTGAGTTAAAGTTTTCTGACCTAAGTTTGAACACAAATCACAATACCAATCACATTTAAATAAAAAATTACCTACTTCCACATTTATTGAAATAATTATTTAGTTGATATTTTCACAGTATGTCAACAAATAGTTTTTATACCTACCAGTGCACAAACTAGAGCAATGGCTCTCATTTTGCACACTAAAGAGGTTTTACTCATCTCAGTTCTTCACGGTCTTTGATTTATAGGCCATAGAAATAGGATGTGCTTGGGATGGGACTGGCATGAATGAACTCATAAAACAAAAATTCTGTGAGTTTTTCCCCCTGAACATTAATTCAAATTCTCAGGACTGCTTTCTTTTCAGGATCTTGTATCCACTGAATTCAGAAACAAAGTAGAGGGGGGGGAAAACAGAAGAAGGCCTAGTTTCTTAAAATAATCAAGGACCCCTTTAATAAGTACAGTGCCTCTCATCCTCACTTTGTGTTCATAGGCAATAGATAAAACACCACCATAAAAGCTGGCCTTCAGCCTTGAAACCTATCTGCAGTTACTGTTTTGTGATGCACTGGTTTGTTAGGCCTCCTATGCCTTTACCTGTATTTATAGTCCACAAATCAAGCCCATCTGAACTATTGTCTTTTCAAACTCTGATAACATTTTCTCAATGTGTAATGTGTACCTAGATGAATAAAATTCTTCCCAAAACAGGAAATGCCAAGGTTATTGTTACCCATGCTTCCTCCAACCACTGCCATAGGAAACAGGAGCAAATCCCTGCCTGTGGTTTGGCTATGCTGGATGCAGACAGCTGAGCTTCGGTCGAAGTTTCCTCCTCCCTGATGCCCCCTTTGGTTCAATTTTAAGGATTGCTCTGACATTCCCAACTTCTTGGCACTTCTAGAGGCGTGAATCTGTGCAGAAAAGTTCTTAACCAAAAAATTCATCACCTGCTCTAGATTTGGGATAAAAGTGGCATAGCAGCACTTAGGGTGCATTCCTGTCACACCCTCAAATCTGGAGCAGAGCAGAGCAGAGTGCTGGTGCATTTTGTGGAGCAAAACCATCTCCTGTAGAGACCTTAGCTTGGTCTTGGCAACAGAATGCCCACAGGTGCGTGGTGCTGGGCCTGATGTGCCAAGACCTCTCCTTGGCATCTGTCTTTTATCCTCACATTACCTCAGAGAGGCAAAACATTGTGACACCTAGGTTGCTCAGGGGCCCAGGCTCAAGGAATCTGTTGAGATGTTGTAAATCTGCATTTCTGTGAAACTGGTCTTGAGGGATTTGATGAGAAATATGTGGAAGGGCTGTATTGAGATAGCAAATTCTGACTGAGTCCTGTTCCTGGAGTTTGCCACTGGCCATTATGAGCATGAAGGCTCTAGGAAACATGAGGGCCACAGCATAAGTTGTAGGCTCATTAATAATGGCTTAAGGGTCTGCTGAGGAGCAGGGACTTGAATGCAAGGGTCCCAGAGGACCTGACCACCATACTAAATGTTTTTGTGTATGTCCCCCTTAAAGGATTTGGTATCTGTAATTTATATTAAATTATTCATAGTCTTTTTAGTTACATTTAGTTTTCTCTAAAGAAGTGGTCATTCAGAAGATATGGTCATTCAGAGCATCCTCCCTGTGCTGTGTATTTCTTAGGCCCCCTGGTTCCTTGATCTCTCTCTCTCTCCCTCTCTTCCATTTCTCTCTGTTCTTATGTGTCTCCTTTTTTCCATCTGCATTTTCCTACAGCAGCACCCATTTCCTGTGGGTTTCATCACCACCCCCACCCTGCTTCCATCTGTTGAAGAGATCAGCCACGAAGTTAACTTGCAATTACACTACCCGTGAAATTACACCAACACTTCCAGTGGCATTACTAAGCATTAAAGAGAACACCCTGGCCAAATTAATGCCAGAGGGGGGAATTTGCCCCTTGCACAAACGGGTTGTTGACAACATCAGGTAGGTAAACCAGCAATCCTCAGGTATGTTGGGGTAGCCAGAGAGGCAGAATTGCTTTTCAGCAGCCTAGCTGACACTCTCTGCAGCCTGCCTGTGCCACGTGAGGCAGGGGAATACATCAAATGACCTGCCCCAGCTGCAGGCTGTGACTCTGGCACCTCTGACAGAGCAATAATAGGAAATGATGGTAATTTCTCTGTTGCAATGGTCAGGTATAGTTCTACCAGCTCTTTTTAACATGATAATTTCTCTCTCTGCTATGTAATTTAATAGATTTGTCAATGTTTGAGATCTATGCTTTTTTCCTTCCCCCTCAACACAAAAATACAGTTTTACAAAAATACAGTTTAAGGATTAGGGTAGGGCAGCAAATTAGAAAAGCAATTTGAGTTCCAAGGTTAGATGAGTTGTACATGCCAGCAATTTTCGCAGATACTCTTTGTGGTATATTTAATATTGTGTAAATGCAATTTGTTCTATCATTTTAATAATCCTTTAGTGGATCATTTGGGCTGATGTATACAGAATGCTGTGCCATGGTACAAAAATGCTATATGTGCTTCCTCAAGATTATTGTAATAGTTTGAACAACCTAATTAGAAATTAACTGCAAATTTTATAAGTGAATTTCTGAGATAAGAAGAAAAATTCTCTATTTATCATAAGAACTAACCGTTCGCATTTCACTGCTGCATACAGAAGGAAAATTGCTCATGGCTATTTTCCCATAATGGGTGTGATTTTTTCCCAACTTCTTCTGTAACAGAACCTGCCCCCCTGAGAAAGTCCTTTATCCCCAATTCCAGCTTTATGGGCATAAAACTAAGATGGAAATCAATATTTATCCACCCAGATGTATTTGGAAGGCCCATTCAGCCCTCAGCGAGGAAAAGTTTAGTTATCTACAAAAATTTAAGGTGCTAAATGAGACATCTTGGCTTCTGGTATTCTGAGAGCATCTATTGATGAAACAACCCAGAATGCTGAGAACTGGCTACCCTCACCTCACCTGGATGGCAGCAGTGGATAGAAATAACCAGAGGCTTGTGGACTGTGTTGGATGGATGACACCTCCTCTAATACAAACATGGTTGTGGGAATAACTGCACTTTCTCCTTGCATGTTGAAAGCCTTGTCCTGTCCTTTGTGCCTGGTCCCTAGAGCACTCCCACCTGGACTGCATAGCGCCCAAAATCACGGGGATAGCATTTTTCCCCCTAGGGAGTATGGACAGGTGATTCCTTCACACTTCACTTTCTGTGGGAAGTGCACAGACAAGAGCAGTACCTGGCAGAAGGGACTGCATTACCTGCTTTCAGAATATCCCTATGGCTGTGTCAATGCTGAAGGTGACCCAGGCATATCCCAACCAGCTTTTAGGTAATTCAGACAGGAACACCAGGGCAGCTCTAGCAGTGTGGTGCCTTCCATGGAGCACCAGACCCACTGGAGAAGCCAGGCAGGTTTGCAGCCAGCAGATACAAGCTCTGTTGTTGGGATTACACTGCTCCCCTCTTCGAGGCTAGGTGTTGTAAAGCTGATTCAGGTGACCTAAAACCGACTCTTTAACTATATTGTGACCACTCACCAACACCAAACAAGACAAGAGAGTCCAAAAAGGCAGATAGGTGTACTCACTCACATAAAACTGGGAGGCCAGAGGAAGGGACAATATCTAATAATAGGCTCTAGACTAGTATTGAGAGTAAAAAGCCAATGGGACTCACAATCTTTTTCTTTTTTTTCTTAGTTTCAAAGAGATAAACAACTGCTTCCATTTTATGAGGACTTCTGATGGAACATTGTCCATAAACCTGCAGTATTTTCTGTGCTCCTGTGAGAATAACCTAGCTCTAGGTCTTCATCTCACCAGTGTATCATTCTGGAAGATGAGAATGCTGCCTGGGCAGAGGCAGTAGGAGATCCCATTTCTAAACTGTGTTCTTGAAGTGCAAGAATAGATGGCCCTCACACTAACTCTGAGCAAGATCTTACTTTTTCTGTGTTTCATTTTCTAAAATACCTTAATAGGAGGGAAAGCATAAACCCCGTATTTACTCCGAGATAACAGAAATCCCACAGTCATCATCTTTAGTACAGTCCTGTTTTCCCAGGAGTGGAAATAATACTGTAACACTTACGAGAGGCAGCATAAAGTCCAGGAAATTGCAGAATGTATTCCAATATTTTCAGATTCTGCAAAGGCTTCTTTTTCTTTCCTTTGATGAGCTGTAAAAGGAAGCCATCAAGAGTCACCAGCTCTCCCACCCGTGGGGCAGAAGCCTTTGTCTGTGAGAAGCACCACCCAGTTATTATCATCACAGCTTGACAAGATGCATTCAAGCAACTGTTTAAACTTCCCCTCATGTGAAGATCTAGAAAGACAGTGGTCAAGGAAGTACTTGGTAATTCTCCATTTTGACAGGAAGAAATAAGAGGAAAAATATGCTTTTCTGGATCTGAAGACTCTTAGTTTTGGTGGCTTTCTACATGGAAGGTTTTCATCCTACCATATTTTTTCTTTATTAACAAACAAAAAGGACAGAATCATAGGTAACTATTAAAAAATTCCCGGGGGAGGCAAAGCACTGCTTATAATAGAGTTATTGCTGCAGCCTTAATTAGGGCATGGTGCCAAATACCTCTGTGATGAAAAACAAATCGATGTAATGATGCTTTCCCGTTACCTTTTTTTTGGAATAATTAAATGTCACAAAATATTTTCCATACTTCCTACTGGGGACCATGGGACTGATTTACAGCAGAAGTCAAAAGGATTTTCGTTTTAAACCAGTGCAGGCAAACAGACTGCTGGAACTGAAAGTTAAAATATATTTTAACTTTCACCACAGCAAAGGTGAAGCACTTACTGACTGTAAAATTTGAAATACAGTGTAGAATCTGACTAGATTAACTTAGTATATCTACTTCCCTTTTTCACCTAAACATACATTGTTTCACCTAAGCTGAAACTGCTCTGGCAATTCAAACCCTGTCATTAAGTCTTGTGCTCTAAGATCCTGCATGTTTAAAGAGATTTATGTCCACACACACTGACAGCTGAAGAATCCTCCTCTGTTGAATTCAGTAGGCTTTTCACTGGCTTTCTTTCAGCAGGTCACATCCTGAGCATCTTACTCACTTTTTCCTCTATTTCCACTCAGGCATGCTTTCAGAGGGGTTTGTCCAACACAAGGGCCGATTAAATACTGAGCAAACAGTTCAGAATTTGGCTGCTTTTATAAATAATGATTCACAGTTTGATTTAGCTACAGATGAGCCTGTGCCACAAAAAAAAATTGCATCTGGATCCTAACTGTGTCAACTCCCATGGCAGAGATTTTTTTTTCCCAGCCAAAGCTTGGCCTGAAAGTTCATGCAGAAAGACAAACTGTGAATCAGAAGCCTGCACCAGTGCCCCGGGTGAAGTGCGTACCAAGATAGCCTGCAGCCACATGCCAGCTTGCCATTGACCTTTTATCTGCATAAATAGTCCTGACCTTTGGGCTGCTCAAATTAGTGCAAGCTGCTCGAGCAGGCAATATCACAGCCCTCTGCTGCTCAGGCTGCATCTCTCTGCCTCTTCCCTCTCGTGCCATTTCCTTCACTGGGCAGTGAAGGCAGGTGGGAACATGGGACAGCTTTCTTACCTCTGGGGACATCCTCTGCCTCGAAGGAAATCCACCACTGGCTGGCTAGTACCAAAGCCTCATCACATCAACTCAGTGACACAGAGAAGACCCTTGGTCTCTGTCTTAAGGAGCTGACAATCCACCTTTGGACTGATACATTTCTATAGGGCGCAATAAACCTGCTTCTTGCTGTGTCTCTCATTATCTTCCATTACATAAAAGAAGTCCTAAGAGTTTTAAAATTGAAAGAGATAAGTTGTTAACAAAATAGTTATTCTTTTGCTCAGCCTCAAAGTGAGTTGTTTTTCTTAAAAAGAAAAGGTAGACCACTAAATCACTCTCATCTACTTTTTATTCACTGGATAGGATTTAATGCTGTATATGGTTTAATGCCCATTATTTTCCCAGTAGACCAGAGCCAGCATGCTCTCTCATGTAAATAAACATTTAGTCCTATTTCAAAATGCATCACTCGTGTCCCTGAAACCACAGCAGTTTTAGTTATTTTTGGAAACAGGTATTTGCACAGTTTTACAAGCACATTTTTTCCAATTGTTTAGAAGAGGTCCTTCAGTTGTTTAATGACAATATTGACTAGGCCTGAAGGGAAGAAAAAATGAGTGGGATATTTTTAAGGATATAAAGCAGGAAAAACAATACAAATATTTTCAAGGTTCTCCAAGATGCCAACTGCACAGACACATTTCAGAGGAAGGTTACTATCCCTGAAATTCTTTCCAAAGCTCTTTTTATCTGATTACTTTACCCAGAGATTTTTTTCTTTTTGTCTGTTTCAGTCATGGGCTACCAGTTCCCAAGTGTATTTTTCCACATCATGTACATTGTCTGCATGATGCTTTAAAAATTCAGTTGACTCTTAGTATACATCCTAGAGACATATTTAATCACACCAAGGAAAATTGTCAGGCAGGTAGTGAGACAGCTAGTAAGTAGTCACTGATCCCCATGTTTTTAAAACTAAATTTGAGGGAGCCATCCTGCAAGTGAGAGTGGGAGCTGCATGCTGAGGCACGTGCCTGCTGCCTTTGGCAGATGTGTTGGAAGGGAACTCATTGTTCTGCTGCATCACGTCCTTCAGCTCTGCAGCGAAATCTAACCCACAGCTGTCTGGGGGAGCTGAATTTCTCCCCACATTTCAGGAACATCTGTACCATCACTCATATGGTCAGCCACCCAAAAATCAAGTGTCTCTTTCCCAGAAGGATGGTATGGAAAGGTGCCACAAGTCCTGAGAATGAGATGTGAGGGTGCAAAACCTGCAGGCGCATCTTTGTGCTGTGCAATTTGAGGGGGTGCAAGAGAGGGTGAGGGCTTCTTGCTCCTATTTCCATGAGCAGCTCCACAGAAACAAGACCTTGTGACTCTCATTTGCAGCAAATTACAATTTACAGCATCTCTCTCTTTAGTCACACCTGAGAAAGGGCACTTATGTTTCACCAGAGAAGCAAATGAAGGGAGGGCTGGGGGGTCTGGTCTGCATCCCTCTCCTCTAGAGCCATGGAGCCCCTTATGCACAAGCCGTGCTACAGCTGCAGAGAGGAAAAAATGTGGGCTACCCTTGCTGAAACATTGGCAGCACATCACTGTTTACAACTGGAATTTTTGCTGCAGGCTTTTACCAATGACAACTTAGGACAGGAATAGGAAACTTCACATGATGATGAGGTCAACTTTTTTTCACTTGTCCAGTGCCCCTAGACGAACACAAAGCTGCTGAAGCTAAGATTTATGATTGCTTGCAAAAAATTGAGCTTGAGCCACGATTTTTAGCCTTTGCGTTATCTTTTATAGCAGCATACTCATTTGAAACTTTTAAAAGCAATTTGAGTTGCTTTCATTTGATTCTCATTTCTGCTCCCCCACTCGATTATCTGTGCCTGTCCAGGAGCAATTTTAAATTGACCCATTCTCAAGTAAAAGAGAGGGCACTGTGTGCGTTTGCAAAGCATGTTTAACTTGTGTCTTTCATCTGTGATTAATATTAGATCTATTGAACTACATAAATAAGTAATTCACCTACGAACCTGACAGACCGACAGTAATTTCTTCCCCTCAGTGTTTACAGCTTGCAGGTTTCTTTTTTAATGGTTTCATTTCCTTTTGTGTACCTGGAGATAAAGCCAGTGAACTAGACAATCGTGTGCAGAAGGGGGAAGGCTGCTGGCTGTTGTTCTCTGCCCCCATCCCACTGCACTCAACATACATAAACATGCATAAATAACATAGAGTGAGGATAAAATAACCACTTTGCATGTCACTTCTGCTGTCGTGGTTTGTGCATGAGAAGTAGACTCCAGCTCGGCCTTCTGGTTTGGATAACGGCCCTGTAAAATAATTTCTACCAAGAGACTAGAGGTCTGGTTTTGTTCTCATGCAAATGAAATTAGTGGAATTATATAAGCAAAAAATCAGGGGCAAATGAGAGGAAACTCTTATTTGCTGTTTTGTGTTTTTATGGAGTTGGGCTTCCTACACAGAAGGCAATGCTCTCAGAAAAGATGGAAAGTGTGTTGACAGGCACCTGGCCTTGGAAGGAGCACAGCACTTCAGCCTTGCAAGCTGCGAGGCCCACACACTGTCAGAGGGTGGCTTGAAGCAAAATAAACTCCCCAGACCAGGAAGCCCCTTGGAGCTAAGTAAGAGAATACATTAAGTGCAGGGGGTCTAGATGAAATCCCACCCCCTCTCCACCTTGTTCAGGGGCCTATATCAAAGCTGTAGGAAAGGATGTCCTTCTAGCCAGAAATCCTTTCCTAAAAATAATTGTGTAGGACCTCTCTTTGGAAGAAATGATGGGAGGCTTTTCCTCAGAATCCACCCCAGCACCACTTCAGGCTGTGTGCTGTGCTGGTACTGGGCTAAAGCTCTTTATCCGTGGGAATTCTCCTCCCTCCACCATTAGCTGCATATGTAAAACCCTGCATAAGCCATTGTAGTCTCTGGGATCTGGGGGTGGAGAGTGGAATGGAAGAAATCTTGTAGCAGAATATATTTAGCTTCCATCTCTTCCAGGATGCTCCTTCACACCTCCCAGTTAAGTGCATCCAGCCCTGTACTGAGCCATGAAATGCAGAAGAACCAGCAGAGCTTTCTGCCTCGTTGAAGGGGCTCAGATTTATACTTTAATAAAGCAGCCTCAGAATATAAAACATGAAAGTGACCCCCCCAGTTATTAGAAAAAAGACATTTTAAACACAGTTCATGGGAGAGAACCTAGGCTGGTTCCTAATGCTATTCAGCCATACTGAAAAAAAATTTCATATCTGTTCAGAACTTAAAAGTGGGATGAAGACTATTGGCTAAAAGGGCAGAAATCACATTAACTGAGCTGCCTTTTGCCTGCAAAGTTTGGTCTTTGGTGTTTGCCACTTACCAATGCTGCAGAACTTATTACTTGTCCATAAGGAGTGCTGCTGAAGGCAGGGAGTAACCAGTTCATGGTTATCTGCTGTGATCAAAACCCTGAGAGTTTGAAATGGACATTATTCATCACAGCCACTGTGACTGAGGCCATTTCATATGGAAACAATTAAGAGGCAAAAAGCATATCATAACAAAGGAATGAGAAGAAAGATCAGGAAATACAAGCAGATTGGATCATTCTCTAAAAATGGATACAGTATTTACTGTTGGCAAATATAATAAATCTAAGACTTGAATTATCACAGGACAGCAGACAGGACTCTGAATTGCAGATTTTTTATTCAGTCTAAGAGGAAACAGTTAAGATTAATGGTGAATGTAGAATTTAGGTGTAGAATAGAATAAAATGTAACTTATTTCATATGTGTGCAGAATGGAATCTGAAAATAAGTCACAATGGGAAATTATGTAGAAATGAAAAGCAAAGAGGAAATAAAAAATATGGTCCATGAGCATTTCCTTAAAAGAAAGGGGAAAATCTAAATGGACATTGAAGAACATCCACAGCAATTTGCACATTTGCTTGAGCCCAATATAAATGCAGCCAGAAACAGAAAATGGCTAAAGAAAAGAATCTCTTTCTAAGAGGTGTTTACTCTTACAGGCAGTAAAAACCCAGGGGGAGGGTTTTTCTTCCACTGCTAGTGGAGAACAAGTGAGGCAGTTACTGGAAAGCATATACCGTAATAAAGAATTCTGAAACAGCATTTAATGTTTCTGTCTGGCTGAGTAATTAAATGAACAAATTTTCAGCACTAAGTGATATGACATAGACTGTCAGTCATGCACAGCTGGGAGCCAGGATGTCCATGTCTCTCAATTCCTAAGATAGTCATCTGAACTTGCAGGAAACTTTGGAAATCACTTTCAGTAGCTACCAAGACTAGGTCTCCTTGTGCTGTACTGCCATGCCCTGGTGCTGTATGCACACTCACACACCAGTTTTCAATATATCACAGCCTTAGGTGAATTTAACATAAACTTGCATTGTCAGGTGATAGCAAACTGCCATCCAACTCCTTCTCTTGACCATTGCCTAGGAGACTAATTTCTATTGCTGCTGAAATCAATTTGAGTTTTATGACTGGCCTCACTGGAGCCAGGATTTGGCTTAGTGTCTGGATGTAAGCAGCTAATCATTTTTCTGACAACAGCTTGGAGCTGGTGTAAGTCAAAGCAGAAATATTTAATGCCTTGAGACTGGCAGATCATCCCATTCATGCTCTTGGCTTACCTGGCAAAAGGGGTATCAGGTATTGATGCCTTCATTCCTGTTCAAACACTCTGCTTTCCCCTTTAAATAACAGGAATGCATAAGTGGAAGTCATCTCACTTCTTCAGAAAGCTGAGAACTGTGCAAACACCCACTAAAACTGGTCAACATACACTGAGCAAAGGGTTGGTCAAGGGAGCACCTGAACCTCTGAATGGGACACCACAGACCCAGCCTAGTGCCTCCACTGTCATCCTCCATCATCCTGCCCTCCCTGTGCTCCCCTCACACCTTCACACTCCTCACAACATGTGACATTCTGCATCTCACTTGTCTGAAGCTACCAGAGCTTGAGGAGGCTGGGCTGGGTGGTGTTGGTCCTCAGTGCTCTCCCTCCGCTGCTTCTCCCTTGCTGGAGCATCCCTTGGAGGCAGTGAGCACGCCTCCTGCACTTCCTGCTGCTCATCCCCAAGCCACCAGCTTTGATCACTCAGGCAAACATTAATCCATGTGATTTCCAGTCCTTTCCCAACTTTGGTAAATGCTTTTGCCTAAGCAGTAGTGCAGTGGAGCATGGCAGGAGGCAGGCAGTTGGGGGAAGGGATAGTCCCACACAGGATGGGAGTTTCATCCATCTACTGGCTGGACACAGAAAGCAGAGGTTGCAGAACAAGTAATCCTGCAACATTTTGCATTTTGGAAAGAGCTACATATATGACACAGTTTCTCCAGAACTTCCCTTTAAATAGTAAAATTTCTGCCCATTTGTATTCACAGGTCTTACGATCCTATTTTTAAATGGAATGTAGGTGTTCACGAACGGCGGGTGTGAGACTGACAGCACTAGACCAGAGCTCTCCATTTGCAGAACAACTGCTGCATTGACTACTATGCTGCAACTCCTGTCATGGAAATACCAAGGACTGAGAGGGTCTTCCCATCCCTGGACTTATTTTGCCTTTGTCCTTGCAGCTGAAGCTGCCTCAAAAGGAACCAGCAACAAAGATGGGCTCTGGATGTGTGTGTGTTCACATGCATGTTCAAACACTTGCTAGAACAGACACAAGATTACCAATCCTTCAGACAGTAATTACTTTTAAGCCTCAACAATTAATTTTAATTTTGTACTCCATTGCCATGGAAGTAGCTTTTCACACACTTTGAATTCTCTCAGACATCCTTAAAAAACATGTTTAGGTCTCCTTCTTCTTTATTTGTTAACTTTTTGTTCTTAAATATAAACAGCTCAGGCTGGGTACTTGTACCCAACTTTGGAAATACCAAAGGTTCTTACCAGTTTTCAGTGAACACCCTGAAGTACACTGTTGTGCATAGCAGGGGTAGCTTATGCCTCTAGCAATCATTTAACAGGTGATTCTGCAATTGAGAACAATAATGTTTGGCTTCTGATCCTTTCTCCCACTCCAGCTCAGTCAGAAACACCTTCTGAAAAAAAGTCCATGGCAGAATCCCTCTGACCATATATAAAGCTGCCTTGTATTCCCTACCTGTCCCCTGAGCCATCTATTCTGCACATTACAAGGTCAGGAGTAGAACCAATACCAATACCTTCCCTTCCCTGAGGCATGCCAGGTGTATTACTGAATTAAGGGAGCTCCTATATTTTCCTCCAAGACTATAGGCAAAAAATTTCCAGCTATTTCTCTGAACCCTCCAGTCCTCATATGTTAATGTGCTTTGGCTTTTGGTTCAAGTTATTAGGAAGGAATCTTCTTGAGCCTAAATTTTATTTCTTTGCTTCCTTTCAATAATTGAAGGTCAAGTTATAATTTTCTCTTACTGTCTCTAGGCTTGTCTAGAGAAGAGCAAAATTCTTTTCATTTTTGTTATTTCCTGCCCCCTCCCCCAGCTCACTGGAATGGTTTTGTTAATGTGCTATGATTGCATGCTCAGCCCTCTGATAACTGTTTAAAGAGCTGCTTTTTCCTTGCAAAACTAGAAGTGGATCAAAGCATCATGCCAGTTCTGGATGCTAGAGAAAGCATAGGCAGAAGCTGCCTCTCTGCCATGTCAGAAGTGTCATGGTCAGGCAAGGAAAATGGGAAGAGACCAGTGCCTTGGCCCTGTCTTCCCATGCTCCAGCTGGGAAATCTGATTTCTGAGCTTTGTTTGCTTTCCCAGTATTAGAAATATCTGTTATACAGACAGAAATTCTGTTATAAAATGAATATAAATGCTGTTATGCAAAAAGATCAGGACCAAGGCTCTTAAGCAGCTGGGAGCCCAAAGACTAGATTTTGGATGATCCAAGTCCTGCCCCTGCAGAGAAACTGGATGCAAAACAGCAACACAGCCTCTTGCTGCGAGGTCATCTGAGGCTTCTTGTGCACTCTCCCCATTTTATGGTGGGATCTTTTGTGACAAGGTTCAGCCCTGCCTTCCTTCTGTTCATTTTTTAAAGTCCTTTTGCAGTAGTCAGTTCTCTGAAGTGCTGTTCTCTTTCCTTTGAATTGACTGAGAATCTGGGTTAAAGTGACTGACTGATGTGACAACAAAGGAGCGAATGTCATCAGGTCCAAAGGGTTTGATATGCTGTTGGTTATAGAATGTACTCGGACAGCCCAAGTTCTGTGCCAGATTAATATTTGATGTCATGGGACTTGACTGGCTGTAACTGAAAGAGCTGGGGCCATTGTTGGGAAAATGGCCATCTCCCTTTCAGGGGAAAGTTAGGACTCATAGGAGCTGACAGCCTGACAGTCTGATCTTCCATTCACCCATAAGCACCAGTCAGAGTGAGCAGTGACAATGCAAGTTTCTTCATATTTCATTCACTGATAGGTCAAATTCTCTTTGTAACCCCCAAGTATTGTGCATACTCTCTATTATCAGCCAGAACTTTCCTTCTTCCAACAGTATAGGGAGTATCAGTGCATGGTTCCCCTTGACAGTAGCTACTCCCTCTCTCTCCCTTCTCCCTTCTCCCTCCCAGCCATGCCCACCTCTCCAGTGCCTGTGGCAGCAGCAGTAGCCTGATTTCTCTGGGTGAGGCACCACCACCACCTGTACCCTCCTGCCCCAGGCCCCTCTGCTCATTCCATAGTGGCAGGCGCTGTTTGGTCACAGTCACAGTGACAGCAACCCCCACAGCAGCTGAAGGGAAGCTGGGAGGGTTGATGCCCCGTTGGTGTAAGGGCCCCAAAGCAGGCTCTGTGGAGAGGATCCCAAGGCAGTATCCACTCTCAGCACCCGCCTTTCAACACCAGGAGGACTCTGGCTTGATGCCTTGCAGCACTGTGCTGGGCAGCACATGGTAGAGACCAGGGAGTGTCACACAGGAGAAGAGAATTTTCTGCAAGTAACAGCCATACATTTTTTACCATTATTTGTTAAGAGTCATAAAAACAGCACCTAGGATGCAAGTGTGTGACTCTGCCCTATCTCTGTATGTGTGAGGTCCCCCTGCATAGTTCATGCAGCTGCATAGTAGTCCAATATACTGAGAAATATACTATATAGTAGTCCAATATACTCAGAAAACCTCTCTCACATAAGGAGAAAACTATTTCAGAGTATTGGACTATATAGTAATCCAATATACTCAGAAATCCTAAACTCTCTCACATAAGGAGAAAACTATTTTAGGCTGCATCATCAAGGCTTTCCCAAAATGGCCCTGTTTTGTCTGTCTGCTGATCCTTAACTTATCCAAGATCTCTCTTGGCTAATGAGGACCACGTGCCAGTCACACTTCATTATAAAAGGGTGGAGGGGGAAAGGAAGTTGGTGTTGTGGCATATAGATATTAAAAAAAAATCAAATAAAACCCGGCATTGTAAATAGAAATCAATGGACTGCAAAACTGTATTTGTTCTAGCTGGAGAGAATACTTGTCCGAGTTCCAAGCTGTTTGTCCCTTCCTGGGGAGAGATGGGGTCTGCTCCATTTGGACTGTAAATGCAAGGCTATTGTCAAGTAAGACTTGAACATTTCTACCTTCAAAACAGTTTATGCATACAAGAAAAAATTAATCACACAACATCCCATGAGACACAAATCTTAGCCCTTATTTAAAGAGGGAATGAAAGGAGAGTGGATATTTTTGTCTGAAGCCATGAATCTCTGTTAGAAGGGAAATGCTTGGCTTCTGGTGTTATACTGAGAAATTCTGACTATGTCCCTCTTAAAATTTTTTCAGTATCTACAAACTGCAGGCAACATAGTATCTGAACAATAATAATTCATGATAAAGCACTGTAGTGGCTAGCAGGTACACCATGGCCCTGCAACTCCATGTGACCTTGTCTAGCTGTAACTTTCAGCTCAGGAAACCTGAAAGTGTCACAGGGACAGATTTGTTTCATCTGCACTACACTCAACTGCTGCTTTTCTGAAAATCTGATTCTTGATCTTTTATAAATCCTAAGAAAGCTATATATGACCTAAAACTCTGCTCAACTAAAATATTTATATATTACCTCACAGAACACACAAAAAAGTTCCTATTATGAACAGCTCATTATCACCAACTTATCTATGACATCTGCTTTTTGTCTTTTCCTCTATTCTGCTAATAATGACGATTATTTATATTAGACACAGAAACAAATAGTATTTCTTACACTTTCTCCTTGATTCTAAGTGCATGTAATTACTATATAAAACCTACATTGTTCTAAGGAATTTTATCAGACTGACTTGCATTGGTGAAAATCCCTCCAAAACCGTTTTCCCAGACGGGAAATGCATACAGTCCTGAGAATGGAAGATTTAATTTCATTTCCAAAGATTGTGGTGCTTGAAATTCATCACCTTCAGGGTGGGAAGCCAATCAAATGAACCTTGCAAGGCTGAAGGAAGTTGTTTTCAGACTTGAGAGGGTACAACTGGATAGGAATTTTTGCAACCAAACTAAGACTTGACAACAAGGTAAAATGAAAGCTAAAAAGAGAAGACAGCTGTTAATGATTGCATCTTTTTCTCTGAAGTCTGAGTAGGTGATGCTGGAGAGTAGAACAAGGCAGTAAAAGATTATTAGGACAAAGAACCTGGAATTTGCGACTTCTAGCACCATGGATGGTGCTCTGCAGGAGGAGTGTCTTCATGCCACCAACCAGGACTGTCTTACCAAAGAGCTGGGTCTTCTGAAACCATCCTCAAAAAATTTTAACTGTATGGAGTATGCTATGCAAAGTACTTATCAAAAAATAGATACCAGCTCTGTCCTTGATATTAAATAGGATCATTTGGATTACTGCAATCAAATATTAAAAAAAAAAAAGCATTCATTATGAATGTGAATTTACATCCCTTCAATTGTAGAAATGATCAGAAGAATATCTCATTTAAAATTAGCATTCTTTAAGTAAGACTTAAAAATTGAATTGATTGGAGAATAATAGCCTATCCAACTCTCTGTTGCCTTCAACTCTCTTTAAAATAAGAACTTTTTCTTTAGAAATATATAAACCATTATTATTTTCAGCCCATATCAGTTATGCAGCGCCATCATTTTGGGGTGAGATTTATTTTGGGTTGGTTCTATTGGGATAAGAATGCTGATGGAGTTGGTAATTCCTTATATCAATGCTCTTGATTAACACCGAATGCACAAAGCTCTTTGTCCTTGAGCTTTTAAAACCAAGGCCAAACCAGAAAGAAGGGGTTTCATTTGTAATTCTATGCACCTTTCTTGAAAGCACTGTGCCCAAAGTCCCTCCCTCAGATTTTGTTTGGGGTCACACTGCTGAGGCCACCCCAGCTACACCTGAGCCTGCCTGGCTCTCTTCTATTTCTGCCTCTCTTCTACCCTCCAAGGAAATTGCTGCCTTCAAGCTGATCTCTGCCTGGATGGGTAGATTAGTCCCTAGCAAAACCACCCTGCTGCTGGGTTCACATTCCTGAAGAGCCTGCCAGGGAGCCTGCCCAGCTCCATTTTTTTTCAGTGATCTGTTAAGACAAAGAATGGTTAACACCATAAACTCAATCATCACTGTTGTAAATGTTGTCCCACCACTACTGCCACTTTCCAGGACTGTAGCCATAGAGCTCCAGTATCACCCAGCCCAGAACCAGGGCTTCTCCACATTTTGTATTGTACCCCTTTGGCATTTCCAGACACAGCTTCTCAGAACAAGAAGTATTAGGCCACGGGAACTATTTAGGGCTTGGCTTTGCTACTCCTTCTATGGTTATGACTTTGAACTAATGTTATTTGTGATGGCTTTTTGTCTGTCTGCCACTTCTTGCTATTCTCAGCTAGATACTGCCCTGGAAATGCTGTTTAATAGGAACCTACCCAAGGCTCCTGGGTGCCATTGTGCCCAGATGCCAGCGTTCATGAACTCCAGCACTCCTCCACACTGCCACCCTTGCACCATGCTGCCCAGGCTGGGGACAAAGCTTTCAACTGCCCTATGAACAAAAAAAGGAATTCCTTTACTTCTTCAGAGGCTACACAGAGGGAGATATGTGTTATTATGGTAAAGGAGAAGGCTCTTTGCAGTGAATGGACAAGCTCCATCAGCCAGCATAAAATGTTCATTGAGTGGATACTGAAGCCGAGGCACATTATTTCTAGGGGATCATAGTCCTCTATTCAGTGGGGTGTTTACCCAGTTTCTTGTCTGTTAGCAAACTAACTTCCTTATATTTCAGAGGAAATGTGGTGAATGGCAGATCACAGGCCAGTCACTCAACTGATGCCAGCTGACATCTGTACATTCAACCAAACCAAGCAATCTTTGGCCCTAGCAGAGGCAAAAGTCAACCATATGTACACAATATATATGCACACAGAAAGCAGCAACAAAAACCCCCACAACCAAACCCAGGCCAAACCACTCCAAAGATTATAAGTAACTAAGCAGAACAAAGGTCTACCCCTAAATGCTAAAGATCAACATAAGGGCTTTTTTATGGCTGATAACATAGCATGCCCGACTGTTAAGGACTTTTTATAGCTGAGCAAAACCCGGCAATCAGTTTTTATGTAGGATATCTCATAAAAAAACGGGAAAGTGCTCGGCTGAGAAGGTCAATATTGTTATCTCTGTTCCTCGGAAAGCTGAGCAGCAGAGTGGAGGTAAAGGCGCCTAAGGAGCCTTACTTAGAAGGCTGTAGGAGTCCAAAAGTCTTCTCCATCCAAAAGTCAGAAGTATGAAAGGGCCAGCTGTGCTTTACTTAGGTGGTTACACACATACTACCCCGTTTGCAGTAGGAATGTTTCCTAAACACTGCCAACACTAATACAGCTCCACCGACAGTGCTGGGAGTGCCTGTGGCAGCCAGGGCCACCCCTAGGCCAGGGGACAGGCGGGCAGGAGCTCCTGCACCGTCAGCTGCAGTGTGAAATTACAGCACCGCAGCTGCCTGGCCTGCCCGGCCCCGCCGCCACGGCCAGGCCCCGCGCCCGAGGCCTGTCACCCACTCCGGCATGGGGCATGCAACAGGGGGAAGGACAGCTAGGAAGGAAGCCAGGAGGGGGCATTTACTGAATCCATCGCTGCTCTACCATCCCACGCTGCTGGAACACAGGTGCACCTGGAGCTGGGGCCCTGCAGCAGCAGCAGCAGCAGCGCCCGGGCAGGTGCAGAACAGCTTTGCAGCTGCATGGCGTCACTCTCTCCCTGCCCTGCAGGGCGGCCCTGGGGACAGTCTCCTGACCCCACGGTCAGGCTCCTGACTGCTGGGAGCCAAGTAAATGACATGGCCGCATTTACTGTTGGATTTAACATGAAACATGCCACTGGCCTGGCCCCCTGGTTTCCTACACACTGCCAGGGAGTGGAAAGAAAGTCTCTCGCCATGGAGTTCAGAGTTCTTCACCAGGGACAGAGGACTGGATCGCTCTCTCTTTCCTTCTACGTGTGCAGGAAAAAACGCCCCTCTCAGGATAACTTATTAACCCAAATTACCTTCCATTCTTATCTCGTTATGCTTGTAAGTCACACTGACAAGCTTTTGGCAAGACTTTCAGAGGCCTGCAGAGGTCCTCCACATGAATTTTCAGACTCAGTGGAGACCTGCCAGTGCCCATTCCTTTACTTGAACAAGCAGCCTCAGCAAGGGAAGCTGTGGTACAAGGCTTACTCCTTCTGTAAGGCTGCTCCATTTGTCTCTGGTTTACCCTGAATGAAACATGATCTTCAGTTTCCACATTTAAATCCCAGCAACATCCTCTGCAGCCTGTTGGTCAGTCTGCCTTTCAGCTCAGCGTGGGAAAAAGCTAGGAGCAGTCAGTCTGCCAGAAAGGATGCATATAGCAGACTGTGCATCTATATGTTGTCATGGAGACACCATGGGATTCATCTCAGGGTTTTGCTGGTTGGGTTTCTTCTGCATCACACATTCGTACAGAAATTAGGTTTTGACAAAAATACAGTATCCAAAGTTTTCCAAAGCATAAGTGGAACATAGATCTGTGTCAGAGCAGATCAGGTCACCTTACTCATGATGACTTGCACAGGCCTTAATTTTTTATTTTCCACTTAAATTGCTCCTGATTTCATATCCACATAACATCACAGAGTTCAGAGAATTAAACTAGTCAAAAATAATCGAGGGGAAAAAGAAGCAGGCCATATGTTTTAAAAGCAATCATTTCAAAATGCAAGATGACAGAATAAAATAGTCTTCTGCAAATACAGTGGGACTCAAAATACCAGTCAGGGGTTTGACCTTAATAGTTAACCTGAGACATCTGAAACTTCCATTCTTTTCCAGCTTTACATGATGTTTTTAAAATTAAGCAATTTTACTGCTTGTGTCCATCCTATATTTTTGCCTATTAAAAGTCTCAAACATTTAACAAACATTATTTTCAGTTAAACAGGGCTGTTAATTTTTAATCTTTTAAAAAGAGAAAGAATTAATCCATTTCCAAATTGCTCCTTGTCCATAAAAGACATATCACATGGCCCACAGAAATTCTGCTCGAAACAGCGCAGGAAATGCCTGCAATCAAACAGGCTAAGGACCTAACAGCTAATTGGGTAATCAGAAACAAACCTGCAGAATCACCATCAGCTCACAACCTCCAGGCCATCTTCAATCTGAGCTTTTTTTAAAAGTACCACCTCAGTCTTTCTAGACAATATCCTTATGGTATAGCCTTTTCTATCTAACCAGCCCGTTAAACCTCTCACCTATCCAAGCTCTCATCTAACTGAGCTAGATTACTTTTAATTGTACTTGGAAATGGCAGTCTGCTGCTGGCCTCCTTCTGAAGCTATTCAGATTTGAGATTACTGTAGAGAACCTGCTGCATTTTTATACCTCAGCTAGTGCAGCTCCACTGACTGAGGAAAGCTCCCCTGTGTCTGTTGACATGAATAATCCCCAACATTTTTAATATAGGCTGCCTTTGCCAGTTGGCTGACACTTGTGCTATGCCATGAATAAAAGCTATTTGATGACAGTTGAGAAATGGACGTGAGACACTTGCTGCTGTATTTCCTCTGCTCTGTGGGAGCTGGTCCCTATTATTTGTCATGTGCAGGAATGTAAAGATGTTAAAGGCAACTTGGATGCAGCCACTGATGATGTGCTAGTGCAAAATGATGTAGAAGTGAGACCCCAAAGCTCTTTAATAGGCTGCTTCTTATGTCTTTGCCACCTATAGGAAGTTTCAGTCACTTTAAGTTTAAACAACACTCATTTTTATGCATTTACCTATTTGTAGCATTCAAAATGTGCCTTCACATCAACAGAAAAGATTCCTCATTAGCCAGCTGGAGAAAGTTTTCTGTGTGTCATATAAGCAATGGGATTAATAAGGCATGGTTACTTACCAGCAACTGCTGTTCTTCAAAAGACCCTCGTGTGTTTGTATCTGTGGGGTGTGCTGTAGGAGAACCACAAATTCCTGGTGTGAAGAACATGCACTCCAGGAAAACCACGTGGGACAGCAGCTCAGATCACTCTGCATGAGGGCATGTGGAGTGTTAGTGCTAGCAAGGAAGAAAAGGGGATTTAGGTGGAGTTGACAGAAGAAGAAGAAAAGTGTTTGGCTAACAGAAAATAGGAGATGGATTAAGGTGTCTGAGGACTATGAAGAAAAAAAACAAGATTGAACCATCCAAGCACAAGATAAAATGAGCAGAAAGAGAGATGACTGGGAGAATAGGAGGAGGAGTGGGAGGAATGAGATTAAAGGCAAAGTAACTTACAGAGGACCTTGAAGGGAAAGATAGGGAGATTTACATGGAGGCTGAGAGAGACATGAAATCAGTGGGATCTGGGAGATGGGCTGATGTGTCACAGCTGGGGGATTTTTAGCAGGAGACTTCTGAGCAAAGAGGAGAAGAAATTCAGAGGAAAGGATGGGAAGGACAGACTGCTGCAGCACAGGCATCTTTTGCATGGATAAGAGTCTTTTGAAGATGGACAGTAAGGGAAAGGTAGATTTAAAGAAGATTTAATACATCCCCATACTTAAGAGACAAGGCTTACAGATAACCCATTAAAGCCCTTTTATTACCAGAAAACCCCAACAGACATCACAAAGTTTAAAAGCCTGTCAGAAAGAGGCAGCACATGCTATACATAGCAGGCAAAATCCTTAAAAATATGGTCAGTGGTCTGCAAAAAAATCAACAAGGGCTTCTGTCCTCAAACAGAACATTCACTTGATTCCATTCCGAGATGATCCTTGCCCTAGGTTTTGCCCTCACTGAATAGTGACATTAAGCAGATTTACAGGTTAGTCAAAGTTTTCTCTCCACACAAGTCCTTACCAGAGTTTTCTCTGCAAAGCTGAGCCAGCTGGGAAAAGTGCTGCCCTCTCCCCTGATTTCAGATGAGAGCTGAAGCTGACAAAACGCACCTGCCATAGCGACTCACCAGCACCAACCCTGCACCTTCAATCTAAAGTTTCAAGCACCTGGTGTTAGTGTGGCACTGGCGAGCTCTGCTGTCTCTGCTGCAGGCCTGGAGCACTGCAGAGCACTGAGCTCTTACAGGCACCCAAGGAGAGACAAAGTGGCCATGCTTCATGGAGCTCCTGTGCTCTCCAGCAAAATGGCCAAGACAAGAAACTGCACACAACCTGCTGAAGCTGCATGAGAAAAATCACAAGCTGGAGAGAATTGTTTTCCATCAGGAAGAGGGAAATAATGCTGTGCATACATAGACAGTGTCCTGGGGGTTATAAGGCAAGACATGGTGACACAATGATGGAATAATTTCCAGATGATCTGTCGAGCAGAAGATGTTTTGGAAAGCTCTTTTAGCCAGATCAGCTTTTGGGATGTGTGACTAACAGCAATAGGCCATAATAATTATTTTTTAAATCTCACTTCAAGCACAGCTTTCTCCTGATTATCACTAGAGCACATTTCTAGCACGATATATCTTGGTTGTATCTGAAGCTAGCTCTAGGCAAAGATGTTAAAAACAGCATAGCATTTTGCTCTTGCAAGGGAGAAATCTCACAATTAGGCCATCTGCTACTTTGCACACCAGTGACAGCTCGGCCTCCTATTTGCAGATAGAACCAGGGCTGGCAATTAAATAGCAGCCCTTCCTCCCTACCATCCTCCAGCCTCAACGGCTCTAGCCCTGTGCTACAGCTCCTCTCGTGCATCACCCACTAAGGATGACTTTTTCACCTGAAAATGGATGAGCTGCTGTGCTCCTCTGCCAGGTCCCTCCCTGCAACTGGTCTCTGCCCCTCTCATTTTGCCCTGGCTTTGGCTCCCTTGAGCCTCAGCTCTAGGTGGGCTAGGCTGATGCCAATGCTCCTGAGGATGAAGCTGGAGCTCCTCGATGGCAGGATACTTATTCTCAGATCATGTCAAGTCAGAAGGGAGCTGCCTCTGCACCTGGTGTGACTGCTTTCATGTAGCTTGAGCCTCCTCAAGACAAATCCTGACAATGCAGCGGTCAGCTGTGGTGCTGTGGAGCTGGACACCTTGGCACTTCCATCAAACCCAGCTTCTCCCAGAGCCTGAGCAGCCCAAATCCACATCCTTGCAGTACATCACGGTCCCCTGGGCAAAGAGTCCACTAACTTTTGCTCCCACGTGCTCCATGCACAGCACTGCTCCCTGGCATGGAGACTGCAGCAGCTGTGTTCTCCCCTTCCATTGCCAGCCTGTCCCCTCACCCTTGCTGCTCTCACCAGGAACGCTCCCGTCCTCCACTCCTCTGCAGAAGACAGCTCTCTTCAGTGGGCTGCTGGCAGATAATCTGCCTGACTCATAATGGCTTGCTTTCTTTTAAGGAAGATGGATATCTCTGAAGTTGGTGATTTCTGTCTCTCAGATTCCTCATGCTGTGCTTGCTGCAGTGTCAGCAGCAGAGTTCCTGGAGCACAGCAGCTGGATGCAGCAGCAGGCAGATCAACACTGCACATGCTTTGGAAGGCACCGAGACCCAGAGCAGCGCTGTGCTCCTGTTCAGATACAATGCTTTCCCTTCTTTCAGCACATCACTGTGCTTTCAGCAGGACCCAAAAACCCAGACACAAAAAGGCAGACCTGGGGCTTAGCTTCACACTTACTTTTTTTTTTTCCTCTGACAGTTTTGTATAAAGCTAAATATTCATGTAATCAGCACGTGTTTCTGTAAGGGAGCTTGTTCTCCTAGTGCTAATCCGGGCTGAATGGCCAAACCCACGGAATTTTGCTTGTGGCGCCGGATGAATTCACCTGTGGGGCAGCTGATCGGCGCAAGGGTCCCTGCCCTATCGAGTGAAGAAACGGGGCTCCCTCAGCTCAGTTCGGCGAGCTGCATTTCCCCTTGCTGGGCTCGGGCAGACATTCGGAGCGGGAGGAGGTCTGGCTCCATGGAGATGCCGTTTGCGGCGGGGAGGAGGACGCGCTCCTGCTGCCAGGCAACCGCGCTGCAGCGCCGTGCCCGTGGCTGCGAGCGCCTCTGCAGAGGCAGCTCCGCGGCAGGAGCGGCCAGCCCGGGCTGCTGGGGGGCCCCATCGCCCCACGGAGCCGGGGGTGCCCCAGCTGCTCCCCCAGGGACCCCCCAGAGGCACAGAGGGGAGATGGTGCCGTGCCCCCTGCCCTGCCTGCCCCAGGGTCCCCGAGCAGGGACCAAAGGGGGCTCTGTGCCCGCTTCCAGCTCTGGCTTCAGCCAGCGCTGCTCGGCGGGACGTGCTCTTGCGGGTGCCTGCAGAGCCCCTGGCCCTCCCTCAGCACTTATCTTCGGGTGCTGGGGGGTTCCATTCACCCATTCTGCAGCCAGCTCTCTGGTCCTGCCCGTTCACCCCTCTCCATCGTGTGGCACAGCCTCGCTGCAGGGCTGGCACAACCTGGGTAGCTCCATCACTCGCCAAATTGTCACTGTAAAACTGTGACCCGAAGAAACAAGACACTTCTCATCATCCTCTCTGCTGCATCTTCAGCCACCCTGGCAGGGGTAAAAAGGGGGAGGGAAGAGGGACCCCAGCCAGGCGCTGGTACCAACAAGGGGAGGCAGTGCTGCTGCTGTTCTGGATGTTGAGCTCCAGAGGGAAGTCCTGTACTCTACTCTTAGCCTGGGCCATGAGTTTCTTTTCCCAAACCATGCTGCAATCTGTCAAACACATCTTGTCAACTGGGGATACAATAGACTTTACTCATGACAGATGTGCATACACACACATATATATACATGAAAATCTCATTCAGTAGGATTAGGCAAAATTACCAGAGCATGTGCAAAACAGCAGTGCCAGTTGCTGAAAGCATGCCCTTTGCTTGCTCATTTTGAGAAATTATTTCAATTTCTTCCAGTCTCTCACTTCAGGAACATTATTGTGGAGACAACATGGAGATCTATGTACTAATTGTTTCAAGAAATTTTCATGGAGTGATAGTTAGGCCTTTAAGATGTTACATTCCCTGGGGAAATTTTTATTCAGATTTTCATTTAGTTTTTATTCTACAGTTTAGGGGCAGATACCTGGAATGCTGAGGGGCACATCTTGGTGAGGAACACATACTTGATCCTTCCTGGGCAGGCTTTGGCCACAAGTCCAGTGGGAAAGCCATAGCTTCTTCAGAGCCCTGCAGATGACACGTACTCTTGCCACTTCACACAGCTTAAACCCTAGAAACAGCAACATGAGGTGAGAGAGGGTGAAGAGAGAGGCAAGATCAGATCATTTATTGCAGCTCCCCCCTATTGTAGATACAGATAGATCTCAATGGATGAAGTGTTTTCTGCAGAGGTTTGAGGCCAGGGGACAGGAATCACATCCCTTCTGGATCCCAGGAGCAATTTACTTGCAGTGTGGGACTAGACCCTGGGTACAGTGAGCAACAGTGCAACAGCACTGGCAAAGGGCCATTCAGATACTGCTCAGATTTGTTCCTGAAGCTTCTTGCCCTCTTTCCCTCTGCCCCTGGGGTGTGCAGGTGCTGTGGCTGCCCAGTGCAGATGGCAGGAGTGGAGCACTGCCTCCCCCAGGGCTGCTGGGTGCGGTGACCAAGCCCCTGCTGGCCCCAGCAGCCCGGCCTGGGAGCAGACTCTGCAGAGCCGTGAATCGGATGATTCACTCCAGCTCGCTCTCCTTCCCTTGGGAACACAGAAGGGAGCCAGGGAGCAGATCAGCACCCTGCAGACAGTTTCCCCATGCATAAGCTTCCCCTTCCCAACGAGCCTATGTCCTTCACTAAGGGCAGTATGGAAAACCTGTCAGAATAACCACCAGTAAGGATTATTGTTGTGAAGTACCAAGCAAGGATTTAGCCTCCTGCCTCCAACTCTCCTCTGTCCTAAAAAGAGGTGAGGGGTGAGCCTGAGGGCTGTCCCACAAACTGGGCAAGGTGGTGATGCAGGGTGCTACCAGTAGGCCACTGGGCTGGCCTGGAAAGAGGTTCTTTAGCAGAGTAAAAATACCTGACTTTGACAGCCAGCATGCTGGTTTGTGTATGCATAATTTGCTGTGATCATGCTATAAATCAAGATGAGACTGCTAAAATTATGTATGACCTCATTTGATAGATTATCTAATAAGAAATTTGCTAATGCAGTTTATCACTTAAAAAGCCATACGACTGCTAAGGATGAGTACTTTACTGCAGCACATTTAAACCTAATTGTCAGAGGAGAAAAGCAAGCGGATTTCAGAGGTGAGTTAGAAGAGCATCCTTATGAGGATGATGTCTTCACTAAATCAGTGGTGCAATGCAGCAAGCAGGGTGGAAAGGAGTCTCCTCTGGATAAAGGTACAGAAAGCTGCTAGACAAGGCTGTGCTGTGTGAGAATACTGCATGGACCCACTGATCAGTAGTACCTCTATAGATGTAAATAGTTATATCCTAACTGGCATGCTTGCTTTTATTGTTTAATCTAGTGTTATCTTTTAATTTTTCTGACATTTCAGTTCTGTTTCACTGTCTTGCAAGCAGATCTAAAATCCCTGATATGTGCAAAGAAACTACTAGCCTAGACCTCTAGCTCTAACTTGCTATTCTGGTTATGATGCCTGTCAGAATAAAAAGGGTAATTGTTTTGCTGCTATATGTTACCATCAAATATTTTTGTTCTTCCAGTCCTGTGACTCATTTGAAAAGACTGAACATCACTTTGACGTACACAAACAGAACTAGAAAGCAGCTCAAGCCAATGAAATAAACCTTGTTTTGCAGGTTTGTTAATCACTTATTCCAATCCCAAATTTATGATTAATATTATTAAAATATAAATGCTGTTTTCATTACTGGTGTTTTTCTAAAGATCATTCTGAGGTCTAAATGCCTGTATATACTGCCTGGATGTATGATACTGTTCAAAGCCTCTGAGATAAACATTAAACCTCCTCACAACTGTGTGTGTGTGTGTGTGTGTGTGTGTGTGTGTGTGTGTGTGTGGAGGGGGAGGTGTTAGAGAAGTGATGATTTTGAACTCCATTTTAGGATTGGGAAAAATGAGGTGGAAACATAAAAGAGCTTACAAAGGGCCACACAGAAAATCATTATCAGAGCCAAGGCTAAACCTCTGACTTCCCTGATCCCCATCTCATCTCATCTCCTGACTGCCTGGAGCAAAACTTGCAAATGTCCCCTTTCTACAGCCCTGCACCTTGACCAAGTCCTGCCTCTTTTGTACCCTGCCCAAAAGGGGGAGTTTGTTCTTCTCCAGGGAAAACGATGGCAGAAATGGCGAAATCGGATGTTGCTGTACAGAAAATGTGACCATTGGCACAAGAAGGTAGGAGGTAATTTTACTGAGCACTGTTAATTCAAAACAGTAGGTGATACCTCCATATTGACTTAGGTGTGTGACTAATGATTTGGGGTTGTAGAGGAGCTACTGGTGTCACAAGAAAAGCAAAGGTACTTGTAAAACACTGTAAATTCCAGGGCCTGGGATCAAGGAGCTGAAGAAAGATATTTTGGTAGAGGCATAAATTAGAGTCAGACACGGGGACTCCTCATGACATTTGCATAGGAGGCCCACTAAATATTATGATGCCTATATTGATAATGTAGCACCAGCTGGGCAGCTGGAACTGTTTCTGAGAGATCTGGAGCCTGCTTTTCTTTGTGAACACACAAAGCTGTGTGTATACACCTGATTGGAGTGATTTATTTACAAAAGAGAAAAACACAAAGTCATGGCAATGTCACCTGCTCATTAAATGGCCCAGCTCTAAAGGGGAGAAGCCACTTGAGGGGTAACAACATAGTTCACCATTTGTGCCTTTCCCCACTGACATTAACTGATAGAAGCTGAACTAGAGCCTTTTACATTGAAGACATATTTCTACAAGAAGCTAGACTCAGGGCATCTGCTCACTCACCTTAGACTGTCAAATAACACCCTGATTTTAATTTTTGGTCACAGCTGATACGCCTTAAGACAGAAGTTTCATCATAAAGCTTTCATTAGTCATTCCTTGAGTCATCCTGTTTCATGAGCTCTTCTTACCCCTACCAAGATAAAATCTAGCTATCAGTAACAATTCTCAGAGACCTAACAGTCAGTGATTCTGTGATGCAACCTGTAGCAGCCAGGCAGAATTTACTCCTCCATATTTCATCTCCTGCCAGCCATCAGCAAGGCAAAGTAAAAACAGCTGCTCTGAGCCCACATTATTGCAGTGAGATTCCAAGGGAGAGATGCTGAACCTCATTTAAAACCAGGGGAGAACCAAGAGAAGAAATAAAAGTCCTAACCCTGTACCTTTGAAGTGGAATGTTTTTTTTTTCCTCAATACACATCTATTCAAAATAAATGCTTCTCATGCCTGCTGGGCAGTAAACCTTGCCATGTAGCTGCATAAACTGTGCTTGGCCATATGGTTAGCAATTCACCATGACGAGAGACATATCATAAAAATAGTCCTGGTAGAAATATTCTTCAAACACCACTTATGGGCCAAAAATACCTCTAGAAGAATCAGACCATGAAAGTACATATTGAGGTTGCTATCTGGTACAACAGGCAAATGCTCCTGCTGTGCAAATCAAAAGGTGGATTTTTTTGCTTTGGAAACATTAGGTAAATATTCCTAGACAGACAGATCTTAAGTGCATGGCAGGGACTACAGCATGCATCCACTGATCAATGGTTAAAGGATGCCCAGAAAAGTCCAGGGGATGTGGGAAGAGAGCAAGGCTGCAGCTGTGGTCATACCTGAGGAATAGGATACATTCCTTCAAAGGGTGGAAATCCCACCCCACCACACATTCTCCTAGATCATATGGGAGATGTTTAGCTGAGTCACCAGAGAAAAGCAATATAGAAATTTCCAAAGCTGGAAGGAACAAAATTTTACAGACATCCTATTATGTACAACTTACATAATTAGAGTACTTAGCTGCTTAGATAACATAGTGATAGAACTTTATAGAATTTAAAAAAAAAAGAAGAAAAAGCTTCTCACAGATAATAATATAGCATGAATGGAATTAAAGTACTCAAAAATCAGTAAAACAAGTCCCATTTTCCTTCTGGCTTTATTAGACATTTCCAAGAGGGACTTAATGCAACAAAGATGATGCCTCAACTCCTATAGCCACGACAGCATTTACACTGAACTGTGACTTCTCAAAGCATTATTTTGCTTTTGGAAACAGAAGCTTCTGGTGACTTAGACACAAAAGGCAAAGATCAGGGTTCAAACAGGAAGGACTGTTTTTAAGAGGACTGGGTTTTTTCCTGTTGAACTGCAAACCTGCCCTAACTTCAGTGTGGATTCCTACTCTCGTCTGTATGCAACACCTAATGTCTTGCAAAAGATGAGCAACTCTTATCTCCATGTACATAAAGATAAACACAGTGCTTGCACAAGTGGCTGCAGCAAAGGACTGTAATTAATGTGGAAGGGTAACCATGCAAGCATGTTATATCTAGAATTATTTCTTCTTTGATCACAAATTTTGGGGTTCATCTGTGTTACATAAAATACCAAGGACTTAGACCATCCACTGACTGGAGTTGTGGCTCTATATCACAGCACACAGAATTACATTTATTTGTGTAAGATGATCACATATTTGTAAAACATATTTTGGCCTAGCTGCTAGACTAGAGTAAGGAAGTAGAAGGAAATATGCCCTTTTAGAAGTTAATAATCACATACTTCAGTAAGGTGAGAAAGAAAGAAGTACGTCCTACCCAGTGAGAAATGTACCTGCATTTCACATGCACAAGCCATGTTATCTCTAATGAAATAACAACACCTGGTGCTGCAGAAACAGGATGGACACACACATGAACAATACAAGGGAGGCTTACTTCAGGAGTGTTTCCTCTGCACTGCTTCTGGTACCTTCCTCTGCTTGCTATCCCAAAGTAGCATCTCTCTGGTGGCTCAGCTTCTGCGCAGGTTATTCAAGGACTCTTTTTCAGTTACCAGTACACTTGCAGAGATAAGGTTTATCTGAAAGGCAGGCTATGCAAACGAACATACAATAAACTTATGTGGTTCCACATTTTTTTCCGCTCCAGAGATTGTTCTTCCATCACCTGACACTTTGGTGCAAAATGCATCCACAGGCTAGAAGCTGGTATGTAAACTTCACATGCCAAACATAGGGAACGCTAAGGATATCCATAGCTGAAGAGTTTCCATGACAGGAGAAGCCCATATTCATCTGAGGGTGGAAAACTCGGTTTACCAACAATCAGGCCATTTGCTTTGGAATGATATGATCACTGTTGGCATTAGACCAATTAATAGTTTACATGGTGCAACTGTGCTTGGGGAAGCATAGGCTTCCAGATTCCATGACTAAACACAGGAAAAGAGCAAGGAATGATAACAAAGGAATTCAAGTTATCTTCTACCAGAAGGCAACCAAACACCTGCCATTAAGAAACATTTTCCCACAAAATCCTCATTTCCTTTGTGGAGTCTCATATCTCAGGTTAGCCAGGGATTAGAGGTAAAATACCAAACAATTTTGCTTATCAACAATAAAAGTCTGCCAGTTCTTTGCAGCAATAGTTAAAAAAAATGAAAGCTGCACATGTGGTGCTGCTCTTCCATCATTTTGAAGCTGTTCTTCAGGATATTGTATTACTTTTTGTCTCTATTTATTTCCAAGTGCTATTGCTTGGCAGGCAAAACTTCTGGATTGCGTTATGTACCAATCCTTCCAGCATCTAGGTTTTCACAGCGTTATTAATACTCAAGAACACAGGAACAGATCTAAAATAAATATCCCACTGCACTCTTCACTGGGTCCTTTGCATCAGCTACTGCACTAGGGTAAAGCAATGCTTGGTATTCCACAACTGGATGGAGAACAGAGAAGGGAGAGCTCACAGTGAAATGCCGGGAGCTCACTCGCTGTAAACAACCAGGATGGGAGATAAATCAAAGCTGTTCTTTGATCCCAGCAGCGCGGGCTGTGTTCTGTTTGACTCTGCACCGACAGCCAAGAGCCCCTTTGCTCCCACATTCACCAGGCATGAGGCATTATTGAGCCTCCCTGCCCACAGAGGCTGGGCTGGTGCAGCATTAATCAGGCTGGGACGAATCTGTGCAGGCCAAATAGGGGCAGGGCCCTTGCTGTGTCCCCAGGAGCAGCACAGGAAGCCTCTCATGGAGCAGCAGCCGGCTCTGCTGCCCAGCGCTTCCCGTGACCCAGGTGCCTCAACTCCAACACTAATCATGCTTCCTCTCTGCTGCTCCCAGAGGACTTAAAGGTGTTCCCCCAGATGCTATAATTTAGCCCTTCCAGGCATCAGTCCTGTTCACCCATGCGAGGACAACAGAGTATTTAAAGCTGAAACAGGCAAAGAATATATTCAAGAATCTATGATAAAAGCTACAATTTTATGCACCGTGGAGCATCCATCAAGGAAATGCACAGAGCTAGTGCCACAAAATAATTACATGTGCCGAGTCCATTGTAAACACAGCTTTTATGTGCATCAGCACAGCTGGGGACAGTGTTTAAAAATATAATTATGTAATGCATTTTATGCAGTCCGTGAGCCATTCAAGTGATACCATCGGTTCAGCAAAATTGCATGCAGCAGGTCTGTATCTACTGGCCTGAGCAAAGAAACATTTTTCAGGAGCATTATTTTTTTTTCCCTGCCACAAAATAGATTTGTCTCCGATGCCTGTGGGGGATTTGTGTCTCTGTCATTGGCCACTTTCTTTTCTACTTTCACCAATGAAGGAGGAAGAAATGGGGAGTTATTTTTGGCCTTGCAGCAGACTCCAGCATCTAAATCAGTTAGTTCTGAAACCACTTGGGGTGGTGCCGGTTCTGTTTTAATGGCTTTGGAGGGAAGGAATTTGTGATGTCTGACTTAGTGAAAGGAAACAAAGCGGCTGTTGTGCGCTGGAAGGGCAAGGCAAGGTTAAGGCTCTGCGTAAGGAAGCTGGGTCCAGCCTTAAGCTGCACTAGATGTACAGCAAAGGGTGAGCTGTGGCTAGGACAGCACAGAGGGGGCTATTACCGAGCCACACAGAGACTCCAGTTAGCAGGAGATCTCTATTAAAATGCACAGAGAAAGCAAGCTTACAGCTACACTAACTGCTGACACCCTCACATACCACACCCCCCCCATTTATTTTATCCCTGCAAAGCTTATAGTGTAGGAGCTGCAAAACACATAGAGGAAGCTTTGCTTTCCTTCTTGTTCAGTCTGTAATTGCAGCTCAGTTGAGGTGATGCAACAGTAAAATTTCTGATACAGTGCTTCACCGTGCTGCTAAATGGTAGGAGCTGCAGCATCCACAGATGTTTATCTGAGACAAAAATTGAGGTTTGTAGATACTACTTCATGGTCATTTTAAGGCTTTCACTTCTTCGCAGACAGTAGATTATATGTCTCGGCTAAATCCTACACAGAAAATGGCATTTGAGCTGTCAAAGTCTCTCTAGGAGACCCAGAAAACTGTTTTTTTTTTTTTTTCCTTTAAAGAGACCATTAAAGAAATCTGTACCTAGTTTCATAACAGAAGATCCACAGGTGGGAGTAGCAAGATAGCTTCTTCACTAGCCAGGAGCTGCCTGGCACAGAAACAGGACTTGGTGCTGATTTCTAAGTATAGGATCTGATATCAGGAAAGAGATTTCCTTTTTTTCTGTTAGATGCTGGGTCATGTGTAGCATACAGAAAAAGAGAGTGGGAACCAAAATCCTGGTGCCTGCATTCCTGATTGCATGCTGGCATCATTGAGAAAGAGAGGCATAGCTCCTTGCACTCTCCCTCCCTTCCTATGAATATTGTATTTCTCTTGGCTTAGAGGGGCGGCATTGATGGGAAGAGGGAAGATATCACAGCCAGGAGAGCCCATCACTGGCTGCAGCATGGCACAGCAGAGCCAAGGGGGAGCACTGCTGGTGGATCACACCCGGATGATCAGCAGGGCTCGACAGAATGGCTGTTTGTCTGAAAGACAGGCAGACATCATCCAGCTACACTCTCAAAGGGAAGCAAATACAGCACTGTTTGAAAAATCTCAGAATTGCCATAAGTCTGATTCCAGAGCTCCTAAGGTATTTAGATGTTTCCTTCCCCACGGAAACCTCTGTAAAATACATTTTGTAGATGAAGCTCTTTGTGTTGTCTGTGGCAGATTGTGCAGATATAGACTGACACACTGCATACCACCTCATTTCAGAGAAAGGGCAGCTATCCATGCTGTGCCTCCACTGCACAGCCTACTGGCACGTGTTGGCGACCATATTTCATGTCACATTACACAAGGAGGATAAGGTTTCCCATGAACAATTTAAGTAAGCAAATATTCACACACACACATATATATATTACATAGATACTGAGCAGAATCTTTATAAATTACTAAGGAAAGATTGATTTGGGGGACGTCTAAGCAGTTAGATGGTTTCTGTACTTAAACTTGAAGGAAAAGCAAACTTTTGCATTTCTAAAATCATTCGATGTGATTTTTAAAGAAGCACGTAGTGGAATTTTTTTCTGGGGAACTCTATCAACACAATTACTGCTTTGCAACACAAGGATGTACAGTATAGTCAAAAGGAAACAATTACCTCCTGTCATGCACACAAACAGAAGGTGTAAATAAGCAGTACTTTAATTTTCTGAGCAGAATTGGTCAGTGGCCAACTTAAGAGTTCTTCAGTCTGTAGTATCAGTATCAAATGAAGGAATTTTATGGCAGAGATTTTTTTAAGATGTAACATTTTATATTCTCATGGGAATTTGTAATTGTCCACTTGAATGTACTTGATAATTTAGAACAAGACATATTTAACACAGTGCTTGTGGACAGCGAGCTGGATTTTCAAAACCACACTGTTGAGCAAACACAGTCACAAGTTATATGTCTATGGCTTCTTTATGCACAAGATAATTCCTTTGTAAGTCTGGTTCAGAATGTATGATACCAACAGGTGAAGATCAAACTCTTCTTTATATGTCCTGACTAATCAACTGGTGAGGTACGAGTATAAAATGAGTTCCAAAATCTACTGGTTTGGGCCCTAAAATGCTATATTTACTACCTCCCAAAGGAAACATGTTAAGTAGAGTACTGTCAGCAGATGAGACATGGGGAAGAGGCAGGAATGAACAGGCAATGCAACTTCCTCAGGATCACATAACAGCTTTGTAGAGGAATTCACAGCAGAGCCCTTGACTTGTGTTCCACAGATTGCTAACCACTCTCAGGTCCAAACTGCTTGCAGTGTGCCTTTCCATAGAATATCACAACTCTGCACTACCACAGAAGCAGCAGAGACCACGTTCATTGAACATTTAGTAAACACATCTGGTTTAAGGTTCTTAACAAAAAAGTTACTCAAAAGGGTATGCTCTATCCAAGTGCATTCAACAGAGCTTTATGGCTTAAAAGCTAAAAGCAAATTTGACTACAAAAACCACTTTCAAATGGAATGTGTTGTATATGATCACAGGGAACCTTCAAAACATAAAATTAAATAATTTATGTCAGGGCCTTCTGGATGAAGCCTAGCTGTGAATTCAGAGGTAGAAATATGCAGGCAGAATGTTGTGTCCTAGAAAGAAGAACAAATGCTACTTCTACCTTTCTGAGAGAACAGAGAATCCCAACGGTGATGTGAGCACAGGAAAAAAAAAATTACTTTAAAGCAGGGAGAATCCTTCAGACTGTGTGTGCAGTAACTTCTGAATATCCATAGAGAAGTTAGTGCTAACTATATTTATTAGCTAGCAGAATTACCTAGGTGTAACTAAAACTCTGATTCCTTGAAGCCAGTCACTCATTCTTAAAATATGGTACATATGTGAAACTGTTACCACTTCCAAAAGAGACAACTGCCTTGGCGCAGCAGGCTGAGTGATACTGCAGGGTAAATGGTGTGATTTGGTCACAGGTCTGGAGGAGCGTTGTAAGGAGAGCCAATCAACCCCTTGCCCTTAAATTCCTTCAGTGCTCTTCCTTTAATCCCTCATACTAATGTTATTTATGCAGTGTTTATTAGAAGTGGTTTCTAATTTCAGGTGCCTCACTAAAACCACCCAGCTGCTAGAGGTTTGCACACCTCCATCTGAGATAATGGAGGCAATGGGCAATACCTGCTCTCATCTCCTTCCCTGTGACTGCAGTAACACATTCCCACTTTTTCAAACACCACTACTCAGCACAAATGGATACTCAAGCTGTATTTCCTTAAAAAGGTGGGAGTTGGGAAAGCATTGGCTATTTGGGGACTTGCAGGCAAAATATGTTTTGTTAAGTAAGAGGATACCAGCAGATGGGTTTCATGAAGGAAAAACATGGAACAAAATGCCACAGCCAGTCCAAATAGTTACAGCGAAGAAGAAATGTGAAACTGAAACTCAACTTGTTAACTGTCTTGGCAGAGTGCAGTTGCAGGTAATAATTGTCTTCCCAGTCCAAACTCATGCACTTCCCAGCCCATGAAATGGAAAGTTGAGAACATAATCACCCTGACTGGCAGGCAGAGCTGGTGGACGGCAGCTTTGAGCTGCATGGAAACTGCAAAAGAGACTCAGCCCTTAGAACAAGCAGATGCTGGTCAGCCTCTTCCATGGTGACCCTCCAAAGCACCTCATAATGAGGATGTTTCCTTTTACTCACTGTGCACAACAACAGAAGTGGTGGTATGGCCTCATCAACAACCAGGACAACAAAAGGACAAGGAGAAGGTGATAACCAACATCTACCTGCAGCACCATGTAAGAGCACTGTGAGTGTTTCTTCCCCCCTTGTAAAAAGTAGGTAGATGTGGAGAAAGGTTCACAGAAGTTCTTACCCTCCATTCTACCCTGAATTTTCTAGAATTCATGGCTGCTGGCTGAAGCCAGTTTTGAGTATTCACTTACTTGGCACATGCAGGTGAGAAATTGGTCTGTTATAAAGTGAGAGAGTTAAAGGCAAGAATGGACCACTATAACAACTCTTTCTAATCTCCAATGTATTTAATTTCAATTCAGTAACCCCATTAAGAACCACATAACCATCTATTTAGGTAATTATCTGGCTAAAACATGTCTTCTGAAAATACATTAATTCTTGTCTTAAGATGAATATATGAACAATCACACCTTAGGAGATTTTTTTCAGTAACAAAAATTATTTCAAAATTAAGCCACATTTCTAACTTGAGCTTACTTACCCTCGGGTTCCAGATGTCTGAGACATACTTCACCAGTCTCCACACATTCTCTTGAGCCATTCAATAGTTTTTTGGTAGTACCATCTTTCTGTGAGGGTACTTTATACTGAGCAAGTCAGCTTTTAATCTTCTTCCTGATAAAGCTAAACCAGCTCTCCATTGAGGCTCTCCTACTAAAGACTCCAGGCCTCAAATCTGTTTGTGGCTTTCTGTGAAATCTTTAATCAATACCTAGGCAACTAAAATATCTGTCACAAAATAAAGGATATTGAGACAGAAAAGGGGCATACCAGGAGTGTTGTA
Source organism: Calcarius lapponicus (assembly GCA_039654755.1). Classification (NCBI taxonomy): domain Eukaryota; kingdom Metazoa; phylum Chordata; class Aves; order Passeriformes; family Fringillidae; genus Calcarius; species Calcarius lapponicus. The sequence continues at coordinate 71,129,311 of CM077465.1, read as the reverse complement.
TTTCATAAAAAAAGCTGCTTGAACGTCCAGGTAAAGAAGCAGAAGAGACTTTTGCACAATGTCCATAGATGTTTAATTCAGCCGCGGCATAGGTGTTGTCCCTCCATCCCGTCCTCCTCCAAGGTCAGAATTCCCTCCCCCCGGGGCTTCCCAGCAGTCCCCACACAGCACCCAGGTAAGGCCCAATCAGAGAAAAGGGCCTGAGGGCTCAGGAGCTTAGGCACAGGAACAGGGGAAGAAGCCAGTGGGGCACAGGGACAAGGGAAGAAGCCAGTGGGGCACAGGGGCCCATTAGGGCCCCCACAACTCCCCGTTTTTTACATTATTAAGAAAGAACACAACATGACAAAAACATAAGACAACTTTCAAAATGTAAACAATTCTGAGTGTCCAGTGTCTCTTAGAGCTGGCAGGAGGGATATGGCGTTTTAGCACGGTCTTTCAGGAAACTGAGTCCGGAGAAGGTTTCGGCTGTCATAGACTCTGCACAAGGCAGCTCAGGTGGTGGTGTGCCTGTTGGAAACTCCAAACAGAAATCATTACTTCAAAGAGAAAAACATGGGGTGGTTACTTTAGGGACATTTCTTTTCTTTCTCTCGTAATCACGCTCCCTCTGGTATTATGGAGGAGCTCTGGGGAAAGGGATTAGTAGTTGGTGGAATCATAAAAAGGGGGTAATAGGACAATGGAAAGGAAAGGGGAAAAATGGGATGGGGCCAGGAAGGCCACAGGAATTGGGGAAGGGTGTTGGAAGAAGTCGGACTTATCAGACTGGAAGGTTCTTTCATTATTGACATGGGCTTTCGAATGCAGGACAGCTCGCCCATGTTCCGTGCTCTTCTTGCTTTTAGGCTGTTGCTGGGGCTTGATGGTTGCTGGTTTCCTTGGTAGGTGTGTGGAGAACTTCTGTATTTTGTAGGTTTGTAGTCTGGTGCATGTTTGCTACCTTGAACTGCAACTCCACCAGGTCCTGTCACGTCCGCTGCTTGGGGGCCTTTCCTTCCTTGTATTATATTAAATTCTACAATTTCTCCATCTCCTAGACTGTGGAGATATTTTCTGGGGTTATTCTTTTTTATAGCAGTCTGATGAACAAATACATCTTCTTGGTTATCATTCCGGGTTATGAAACCGTATTTGTTTTTTACATTGAACCATTTTACTGTCCCCAAAACGTTCATGGCAAGGACTTTTTTACTTTTGCTAGGGATTTTGTGTTGGTGTTGCTGGACGCGATGCTGGTGCGCTGCTGCGTGCGGTTTGTCCCGCTCCCGGCGCTGGGTAGCTCCGCTGGGCGGACCCTCCCGGGCGTCTGTCTCAGCCGGTGTCCGCGGGCGGAACCAGTGGGGGGCTCTCAGAGCAGTGGCAGAGGGCGGGCGGCGGCCACGACCTCTCTGCCAGGACTGCGGCTCTGAGTCATCCCGCTGCGGCGCTGTCCGCCCCCCCCCACGACAGAGGCTTCGCGGGCCGCGCGGGGCTCCCGGAGCAGTGGCGGTGGGCGGGGCGAGGCAGCCTGTCCGCCAGCTCTGCAGCCCCGAGCCATCCCGCGGCGGGGCTGTCCCGCCCCGCGGCAACGGCGCTCCGGGTCCGTGCGGGGCCCCTGGAGCAGCGGCGGAGGGCCTGCCCCTCCATGACCGCGGCGTCCCGGGCCCGCCGGTCCCTCCGGCCCGGCCTCGGCTCGAGGGGGCACTGGCCAGCAAGCATCGGCTTACTCGCTCTGGCTCTGCTGGGCGGCAGCGGGGCGGCTCTGGGCTCTCCGCGGGGGGAACAGCCGCAGCGCGGCTCGGAGCGGCGGCAGCTCCGTCTGAAGGGCTCTGACTCTTGCTACCCCCGCCACGTCTTGCGGTGTTATAGTAACCCGGGTGGACGCGTCCGTCGGAGGGGGCGTGGGGAGCAGGGGGCAGAATGGGGCACCCCGCGGCCCCTGCCATGCGGTCTGCGCCATCTTGGGCAGCGGGAGTCCGGACGGGAGAACCCCGGGGAGCGGTTTTCGGCTGATGTCTCTCCCCAAGGGTCACAGCGCATTTTAACAGCATACCAAATAAAGAACACAGTTCTGTGTTAGCTCTTGACTTTTCATGGAGCACTTGTAAAAATTCATCGGTTAAGAGTAAGTTCTGTGAAACATGAGGAAAATGCTTAAATAATAACTGTAAAGAGTACTTCAAGTCCTCATCTGACGACCAAAAGTTTTCTTGAGGAAAAGACTCTTTAAGGTAGAGGTAAATTTCTTGTTGTGCGTGGGTGAGGGATGTCTCCATCTAGCTCAGTCTCTTCACAACACTGAAAAGTAAGGAGGAAGGAACTAAAATTCGAAACTCACCACAATGGGGTAGGAAAATCGGGTTTCGTCCGGTTGGGTCGCCATCTGTTGTATTTCATAAAAAAAGCTGCTTGAACGTCCAGGTAAAGAAGCAGAAGAGACTTTTGCACAATGTCCATAGATGTTTAATTCAGCCGCGGCATAGGTGTTGTCCCTCCATCCCGTCCTCCTCCAAGGTCAGAATTCCCTCCCCCCGGGGCTTCCCAGCAGTCCCCACACAGCACCCAGGTAAGGCCCAATCAGAGAAAAGGGCCTGAGGGCTCAGGAGCTTAGGCACAGGAACAGGGGAAGAAGCCAGTGGGGCACAGGGACAAGGGAAGAAGCCAGTGGGGCACAGGGGCCCATTAGGGCCCCCACACAGGAGGAGTGCGCACTTCACACAGCAAGTCTATAGCGTTACAAAATACAATGTTCAGATCTAGATTTCATCTGTTTTACTCTGTTTTATTAAGTTACAACCTTACCTTTAAATCCTCTACACGTACAGGAACAAAAAATTAGGGAAATCACTGTATTTCAATGTCTGAGGACAAATGCAGAGAGAGCTGCTTAGGCAGTGTGCAGGGCAGTGTCCAGCCAGAGGCTGGGATTAAGGAGGTGTGCAGAGCGTTCCCAGGACAGCCAGCACTGCCTTGGAGCTGCCTGGAGGCTGCTCTGCTTCCCCCTGCAAGGGCTGGCCAGGACTGCTTCCACCCTGCCCTGCCCTGCTGCAGGTCACCTGCCTGCACCCAAACTGGGCACTGATATTTGGGACTGCTTCCACCCTGCCTGCCCTGCTGCAGGTCACCTGCCTGCAGCCAAACTGGGCACTGATATTTGGGCTGCAGGCCGTGGCTATTCAAGGACTGAGTTCATATTTGCTAAGCTGTTAATTACAGTGTAGGACTTAGTTTCTAATGCCAGTGACACAGCAGGAAGCTCCCTAAGTCCCTATTTCACCCTTCTCCACCAGTACCAAGGGGACTCCATACTACTGTTACTTTCACATCATTATGCTTTTAAAAATGATCAGATCACAGTTTCAAGAAGGAGCCATCCTTGGAATGGCATATATTTAAAAGAAAGGCAATTTCCAATTACTAGAGTCTGTAAAAGCCAGAGATCAGATTCAATTACACTGCACTTTGCAATTTACAATCTGTTGGTGTTCATTTCAGCAGAGGCTTGTTAAATGCTCTCTTGCTGCAGACCTTCAAAATGTTCTTGCCAACTGAAAGAGCAGTGGTTCTTAGTCCAGAGCCTTACCATAGCTTAAGCCATTAAAATCTGGGTCAGACCCCAGCCTCTGCTCAGAAACCCCACTTAGGCAAGGATGGCACATGGCTGGGTTTCAGCCCAGTGAAGGAACCTGGTGGGCTACCGAGCAAAGCTGCTCTGAGCCCAGATTTAAAATGTGAAGTCACCAGAATGCACAAATATGCAATATGTCAGATTCTGACAGGCTCACTGACCTATTACAGTTCCAAATCCAGAATTTGGATGTTCTTGGATTTTCCTTTTTTGAGAGTGAGGCTCTCTGGTTTCACAGTTTGGTTGCTATCACTGCAGCACATAAGTCCTCAGAGATAACAGGCATGCAGTGGAGGTGCTTGTCCTGATGTTTCCTGATGCACATTCAGCAGATTCACTACCCAAGGCAGGTGACAAAATCCAAGGGATGGGCCACAAAGGCAGTGGATTCCCTGGCAGGTGATCTTTGCAAGCCTCTTCTTGTAAGTACAATGACACATATGCCTTAGGAGTGCTACTATAAAAATTAAGCAGCAGTGTTAAAGTCAATAGAATTGTATCAGTTCAGACCAGATCAAAATGTGGTGCTCTCCAGGAAACTATATATCAGTGCTATAGGCTTGATTAATTGAAGACACAGGTTTCCAAAGAATCTCTGGCTCAGAAAAAAATGCAGTGTCTTTTGATGTGTTACAACAAAGCAGATTCAATATATACCATTAAGGTTGATGGCAAAAATATTTGCAAAAATGGGAAATTATCACATTTCTAAACTCATCCCAGGGCTAACTCAGTCATTCCTTCCCTCCCCCATTTCTGCACACCTACTGGTATGGACTTTGTCAAATACCTGAAAACATGAAACTGAAGCAGGGGAGGAGAACAACAGAAACAACAGCAAGCATCCTTCTTGGTAGTTAAAGACGAGACGTATTTTCCAACAAGAAATGTGCCAGAAACACTGAACTGATCCACTAACAAAGCAAATCAAAATACTTTAAGATTTGTTTAGGAGACTAGATACCAACAAAAGTCATTGCCATTAAATCTTGCCTGTTAACAATGGCTTAGTGTAAAATTAGCATATTCCTGAATGGGCCATTGCCCTGAGCTTGTGGTTATTTACTTGCAGTATAGCAGTGCAGTGCACCATGAAAGTTCAAAATGGGCAGTTACCTTTGCAGATCATGGGATGCAATAATTTTGTGTATTCAATTTGCATTTATTTTAAATATTGTGACCTCTCTGCTCACTTTTCTGCATTTGATTTTTTTAAGTTTGCCTTAGTAATTGTTAGTAATTTTTCATTTTTGTATTGGTTTTGGGTGTGGTGGAAGCCAAACATCCTTATCTGCTATTGTTCCACTAGTACTGAGCTACATTACCAGTGACATGGGCTACAGAGGTTTTGTGTAATCAGGATAAATCAGAGTGATTTCAGAGAAATGCATGGAGTCAAGCTCAGGTTGCACAAATTGCTCCAAAGTCAGAGGAGGAACGAGGTCATATAGCAGACAGCAATCTAAAACCTAGATTTGAACAGGTGTCAGTTGACCCTCCTGCCATGAAGAACGATCAGAAAAAGCACCAGGGGAGGATGAAGGGGAATGAATCCTGAAGGAGCTGTAGGCACGAGAGGCCTGGTTCTCTCAGAAGTGCAAGGACTGCAGAAGCACACAGCAGCCTGTAGGACTGCTGGCTTTACCCTGCCAGTCCTTGGGGGAGCACAGCCAGGGTTGCCCTTGGGCAGCATCCAACAAGAGGTTTTGTCCCCAGGCCGTGGGGCTAAGGAGGTTCCAAGGAGGAGGTAAAGTTGACTTTGGCAGCTTTGATGAAAATCTCAAGGCAGTTTTTGAGGTGAAATGAGGGGAAAGCTAGGAGACAGGCAAACTTGGAAATGCAGCAGCTGCAATATTCATCAAAATGTAAGTCACATATGGATTAAAAATGAAGACATAACTTCTGAGCTATGAGCATCACTAGGAAAAGGAGACAGGCAATTCAGTGCAAAAGGAGTTTCAAAGCTCTGTGTTTTTAGCTAAAGAAACTAAATGTTAACAGGAGACACTGACATGAAGTTGGCTTTTATAAGGAAGAACTTTCCCTTCCTCCTCCCAGCAGGGCAGCAAGCCAAGCTGAAAGCCGATGATCAAAGGTCAGTCAGCGCTCCTGAGTCTCACCAGCTATCAGGATCTCCGCTGGAAACAAATGCTTTCACACTGCAGCTGAGCACGTTTATAGGGGCTGCTGAAAGCTACATTTCAATTAATGCAGAGGTAATACACTTTGGCTTCTGGGCAACATCAGCATGCAGATATTTCGAGTGGCAGAGAGTCAATACTCTATTACTAGCAGCTCTGCAGGCAAAGTACCCGCTGGGAATAGGGAGGCAGCTACAGCCTCCCCTGCCAGGAGGGGTCTGGGGTGGGGGAGCATCTACTTTTGCTCTTTGCCCTGTGCTAGGTTTTTTGGATAAGCTGAATTCTTTGGTTTCTGTGATTATCAGCTCAGCACCACTGTTAGAGGCCTACATTTAATGTAACAACTTTCCAAAACCTGCCTCAGAACAAGACCAAGCTTCTGCAGATGGAAAAGCTGATAATATGAATTTTGAGAGCCAGCTTTTGTCCACACTACTCAAGTGGGTCTTTAGGTCTTAGGGGACTGCCTGCCTACATTCCCCCAAAAGTTCCCATCTCATCACTGTTGGAAAGTAATGTGTGTGTGTGTGTGTATAAATATATGTATATATAAAAATTATATATGTGTGTGTATATATATATATGTGTGTGTGTGTGTGTGTGTGTGTGTGTGTAAAACTTACAAGGGATCATGCAACTGGGGTCACAGAGATAATGAGTTAGGAAAGGAACCACTCAGCATTTCACATTTCCTGCACAAAAGACCCATAAGTTTCTCTCAGTTTGGGTCTTGGCTATCAACTGCATTCCACTTTCCAACCTTGGGCTGTTGGGAAGTATTTTCTGGACTAGACAATTAGGAAGAAAGTGGAACAGTATGTGAAGATTGGTGTGGGGGTATGTACTTTAGAGCAGGGTGGCTCATTGATGGGAGATGGGCCACACCTACCTGGAATTTTCTGTCCCTCAGAATGAATCCTGATATGAAAAAGTTACTGAAGGACAAATTTAGAAAATATACTTAGGGATCTGTCTGAAAAACATCATACTGGTAAATAGAAAGGCAAGGAATTGGATTTTTTCCTCATGAGACTGTGCCTGGCAACTCCATCCTGCTCTGTCACACTCATACACCACAGTGCCTGGTGGAAAACTAAGAACTTAAGAAGGAAAATGGCAAAATTATTCATATAATATGGGTGGGCTAAAATAGAGCTAAAGAGGAAATAAAAGATATTATATCCACAAACACTGATTAAGTTGTGGGTGTTAATGAAGAACAAAACTTTCCTTCATTGAGCTAAAACAGTAGTTGGGACTGAACATTACCCAATATGCATAAAACAGAGAAATAAAGCTGTATTTTTTTTAATGAATGGAATTCTCTTGGGAGATGGTTGGCACAAAGTCTAAGCACAAATGAAGATTCACTTCAATCCACAGAATAGGATTTAAAGCCATAGACTTCTTTTTTCACCAGGGCTCATTTCATCCTCCAGCAGGCAGAGAAAGGAACGACAGAGGAAACCAATCCAGCAGCTTCAGAAAAAAACCCCCCAACAACTAACTGATAAGTTGGAAAATAGCAGCTCAGCATGCCTTGTGGGTTTTCCTCCCCCTTTTAAATTATTACAGCATTTATTCCTCCGCACTCTATTCAAGTTCCTTGTATATTCATCACTTCAGAAAGGAATTTGAGTGGAGTGGTAATGCATAGCCAAGTAAATGATTTGGATTTACTTATGGCTTTCTCAAAAAATGCAGATTTATCTTTGTATCAGCAGATTTTGGAGATGTGCCAACTAAGAAGGTAAAACATGAGGAAAGGAGTAATTCCATTTTTTTTCTGCTTAGCAATTAGCTCTTCAATTAAAGTTAGGAGAAATTTTTTTCAAGTCTTTGTCATATTGTTGAAACATGTTGAAACACAAAACTGCTTGCTGTTCAGCAAATAATCTTTATGTCATGCAGTGTTTAAAACCCTACAGGGACAGATCTCCGCATAGGACACCTCCACATTAGTGTAGAGCTTCCTGACTTCACTGTGGCTTAGCAAAGATGTGGAGCTCACTGCACGTGGAGTCCACATCAACAAAAATCATCAATAAAATTTTACATGCCACAAAAAATCCCAAAACACCAGATTTCTATATACCTGTATCTTCCTTGCTAAAGCAGGGCAACTGTGGCAAAACTGAGATGAAGAAGGCAAAGTTTCCTTTCTTACTCTGCATCAGGACAAAGAGAAACTGGCTTTCATTACTTCTTTTCTCCTGGCTCTGCTTTTCCAGCTGACCCTTGAGCAGGGCACAGACCATGGTGCAGAAAACAGCATTGGAGCTCAGTTCCTGTGAATCACCCATTTTCCATGTGGAGTTTAACCTCATTATCACCTGTGTCACACTCAAAAATGGACCCTTGACATCCACAGACTCATTTAATCTGTGCTCCACCTCCCACTGAGCACTTCGTACTGAAACAAGGATGACTGCATTTCTTTAAAAGTTTGTCACATTTCATTTTGCAGATCAAAAAATTAAGACATCATGTGTATCAAATTCACCCACTTCAGTTACTTTGCATGTAAGCTGGATTTCATTAATTGTTCTGTACACTGTATTAATTTTGAGCACAAAGATGAAAACCCCAGCCAGAGTCAGGTCCTGCTGAAAGCTCTGACTCATTCTCATATTTCTCTCTTTGCTTCAGGGCCCCTTTCTTCCTAACCTTTATATTCTTTCACTGTAAAAAAGACTCAAAAAAACCCAAAAAACCCTCTTCCCCCATTTACTGATGCTAGCAAGAGTAAATGGGTTTTGTTCACAGCCCTAATATAGCATCATCACCATTCTCCTCCAGGTTTTCAATGAAGCTGCCTACTTCATCTCATCAGTAGTCACCAAAATCAGTTGAAACATTCCTATGGATTCCAGTGGGCACTGAAATAGGCTATTATAAAACCTAACTTGTGCAGTTTTACTAAAATCTACTTAGTTCTAGGTGATTTTTTTTCAGAAAGGATTTTAATACTTGAGTCCATTACATAAGTTACAGAACAACCCATAGGCCCGTGGCTGCCAAAGTGAAAATAGAGGGAAACACTCATTGAAATCATGCTTGCAACACACATGAGCTCTGCTTCTTCCAACCTCCTACAGCTAGGATGGGAAAGGACTTCTGGGGTTCAGTGAGTTAGGGAAGATCACCAAACACCTTCAAGTGTTTCAGTTAACCTGGTGGGCAATCAGAAGGTGAAAGAGAAGACAGCCCTCTTACCAGTCTTCTCTCTGTAGCATTCTCTGTCAGAATTTAATCTTTGCTAACCTCTGACAGAGGCACCAACCCCGTCCCCCGAGGTGGCTCCCCTTTGTTCTTCACACATTAATCTGTGCTAGGGACAACTGCAGCACCTCGGCTACAACAGGCGAGAACTACCAGGCTCACGTGATGAAGTGTGTTGCAGGCAAAGATTCATCAAAAAGGGGCCTTAATTATCTCTTTTTCCTTTATTAACACCTATTGAATCTCATCCTGTAATCTCAGGCAGCACTTCTCACTCATGGTGTGCCCGTGAATGAGAACACATTCAGTGTCTGGCACAGCCCCTCTTGCAAGGGTTCTGCTGGTGCTGCTCTTTCTTCTCCCCATTTTGAAAATCTAATTGTGATTTGCAGCATGCAAAACACCTCAGGAGAGGATCAGCATTTCAAGGTGGCTTGCATTTTTTGATGCTGCTTCCTCACCACATCATACAAATACTTTTGTCCCCACTTATCCTATGGTAACTTTGGATATGTGAGGTGGTGGGATTGCTTCACACAGCAGGGAGTGCAGAGCAGGATGACTACATCTACTATAACTACACTGAACAGAGAGTTTTCCTCAAAGAAGAGATTATTCAGCTTAGTCATAGGCTCGTTTATATCAGATTCTCTCATCACAGGGTCATGACCCAGCTGAGATGACTTAATGTTCTATAGATTTCAGAACCAAAGTCCAAGAAAAAGAAAAAAAATACCCCATCAGCCTTCAGCCAGGTTGAAGACTTTTCCTTCTTCCTGGCAGGAAAGCCAGCCTTAGCAGCATTATGTAACTCCCACACACTGTGGGCCCCAGGAGCCACTGTTTCTAAAGCATCCTGCTCTGCACCTGCACTTTCACACTGCTCCCTAAAGTCTCTTCCCAAAACTGGTACCTACAAGCCCAGCCCAAGGCTTTCAGGCCCTTTTACAAGGGTCTCTCTTCCTTAAAGGCCTCACTATCAGATCCTCAGTGTTAATTCCTGCAGATGTCCTGTACCTCCTTGCCAGACTATTTCCCTTCTCATGAGAGTGTATGTCTGCTCCCTTCACCTGGGCTGAATAAAGCAGAATTAAGGTTGAACTCCTGCTCCTCTGAGGGGTCCAGCTCACCATATATGACAGGATGATCTCCACAAGGGGTAGCTTGGCCCATTGGCATGCATTCCAGCTGAGCTTCTGGGACTGCAGGACAGCAGGACAGATAGACATGTCTAACTTTAAACATGAGAGCAGCCCCCAGGAATCAGAGTAGTGGCATTGCCTACTCACCTAAGTGCTTAACTGCACCAGAGCTGATGTGACCTGGCTTTGGCTCTGGGTTTAAATGCTGGAGGCTGAGTTTTTGCTTGCTGCTTTAAAGGAACAGAGCAAGCCTCATTTTTCAGATACTGAACTCCAGCTGGTTTAGCTAATGTCAGGGGAAATCATGAGTCCTTTGGAAATCTCTGAAATTTAGGCACATAATGTGTAAAGGAAGATTGTACAAACAAGGCAGCCAAATAAGTAAATCTTGGTGACAGAACAGCCATTTACTGAGGAAACAGCATACAGAGAAGAGGAATTAGCTGGGAAATACTGTTTTGTAAAATTATTTGTACAATTTCCATGTAAGCTATCAGCAAATCTTGGAAATTACCTTGGAGATTTCCAGCCACTGGAACACTGCTGCCAACTCTCTATTTCCATGCCACAGAGATAAAAAAGATCTACTGAACAGTCCTCCCTTGCTTCCATGCTGCTCTTACACAACTTTTCCACTATTTTCTACATGGTGACGTTTTTAAACAATAAAAACTTCCACCTGGCATAGGACACTCCTGCTTTCCCTCCATTTCTGAAGCACAGCAGGATCAGTAATTCACCATGGCTAACAAGGAATGAAGGGGCTGCAGAATGGCTCTAGAAAAAAAAAATAAAAATCAGGTGTGCAAGTCCCCTGTTGTGAGAAATGAAGCCAACTCTGCCAGCCCTGCACTGCCACTGCAGCACAGAGTTCTTGGTGCAGACAGTCATGAAGGCTTGGAAACAGACCCCAGGAAGCTGCATTTCTACCAGTCCTCCTGAGATTTACTGGAGCAGGATCATAAAGTTAGGTTGCTATTTATTTCCAAATGAACTCCACTGAATAAGTGTGGGCCAGGTACAAACACTAAAACAAGAACAAACCTGGCATTTTATCCAAACCCTGAGACTTGACACAAGCATAAAAATGTAATATATTTTTTAAAAGGTTCAATTTCCTTCAAATGCACTTATCTCTAGGGTTGCAGCTGCCAGCCAAAATCTCTCTATCTCCAGAGATAAATAGTGAGATTATGAGATCATATCCTCTGAAATTAATTCCCTGGTATTCAGTTTCTCCAGCTTCGATCCATGAATTCTGCACAAAATGTTTCAGGGAACACAGTGCATCTCAGCTAAAGATTACTTGTTAATAAACAAGATTATTTTATGAACACAGAAATTAGAGAAGGTCAATAAACAAACGCTATTTTAATAACATCCTCTGCATTGGTTCCCCAAGAGAACCAGAGCAGAAAGTGAATTGATGTTTCTATGAAAACTCCAGCTCCACAGACTCTGCTGCTGTTAATCAGACTTCTTAATTGCTCTGGAACAAGACTGTGCATGACCTGAGGGTGAGGACTCTCCTGGACCGGGGGGGTCAAAGACAACTCTGCTAAAATGAGCAACAGTATGATAAAATGGCAATAATCTGATAAAAACCAGAATTAAGGTGCAGAACATGGGCCACATCTTAGGCATTCTGCCTAAGAAGTGCATTTATGGGGTTATGTGCTTTTAGAAGCAGATTGCAATTAAATCATCCACCAGTAAGTGGGTGAATGGTCATTTTTTTGGCTGAGCAAGAAGCAGGAGAGCTTAACAGTCTGCTTAAAGATTTTATCCCCTGCATGGCTATTTTCAGCCTATCTGTGGCCAGCCTTTTGAGGTATCACTGTATTAAAAATGTTCTTCCCTGAAGGTACTTCCACACCGCAGCAGATGTCACTGACTTGGCACTGCTTAAAGGGTCTATTAAAAGTGATGTAATTAATTACTTGGGCTGTCATCACAGCACTGCTTTTGAGATCTTTAAAATGGTTTATTATTGATAGCCTTACGCTGCAGTGTGCCGAGCACCTTCACCCTCACCCCTGGACACTGAGACACGGGCCAGTGCAGGCTGCCCAGGCTCTGAGCATCCTGTCTCCTCCTGAGGCTGCTGCTCCCTGTGGCACTCAGCACAGGGCCCAGTGCCACCACTCCTGGGGGACCTGACCCAGCAGCAGGCACCGTGGCCAGCCCCGGGTGTTTGGAATCCTGAATCCTGCGTCAGTGGGTGCTTTGGGAAAGTGCTATTCCCTGCAGCTGGGTAGGACCCACACCACAGTGGAGGAGCATGACAGGGAGGGAGCAGCAGGGCTGAACTGCTCCACACTGCCCACAAGCCCAGTCCCCCTTGCCTTGCTCAAGGGACATAACCTGTGGTGATAACAAGGATGAAGGAGAAAAAATGAGCCTTGGAAAGGGGGAAGGAAAGATGCTTTCTCCGAGTGTTTCAGCGTTAGCCTTTTTGTCTTCCAATACCCAAATAATTCAATACATAAATAATTGGCAATATTTTAATTCAATTTTCCTCAACTCTAGCCTGTTTTGCCCATGATGGTAACTGAAAGTGATCTCCCTGTCCTCATTTCAACACATGAGCTTTCTCATTCCTGATCGTCCTATTCTCTCTCCCCTTCCTCTTAAGGAGGAGAGTGAGTGAGCCACTGATGGGAGTTTGGCTGCCAGCCACGGCCATCCCACCACACTTGGGTACCAAACATCTCACATGGACAAATACTGAACCATGTGCAGGGAACTGGGAACTACAGCACCTATGGAAACCTCAGTGACAGGGATGGCCCCTGGTGCCCGCTGATCACCAGGCTCAGACACAGCTCTGCCACCACCTTTGCTAAACTCTCTGGCTGCACCTAATTCCTTCATGAGGAAGTGTCTCTTGGGCTCTGCAAAATTTCTGCCAACACATTTGACTTCCATCTTGGGACAGAAAATGCAGTATAGCAAAGCATCCTTGAAAAATTGCTGAGCTCTTTTCTGTGGCAGTTATGACAACATCTATTGCCAATAAAATGAAAAGGAACAAATTCTGAGAGGCAAAAAAAATCTATAGGCATACAGAGGATAAAAGAAGTAAGAGTAATCTGCTGCTGAGGTCTCTAAAGCACAAATCTTTGGTTAATTTCAGTGGCTGATATTGCTGTTGTTTGTTTCATTTTAGACATACCACCAGGAACAGAAAAAGAAGCCTCACATTTAGAGTTAGGTTATAGAAGATAATTTACACAGTTTCCTCTCAAAATTGATTCAGAATGTCTCAGCTATGAGCCAGGTCATGCAAGCTAAGATATCCCTAAACACTGTAAACAGAGTACAAATAAATATGAATTCGAAATATGAAAAGAGGGGGATGTCTCCAGGCATCTTTCTCAGCATCCTCCCTCGGTGATATGAAGAGTCATCAGCACACTAATGAACACAGTCATGCTCAATATTAACAGGAACTTTTCTCAAGTGCTACCAAGGGCAAGAAACATGACATAGGAAGTAATATAAGAGTGGTTAAAGTAGAAAGAAAGAAGAACACAAGCAGATTTAGGACCTCACCTGAAGTCTATTGAATAGAATGGGTAGAAACCCCTTGACTCAGTGATGCCTTATATCTTTCTTGACAGAGAAGCATTCAAAGTAGCATTTTCTCTGTAGGAAACAAAGCTACAGATACTTCTCCAAGCCCAGAGACAAATCTGAAAAGCAACAATAATGAAAATGAGCTAGAAGTGAAAGCAGGGAGCTCACTAGGTATGACTGTGCCATGCAGTTTGGCAGCTAGGCAAGCTCATATATTTTGGGCTGCAAACATGTATACATGATGCGGTGCTGTGCCAAGTGATTCAGGCTGGCTCTAAAAGAGACACTTTTGTAAGCAAAACCTCTATGGCCATCTTTGCTTGGCACCCCATTTGATCTCAGAGGAGTTGAATGTTTTACCTCAGTAGCAGGAGGCAACACTTGAACTGGCCAAACCCAGACTGACTAATTTCCAGCTACAATGCATGTCCTCCACCCAGGAAAGTTTTCCCATGAAAGAAAGAAAAAAAGGCTGTGGGGGAAAAAGAGCCCCAACACACAGGAATCATCTATATGAACTGTTCTGGCTGGTTGCACTTACTTGACAAGATGCAGTGCTCCTTGTGGCTGCTACAAGATCTGCTAGATGCTGTCTGCTGGCCACAGTGGTGATCCCAATGAGGAAAACTCTCTCCTTTGGAAGAGGAAAAGGCTGTACTTGATCCCAAAGTAAAGACTGTGGATGGAGAGGCTAAATTTTCCTCTGTTTGAACTCTGAATTTGCATGAGAAGTTTACCATTTGAGTATCATTCTATTCTATTCTGCACTGATTTATCTTTTTCTCCCCCGCTTTCTACAAATTGAAATAAATGGATTAACTAGAATTCGATTGACCTTCTGTTGTTTAAAACTGAATCTTACTTGTTATGCTCATACAAGGTGGCACAGAACTAAGCAGACATCCAACCTAGACAGGCAGGCTTTTATGTTATGTAAAGCATAAGCAGATTTCAAAGCAAAGCTACTATTAACCTCTGCCTAATTTTTTCTAAAAGGATTTTTTAAAGAATTTGAAAGCAGGGCAAAGCAAAAACTGCATTTCAGAATAAGGCTTGTTAAGCAAATGCCAGTGAGATAATACATGACTCAAGCATACTGCAATGCTTCCCTTCATCTGTCCTCCCATTTACAGAATCAAAATCACAGAGTGGGTAAGTTTGGAAGGGACCACAGTGGTTCAAGCTCCCTGCTTAAGCACAATCATCCATTGAAAGAACTCTTGAATATCTCCAACGAGTGAGACTCCACAACCTCTCTGGGCAATCTGCTCCTGTGCTCAGTCACCTAAACAGTGAGGAAGTTCTTCCTCATGTTCAGGTGAAATGCTGTGCTCCAGTTTCTTCCTGTTACCTCCTCTTCTATTGCTCAGATGGAGCAGAGCCTGGCTCCATCCTCTTGGCACCCCCCTTCAGATACTGATAGACATTGATGAAGTTCCCTCTCAGTTGTCTCTTCTCACAGCTGAGCAGGCCCAGCTCCCTCAGCCTTCCCTGGTAAGAGAGATGTTCCAGTCCCTTAATCATCTTTGTTACCCTCCACTGGACCCACTCAGGAGCTCCACATCTCTCTTGTGCTGAGGAGCCCGGAACTGGACACAGCACTCCAGATGTGCCTCACCAGGGCTGAGCAGCGGGGCAGGATCACCTTGGTCTGCTGGCAGTGCTCTTCCTAAAGCACCCCAGGATTCCATTGGCCTCCTTGGCCACAGGACACACTGCTGGCTCGTGGATGGCTTGTTGTCCACCAGGACTCCCAGGTCCTTCTCCACAGAGCTGCTTTTCCTCAGCCTGTGCTGGTCCATGGGGTCATTCTGCACTTCCCTTTGAATCTCAGATGGCTCCTCTGTGCCCATCTCTCCACCCTGCCGAGGTCCCTCTGAAGGGCTGCACAGCCCTCTGGGGAATCAGCCTCTCCCTTTCAGGCTGCCTCTCTCACCATCAGGCAGCCCCTCTTGCTGTGTGTGCTGCACACCTTGACCTCAGCACATCTACCTGTTCATGTGATAGTAATAATCATAACTACTCTGAGATGGCAGAGGGTGTGCTGCTCCAGGGAAGACTAGATCATGGTGCAGGCCTTATGAATTTACTGCTTTGTTTGGGAAACATCAGTTGAATATAAAGAAGCAATTGTATTGCCACTTTCTTCTCTCTTAATCTTATAATTTTCTTATTAGGGATATTCAAGTGACCAATTATTATTAGGGATATTCAAGTGTGACAAATTACTGCCTCAATAACTTTCCCTATGGGCACTGCCACAATTGTGCTATCACAAATCCAGCCAGTAACATTTCAGCTTTGTGCCAGGAGCAGACCAGAAAATGAAGTAAGACACAGTTTACTTCTTAGCAGTTTAGTCCCCAAAGAGTGACAGCGTCCAAATGCCTCAATTCACGCCCACTAGGAGGAACCAGGTAACATTCCTGCCTTTTTTTTTCATCACTTACGACTTTGGAGAGGGCTGACTAAGGACCTCAGACACCGAAAACCAGATCTAACAGGTAATGTAGCACTTCTCTCTCTTTACAGCAACAGGATTATTCCCTCTTGGCTACTGTATTCTAAGCATATAGAATGAAGCCAATTGTCTTGGTCCTCAACAGCTGGGTGCTCTAATCTGCTTTCCCTGTGTTTGGATCAATCCTGTCTTTTTTGAAACCTCTTTGAATCCTTCCTCAAATACCTGTGTCAGTAACAGCTGATCAAAACTCAAAATTTCCACCATGTGGGGAAGTCCAATGATGATGAAGTCCTAAGACCCTGCACTACAAATTTTAACTAACACTCTAGCACTCCTCTGGTTCAGATGCAGCTAGAGGTAAGCACACTCAAACAGCCATCCATTAAAGCCTAACCAAGGCTAAAATAGGCTGTGCAGCTTTGATGTGAATGTTTATTTCTCTGTTTTGTCTTAACTCCTGCAATCTAACTCCTCCACCCAGCTATGTAGGATGCTGATCTCGCATCTGCATAAGATACTGACCAACCTCAGGCCACACAAACTTCAAAACAGACATTCCATCCTCTCTGGAAGATGTCAAAACATTAAAGTTTGCTTTATAATTAAAAATACAACAAATGGCAAAATAAAATACTGAAATTGCTTTTCAAAGTGCTTTGTACCAACTTAGACTGTATGCAACATCTAAAATTATAATTGGAACAAGATGCTTTTGGCTTGTCAAATTTAAAAAAGGTTCAAAAACTTTCCTTACAATTTTAAACAGAATGTGCATGTGTATGTGAAATACAATTCCCAACACCAAACCAATTTGTTCGAAAATTTTCAACTGTTTTGCTTCAGTAATTTTGCTCCTGTTCCCTAAACAGCTGATTGTTTTCACTGTTTTCTGTTAATAAACAGCACATAATTAAAGATAAACAAGGTACCACTGCAGGATGACTTGATGGAAAAGGAGTTACCTCAGTGGTACCACGCAACATATGCAGGGCTCTGAATTAGATAAGAATAACATGGTTCAGCTTTCCCCTGCAGAGTTTCAGTGATTCTGGTCTCGCCTAAAAAGAAATGAACAGAACTAGAGCAAGTATTCCTACTAAAACTCCCACTGACAAAGCAGAAAGGACTTCATAAAACTGCACAGGTCTGTTCTACACCCTTTGCTGTTACTTCAGGTATAAGTATTGAAATTTGGACTTAAATATTTTAGGGGAACAATCATTAACTAAGTATCCATGTTACAACCATCCCAATCATTGTGTCGTCTATTTTGAGCACCTTTTAACATAGTTTTTAAAAAGCAGTCTTTATAGCTAGGCATAGTGAAAAGAGTTTCTCAAAGGAATTTTGCAGGAATATTTAGCTTTGCAAGTATAGATAGCCCAGAGAGATGTGTGCTCTCCACTCAGTACCTGGTGGATATTTCTGTATCAGAACATCCTGGGCACAGCTCTCAGAGAAGCAGGCAAACATTCATGAATTCCATGATCCCCTGCAGCACTACAGCATGGCACAGAGGGGTCCTCTGAACACGGAGCTGCAGTGGTCCAACGTTAATGTCACAAGCTGCAGACATCACCAAAGCACACAGATAATTTACTAACTCTCTACCCTGTCTCCCCCTCCTGCTGCTCATCCTACAAGACAGTTCTCTGGCCAAAATGGGACTTCACCAGGCATGGACTTAATCTGAGTAATAGGGAAAGAAAAGCACCAGAACAAGATAGAAGGGATCTTCAGAAGTTGCAGCTCACCTCTGTGATTCCTTGCACTTTCCATCCTGGAATAGCTCTGAACAACCATGCAGTGAGCAGCCTTTGTCCTTTACAGATGGGATTGGTCTGGCCTCGGAAGCAACACACTTGGTGAATGCCTCTGCTATGTGAGTCCTCATTTCAACCTATCCTTTACAAGCATATAGGCAAACAAATGGAGAAAAAAAGACGAAAAAGAAGCCAGACTATCTAGTGTTGTCTCAATTTAAAAAAACATGAGTGACTGCAAGAGCTAGGTACTTCTACAGCCAGCCACATTCCTAGTATCCCTGTGCACAGTCTGTGTAATTTGTAGTATGTTTTATCTATCCTTCAGTAAGTCCATCTGTACGTATGCTATAGTTACCACAGGAGAGTTAAAAATACATCCTAGGTGTAGCAATACATAAGGCAGATCCTCACCAGTAAACTAGGAAATGAGTAATTCCCCCCTCTCCTGAACAATTCTTCACAATGACAACTCCCTCCTTCCCACACACCTACACTCTCACAGCCTGGAGGAGCCGGGGGCGGGGGAAAGCTGAGCTTTGCAATGTTGTCTGGAAGCTCATCAGATCCGGGCCACTTCCAATTAAAGGAGGGAGCAAGTTCAAAGCCTCTGCTGATCTCTACTCTGAACTGGCATTGTGCTCAGAGACATCTGTGCCTGCTGCTGAGACACAAGTCTGCTGAGCCAGAGAAGAATGTGTACGAGCATGTCCCCCGTCAGGAAATAAAAACAGGATAGCAGGGAAACCCCAAACCTGCTCAGGTGGCTGACAGTACTGGAACACTGACTTGAATTAACAGGAGAAAATGACAACCAAATCCAAGTGAACTACAGTGGCTTCTGAGCACTGGCAGAAGATGCTGAGGGGGAGCGAAGACCAAAGAGAGGAGATGCGCAGAGGGAAGGTAATCCTGGCACTGTTGACATCATCATGCTGTGTGCATCTGAAAGGTTCCAAGCTGCAGGCTACTTTGCAGCATTGGCTTTTTTCCCCTCCCTAAATGCATGCACTTTGAAAGTCTCTGGTTTTCAAATCCTAGGTATTCTACTGGGAAATTAAGAAACAGCCTTCCAGAAAAGTAAGGTATTTCAGCAACTATCAGAAGGACATGCTTCATGATAAGCTGTGTAATTTGTCACATCATTTCCCTTCTACCAACTCTTAGAGGATTCTGAATTGAGATAAAAATTGCCCAATTGCTGCCATTAGCTTGGGCCTGGAGTTTTTGCAGCATCCATGAAATCTTCAGAGTCAGTTCACTGACTAGAAATGGAGCTACAAACACACACCTTGTATTTGCCATGACAAATACAGTGACAACAGCTGTGGCAAGTCCCATCTCTAAGCTTTATCTGGTCCTTGAATATCATTAAAGAAGGGAAGACGAGTGGGGAGAAAACAGATACTTGCATGCTTGTGATCCAAAAGCGCTTTCAGCAGAGGTAGGTTCCTACTGCCCTCTGCTGTAACATCCTTTTACAACTCCTAAGAAGGAAGCAGGACTGCCTGACGTGCAACACTGGGTGTTACACCCAGATTGTATTAAAACCGTGGAGAGTGGAACAAGACAGTTAAGAACAATAGGCTTTGGTTTCTTGCTGCTGCTTTTAATTCTTGAAGTGGATATATATTTCCCAGATGTTGACCCAGGCTCTACCGAATTACTGGTAAGTCTCCCTAGCAAAATATTCCATTGAAGCTGCCTGAAGCTTCTTTGGCACTGCACAATCACTGCAACACCAGAAACACACCAAATTTTCCTAGCAGCAAAATGGGATACTTTAACTGGACAACCCAAACGATTTATATATATATTTTAAAAAGGAAAAAAGTTTAATTCATCATCTTAATATAAGACAGCAATATAATTTATGTAATGAATAACGGAGAAAGGTGGTCACTATGCAATACTGACACGTATTTGCAAGTTGATCCATATTTACACAATTGCTTTCAGCTGTTTTTCCAGTAGTTCTTGACGTTCCTTGAAACCTTTGTAACTTATGGAGATTTCTACGGAGCTAGCAGCTTATACAACAAAACTTGAACAAGTCATTTTTGTCTGTTTTCTTTCCCTTTATTACTCAAACACCAACAACAGTAAATTTACTGAAGCTGGCTGAGATATATAATGTTTCTTCTCTTGCCTCTACCGTTCATGCAAACAAAATTATTTCCTATAGAAAACACTATATATTTAAGGGCAGTACACAAGAATGCACCTATTTAGTTTGAAAACACAGCCCTTCCTCCTCCCAAAATAAAACAGACATCACAACGTCTGTATGTAACAAGAAAATTGTAGACCAGCAACATGCACATGTGAAAGATCGCATGTGTAACATATCTTGTCACATACAGAGAGGCTGCACCTAAATAAAAGCAGAGGCTGAGGTTCTCAATGCCATCTGGGTATACACATACTTCCTGCCAGAAGGAAGAGGAACTGGACATTCCAATCACTCTAGTGGATTTGAAATTCCCTTCTGTGAACAGCTTGCGACACCAACATTTACTCCTCTTGTAATTTCATGCCTAAAGTCTTTGCAGTAACTCTGCAAGCAGCTGTAGTTAAGGGAGAACACAATCCTAAGCCAAGGCTGCACCACATGGACACTGCATGGGCAAGGTACTGATCCACAGATAAATCCACACCTGCACATATCTACACCCTCATACAAGGCTAATAAGATTCATTGCCTTTCTAATACCCTCTCTGAACTTTGGATCAAGTTTCCTCTATGAGCTGCCATCCCTTCAAAGAAAGGAGGACATAATTACAGTTCTCAAATGGCCTGAGGCATTCAATTTCTTATTTTTTTAAAGTCTGCATTCAACTTACATGAAAAGGACAAACAATAACCTTAATGAGGCATTTGAGTTATGGGAAATCCTGGGAAAAAAACCTGAGAATAGAGCCTGCAGTCAACTGCACAAATGCTAGTGAGATTTGGGATTCTGTGAGGTTTTCAGAATAACATCAAATGACTGGAGTAAATTTGCTCAAGGAATGGGCTGGATCTTTTTAAAGATCTGATTCTGATATTAAACTGTGTTTGTCTGTAGTGTAGAGATACACAGGTGGATGCCTGTTACGTACCCTACAGTTAACCCTTTAGATTCAGCAGAGCCTTCTTCAGGGCTCTTTTTTGCCTTCTTAGCAAACAGTCCAGTTCAGTAACTTTTCTGGGTGAGATTAAAAATGCATTTTTCCCACATTAAAAAAAAAATCCTGCAAATAAGAACAGGCTCTGGAAATTGAACAAGAGATTTGAAAGAGAGTTTTTCTGGAATCTAGGGTGTGGCTTTGGGGAAAGCCACATGAATTTCAATACACAAACAGTCTTAATGACGAAAGGGAACTACTTCTGTGTTTAATTAAGTACACACATAGGTTCTCCACTAAATCAGTGGACTAAATCAAGGACTAAGAATTGGTAATCCATACAAAAACTTCATTCTAGGTTATGTATACTTGAAGAATGTGATTGAATAAATTGATCTGAAAGGCTAGGGTACAACTACTGCTCTACACTACAATAGTGCAAAACTACCAAAAGATAAAGCAAAAACCAGTGGAACCCTAACATAAGTAAGCCCTATTGGCTTTAAAAGCACTACTGAAATCACAGTATGACAAGACATGCCAGAATGTTTCTGGTTTCACTTTCATCTCCAATTAATTCTCATGTTTGCACAAAGCCTTCTCTTTTTCTACACTTATTTTACCCACTAGAAAAGAATACAGACTCAGCAAATCTTAAATGATACAGTATTTCAAATCTTATATAATGTACTACTCATCTTGGCATACAAATTATTTCACAGAGGTTGATTACCCAAGCGGAAGGCAAGGCCTGTCCTCTTGCTCCCACAAGTTAATCTGATTAAACAAATCCATCTGAACAACTGATAGGTACTACTGCCTGCAGACTCTGCAAAATCAAAGTCCATCTGGCTACAATACTTCTTCACCAACAAAGTCCCAAAACCTTTGATGAGCAAAAGGCCGAGGAAGCAGACCTGCCCTCTGCTGAAAACATGAGGAGAGAGGAAGCAGTATCACCTCATTTCATCATTACAACAATAAAGCCTCTCCCTGGAACAGGTCAGCAACATAAATGCAGTCAAGTTTATCATGAGTTGTCTTTCCCTCTGCTTATAGAACAATCTCACCAAGGGAGTAGCCTTGTGACTGAATGAGAATTCAATTTCTTCAGGCTGTATTGGGGTGAGGTTCCCATGGCATCATCTTCCTCATATACCCTCACACAGGTTCCAGGCATCTTACACAGTCCCTGGAGACCTGGAGATGTGAGCAGTTTATCTCAAACACTTTCCAGAGGGGTAAAGAGGCAGAGACTGCTCTTCCCCTGTCAGCAGAGGGTTACAGAAGATGATAAATGCAATCTCCAAGTGCAATTCTTACTTCCACTAGCTCAGTTCTATTGCATATCACCTGTCCAAAGCCATTTTCCCTTCAAAGGACACCCTTTCCTTTCAGGAGACAGCTGGCAGCTCTCCCTTCCTTAGTAACAGTTTTGAGATAAACATAAATAAAACTTCAGGTTGCTGAGGCTCCCAGGTCACCTTTTTTTCCATAAATATAGGATTAGGCTTTGGAGCAGCTTTCCTGGAATTCAAATTGTACAGTAATTAGATACAGAACAGGATGACTACAATGAGAGGAACTATTGGAAAGGGCTTCACTGAGGTTTCAACAGTCACATTATGCAGCTTCCTTCAGGATGCATTTTTTTAGTCTTGCAGGACTCAGACATGTCCATAGGAGTGAACTAGAGAGGGCCTGAGCCTGGGGCCAAGCACTATCACACAGCTGCTCTATTATTTAATTTTTAGCATAAACCTTGACACACTTTCACCCATGTCAAAATGCCATGTACAAACAACATCCACATGTACCAATTCTACACTGCAGAAGAAAGATCTGGCAATGCATGAACTGATTAACTTACAACAAGAACTTATTCTAAGAGTGAGAGGGCAGAAGATTCCTGTTAACTGGACTCGCTACATCTCACTACAAACATTCTTTGGTGAATACTTCATAAAATACCTAAGACAACAGGAATGGACTGAGGTGAGTGCTTGATCTGAAGACTCATTATGTACAGGGATGTATTAGAGGAACCAGCCAGTAAGGTTAGTTTATTATCTCATGGTTATAAAGAATCACAGAATCATTTACATTGGAAAAGACTTCTAAGATCATCAAACCCAACCCTTAAGCAGTGGTAGTTCTTCTCTGGGTGTGCCTTCTCACCCAAATCAGTGGGAAGTTAATATGTGCAGACCTTTTCACCAGGAAGGTTAAGGCTACCTGTGCTGCATCACTGGAAACAGAGAAAGGAGATCATAGCAAGAGGTAGCTGCAGCCCTGGGGTGTGCAGCAGTACCTGTGGCATAGAAGCAGCTCAGAAAGGAAGATGCTGTTGCCAAGGCAACAAAAGAGTGCAGAGGCTCTGGGCATCCTCTCCTGGGCTCCCACAGAGTTAGGTTTTGCTCTGGCAGAGCCAGGAGGACAGGAGGCACTACCACCATGTGCCCTCCCACAGGGCAGCACTCTTCCTCAGGGACACAGGGCTCAGCTGGCACAGGCAGTGCAACATCTCATCAGCTGAGGCCAGACAGAGTCTGTTTCTGTTTAGCAGAAGTTCCAGCTGCTTTCAGAAATCCCAATAATAAAGCACAAGCCAAAAGAAAGAAATCCAGATCCTATCTTTCAGTTTAGTTCTAAATTAGCAACTGTAGCCCTTGAAATTGTTGCTTTTTTGCCATCATCCAGAGAAAATCAGTTGCTTGTCATGCCTCAATTAGTACATGACCTGACAGGTTTTTTGTTGGGATCCAACAAAAGACATTGAGCAGATATTAATCATTAGACAAGCTTCAATTGAGACTTTCATGTTCAAGAAAAGGCTGATCCCATGCAGTAGTAGATAAACCTTGATCCCAAATAGATGGCTTTTGTACACTGTGAGATGAAACCTTTGCCTTCCAGGTTTTTTCACTGGGTACTACTTGCTAATGATCCACGTGGGATTCTGGCCAGAAAAGCTGACTCACTAGGGATGGCCTGCCTCAAAGTACAGCCATCACAGCACTGAAAGCTTCATGCTGGGAATGGCTGACATTGAAAAAGAGCATTTTTCAATGCCTAGGGCACTTAGTGCAGACAGCATTCATTTCTATTTAGCTACTTTTCCAAGGCTTTCCATGTCCTTTCAACAATACACTTGCTGTGCAGTAAGAATCAAGAAGAGTTAACAAATTATCTTTCCTGCCATTCCTTTTCATGGAAGTGAGACTAAATCCTCATAACTGCAAAACTGCTGTGCCTGGGGCTTCTGAAATGAGCTGGACATGTATGTTCCATCTGTTTAAAGAGTAATTACAGGGATCAACATAAGCTTCTTGCTTTTTATGGAACAACATTTGCTCTTGTTAGTGAAATAGCATTTCAAGGAAGTCAATAACTACAGAAATACATTGGTTGTGGATACAGCTACATTCTGTAACTCTGTGAGTATTATGAATTTGAAATCAATGAACATTTAATGTGCCTGGCAAAGTACAAGTTTTTTCTCCAAAATACCTGCCGTAACAACAGCTTGAATTAAAGCAGCATGTGATACAGGGCAATCACCCTCTAATGCAAGACAATCACTTGCTTTAAAAATATATTAACACACTGGTGGTTCATCAACAAATAGTTAAATCTCTCTACCTATCACACATGGGATATTGACACAGGGGACGTTCAGGAACATGCCCGTATGGCCAAGAGACAACAACAGATGGTACATGGCTGCAGTTAGTGCTCCAATCTGCGGCACTTTGGAGTTCTTAAAAAAAAAAGACAGTCTCAAATTACCTCACATCATAAATAGAGTGTGAACTGTTGCAATAAAAGCATGAGGGGGCAGCATCTTCAAGCGTTCAACTCTTTGGAAGAGCAAGCCAAGGAGGTTTAGAAATATGCTGGGTCCAGGGTCCATAGACTGAACTCCAGGTGTTGAGGCTTGTGGTTCAACCCTCCAATCTCCCAGCAGCATCTCCACAGTCCTCATGCCAGGAAGAAGAAAAGTATTTGATATACAGATGACCCGCCACTGAAAACAGTTATGGGTTTGTTTCTAGACATTCTTACACAAGTGACTATTGCTGAAGGACACTGAATTCTTGGGACAACTAATTGTAAGTAAAAGAGGTCATCATTTTGTCAGATAAAGTCTTGCTTTGTGGAAAATGGTAAAAGAAGCATTATATAAATTCTATCACTATCTTTTTTATAGATTACACAACTCAACTGAAAAATTCTATTAGCTAGTAAAAGAAACATCTAAATGCTATTTTTCTAAATAACTGCAGTTCACATTTAAGTGAGTACAGGCCTATCTCTAACTTTGAATGAAAGGCCACTTTGTCTACTCTTTTGGCCAGCAGCACCACACATTTCAAAGATGTATTTGTTTCTTGGGGTTATTCACACTGAGTTGTACTGTTTATAAAACAGTATTACCAACTATCACCACCTCCAGCTGAATAGCAATATGATAGGTAGCCTGGATACCAGGAAAACACTTGCTAAAGCAGCACAGAACACATTAACATACTCACCAGAGTATGCTAACCTTTACTGCAATTCAGCTGCTTATTTTAGCTTTGCTTTTAATGAGCTTGGGTGTCTAGGGGGGGTTCAGGTTGGCCACCTAACCAAAGAAGTTGAGGGATACTTGAAAATGTATATATACATATAAACAGCTACCTGGAAGAAAGAATAGCAGCAGAAGCCACAAAATAATAAACAAGAAGCAGAAGTAACTAAAATAAAGGCAGATTTTCAGACTGAAAAAAGTGGTTACATAAAGACCATCATAAGTGGGTATGAAACTATACAACTAGCTTATTTCCCACCAGGCCTACAATGCTTAGTACTTCCAGAATGGAAATACTAAAGCTAGATGAAGTCATATGTGGACCATTTTCTTGGAAAAGAAAAAAGGCTGAAACAAAATACTGAAACAAGATAAACATCGACTTCTGCTTTTCCTATAGGAAAAGGGATAAAACCAGTTGGTTTTCAAATATTATTTCAGAGAGGAATTTTCAGTGGTTTCCAGTCGGCTCAGATGCCTATTTCAAAGCAGTATGTGTGTCATTTCAGTGCTCTCCCCTTGTTTCACTTGCTCTTGTTTCTCTTTTAAGTTAAAGGCAGCAGTGTGTACTATCTCCTACATGGATAGATGTATAGTGACTTCTAATATCACAGGCTGATGTTATGTAAATTTAAGAATACATGCTGGATTTTTAAGAAATAGGACACTTGCAAAACAAATGCACAACTGAGTTTTAAAGAATTACAGACACTTGAAATTTGTGGACAAGGATAGCAAGAAGCACTTGTGAAGTTGCAGAAGTCCAACTCCTACCTCATGGACAACATGCTGACATGGGATCTTCCACAGGTACTAACAAATGGTTCCAATAGGAAGAATGCAGGCAGATGCCTTCATCCCCATTTTTCATAGCAATTAACTCTCACATGTAAGATCACTGCAGCATTCCCAACCATCAGCCCAGCATTGCCTAGGTAATCCTCTGGGATGTGCTAGTAATAAAGCTCAGCAAGGATCATGATTTTTTTTTCTTGTCTCACAATGCTTCTTCCTCTGTTGAGCCAATTCTAAGAATTGCAGGCATCAGTTCCTGAAGTACAAAAAGGCAAGGCTGGTATCCAGCAGCAATCAGCATAGGGAGATGAGCAGCCAACAATGCAAGGCAATTTAAACTTTGCACATTAACACCATGGCACGTCAGTGTTACTGCCAATAGGACAACACTTGTTTGTGAAGGAAGAACTGCAGGGTTTGCTTCAGCTGCTGCTTAGAAGTGTTATTTGTGGGACAGCAAAAGCACAACAAAGCAGTGTTTGATACAGCTGAAGCTTGCTTTTCTTTCTTTGAGTAAGTTAAAAGGAAGAAATAAAAAAGAAATTGGATAAAACAAAGACTAAGGCAGAACCAAAGTTTTGGGGTTGGTCCAAGCAAAAAGCCAGAAGAACCCTTTATTAGGAAATAGTGGCCAGTGTTGGCAGTACTGTTCACAGGACACTATTACTGTTTTTAAGTAGGAATCTAACCCTGGCTGCAGGCCTGAGTCAAGAACTCTCATCTACACTCTAATCCTCAGTATCACTATTGTCAAAATCTCCTTTGATTTTTTTTCCTGCCATCATACTTACCTACCTTAAAAGGCTCTGAGGCAGATTTATTGCTCAGGTACTTGGGGATTATAGACTATGCAAAGATAAAAGCAGGATAGGAAAGAATGAGGTTTGCAGCATTTCTTCTCTTAGAGCATTAACATTATGAACTTCAGCCCCCCAGAAAAAAGTCTTCTGCAGTTTGAAGACTAGAGCACCAAAACCAGTGGCTCAAGGGATTACCATAACAAACCTGTAACAAACCTCCATGCACAAACTAGCACACGAATACAGTTTGAGTAATTTGGTACATAAATTACCACATCCAACCCCCTTAAAAACAGCTAACCATAAATGCCTGCAAATAATTAGTTATTGATCATTAAAAAGCTGCACTTCACGTATCTAGGCCCACTTGTACAGACCTGGGTGACTAAACAAGTCCTGGTCTTCCTTAAGAGTTCAAATGCTTATTTGCTGTGCACTGATGCCACCGCCTGGCTGTTTTCATAACTCAAGCTCCTGCCTCTACTACTTAATTTTACTAAGGTTTTTCTTTGTTAAAGCAGCAAAAGCACTTCATCCAAGCAAAAAATACTCAGCCCATTAAGATTTCTCTGTTGTCACCTACAAAAAGAATACACAACACTGTATGGGAATAAACTGATTTGTCACAAATATGTGACAGTCAAGCTCTTGCATGATTGCCAGAGGTGCCCAACAAGGTATGTTCAATGACACCTTCACATGCTGGCCACAAGCTTCAGAGCTTCATTTCCTCAGTTCAACACTACAGAACCCTGAGGGCAAAAGCTATTTGTTGTTCTGAACTACCACCTACTGCTAGAGGAATTGAATATATTTTATAGCAAAACAAGTACATGCTATACTCTCAAGCAGATGCTTGAACCAATAGTTCAGCAGAAAGCTGAATGCATCTAATTATTCTGAGCCCAGCCTTTATCGAAGCCTCCTTTTTGGAGTTATCACACCCTTCTAGTTTCACAAATGGCTCAGTTTCTTCCCTAGAAAACCACAAGTGAGCAAAATCTAAATTGTATTCCATGACAATAACCCTCATGTGGGTAAACACAAGGACTCTCAGGGAGTCACTGGGGCCTAGAACTTCAGGGATAGAGAAACAGATAGGTATGAGTGGATTAATACAAACTTCTCTTAGGGATTGAACACAGCCCTCTGAGAACTAAGAGTGTAGCTTAAGAGTGTAGCTTAACATAAGGGGCAAATATACACCCCAGTGTTGAGGAAGGCTGAAGGACCAGTAAGTCTGTACAGGCTGTGTTTCCACACGGCATGAGCTCATGCTCTCCCACCTGAGTGCAGACAGTACCTGATGGCCAGAAGCATGTGAAAGCTTCTTAAAGGATCAGGCTGACCCTGTTTTTTTTCCTGCAGCCGGCTCAAGACTCACTATCAAGAAACGCCATGTGCAAACGCTGGGGGGTCAAATGCCTCCTGAAGATATCAGTGTTCCCACCACCTTCCCAGAGTCTCCTGCTTCTGAGCCTTAGGGACTCTGGCACACAGGCTGTCCAAGAACTGCTGCCAGGCCTGCTCTAGATTGTAGACAGCTGTGTGACCAGGGCTGTCCACAAGCTCTTCCCTCTCTATTCCCTTCTTCCTTGCACCTTAGACCACAACCATGAACAGCACACCTTCCAGCATGGCCTCCCCTCAGCAACCAGTGCTTGAAATCTTGTAATACTAGCTTGTCAACCTCTCAGTGGACTGCTACATGTTTGGAAAATCATGTCAGCAAGCAGGACAAAACATTTTTTTTCCCCTGCCAGCCCAGAGGCACCTAGCCCAGAACCAGTCCATGACTGCAGCTGCCTACTGAAACTGCAGCTCTGTACCTGACATCCAAATCTCTAATCCTGCAGTGACCACAGTGGTACAAGGCATCTCCTCTAGAACAAACTTCATGCTGTTGCTCCCAGGACCTGATTAAGGAACAGCTGCCATGAAACCTTTCAAGCTTGTTGGAATGTGGAAGGGAAAAAACATTACTATGGTGTCAGCAGGTAACTGCCTTTCATTTCAAGTAAACTGACACCTCAACCAGTATTTGTCCCTGCTGCTGTTCACAGGATTGTGTGCAGTTGTCATCAGCTCATCCCCTACAGCACTCAGAGAGGGGAAGACACTGTATTGTCCCTGGAAGTTGAGGAAGGTTACACAGGCCCCTTAACCCTGTGTGCAGTCCACATAATTCATTGGACAGACCTCACATGGCAGAAAATAGGCACTTTGAGGCAAAACTGTTTCATGGCAGATTTCTCCTACACCTCACAGCTCTATGGAATTGCTTTTAAAGACCTAAATCAGCCCTCCTGTTCAGATTAGCAACTCACTGTCTCTCCATACACTCATGCCCCATGCAGTAATTCCATTTGAAGCCTAACATGCCTGTCCCCCTCCTCCACCCTTACAAGCTGGATAGGAAAACAGTAAATTCACCTGGAGTGAATCTCAGTTGCATAGGAAGCTGAATGTTTCTGGAGAGATCTCTTCAGTATCACTGTAGTAAAAACAAATGCTCAAAATGTTTGTTGCCCTGGTCTTCAAGAAGGTCTCTTCTTCCTTTCTGAACTGTACCCCATACCCCAACTGCTGATCTTCTGGTAGTCAGGGATTGCTGAGGTACACAGCCTCTTCCTGCTGCTGCTGGGTTATCCAGCCACCAAAGACTTCATCCCTCTCATCAGAGACAGAAAAATTAGTATTTCACTGCACCCTAAGGTCCCACCACACTGTAACAGCTGGGAAGCCAAAGAGACTTTGCCACCATTGTCAATTTCTTCTTTTCTGCCCTGTCAGAGCAACAGAAAGCATGACAAAAAGAACAGAAAGGATACTGGGCAGATTGTGGGACAGCAGAGTAACAGACTTCAGTGGGACTCAGTAGTGTGGATCATTGACACCATGGGCATACACTAGGAACAAACTCCTATTGCATACAACTAACCCAAAAGACCTAACTCGCATACAACTGCAGAAGCTCTGCAATCCAAAGCAGTACATGAGGACAATCAGGAGGATTCACTTCAATGCCATAAAATTGCCTTGAACCAGTGTATATATAGCTTTTCAAGAGATTTTTCATTGTAGACAACCAGTGGAATCTGGCTAAACATCAAGTGATTCTCTCAAACCAGGTCTAAACTGTGCAAATCTCTTTTCAGCAGTACATGCCTATAATAACCAGCCCATAAGTAGAATGAAGAACCATGTAACTAAAAGAAATATAAATAGTACAATATTTGGTTAGGTAAGGTGTCAAAATTTAATACCAGCCCTATTCTGACAGCATCTCCCAATTAAAATCCCACATAAAAGCCAAAACTAATATATTTTCTTTTCTATAGTTTTGATATATACCAGATCTAAACATACTTCATACTTTTTCTTATCTATTTTCCACCAGTCCTTCTTCAATCACTGGAAAACAATGCAGATAATCTATAATCTCCCCATACTCGGTTAGACTTGAAAATAGAAGATTCCAGAGGTGGGGGAAGAAATCCAAAAATCTTCACCCAAGACAAAGACTAATTTTTCTACACTTTTCATGGGAGCTCTAATTCTCTTCAACCCTCACTACCTCCTTCAGAATCCTCAGATAAGCGATTTCACAAAGTCTGCAAAACTGGGAAATAAATTTGTACATCTAACTGAGGTAAGCCTAGTTTTAATGCATCAAGGTCTGAGTTGTTATGAACATGCACCATGCACACATTTCAGTAGTGATCAAGGAATAAGGTTTTCATATGAGACAAGAGCAGGATAAATATGGAATAAATGTCTGTTCTGCAGTTGCATGAACAGCTTTCCATGCACGATCCCGTGACCACTAGATGGCATCTGCGCGCCAGACCAATTTTTTTTTTTTTTTTTTTTTTTTTTTTTTTTTTTGAGAAAAAAAAATTACATCAACTGGATTGGGTCTTTTTTTATTAAGTAGCTGGGCTAAATCATTGTAATAGTATTAGTATAAACAAGTCAGACCAAGTTAAAAAGTATGTCTTCTTCCTCTAGGCAGTAAAAGCAAGGCAAGAGCCTCTAAGCTTACCATATCAGTCACAAACTGTACCTTCAAGTAAGAGCTTTGAGTAGGAATGAATTAAATATTATATTTGCTCTCCAGTACTGCTTCAAAAAAAGGGCCTTAAGTCTTTTAGCTCATTCTCTTAACTCAGCCTCCTGGAAACCAGATTCAATTAAGGTGCAAGCTAAGATGCCTATTAACATGTAATTCTCCTAAAGTGTTCCCTCTCACAGCATTCCATGAAAGTGTTACACATTTTGTCTCTGTGGAAGTTGCAAATGGCCATCCAGGAACAGGAACCTGAAATATAAAAATGAAGTATTCTGGGGTAGCTAACGGAAAACTACTGATTTATACATGCCCAGAAATTTGACAAGACAGTGAGTGAGTTACAAGGGCAACCACAGAAATGCTGTTTGGATGTCAGAAAGAACACTGTGAAACACTTGTAACTATTTTCACATTATGCTTGCTGGGACCTCAAAATAATGGAGAAAAACTTACAATGGAATATATTCACTCTCCACAGTTATCCTCTGCATTCATCAATGCTGTGTGCTCCTCTGCTTCATGTCATGAGCTGCACCAGTTTTATCCTCAAGACACCATTTTTCTCTGCTTAAGCCTTTTCAATAATTAATTGGATCCATCCACAGCATTCTCTTTTGCACCCTGAAGAACTTTTAAAACAACAGGAGGAGGGAAAACTCTCTACCAGGAAAAAAAATCAGTAGCTTACTTATTTTGCTTTCTGCAAATATTATTTACTATTTTTGAATATGAACCATCTCTAAGAATAGACAAATTATAATCCTTCCTATTTGTTTTAATTCCTCCCTTTAACAGTAAGTTGGATGAAGTTAAAACACTAAAAGTTAACATCTGGGAATGTCTAACCTATATAAAGAGAACTTCTTCAAGTGGTGCTCATTTCTACAGTTCAGCCTATGAACTTTTTATCTTTCACATAAATCTTACATCTTTACCTGAAGATACAAAATCGTTTTTGCTGTTCTTTATTGGCAGCTGGATCTAGTTATCATCTGCTTTCTGATATGGCTGCTTCTAAGACTAAAAGGAAGCTTGGGCTGCAGATTCTGTCAGCAAAGGCAGTGGAACCCAGGAAAGGGGCTGTGCTAGACCACAGGCAGTGCATAGACTGCTTAAAGCTCCACCTGTCCTAACTGTTTCAGGCAGCAGTCAGTTTTTCTTGGAAAACATTATTGTAGCCATGTACTAGCAAGGGCTTGTAGCAGACACTTATTTGGAACTGCTCTTGAAGTCTCATTTCTTGGGACACAGAGATGCACAGATTAATGAGATGAAACAGGATCCTGGGAAAAAGAATGAAGTGTCCTTATTACCCATTATTATCTATTTCAACAAGGCACAATGAGACACCAAACAAGTAACCTGACAGCTTAGCTGTTTTCCCAACACCTTGAGCACTGGGCAGGGAAAATGCTCAGGCACTACCAGTTCCATTAATCCATAGAAGATGAGAATTTGGCAAACACAAAACAAGTACCTAAACCTGTGTCTTATCTGTATAACTTCTTTACTGACCCAACACTGAGTTACAGCCACACAGTTTTCAGTGTTCAGCCCAACATGGCCTGAGGTTCCTTCAGCTTTGATCATCCAGTACATGCAGTGAGAACACTTGGTTACAAGCCCATGAGTTGCACGCAGCCACCTGGTTAGATGCTGTCCCCAAAACCTTGATAAACCTTTGGAACAAGACAAGCAAAATCCACATATGATCCAGGTGAAAAAAGTATACAGCTGCACTGAGAGTGAACTTGAAAGCTTCTATTGCTAATTAGCAGAAGCAAGAAAAGTGACATTAAAACAAAACATCCAGGGCTTTGCTTAAATGTCCCAACCTTGGTATTGATTCATTGAGTTCCTTTTTATTGACAAGATTGGCTATTTGCATGAACTTTATTGCAAACTCTGACTTGTACCAAAAACCCCTCCCTGTCCTTTAACCCATGGAGACTCAGACATTTGATTGTGCTGTTGTCATCTCTGCCCCAGCATAAAGAGACATTCTCTCGTCCTTGCTTTTTCACAAGTTCATTTGAAGTCAAATATTCACATTAATCCTCATGTACATTCCAAAGCAGATGGATACTCATCATGAACCAAGCTGCAATTCGAAGCAGTTCAAGAGCAATACAACACTGAAGTACCACTGTCTCTGCTCTTTGCTAAGCTGCAATATTACCTGCCAAGTTTGTATCAGGCATCTTCATCTCTAACCAAGACGGCAGCAAGGACAGTTCCAGAAACACAGCCATGGACACAAAAATTAACAGTTTGCCAGCAAGAAGTTAAATACTAGGCTTTTACAACTGTTATCTACATAAGCCTCTACAAAGCAGAATCCCTTTTCTCTTAACCTCTGAGCTTTACATTAAAGG
The DNA here is from genome assembly GCA_039654755.1 of Calcarius lapponicus. Lineage (NCBI taxonomy): Eukaryota > Metazoa > Chordata > Aves > Passeriformes > Fringillidae > Calcarius > Calcarius lapponicus. The sequence continues at coordinate 71,095,664 of CM077465.1, read as the reverse complement.
ACAAGCATGGAATATTTGTGTCTGTCATCTACAAATTCTGAAGAGTCCAGTTCTTTAGAACACTTACTCTCAGATTACCTTCAGTTCAACCATATTTGACAGCAATAGTGTCTTATATTTCTATTACTAGAGAGCAAAAAAAAAAAAAAAAAAGTGTCTCCTAGCCCCAAACTAATCATACAGAGCTCCAGCAATTCAATCTGACAGGTTCCACTTAGACTTATCGAAAGATATGCCACAGACAGGAACACTTCTTCATTTAAAGATACCTTTCTGTTCATCTATTCTGACTTTGGCAGAAACACAGCAAGGTGGATTTCTATGACCAAACAAGCTTACAACAGGGATGTAAAATTACTAACCATAAAAGCAACTTCCTTCTGCAGATCAGATCAATTTCCATCAGTTCCCCAGGCAAGTAAGTGCACAGCAGTACAAGCTGTCACAAGCTGATGTCACACCTACCCATTGGCCTCCCTCTCAACAGAGAGTACAGGAAAAACAGAGATTGTCTTCATAACAGGGTCCTGAAACTTGGCGACACGTGGCAGCAGGACACTTGCAATTAATCACACTAAACTTGGAAGCAAAATTACCAACTCACACTTCAGTGGCCACAAGCATTCCTGTGTGTCTATATGCAGGAAACCAAATCCACTAATCTAAGACCCTCACATTGTTTTCAATGAGTCTATTTCTACAGCAGTTTTTGGAAATACATCAGATCATTACAAACAATGTGCTGAACAAAAACAGTGTTCAAGGTACTAGAGCAGCACAAGTATAAGGAACTTTTTATACCACAAGTATAAGAAACTTTTTAATGCCCATCAACCGGAAAGGAACAAGCCAAGAGGTTCTGTGCCATGTGTACTCTACTATAAACAAGAAATGAATATTACTGTCAGATAAAAGTGGGGGGGTAAACATGCAAAAGCACATCTCAAATGGTGTAATGTTTTATATGCCTCTCATCAGCCCATATGAGAATGCTCCTGTTTATTCCCAGCACACTACACGTGCTATTTAACAGCGTTCAAGGTTTGTACAGACAAGATGTTTACGTGAAAAAAAAAAAAAAAAAAAAATTAGCCATTAGACCACTAGCAATTTCCATGGAAGAAAGTTAATGTTATCTGTGCAGAATTAGACTGAGGTTATTTTTTCTACTTCTCCCAGAACAGACAATATTAAAAACAGAGGTCCATACTAACCCCGTAAATGTAAGTTGAAGTGGTGAGTTCTGTTATGTATCAGACTTGCTTTTAGTATGGAATATCAGTCATATCTGTAGGGGTAAGATTACTGCACCATGTGTGTTTTCCACCATAGAGATGATGAGGGATGTTAGCAGACATCCCAACTCTCCAGAAATCAAACCAACATTCCAATAATTTCCAAATGACTGCTGCTATGTAAAAATAGTAATTCTTCAGAATACCAGCACCCATTGTGGCTTACTAGTGCCATTAAACAAACTAAAAATTTCCTATTTCTTTAGGACACAGAAGAAGGCCCGAAGACTTTATTTTTCTTTTGACATAGCATCTGTAACACAAGCGAGCATGTTAGGTACTCACATAACATACAGCTTTACACCTGGACATTTTATGATACAGAAGACATTGTTCCAGAAACAAAAGAAAAAATGGAAAAGGGTTAATCCAGATGTTTGGTAACACAGGCTGGCACTTGGTAAAACCCAGCATTTTCAAAACTTACAAAAATAAATCTCAAGTAAGCAATGACTTAGAGCAGGAAGTTACCATGTCAATGCTTACAGATGAGATTTCATTAATTAACTTGTCCCAAACTGCAGTAACTTTCACACAGCTCTTACCACTGACTTTCAAGAACAAGTGTCCTTGAACAACATAAAAAAAAAATCTACTTCGTTTTATTTTAAGCATTGAAACTGATGTTTGCTTCAAAGTGGGATAGAATAAACCATTGTTCAAAACCACAGACCAACCCAGTACAAGTCAGTAACAGATAGATATACTGTAAGATCTCCTTTTCTTTAAAAACAACCAACTCCACACGTTTTGAGTAAGTCAGGTATGTTAAAATAACCAGTCAGACTTCATTCAAATGAATTAGACAACTTTTACTAAATGAAAAAACCTACATTTAAAATATGCATTTAAAACAAAATGGAATTAGAAAAGAGACTTAAATCCATTTTAAAGAACTTGCTCACTGTGTCAGAAATCAATATATCTCTTGCATTATATAATGTGCCAGTTCATAAAACATAAGTTACTAGAATCCTCAATTTAACATTTTCAAAGACAATACTGAAGTCAAGAGTTTTACATCTACTGATGCACATTTAGAATGGTATAAATCTGCAGCCTTCCCCCAAAGAATCTAACAAATTTGACAGTATTCAGTAAAAGCTTTTGTAGTTGTGTCCAATAAGTATTGCATCCTAAAGCATCACAAATCTGTGCCTTTCATTTATCCTACTATATATTTTGTATCTTCTCTATATCTTGCCATTTGCCAATGTTAGCTCTTTTAATAAAGGAGAGAACTGAAAATACTGCTTAACTCTTGATCACGTACAGAAATTATTGCTACTATAGTACACTACAAAGCCAAAGTCTATACAATAGTATATGAAATTTGATAATGAAAATCCAAATGATAAGATTCTTTAGTGATGTAAGCCTTACTACAAAGTTGGACATTCCTGTAGCATTTTCAGCTAACCACCCATCATCTAGCCTATTGTATGTTACAGAACATCCCTTTAAACACATCCTCTTCTGAAAAAGAATGTCAGCTTTCAAAGGCTTAGCAAATAAGGATCTTCATGTTCTGTGGAACTATGTAAGATGAATTTTGATGCAGGTAGGAAGTTACCTGGAAGCTAAGCATGCCAAAGGTGTTTCATGCTAATAAAACTAAAGCCAAGGTACCACTAAATCAAGTTACCAACTAATAGGCAATACCATTTTTGTCCTATCTAAGTTAAATGAAGTGCCATCGCACAGTGTAATGTCAATAATTTAAAATAGTGTAGTGCACAAATTCATTGTGTGGCAGTTTAAGTTAAAAGGTCAGGACAGGTTTCTCTGTCTTAATGTATGTTGGCTGCCAAGCTGTCCAGTCTGGGCATTTGGGACTCAGTTTGCCTTTTAATGACTACTGTACTATAAACTTTGCATTATAATGGGGCACATGGCATTATGATGAAAAAACAGGGGATTAGGGGGAGGATAAGAGATCAACAGCTGTTCTAGAAAGCCCCTTCCTCATATCAATTTCAAAGAGCCAGGAAATAAGACTAGATACCATATTCGCATCATTCTAGCTACAAAATAACCAAAGTAAAAGCAATTAAGCAACAATAAGACCACATTACACAAATGGAACATCATGCTCTCATCTGGTTTAACTATTACACCAAGTTTTAACTGGGATGTTGGTCAACTTTAAAAACCGTGGTAAATGTGAATATGTAGTTGAAATAGTTTTCCTAATTTTTTTTCCTCTCTATGCTGGATATTAGAACTTGGAGCTATACTTGTTACAATACAGTGTCGCACATCTTTCTACTAGAAAAAAATTAATAAAGATCCTTTACCCGTCTCTTTAAGTTAAACGTGTGACATCATAAAGGGTGTCAAATGGCTGGATGGTTTTACAGTGCACACTTATTATATACTGTAATATGGAGTTTTGTCCTTGACAGATCTGATGGTGTTTTCTACATTATTTCCTTTCTTCACCTCTTCTTCGGTGGATTAGCTGTGCGAGGTGGAGTGACTGGACGCCCAGAATTCAGTCCACCATACTGGTACTTGGCTTTCTTTTCAGATGGTTTCAATATCTTAGAGAAAATAAAGAAGTTCCTTTGAGTCAGCAATAACTAAGAACATTTCAAAGACTGTTAAGCCCACACGAAACCTCGTTCAGCAGGAACAACAGGGAGGAGGATGGCTGGTGGGGGGGGGGGGGGGGGGGGGGGCAGAAATCACATCACAACCCTACAAATTTCTTAGCTCTACATTCAACAGTAACAGCAACTCTAAATCCTTCTAGTTCTACCACTATGTTGAGGTGGAAATGGGAAGAAAAGGGGCTGAAAACACATCCAGGAAGGAATAGGGACTAAAATCTGATCAAAGCAGCCATATTAAAAGGGTCCCTATAACCATTAGTTTGCATAATTGTGTACTCCAATCACTAGGTATGACCAAAAAAAAAAAAAAATCACCCAATCAAATTTTAAATTTTGAAATGAGCATTTGAATAGAATGAACAACTTAACATGAAATAATTTGGAAAATATCAAATTCCAGTTTTCTGGAGAACAGTTGGTTTGCAGTTCCAGTTGTTCACAAAAGCCAGCCTCCTGTGCAGTTCTCTCTTGTAGCCCAAGAATATCGCTTTACACTAACCACCAGCACAGCCACAAGCACATTAACGTGGTCCATACAGCCCAACACCTACAGTCATGTTACTGCACAAATATACCATACCTGGAAGGAACACATCAGAGTTTCATCCACACTCATCATGCCTCCTGCATTGTCAAACTCTCCACAGTAATTTGGAGCTGAGAATAGGGTGACCAACTGCCGTTTAGCAAAGAACTCGTATCCATCTTCAACCACCTGGCAACACCAGAGAAATCAATACGGCTCACATAGCAAGTTTTGAAGAAAAAAAAGTATCTTGAGGCAAACTGGACTTTATATTAGGAAGATAAAGGAACTCATCAAACAGCTATTTTACATCTTGACTTTCAGACAGGACAAGTTCACTCATTTTATCTTACCTCACTGAATGCCAGGCCAGATAGCATACCCCACGTCTGACACTTCAAGTGTTAAGCACACATCAGCTTGACTGCTTAATATTTTCATAGCTGAAGTCCAATTGTACACCGCCAGTGTAAGGATTCCCAGCATTTAATGCTTTATACACAGAATGTGGATGTTTGACCTAATTAGTTTGGAGCACACAAGGTCTGGATACCACCTTCATTGCAACTTGAAACAATTAAGTTTTGCTTAAATTGGTGCTGACTGCACACACCTTAAATGTAGGTGATTTCAGAGTATCAAAATTATAAAAAAAGAGTGATTCTGCCAGATCTTGCCTAAGAGCATAATACACCTTTACAATTGTGCAAGTAGTATGATGCATCAGCTAAGGATGTTCCCTCTTTTCTGAAATAAAAGCTTCATGTTATGATGTAGTGCAACAAGTACACCCAACTGCTTACTTTGGTGCAATCACCATGATCCTCTAGAAGATATCATCCTCCTTTTATAAAGAACAGAATCAACTACATAACTATAGAAAATTGGCAGTAATCTTGATCAGCAGTTAAGAAATCCAGTCAGCATGTGGGATCAATACTAAATCCTCTCTATTGTTTTAGCAGTGAAACTACAAAGAAAAAAATTTAAGTGTTCTAGTAGTGTACACAAGCCTAACAGTGACACAGAATAAAGAGCCTATTTTTGTTTCACAGAAAGAGGGAGCTTCTAAAATAGACTAAATAATGAAACTGAAATGTTATACAGGAAACTGAAACCTGATGTCCACCTAAGTAGCACTCTTGCTTGAAGTAACATAATAAAGTGTGCTCAGGATTGGCAATGCAAATACTGCCTGACTGAAATGTGAGGAAATAAAAACAATCTATGCCAAAATACTCTGGATAGCTTAACCAAAATACTGGCAACAGTGAAAGTTTATATGTACAGACTTGTTTGCAGAGATAGTCAATATGCATTTAATATTTCCATGAAGTAAAGCAGAGGTAGTTCAAGCCAGAACTACCAGAGAATCGTCTACAGTTGAAACTGAAAAACTCAAACTTCAGTGTAAATCTCAAATTCAAGTCACTCTGCTCCTTTAAATCTGGAGACTTTACCTGTGATGCTCACATACATCAGTCTAACATTGAACAGACAGTACAAAAGGAAGACATCAGTGGAGAAATCCAGTGTTTGTATTCTACTCAACTAACATTAGACACACAGTCCAACATGAGCCAACAAAAGGACATAGCCTTTATAGGCCCTTTATTAGAAAGATTTTTTTTCTCTAGAAATAGCACAGTGCAAATTAAGTTCCAAATATCCACTACCGATAAGGAGCAGGAGAGGTTTTAAGAAGCAATAGCAGCAAAATTCATACCTGATGAGCTCGACAGATCAAATCCAGATCATGACGATTCAGAAATTTACTGACCACATCAGCACCAAAAGTGAAAGAGACCCCACGATCATTTTCACCCCAACCTTGTACATCTTTGTCTGGGTCAGACCACAGCAGGTCACAGAGCAAACCTTTGAAAGATAATAAAAGTGAAAATGCCAGTCTTAGGAGGTATTTTATAATGCAACCCAGTTCTATTGTAATTGCCAGAGCAATTCTCCTAAAGAAAATAAGCCTTAACAACAAATGCAACAATACTTACACTGCAACTCAGATAAAGAGTACAGTCTGAATCTCGAGATTGTTTACCCCCTCACCACTGAAAATGCCTTGAGATGAAAAAAGTCAGATTCAAATAGTTCTCTGAAATAATCCTTTATTGTAATATTCAGTGTGTTTACAGTGAGCATTAAAGGAGTTTAAAAATATTAAAGTGCATGTGTATTAAAAGGCAACCATCAATTTCACAGCTCATCGAGAAAGCTTAGTTTGAAAGGTGCAGTAAATTTAAAAGTCCTATGCATGGCCAGACATAAAGGCAGCAAGTAATTTTGTACTCTAGGTTTCTGAACACAAACAACTTTGATTCTTACTTTTCCTACCATTCATGAAGAACCTTAGATGACTAAATCAAAATGTAACACAGCAAAACACTGATACATTGTCTCACATAGCACTGCCAATTTGCTAGGACCCCTGTTGATTGTTTCAAAAAGCCTCGTGACAGTCAGTCTGGAAGCTAAGCTAGAACAATAAACCTCTCTGGCATTTTAGCACTGGTCAAGATTTTTTTTTTTTTTTTTTTTTTTTGCTGCCAACAAAAGGTCAGCCAGCTCTGGAGTTAACACCGGGTATTAAAAAAGATTTCTCTAGATCAACTGCAATGCCTTTACACATATAGAACTTTCCATTAATATTAGCATGAGAAAGAATCAGGCCAATCCAACTGCAACACAAACAAACCCCCAAATGTTTGAAAGACATTGTACTTTCTTTACCTGTGATCACCCATAGGCACATAAATACTTAACAGCATTGTCTCACAATTTGAAAGATAAGCCAGAAGACTCCTTCATCTACCATTCAGAAGTTTGATTGACACTTACATTTGGTTACTTGCTAAACAAAATATTGAAGATGTTATTTCTTAAACAACAGATCCTTCAAGCTGTAATCAAGCAAACCAATGTTTGAAACCTATTGTGCAACTACACCATTTTATATTTACATATATTTATCAAATGGTCTTTGGCACCAGACACAGCTCCTCTCTAACAACAGGCTAAAATTTCATTTGTTTTTAGAAGAGAAAGAACAAGTACAACTGGATTTTAGATAATATTTCCATCTAGAGATAAACTACTGAATTCAGTCAGTGCATGACAAAACCTTAACTTTACTAAAATTTAGTTCTATATTGTGTAACTTAGTTTTTCAAAACAATAACTGCCCGGCAATCCCTAATGGCTTCATACCATGAGTTTCCAGCAAATGAAAGAAGCTGCTTATCTCAGCTGTTTAGCAAATGCTTCTTTTTCTATTCTTTCCCCAAAATCAAATAATCTTTAGGGTCGTATAGAACAACAGGCCTAAGAGGTTTTTAAATTGCAGTTGAAGTTGCAAAGCTTTTTTTTCATCAGGCTAGAAGAAGCCATCATAATGATCTAATCCTAGCACAGCCACATGATCATCTACCAAAACTTCTGTATCAACACAAATATTCCCCAAGTGACACCCCTCCACAAAGGAATAGCTTTGAAGGGCTTAAAACTTTAAAGGAAGTGAGACTACTTCAGTTTATTTTTAATTTTCTGCAAGATTTACTTCCATTATGTAAAACTGGTTTCCTTAAAGAGGTCCAAAAGATGAAGACCTTGGTCATTGCACCACAGCACACATGCCTCTGATGGGACATTTCTTTTTAACTCTGACAGTACACACACAGCTATTGCTTCTCAAAGCAAAATTAACACTACACAAAACAAAAACCTTTAACAAAAAAATCTGCATACTTATTTTTAGGAGGGTACTAAGAAGAGAAATGATTTCAGTAGAGTGTCCATGGAAACAAGAACTACGTTCTGTAAGGGCATTCCTGAAGTGGGGGTGCCTCAAGCACTGTTATTCGCCTGCTGAATAAAACCATCTTTTCTGGGAACGTTGATAAATGCAAAGATTGACTCGTTTGTGCTGACATTTATTTGGTTATGCATTGAGTGAATAAGTAGCATAAAAGGACAAACAGTGTAGTAATTTATACTACAGAAGCAATCACTCACCAGTCTATAATGCATCTTAGTGTCAGGAGTGTATATACTGGCTTGCACAGAAGTGGTGTTGTTCAAGGGACAGTAGATATATTAACATTAGTCCCTGAATTACTCCATGCCAAGGAACATTACAGGAAACAGAATTCTTCTAACTCATTTGTAACTTATGTTCAAAAAAAGGTTCAGATCTTATATCTCCTCTGAAAGTTAATTTCAGACTACTGTTGAAATCAACACTTTAAAAACTATCCCATTGTGTTACTCAACAGTCTTTTCAATCCACTAGTAAAAAATCTGTAATAAATGAGACTGAGCAAGACTGATTCAAACCATTCAAAAGAACATTGTACAGAAAGCACTAGCAATTTGCATCCAACATTTATAAACAGAATAACCTAGTAGAAGAAAATTTCACAACTAGTACATTGATAGATGCAATTGAAATCCCAACTACAGTGAAGTAAGAGCTGTATTTTTCAAATTTAAAGAGGAAGGAGACAAATAGAGAGAAGCCCAAATACTTAAATACCCAGGAAATTTAACTTTGTTGTACTGTTTAACTTTGAACAGTTATGTTCTTTGATAGACTAAAAGGTTTGTGTGTGCCTAACCAAGGCAAGGGGAACTACCTCTGCAGTTTCCTTCATCTTTCATTACATTTCTAAGATGTTTCAAGGCAAACTTGTGAATAATATATCCAAAAACATGTATCAAAAAACATACCCTACTCTGCTATGACAAACAACAATACATACAACAACCTTTAACACATCAGATAACACAGCCATCATGACCTGTATAGGCTCACATCCTATACAGGCACCAAGGAATATTGTACTATTGTATTGTGAACAATAATTCACAGCAGAGGTGAGTTAAGTCACTACATGCTTGCACAGAAATTGATTAAACCTGTTTCATCATTAAGACTTATTTACAGTAAATTCCACATCACTCACCTGTGTCAGGAACATCTGTAGGTCTCATAATTCTCCGGATCTGCTCCATTGACTGGAGATCTGGAGACAGTCCTGTAAAAGTACAAGAAAACAAGTGACTCATATACGCATTTTACCTGCAGAAAGGGTTCCAGAGAACACAAGATTTGTGGTTCAAAGGCACACAGCATCCATTGTTTCCACTGCAACATAAACAAAAGGCAGTTTGCTATAAGACAATTAAGTTGCTGAATAGAGGACAGAGAATAATGCAAGTGAAATTAGCAAAGGGTTTCATCACCATCCTTTTAGCCATGGAGGTTGTCATCTACTGTAGCTCTGCTGCTTAAGTCAATTATAAAATCACAGTACTTTGATTACTCAAAAAAAACCCAAACCACTTAGTACAGACACAGCTATCTTTCAATTTGTTTAGCCATTAACAACGTGGAACTACAATTAAGGGATGGAATTCCAAAGCCACCATTTGGGGTCCACACACCCTAAAGCTCCTCTGCTTGGGGCGTACAGGCATGAAAGAGAGCCCGCTAGATGCTACAGAACATGTCCTTAAATAAGGGTCCTAAGTGTTTTAAATTACTTAGGCAAAGGTATCTAATTAAGAGAGCTGCAAAATTGAAAATAGAACATGAAGACCTAATTTGTGATGAAACACATTTCATGCTAACAAACCATATCCATTTGACTCAGTCCAGAACTCTGAACAGGACAGAAGAAATCTGTCATTGGAAAGGTCATTTCACCATGTAAAATAATTTCAGCTAACATCAGAGTTTGCACAGTGGCAATGTATATGTTACAAGAACATATATGTTCAATGCATATGTTACAAGAACAAATGATATTTTACAGGAACCAAAGAATTTGATACAGACTTGAGGAACTTTTCTTCAAGTATGAAGATTTTAGACTGTTTTTCTTGAAGCAGTCTTATGGTAAAAGCCTTCTATCATCATCAGCTTGCTAAAGCTGTTTTCATGCTCTTGCCTTGAGGTTGTAAAGAATGGCAGAAATCTAACAGTAAACTACTTAAAGGGAGTATTAATCAAGTCTATAAATACAACAATACAGGAATAATGAAATAAATTCTAGTAGAAAATCACCTTCCAAACTTTGACGATTCCACCACTTCCCCTTCCCCAATCTGATCTATTTGCACACACATTAGCACATGGCACCACACCTAGTAATTGCAATGGGCAGTCTCAGTGAAATAAGGACCACCAGTCCGTGACTTTCTATGAAGTTACAGCTTTCAGCATTTCAGGTTGCACCCAAAATAAACCTTTAATCACTGGAAGTGTTCAAGGCCAGGCTGGATGGGACAGAGCATCCTGGTCTAGTGGAAGGTTTCTTGCCCACAGCAGGGTCATTGGGAACTAGGTGACTTTTAATGTTCCTTCCAACTCAAAGCACACTCTGATACTTTAAAAGGAAATGTTACTACAAACCATGTCTCAACCGAGTGGCTGTCCATTTTTGTGCTATTTTGCATTACTGGAAAACAGCAAACCCCTACAGAATTGCCTGCAGGTTTGCAGACTTTTTTGTAACCATTTCTTTCCCAAAGTATTTTCCTAACTCCCCTTGCTCACAAAGAAATGGCTAATGTCTCAAATTGATACCTACAGAGAGAAGTCCTACATGATCAGTGTCGAATGGAGGACATAAGAATGCCAAAGCTCAATGTAAAGCTGCTGCCAGTAAAGTGACTGCTGAAACCTACAGCATACTAAAAGTACACAATTAAGTTGTCTTGTCACAACAGCTAAGCACGGAAAAAATACCTTTAAGTATACTCAGTATACTGTATTTTTGAAGCATAAGACCACCTCTTCCCTAAGGCAAAACAAAGAATCAAAGAATTCTCATTACTCCTGGCAGACTCATCAAATTTGATTTGAACCACTCTTTGACTGTGTGGAATTGGTAAAGTAAGTGTGATAGGTACTAATTTCTATAGTGCAATCTTTGAATACTATGTAAATTAAGTAAAGATAGACATCAACATCCAGTTCATTGTCATTAATGCCACAAGAAAAACAGAATTCCAGAGCCTAAAAATACTAAATAAATGCAGTATTTTACTGTACAAACACAGCTCCCATCTCAGAGCTTCAACTGAGTGTGGTAAGACCAATGTATTCCATCAATATGACACTACAATATGGACTTCATTGATAGAAACTTGAAACTAATCATGTAAGTTCTCTAAAGATTAGAGCTAGAGAGTGCTGTCATAGATAAGAGGACAAATGCTGTACAGAATATAATACAGAGAGAAGGGAGAAGTCAGAAATAGTTAAGGAATAAGCTTTAATGAAGTCAGATAAAGAGCAAAGTCAGAAGTTAGTTGAAAGGACAGCCTTAAAAAAAGGACAAATTATTACATATGTGAGGAATGTGGGAAGAGAGGGAGCCAATGAAAAAGATACAATGAAAGATCCTCTCACTAGCTGGAATATTTAAATACAGGGGTAGCAGGAGAGGTTTGAGTTATATTGCAAGATGGGTAACTCAAAACAGATATCCAGAAAAGTTTAGGTAAAAGAGATGACTCAATATCTTAAGCTATTGTAGATGGCCTACTGGGGTTGAAGTTAGGTGCCTTTTGTTTTACTATGTTATGCGGTTTTGCAAAGTTTTATTATATCCCAGAGGACAATATTTTTAAAATAAACTATGCAAAAATGCGCAATATAGTAAAAAAGGCACCTACCTTATATCTACATGCTAGCTTCAACCTCCAGCAGAGTTGAATGGTTTGTGTTGCTGCCTCAGTGTCTATTAGAGTAGTAACATCATGAAAAGGCGTTGACAGTCCATTACTTCACTGGATCTGGAATGCAGTTTGGATAGGACTGGAGAAAAGTGGAAAAAGGGCAAAACTTATTTCTGTGCTGAACGTCCACTTCCATTTATTAGGAGCACACAGCACTTTAGCAGTCTTTTCACTTTGCTTCACAGCTGCAGATCAGTTCAGAGCGCCAATAATTGCAGTTACAGTCTAAGCCTGTATAATTTAAGGGGCAATAAGCAATGAATAACAAAGTAAATACTGCTTTTCATAAAAAGATCCTTAAAGCATACTATGCACAAAATAACCTCTTGTTTAGTCAAGTAGGAAAACTTTTAATTCATACATGCTCCCCTCCCCATTTACAATGAAACTTTAAATCTTTTTTCATGAAAAATAGCTCTCAAGGCTTCTTTCTCATGGTTCAGGTCTGGAATGCGTACACACAAAGCTACCAGTTTTGCCATAGCATTCTGCTCTACCTGCTAAGCTGCTCTGATTATCTTCTGCCTAAACTTAATTGCTTGCCTGAAACACTCCAGTATTTTATTACTATTCATGCTCTGTTTTCCAAAAAACCAAAATTCTAAAACATATATTGATAGTAAAACAGTAATTCTTTCATAAGCTGTTTTGGAGACAAATTTATTACATGCGTTTTTAGCCACTGATATTTGGCTACCTAGGTGCAGAAGTGACTCTATCTCACATTCTTAAAACTATGAGATCTAGTCTGTAAGATAGATACCATTTCCTAAAAAGAAGAAAACACTACCACATGGCTTGAGAATAAGACTAAAAGATGAGCTGCAAACAAAGAGGTATTCTGACATGTCAGTACTACCCAGAGACTGGCAGATCCAAGCATATTACTGCATTAACTATGTTTTACAGGGACTTAACAATATCTCAGAGCATGTTATGTGTAAGACCCTGTTAGCTTATTCTAGCAGGCACTGAAGGCAGAAGCTTTCAATAAAAGACACAAGAATACTCCAGACCATTTTTAAAGACATTCCATACAGGCATAGCTCTTGAATTGATACCTGTAATTAATAAAGGCAGGATGGCAGCCATCAATAGAACCTCATGAAGTCTGGAAATGGAGGTGTTCAAACTAGATGTTTCTGCATTGCTTTAATTTCCACTAATTTCCATCTCACTGGCAACACAGGTGTGATATCTACCAAACCATTTCTAGATCACTCAGAAAAAGGCATTTAGTTGCTTATTAATGGAGGCAGTTGCAAACACAGCTGCAAAAGGCAGGATGGCTCTTTCTACAAGTAATTGAAATTCCGGTCAACTGTTTGACACTGCAAAAAACAGTTTGACATTGCATTTCTGAAAACCTGTTAAGCATCACTGCCTGTAAAGTCATGGCAAGGCCTGCTCTACAAAGAAGAGAACCCAAGTATGTTCCAATACTCAGACAAGTCACAGCCCTCGGTCAGATCAACACCCAACACTTTTTTAGTACACCAACAGGGCAGCACTGGGACAGGTACCCACAGAATGCAGACTGTCTAGCAGCAAAGGCTTTATGGAGTCCATGCAAGCCAGGTCTAATCCGTTCCAGAGTTAACAAATGTCTCACTTCAAGCTGCAGGCTTGACTGTGAGACCTCGGCGGTCCCGCCCACCAAAGTGTTGTGAAACAGTTAAAGAGGCTGCGAGGAGAGAGCCAAGGTTACTTGTGAAAGCCACTCTTCACTGCTAGGGATGCCAACGTTAGCAAGGCTGCACTGATATACAGTAACAGCAACAAGTAAGGCGGCAAAGGAGGCAATAATTCTAGCATTAAGTAACCTTCAGAGAGGGATACACTGACGGGAATACTTACAGATGCACTTCCCCCTCAGGCACAAGGTCAGAATGACAGTCTACTGACAAGTGCACAGAAAAGCATGATGTTTAGACAACACAAGGTTAAACATCTCCAGTTAAATATCAGGTACACACAGCCACACTCCATTTGGTAGAGCATTACCCCAAAATCAAGTTTAGATACAGCTTTTAAAAGCAGCCATCAGCTTACCTCCATGACAACAGAAGATCTTCTCATCCACAATGGCTGCAATAGGCAGACAGTTAAAACAGTCTGTGAAGGTCTTCCACAGCTTAATGTTAAATCTCCGCTTGCCTACAAAAACAGTGTGTGACATTAGGAAGAGGAAGCTGGTTTTTAAAGACAACCTGTAATACATATGAGAGCCTAAGCAAAAATGTTAGCAAATTCTGTGAGCACACTAACATCTCACTATCTTACAACAGCACCTCAAGCACAGCAGAAAAAAAAAATAATATTGCTCCAGAGGGACTTTAACCTTGTCTTGGAACTTAGAAAGTTTCAAAGCAGGTTCATAGAATATTGAAATCCTTTCATTACAAGAGTCACTACTGAAAATGTTTCCAAAACAAAGTATTAGTCTGTTATAGTCTTCCAAAAACAATAGATTTTGCTTACATTCATCATAAAATCCATAGATTCGATTGATGCTAGCACACTCATGATTTCCTCTTAGGAGAAAGAAGTTTTCTGGGTACTTGATTTTATATGCCAGTAATAGGCAAATTGTTTCCAGAGACTGTTTGCCTCTGTCTACATAATCTCCAAGGAAAAGATAATTAGCTTCTGGTGGGAATCCTCCATATTCAAATAATCGAAGCAAGTCTGTATACTGACCATGGATATCACCTGAAAAAAAAAAAGTTTACCAAGGATTAGTGCAACAACATAAAGACTTACATAAGTCAAGAACTTAAGCCAGCTAATTAATTTTTATTCATTGATATTTAAAAAGTCATTAATATTACCTTTAAAAACTGGCAATACGTGTTACAAAGCTTAGAACTGTGCTAATATTAAAGCTGAAGTACTCACAGGATATAAATAACTCACCATATCTGCACAACGGCTATGTCAGGTATGAAGCCAGTCTGAAATGCAAAAGCTACAAAAATCTTCACAATAAAGCATAAGCTTTCTAACCAAGCTTTAATTCACTTAAATTAAAACAAGGTCAGAAAGAAAACCTTTAATTGAACAGGTATATGACCAGGAAGCAATTGTACCTCCAAAAAGTCACATTATCTACTGCAAAAACAGATCAGCAAAGGATTCAGACTGGAGAGAAACTGAACACTGTGCTGGCAAAGTACACTCACTTCAAAGGTCAATTTCCACAACATTGCTATACTAAGAATCCCATCTCCCAGCATTTAGACTAACTCCTCCTTTGATGCATGTAACAAGCAAGACAGACTCAAAAGACTCCATCCCTTACAAGATACTCAAACTTGCAGCTTGTTGTTAGGAAAAATACTTGTCATGTTACTCTTCCCACTGCCAGCTTTAAAACTAGGCTTTCCACAGAACAGTTTGTGTGGCACTTACACCAGCCCAGTGCATCACATCAGAGCAGCCAAAGCTAAACTATCTCTGAGCTGTCCACATGGGTTAAGAGGCCAAAGCTGCCCTACAGTAACTTCCAGTGTACATGCAATGTATTCTAGCTGAGTGGCAAACTTATTATCAGAGTGACTGGAGGCAAAACAGATATACCAAAAGCCTTCAGTACAAGCTGCATGTTATTTAGGTTCAGTACCTCCTGTCCTGTACATTAAGCATTACATAGATGTATCTTCACTATTGCTGCTTGCTCAGTGACAAAACTGAATAAGAGAATAACTCAGAAGAGTTACTCTCTTATTCAGTTATTCTCCAGTAGAGCACAAGCTACTATGGCCTCAAAATAGAAAAAAAGAACAACCCACGTAACTTTCTTATCTTAAAAAAGATAAAAGGTTCCCAAACCTGTATGCTCTCTGGTTCAACTATTAAAGCATACAGTGGTATGAAGAGTACATGCTATATTATATTTCTTTAAACTTTCCATGAAAACTGCAATACTTCCTCCTTTAGGCAGCATTCTTCCATAACTACTTCTCACTCGGGAAGAAGAATCACTTTTCCAATTTTCTTCTAATAGATGCGATCAGTATCTATCACCCAATTTCAGTCACAATCTGAAGCTCCACTAAAATCTCTTTCACACATGCTGCAACAAGAATGATTTGTATTCTAATTGACATTTAGAAGTCTGCAGGTCACAACCTGAAGAAGCAGAGGACTCCTCAACAAATTGTTTCTATGCTGAGTCTAGTACTCCAGAAGCATGTTATCAAATCCCCAGACTTCATCAATAACAGAATGAACTACCAAGTAAACACACTACAGAAAATATTATTATTATTATGTTGTCTATAACTACTTTCAGTTACACGCATGCACCAGAGGGACAAACGCACTTAATGGGTAAAAACATTTTGCAGAAACAATTTTACAAAGGTACGAAGGCATTTACCATTCCATTCAGGGCACTCAGCACTTTAAAATACAGCTTCATGTGAGCACAAGTTGAAGTCTACCAAATACAAGACTTACATTAAAAACCACATCTATTTTAAAATGGACATTTACATAAGAGCATCTTTTATCTTACATTAAAACACAGCCATTTGAGATGTACAGCTTATTTTTAACTGACTTGATTGTAAGACAAGACAATCCTATTATGGTTCCTCAGGCATAGCCTGAACACACAAAAGTAATAGTTCAAAGCATTACCAGCTGCATATTTTGCTTCTGGTGAAAGCAATCATCATTCTTTTGCTTTTATCTAAATGCAGCTTTGACAATTGCTCCAATATTAAATTTAGATGCACCTGACACTTCCTGGTACTTTCACTGTGTTTGGAAACCAATTTAAGATAACAAATGCCTTATTTAGCTGTGCATTAGCTACACCTATTACTGCACACCTAACAGTCCATTCAACTGTCTCCATCTAAACAGGAGGTCCTTACTTTGAAGTAGGAAAATTATTCTTTGCAGACCTTGACTTGTGTATAATCTGAGTTTCCATGTTTTTTTCATCTAGGAATACAGTAAGACTACACTATAATGAAAAGTCTAAAGAAACCACAATGTGATAAAGTTGCATTTTACCTTCAACTTTATGTCATTAGGCAAGCTGGGCTGGTTTTTCCTCCCCACCCTACCAAGCAATTAGTCATTTAAAAATGACTTTGCCATTAGTGGTTGATTTGCAGGTTTGGCTGTTTTATTTTGGGGTTTGGGGTTTTTTTAATTGGTAATATCCTCTCAATGTAAGAAACATTGCAGACATTGCATCTGCCAGGAAGAAGCTAATCTATGTTTGAGGATGCAAGTAGTAATGAATACAAAGATTGCTTCCCCTTTAATATTATGACACTTCAGCGAACCTAATTCAAGGAATTTTATGCTTTCAAAGGCATTGTCTATTGTTAATAAGCAAGTTGAAGGATGATTACAATCTGGTATTCACAGAACTTTTTAGACAATTTTTATAAGCTTGTAGTTACAGTGTACTTTGGAAGGAGTCTAGCATCTTATAAATGCTTAGTGAGGTAAAAACGCACATGTTGCATTTGTGTTTCACAGCAATATTGATGTTTTTAAAACATGCTGTAAAGCTCAAGGAATTTTTTACATGGTAACTAAGCCTAATTTAAGTCTGCATTCAGTTTCACTTTCTCAATTGAAAGATTAACAATGCCTTCAATTTTTCAAGTGTTTCATTTCACGAGGTCTTTGTTTTGTTATGCTTTGAAGTGAGCAAGCGCAACATGCAACATGTGGGCCTTTTAAAAGCAGCTAACTGCTTTTTGAAATAGTGATCAGAAGAGCACCAGCTCTGTACAGACAAGGAACAGGTTGAAAAATTTGCACTAGATGAGGGCACAAGCAGTCCTTGCTGCTAAGGAAACTTGCTCCAAAATAGCGTGAGCAGCACTGGCAACGTACCAAGTGCTAACTGCCTGAAAACTACATTCAAGATTTTGAAGACCTCCCTCTAATCCCAACTCAACCTCATTTGCCTGACTCAGTATTCTTCCAATCCCTCTAGCATAGAACTAGATTAAAACACCTACACATAACACGTATATATCAAGCTTACATACCACAAATTTTCAGAGGTGCCTCTAGTTCCAGAAGAATAGGCTGGCTAAGAAATATTTCCCGTGATTTTATGCACAAGCCCCGAACTTCTGCTTCGGTCATCTGAACAATCTTCCCAGGACGACATCCTCGTACTGAAATGAGATATTTAACAGTTGAAGGTAACTGCCACACAAATATACAGCAATAGCTAAATGCAGATGATCTGTATTTGATAAAAAGCCAACATCATATTCTACATATGTACCAAATACCTTGGAATTATGCTGTCCAATGAATTGTAAAATTAATCTCTGATACTGTGGTAATCTGTGCTTAAAGATCTGTATGCATTCCTGTTGAATCAGGTCTCAGAAGAGAACAATTTAAGCTGTGCTTCTGTCCATTTCTGAATAAATAGTAATTTTAAAAAGTGTTTAATTTAACAATTCCTTTATGCTAGAGTATTCATAAAAGGCATGAAAAATCTTGAGAACAGAAAACCTGAAAACACTTCCACACTAGCACAAGGTAAACTTGTTTAGGACTGTTAAGTTTAACAGCATTACTTAAATACAAAGAAAAAACCACAGACATTATTATGTTTAAATAAACTGAAACTGCCATATTAAAAACATCTCACTAAAAACTACGAAAGCTTGATGGAACTTTCATATACAATGGCTCTTAAATTACTGAAACCTTTACAGCCAAGAACATTCTAATTAGAAATGAAATTGAATTCTCAAAACCTGTAAGTCAGGCACTCAGACCTATATTTAGCATAAAGTCAAAAGCATTTGCATGTCAGTGCACTCCAAGCCATATCCTCTGGCAAGTTTATCTGCAGCTGCTCTTTCTACAAGTATCTGTAGGATTCCTGTCAGAGGCTGCAGTGTGTCTAATGAGGCAGCAAAACAGAACAATTGTGTTGTCACTTTGGCCGAGCCAGTTCAGTCTTGCATCTCAGCACAAACCAAACTTCAGAGTTCAAACAAATAAGCCAGAATCTATCAGTGTCTACAACATCCTGTCCTGCCATCTGCTTTAGATAAAAGTAACATTCAGCATCAAACCATGGTAATACCTTCAAGGGAAGGTAATACAAACTTTTGCAGCTCAAATCCAAATGTTTTCAAATTCATGTAGAGTAAGACTTTACTTCATAAAAAATTTAGCTGTAACTTCAGTTAGT
This sequence comes from Calcarius lapponicus, assembly GCA_039654755.1. Lineage (NCBI taxonomy): Eukaryota > Metazoa > Chordata > Aves > Passeriformes > Fringillidae > Calcarius > Calcarius lapponicus. Next base: position 71,076,275 of record CM077465.1, on the reverse strand, counting down.
CTAATAAATTTGTGAACAGAAGAGCAAGAACTACTTATTCACACATAGCCAATTCCTAGGTCTCCCGCTTTTCCTCTTCAAAACTGAAGAGTAAGTAAGCTTGTAAATTTTTTAAAAAATTAACATAACCTCCCTTTTCCTTTTATTTCTGCTTAGTTCCTAGAAAATCTACTGTATAGAGGAGGTCAGTATAATTACATCTAGCATTATCTACATTGTGCAATGGGGAAAAAAGGATATGAGGGAAAACAGTTTGTCCTAGGTCACCTAGTACTACACTGCTCTGGTTATCACTGCATACTTGTCCCAGTGTAACTGCACATCTGACCATGCCAACACTGTGCTATAAATATTTATTTTTAATAAACACCAAACACTTGGTAAACAGAGGTTAGGAAGCAGTCACAGGAACACGTGAGAAGGCAGAACTGAAGAGCAGTTTTCAAAAGCAGGGAAGAGATGAAAAATTAGATCCTGGGACAGCTGGTTTGAGTGCCAAAAGAGCAGGAGGAATAGTATATCTGAAGTTGAGGATATATTGTAAATACTTAGCTCATTAGAACCACACAAGAAAAAGGCTGTGTCATACAAGACCTCTTTCAGTGATGCTCAGTGAATCACTAGCAGGTGATATTTATGACATGGTAAGTTACACTCCTCTTGCTAATTAAGATTTCAACTGCACTTGAGAAAGTAAACAGCATTTTAGCAACACTTTTGTGTTACTATTCCTCATGCATTAAGATGTTCACTTACATATTAGAAGAATACAAAGGCAGACATCAGAAACAATCAACGTGACTCGCAAAAAAAAGCCTACAGGCTTCCATTCCATCACATTTCAAACAAATGAGTGATGTTCTTACAGATACATCTTCAGCCCCATTATTAGCAAAAAAACCACAACCAACCAACCTCAGGCTTGACAGCTTTGCACAGGACTTGACTATCCACTTTGTGAGGTACCAAAATGTTCCAATAATCTTAATTTCAAATGCTTGTGTTCCAATAGTTTATTATGATCCCCTTCAGAGACCTGAGACTCTTTCTGATAGGCACAATAAACTGCAAGCAGTCTTCGTATTACAATGGCTATAATTTTATTTAAACAATCGCTCTGTTTTAGACCCATAGCTTGCAACAAAGTCACACCAAAGCACCATTCAGCACAACCAGCTTTCCAGTCATATCTTCCCACTACAGACAGTGCCTTCTTTTAACCATAAGCAATGACATTCTCTTCTGTGTTTAACTCTCATGATGTTTTGCAGCACCAGAATGATGCCGTTTCATACAGATCAAAACCAAGAAGTCAAACCACACACTTACATCCACTCTAGTTTTGGAACTCAAACCCAGGAAAGCCCACTATATACAACATTAACATTACCAAAAGCAGCACCAGACCAAGCACTGAGGCCAAAACTGAGGTAACAGTTCAAGCAGGGTGCCCATAATACTTTTAAGTAACTCTGACCCAATCGGTTTTTCTTACACCACCAGCCTTTAGCTCCCTTCGAAAGTCACACAGAGGTTTAAACCAGGAACATTTGCTTTATAGGATTGATGCTTTGAGTGCTGCTGGATTTTTTCATGAGAAGCAAGACACAGAGAGCATGCAGTTCCTGACTTCACAATTAACTGCCAGTCAGGGCCTTGATGGTACTTCTTTACCTCTAACCATAGAGCTCTAAATGCTGCAAGTCCTTAACAGACAAATCAACTAAGCAACTTATTACAACACTCCAGATTTTCCAGGTTAGAAGACACTTCTACAACTCTGACAGGTCTATCACTCTCAGAAGAGGAGACAGCATGCACATGATGGTCAGTCCCTTCCATCCTTTGGGAAAGGTGCAGATCTGAGCCATGGTACCTTTGCAAAGGCCCCTTCCACCCAAACAGTCTGCAGCTCCAGAGTAAACACACAGGTTCAGTTACATTTGAAGTAACACAAAACCTGGAGTTTCATGAGGAATAATCATCAATACTAGTTAAGATAAAAGCAGTTTTCTCCCGCAGTTCCTGGATCAGCAACAAGGGTACTACATATTGAGAAATGAGAGGCTCCTGTGAGCCCTGAAAGGCTCAGCACTTCACTGGAGTCACGAAGATACTGGAAGGTTTGCCAAGCAGTCACTGGAACAGATGTGCCCCAGCTGTGGTACAAGTACACAAGTAAGACTAAGCACTTATTTCAGCAGCTTACATTACAACTAGAATTTTGTTCAAGCTCCCTTGACTCAGCTGAGCTTTGTATGGATTGTAAATAGCACTGCATTTAGTTTTTCAAAAGCCAAATCCCCAAGAACAGATTGAAGGGGAGGTTCTAAGAACCAGATTGAGAGCATAAGAGATGTTTTTCAGACTCATTTAGGAATTACTATAGCTAACCACTCCAGTCATAGCTTCACACATTGCAAAATCTGTAGCTCAAACAGCCTTTAACAGCATTGAGAAAACCATCATTTTTAACAGCTGTCAGTTACCCAGGGCAGAAATACAGCAACACTGAAGGTAAATTAATTCTCTTTAATCTAAAATGCTGTAAACAAGCTTTGATTTACATAAATTAGCCTTTAGACAGGGACGGTAGGGATAGCACTTCTGTTGTAATATACAAACTCTCGTGCATAGTGCTCTGAGAGAACAAGCCCTTCCTCCAGTGAGCTTCAAGCAGAGTGGCATGGCACGGAATAAAAAGGAATAAAAGCAAATATATGCACTGAACACTGAGATTTATTTTAGCACAACAGTTCCTACAGTTACCTAAAAGCTACTCTAATTAATACTAGAATAATCTCTGCATCTACACAATCATTGGTAAGCAACCTTAAGAAGTTCAGTAACAGTAATTAGCAATCCAAGACATGAGCTGCACAGTGGCAGGTAAGAAAAACTTCAGCAAAATTTTTTTTTTTAATCCCTCTAAACTTATGCCAGAGTGTAGTAGATTATGTAAGGCAATACTGGCAAGGAAAAGGAAAGTGGGTCAAGAATTGGCTGTTCCAAATTCCACTTCCATTGCTATTTTCCAGAGCCTTTCATGAAATGGAAAAAATGTATTTAACCTGTTCTGTCACACTGCTCCTGGTGTGCCTCTCTCTAAGCAGCTAAGCTGCTCATTTTGTGCCACCACTAATAGTTTCTTCAATGACTAAGTCAGCTATGGTATGCACAGCTACCCTAAGCATTTACCTGCTGTTGCTTTCCAAGATCACAGTGTCCAGTTTACTGGATGTAAAACTCAGTTTTATCATAACATCAGAACCCAGAGGTTTCTCCCTAGTATCATAAAAAATTGGGTCAGCATTATTACTAATAAGCACTCTCCATTCACTCTGCTCTTTTTGCAGACATGCACTTGTGTGGCCACACAGTAAACTGCAGGGAACTGATATTTTCTTCCTAGAACAAAGATATAACAAATCAAAAATGTAATCTAAATAGTTCCCCAAGGTGAAGAATATATCCTCTGTGAACTTGAGACAGGGCTAGTGAAAGAGTAAGGAGCTGGTTCTGCTTCTTTTCACACTAATTCCAGCCAAGCTTATGTCTGAAATTACGGCTTTAGAAGTCAATTTTGCCAGAGCAGATCTAAAAAATACCCCCAAACTACAACACAAGATTGCAAGCATGCAATTTTACAAATTGCACACAAGCAATCCACTTGAGCTTACACTCCCCCCACATTCTGTGGGATGTTTAATCATTGGTGATTAACAACTCCAACATTTAACTAATTTTTTTTGCACTTAAAAGTACTTTGGAGTATTTGGCAAATGTTGAACAGCCTGTCAATAGTAGGAGCAGAACAGATTTTAAAGCTTAAGGCGGCATTACCTATGACTTGGGAAAAAAAAAAAGCAGTCCTCACACTGATTTTGGAAATATGTTCTGCAGTTATCTGCTCTTAGTATTTTTTAAATCCAAATTACATACTTTCATGAGTTTAAGTCAAGAATCCCCTACTGGATTTTAAAAGCAACTCTCAATTTTAAAAGCCAAACTTCTATTCCCTTAGAATATCCTCTGTTATTTAACTTGCTCAGCTGCCATCCAGAAGCAGCCACTCCCTACCTTGCAGCAAAACAGAGAGTAAAGCCAGCAACACAAGTTTTAAATTTTCAGAACTGCTGTGACAGAACTAAGCTTAGAATAGCTCTCATTCACGAGTTACACTGGTGGACAACAATAATATCAAAGAACCTGTTAGAACTTTGCTCAATTCAGCAAGAACAGATCGCTGAACATACAGCTCTTCTGCAGCATAACCAGGAACCCTGAACCTTTCCTAGGGTACATCACCCAAATTTCTCACTAAAAATAGAATAATCAGTCTTCCTGGGAGCTTTTCTTCCTGAAAAACTGTGCTTTTACATCTAAGTAACCCTAAAGTCTTTCTAAAATTGCCTTCACTAGATGACCTTGAGATTAAGTATTTTGCTGAAGAAAAGTGATTGCTTATGAACTCATTTTAGCAGGCTTATTTAATATCAAGCACAAGTTCACTGAAGAGTAAAAGACTGCCTAAGCCTTTAATGGGAAAAAACCCCTAACGATTAAGTGGTGTTGTTCTACCCAAACTTGAATTTACATTCTTCAAATACACACTATCCAGCAAAATTAATACTCATGGAGAAGAGGCTTTGAAATGACTTAGAAACAATGATGCAAAATTGCTTTGGGGATGCTCCAGTAAGCCCATGAAAACATGCAACCTTTAGCTTTTTCATGGACCACCTTACACAGAAGTTCCATAAACTAACTGATGTCTCAGTCATTCTGTATCATACATGGTTCCAAGAATTGCTGAATTCAATGCTGAAGGACAAGACCACATGTTCTGCATTTACTGTTTGCTTAAGTACACTTGAACCTAAAACTCCAGCAACCAGCAAACCCAAGGTAGAAGCCTCTCACAATGCTGTATTACACAGGGAGAGTCATTCCTGTCCTAGTCTACTTGGAAAGCTAACCTAGCATAAAAATGTCATGAAACAAAGAATTTCAGCTTATTTCTCAAAGGATGGCTTTTCCCCTAGAGCAGTGCTAATAAAATTCCTAAAACTCAAGGAACATGGAGGTTTAACTTCTGAGAAGTACCAACGAGAGAAGCTACTGAAGTTATGATACAAGAAGCTGGGTGCAATTTCTGCACATTAAGGTCACTGGCACTTAACCAATACAATTACATGGGATATATACACAAAAAGCTTTATATCAAACTTGATATAAAAATACCAAAAAACAAACACAAAATACCCCCTCAAAACCCAGAAAAGATAGTACTGCAAAACTAAAATGTCCTAGTCAATGTACTAAGCAAATCACACTACAGAAGGTTCATTTCAACGTTTCAAATTATAAAGCAGATACCCAATACATTTAGAGGCACCTCAGGCTGTGGTTAAGCATGATTCCCCTACACAGCTCCTTCACTGAGCAAGTACTGCATCTGACCTTAGTGAGCGACAGCCAAATATAGCAGGCTGCCTTCACCACAGACCAGTGTTCAGCAGGGCGGTTCCTTCCTTTCTCAAAGTTACTCTCCTACCTTTGGTGGTAACTAATGAGCATTCAAAAGAAATTTTAACACTTTATAGTTGCAGTTATCTTAAATAAGAAGAGTTTCTCTCTTTTTATACTATGATTTAGCTGAGCAGGGAGAAAGACAGGGAATGACTCAAGTAAAGCCTGTGCTGCAGAGTATCTAAATGAAAGTTAGTGAATCATGGAGCCTTCAAGTGGCCAAACAGGCAGGCAGAATAAAGAACCCCAGCACAGTGCCTGATGCTGGCTCTTGGCCTTCAGAGCAGAGTTTCAAGCCAACCATTCCATTCTTCATGCACTTATAAAGCTAAAGATGAAGTGGCTGATATCTGCACGGCTGAACAAACCCAGAAACAAACTTCATTCCTTATCCCTCCTCTCTGGTTAATACAATACCTTCCCTCCTAGAAACATACCTAAACTGCCTATTACCTTCCTCTTTTTAAAGACTATGGTTTTACAGTCCTTTGCAAGCAAGTCCTTTTACAGTTATTCTTGTTTATTTTTCTAGTAGCAAATTATCCAGTGATTTCACACCAAGTCAGGTAATAAGTCCTGTTTATTCAGGATTCATCTCCATGGTTTGTTTGTATCGTTTTGCAACAGACCATTTTAAGGTCTTTTTTATTTCTCTACAACTGCCTCTCTTTTTCAGCATCAGTTACAGAACCTAGAACTACAAGCACTGCTATCATATCGTAATACCACACCATCAGGCTGGCAGGCTATATTAATTAGTTAAGACAGCAACAAAATGAGAAATGTTATTGACCATAGCACATTTGACCAGTATGCTCTATATAATTTAAAACTAGTAAGTAAAAATCTCAATTATTTCATAAGAATTTAAAATCCAACTTTTTAAATGAAAGTTGAGCAACATTCAAATTTTTATGTTTATCACAACCTATAAGACCTCCATAATCACAAGAAAATGAAGCTTGCAGCTTTCTTAGAAGACAACATGGTAAGAACACCATGCAATCAGCTTTTTTAAGGCAATCATAAAAATCATCTTTTTAGCTGAACATTGAAGCAATAACCATTCCCTACAACTACTGGCAGTCCAACACGTCTCTTCTTGGATAAGCATTTCACAGCTTCTTTGGTGCATTGCTACTACCAGAACTAGTAGCCCTCAGCCTCACCAAAAATAAATTTGTTTAGAAAAGATCCACATTAAGTTCAGTCAGATTGTTAATTTTAATTAGGAAAGCTAGATGTCTTGCCTAGACAATGCAAATTTGTTTGTACAGCAATAGAAATGAAGCCCCTTTACAGAAAGCCATCTTGCACCTAAGGTTACCATGTCTGGGTTTCCCTGAGTACATCCTCTCCTCCATATGGTAAACTCCCTAGTGTTTACTAAGACAGCTATAAATTAAAAAGAGCAGAAATTCATTCCAGCTGGGATGCCTTATATCCAGAAATGAGGGATACAGCACAGAAACAGGAAGCCCAACACCCTGACAGAAATATGGAAATCTTACTTAACACCATTCACAGCATTCTTTACAAGTCAAGGTTACACCTATTCCAGTATCTTTGCTTTGATATAGGGGCAACCTTTTCCACACATCACACATCTAAGCTAAATTAAAATTAGCTTAGAATGTGGCTTAAATATAGACCTGGTGCACTGAATTTAGCTCAGCATTGTTACAAATTTCAGGGCATTTCCCAGACACGGATACATGGTATTCCTAGATGAGGCAAAACACAAGTAGCAATTTCAGCTGCAAAGCCCAAGAGAAAAAAACTTCTCTGTTCATGCTGGAGAGTAGGATTCAAGAAGACCACTGAATCACAGCCTTCCAAGACTTAAAGAGGGCTTATAAGAAAGATGGGGACAGACTTTTTAATAGAGCTTGTTGCAATCAGACAAGGAAAACTGATTTATACTAAATAAATTTTTTAAAAAGAAAAGTAGTTTAAGTCTAGATATATGGATGAAATTCTTTTACAGTGACAGTGATGAAACACAGAACAGGTTGCCCAGAGAGGTGGTGGATGCTTCATTCCTGGAAATATTCAGGATCACACTGGACAGGGCTCTGAGCAACCTGATCTAGGTGAAGCTGTCCCTCCACTGGAGAGGGGCTCTACAAGTGACCTTTACAAGCTCCTTCCAACCCAAACTATGGTATTATTCTGTATTCCACATCCAATGTGCTCATGGCAGTATCGTGTGTGCATATTCCTGTTTATTGTCCGCAGCTAGAAGGGACTGGGAAAAAAATCTATCCACCAGATGGCATAGCTGGGATAGTAGGAATGAAAAAATAATAACATGTTAGAAGTACACACAATGAAGCAAAAACAAGACCACCATCTTCATGTAGCATAACATAGCTAAGCCTGATCTATGATTCTGTATACCAGCACAAGAAGGAAACACTCTTTCAATGAATTTGGATTATTCACTTTCATGGTGACATATCACTCTAAGAGTCTTTCAGCAAAGCTATGGAATTCTGTATTTGAATGACCTGCAAATCTTTGCAGATTCACTCATGACGGACAGTAAAACTTAAAGTGTCTCCTAGATAGTCACACATGTCAGAGCACCAGCATCTCCCTCATTCTTCTAGTAAAGCACAGGAATGACAATTTAAATCTGGCAGATGGTACTTGGTAGACAGAGATAAAAGAAAACACTGCTATGTTCAGACTTCATGGACACACTTGAGTTTTCACCTTCTTACCATTTCCAAACAGTAGTTACTTATAAGGTATCACTAACTAATGCCCAAGTTCTAGACACATTGTAAGAGAAAAATCAATTCAAAACGAGATGTTACCATTCCTAAATTCACTTAACCAATGAATAGAGAAGAACTTGGTATATGCAAAATGACATGGAAATTAGAAGCTGATGTCATTGAAGACTATTAACATTCATTACACTCTGGTTCAGGGGAGTCTATGAAAACTCTCTCTAAATTCAACTCAAGAGTTAATCGATTTGGCTTTCAGCATTCAAAAGATCTACAAAGTAACTAAGTACACATTCCAGATAAGCAGGTGGGCACACTCCCTGAGGAGCTCTTGGGAAGATGGTCTTGAATTCTCTCCCAAGCAGCCCAGCTGTAGGCCACTTCCTATTGATATCTCAAAGAGAAATGAAAATCACAATTAAACACAAAGTAAGACAATCTAAGTAGGTAATTCCAAGCAAAAGGCAAATTAATGTGTCATATAACCCAGAAGGATAAAAACAGTTAGAGTAACCTAATTAAAGTAGGAGCAAGAACTCCTGACAGTTAATATCACAGCCTAGAAACAGGTGTCACCACCCAGCAACACAGTGACAGCACTGAAGTTTCCTACCGCTGTGGCTTTTGATATGTATTTGCTACCCTTGAAAAATTACCTGTAGCAGCCACTGAGAAACAATTGTGCACTGTTATTCAAACTTAAAGCCATACATTCCACTCAAAGCAACCAAAAGGACTAAATATATAGTGCATGACAACATTTAACTAAAATGTCTTTTTATTATTTCACTGTGCTTACACTTACACCACAAAAGGCACGTTAAATTATCCTTTTAAGTCAAAGTTAAAGCGTGAGTAATGGAGCCAAACAACTTGCTTTGAACAATTTAACTGGAGATAAGAGTCAACAGAAATTTTTCTGCGCAACCAGCGTGGGGAGGGATTCAAACTCACTTTACCAGAACAGGTCAGCGAAGCAACAGCATGAGCTCCAGAATGTGAGCTGCCAATTGAACAAAAAACCAACCAAACAAAAAAAAAACAACCTTCATTGTGGAACACTGCTGTTTGAACAACAGGTTAAAATGCTATATGCTAGCAGTGCAACAAATAAAAGATGTTAAAAAGAAAGCAAAAATAATTGACAGATAATTCATTCCTTTAATTGCTGCCATTTTTTTCCAAACAAAACCTGTAAGAATTACCTATTATGTTTCAGATACGAGATGTTAAACAAGGCACTCCTCAAATGTTAGCAATGACAAGCAGAAAGAAAGCACCCCATTCCCCTTAAAAATCTTCATAGTCCCTGCTCAGTTAAAAATTGACTCAGAAACAGAAAAATTACAAGCAAGGCTTGGTTCAGAAGTCCTATATACATCCATCCCTAAAGGTTAAAGTACTATGGAAGACAAGAAGCACAGAGTAGGCTGCTGAAACACAAGGTAAGATCCATAACCCAAAAAGCAATGAAGCTGTAACACAAGTATTTATGGTGTGTGTAAACTGCATGGAAGACATATTTTACAAGTCTTCAGGGGAAGAAAAAAAAAAAAAAAGCAGAATAATAGCAGAGTAATACTTAAGAGGGAACAGAACAATCCAACAAGTTGCACACCAAAACACTGAAGATTCCCCTCCTCCTAGAGCACTCTATATTTAAATTACTACAATATTGTGGAACAAGTGCCTTTCAAATATATTGAAGTGTCTCAAAACCCCCAGAACCATAAATATACATGTATCTTAATGTCCCCCCCCAAAAAAATTCTGCCCTAAAATGTCAACATTTACTAGGTTATTATTTAGTTTGTCTTAAAACCCTACCTATTAATCTGTGTTTCAACATCCAGGAAAAGGGAGTTTTATCTGCATTAACGATCTAAGAGAAACTTCAACTGATACTTGTTTCTTCATACTATACTGCACTGCATATCTTAAATCACAAACATAAGCACAACCGTTCAAAGACTTCACGTATTTTTAAACGCTGCTTTTGCTGTTCTTCGTTTGCACATCGAAAAAGATGAGACGGCAGCTGCTAAGAAGTCCTTAAACCCCTAAACCCTCTGCTTTGTAGTAACTCGACTAAACAAAACTCAGCCTCAACAAAACTTGCTTCACTTCCCAAACTATACATGCTCCATAAATTCCTTTCTATAAGCCTTCTGCAATGTGATCCAACTATCTAAGGAGTACAGCAACCAAATAAATGAACGGCGCATACCCATGCAAGTACTCTCATCTCATCTCCGGCATACCAGGTATTTGCTGAATGTGGAATGAAAGACTAATGGAAGAAGAGGCCCAAGAAGACTAAACATTCACGACATAACTTAAATAAAAAGAAAACGCTAGCAATAATTCCTCAGCTTCTCCAAAAGCAGGCAATAAGCGAGCTTACTTTCAAGGGCAGAATCACTATTTAATACACAGAAAACCCTCCACAGCCTTTATCAGCCACCCATGAGAGCCACTTCTGGAGACTGCCCCGTAGGCAGGCTGAGGAATGTCAGCGCACTAAATCCCTCTGCTCCCACCGATACTCACGTACACACAACCCCACACCTAAGGCAGCTCGCACACGTAATTTTACACACGGAGAGCTGCGACTACAACCCGACCGGAGGCACGGGGAGAAAAGGCCGCCCAACTAGCGAGAGAACAGCTCGGCTAGCGCGGCGCCCCCAGCTCGCCCCTCAGCCAGGCAGCTGCAGCGGGGTGAAGAAGGGAAGATGGAAAACGAGCCTTTTTTTTTTCTTTTTTTTTCCTATTAAATAGGAAGGCAGCCAGACAGGGCGGGCACCCCCCCGCACAGCAGCCCCTCCTCCCTCCGCGGGGCTGCAGGGCCGGGGCTCGGGGCACCGGCGGGACGCGCCGAGCCGAGCCCGCTCCCGGCCGCCACCCCGGGGAAGGCGCTGCCCCCGCTCGCCCCGCACCGCGCCGCGCCGGCAGCCCCAGCTCGTCCCGCGGGGAGCGGCGGCCGTGCCCTCTGGCTCCCCGCGGCGCCCCGCTCACCTTCCAGCAGCCGGGTGATGAGGCTGTCCACGTTCAGCTCCCCGTCCGCCATTTTGTGGCCACCAGACTCGGTCCCGGGCGGGGAGAGGGCGGGGTGGAGGGCGCTCCACGGAGGAGGAGGAGGAGCAGGGAGCGGCGGCCGCAGCGACAGTGGCTCCCCCCACCCCCCTCCGGCGGTCCCCGGCGGCCGCCCGGCTTCTCCCGCTCCCTCACAGCTAAATGGGAGAACGCGGCCACCGCTCCTCCCCGCGCCTCCTCCCCTCCTCAGCAGCCGCCAGGGCGCATGTGCCGCCTCGCCCGCCGCGGCCGCTCCGCGCCCCGGCAGCGCGCAGGCGCGGCGGGCTCGGCGGCGCAGGCGCGGAGCGGGCCCGGCCGTGCCCCGCTGGCCCGGGGGAGAGGCGGGATGAGGAGCCCGGGAGCCGCCGTGCCAGGCCAGGGTCAGCCCTCCGCCTGCTGGCACCGCACCTGCGCCACCTCGCAGCTCGATACAAATAATTTTTAAAAATGTGTCATAAGTGGAATGATGAGTTGTGCCCTTTGCAGCGCTCTTCGAAGGCAGTTCGCAGAGAAAACTCTGTGGTTCGTGTTTCACTGCGGCTGGAGCTGCTAAGAGTACTTCTTTGGTGATTTCTAGAACTTTTTTTTTTTCTTTTGAGATGAGCTCTCTAAAGACATGTTTACATACTTCTGTCAGCAGATGATTGCCTTGGATGGACAGAGAAGTGCTTTAAAATGTAGGTGGTGAAAACCCTCTGTGAACTGGGAGAGCAGATAAATGCATGTAAGTTGACAAAGTAACAAAGTGCAGATGTTCTAGGAAAAACAGACCTCTCCTTTATATGCCTAAATATAGATGTTGATGTAGAAACTTGAACTTGAATTTTTCCATCAGTCCCTACAAGCCAGCAAAATGCTTCCACCTTATATAATGTTGAAACCCAATTTTTATCTCTTGATTAGAAGAAAATGAGTATGAGCAAAACAAAAGCAATTAGGACAAGGTGGGGCCATGATCAGGTATCAGATGCTGCTAAGTGTCCAGACAGTCACGTAAAAGAACACTCTTTTGAAATGCCTGCATAGGTGGGCAGGATACACAGAAATAAAATTTCAGCTCATCTGCTCATGATAGGATGTACATCTCTCCTTTCTCGTTTTTCAAATTCTGCTAGTATTAGAAATCTAAATTTAAAAAAACAATCCTAGAATGTTTTTTCTTTCATTTTTCATTAAACTGGGAAAAAGAATTATTCCCCTTTTTGAAAGTTCATCCTTATCCCAAATACTTTATTGCTGCCAAGACTAATAGATCTGCAGTCCCTCTTGAGCATTTAGGAATTGTCCCAGTTTCGTTTCACACAACTGAACTGCCCTGAAGGCTATTTTAAGCCATCACAACATCAGGTTCAGACAGTTCAGACATAATAATATATTATTGCAGAACATTCTGATAATTAAATGGGGATGTGAAATTATCTTTCACTGTGGCATAAAAATATAATTAAGGCATCTTCCCAAACTCCATAGGATGATAAACTTTCAGGTACACTGAGCAAAACAATCCCCTAACAACTGTGTTTACTAGGCATGTCAGCATCTTCCAGAAACAATTCAGCAGCATATCATAACAACAAAATAATTTAATATGTAAGCAGAGATGCTATGAAAAAGAACAAGCTGCAAAACGTAGCTCATTTCTTTCCTTGCAGATTCTGTGCCAGTGTCTTGTTTTATGGGGAGCATGGCTGGGTGACAGCCAGTGCCCCACTGTACCTGGGCTCTCAGCTGGGTGGAAGGTGCCCTCACTGTGCTGCATAACCCTGCCAAGTTTGCACCCCCCTTTCTTTGTAGCTTGAGCAGGGACACAGATGTGTGGGTTTCTCCCTCAGTGGGTTAAAACTTAGCATGTCCCACTGACATAATCCAAGTACAGTCAATAGAATTAAAAGATCAGAGAAAGAGGCGCATTGTCTTCTGCAATACAGAAAGCAATAGTCAATGAAAGCATTTTCTGTGATCAAGGGTAGATGTTCAGTAGTTTTTGGCATTATACCATGCACACATACAGGCCAAAGACAGCTAACTGGTGATTCAATACAAGGGGGAACTGGACTGATGTCAAAATCTCATTAACAATGCTCACCTTTCTAAACTGTCTTTCAGTTATTTTGAAATTCCTCTCATGTCCACCAAAGATGACTTTGCTTCTAACTTTCCCCTACTTGGTCTCAGAGCCATTTACCCTAAATACCTCATATGTAACTTTCCTTTTCCACATGCTGTCTCAAGGTGTCCTTTAATTTGCACTGCTCTTCTGCTCAGTTTGCCAGATCTGAAAGACAGAAACTTCCAAAGAAATTGGCAAAACAACTATGTGTTAGTAAATGTCATTCCCTCAACTGTGACTGTGTAGACGTGAGTTCTCTCTGAGGCTGCTGTTGCTGGGAATTTGAGAGTTGCTTCCCCAGCTACAGAGCACTGACTCAGCATCTCTGCTGTTACCTACTCTTTCCTGGTGACCTTGTGTTGGTTCAGACAGAACTTCTGCTACTCACTGCACACTAAAGTTAGTGCACTGCATACACTTCTATGTTATTTACTATGGCGTTGTGACTTTCAAAAACAGTCTCCTCCTAGGTCTGTCATTAGGTACCTGGTAGACAGTACATGGCAGTATTTTACAGTATTATCCCATCACTATAGCTCATTTCTAATGTACTTTATCACCCTGGCACACTGTAACTCAGGGCTGAATGCAGCTCTTATGTGGATGTAAGGGAGAGGCCAGTAGGAGCCATGTGGTTCATTTTCCAGTGTGTAATTAGGAGTATATCCTCCCTGAGTGGCAATAGCTAAACCACTGCTGCCTCCTCAGTGCTCTTTTCCAGCAGAAATTGGCGATCCAATTGACAGTGTATTTCCTTAGGAGAGTTTGTTTACAAAAATATTTCAAGATCCAATCTCTTTAGTCAGAAATTATAAGGAACTGTATTAAGGTAATCTCAAAATAAACAAAATCTGCAGATAACTTATCCCTGTTTTGTCCAAAGAACTTAGATTAAGAGATAGAAGAAGAAAAGCCAACAAATCCCACTCTGTATTACTTTATGACCCTTTTTTGTTTCTCAATATTTGCATTGAAACTGTGTAAATAGCTGGGTTTGGTTATAACATTTTAAGATGTAAAAATAAAATAATTATTCTTCTACACTGAGCTAAAACCAAGATTTTCTCAACCTTCCTCACAAATTAAGGAGGAAAATCACAAACTACCAGCAGTTTGCATTTGGAGGCACATAGCAAGGATGTGGAAAACTCTCCTCTGAATTCCTGCATCCATACTGGTTCTCTTGATATCCCTGCTTGGAACTGCAACACTTTGTATAAACAATTAAACACCCACTGGCCCAGGAACTCGAGTCTGGGTCTGTGTCCAATTAGTGCCCCAATCATTCAGTGTTAGTGCTGTTCTGTCTCTCTTAATATAGTTTTTGTTGGAAACATATCATGAGATCTTTGATTGAGACACAATGCTATACTCCTCAAGGCAATAGTATTTTTTGAAGAACAAGGTTGTTTTGTAGATTAATACTGACCCTTGATTCCTGTGAATGTAGTTATGCCATCATTGCCTTTTATGCATATTTAAAAGGCAGGGCAGGGCAGATCTAGATGTTCCCAGAAAAGAGATTGTTTATGTCAAAAACCAATGCTGAAACAGTAAAAAAAAAAAAAAAAAAAAAAAAAAAAAAATATATATATATATATATATATATATATATATATATATATATATATATAAAGTAAGACCTATATTGAAAATCTTATTTTTTAAAAAAGAGCAGCTCCTCCTGCCCTATCCTACAGCTCCCAGGTGGGTTAGAGAGTCTGGAAGGCAGGAGAGAGTCTCCCAGGAGCTGCATGCAAAACAGGGACAAGGTGAAGCATAACCAGGGTTATGTATCACAAGTTACTTCATCTCTCTGTGTCAGAACTATTTAAAAGTATGAGAAGCATTGTTTTGGGTTTTTTTCTTTAAATTATGTTTATTAGCATGTGGTACAATCTCAGTTCCCCTGGCAGCCTGTCCTACTGCCCACAAACCATGAGAAATACACAGCACTTGCTGAGGCGTTACTCCCCAAGTGAGGAAGGGGGAAGGACTTCTGGAGCAAAACAAGGAAAATAATTTGGGCCTGCAAGATCTGCAGTTTGCAGGATGTCAATCAAGCTTACTATTCCTCTGCTTTGGAGAGAAAAAATCTTCTCCTACTGTTTCGCAGGAAGGACCAGCTGCAAGAACTGAAAGTGTCTGCATCTATTTTCCTCAGTAAACACGGGAATATTTAGTTTCAGCAAAACCAGATGGTTTGCGCCCTGTGAATATGCTGGCATTTGACACCAGCAGCCAGCTTCACAAAGTGCATGCAGAGAGTGGGAAAGAACTCCTTTAAACTCTGGGACCTGACACAAGACATGAAAGCTCTGAAGGCAGAAATAACAGATTGACTAAAAACCCAACCTTTATCCAGGAATCTCCAAGTGCTCTCTAAATATCATTAATCAGACTACATAACAGTCCATGAAGTGATTAAATTTTGACACACATTTCATACACTGAGGGTTACACTTAAAATGAGAAGGTAAATAAGTTCCTCCAGGTTATGTGGTGAGTCACAGTCTGGTCTCCTGCATGCTCTGTCTACATCTCTTCTCACTAATGCCTCTCCAGTGTGCTGTGTCCTCAGCCATATTCCCAAGACACAATTTTTAAATGTGAAACCATTACAGTAATTGCACAGGGACAGGATTGCAGTGTTTGCAGCATAAATCACCATAGCTGGGGCATCTTAGTGCTCTATGGGGAATTTATAATATGCTAAAGAGATTTATGAACAGCCCTCAAACCTCTTGCTAATGGCGGTCACAGTGGGTGTTAAGTGACTGAAAGTTCTTAATTATTTGATGATTTTTATTGATTTGTGTTGTTATTGCTTAACATGACTCTGTAGTAACAAGGCATCTGTCAATCTGAGGGTGTTTTCCAGCCAGTGAATTATTAAAGTATGTGATTCTTATAGGTTCTCACTGTTCTGTTGGACTGCTGGGAGGCTGAAGTGGTTTGCTCAAGAATACTCATAGCTTGCAGGGCAAGGCTACAGGGGGGCTTTGGGCGTAGCAGTCACTGATGGATGCACCACATGTTCATGAGCCAAATCTGCCCCTGCTGACTCCCTGTTGTCTGCTGCACCTAAAAGCAGGCTTGGGAAGGATTTCTTTTTACCTGCACTTTCAGGGGGAACCTTCCCACAAAAGCACATTAATTCACGACTTAGTGAAATATGTATTTACAGTGAATCACTAGGTATTGCTTCTCCTTAGACCTACAGCCATGAGCCCTAAAGGGGTTCTAGTCCTGGTTCAGGACACAGAAAAGGCCTACAATATCTACTTCAGTCTCCTGGAGAGGAGCTGCGTTGTGCTCCAGTTTATCCCATCGTCTGCATGATGGAGGGTGTGCCACTGAGCACACCTGCCCTGCAGTTGAGGCAATGCTATAATTTAATATACTTTGTGATCAGCATTTTAAGAGTTTGAATTTGCTATTTCTGCATTATGTAATTACATAATAATAATAATTTAGCTAACATAATGTATGTGGAGTTTTGCTGTTGCTTCTTATGTAAATTAGAGAAATTTAGCAATATGTTGCAAAATGGATATGTCTATTTCAGGCTGAGATGTAAGAGGTTACTTTGATTCAGAATAAAATAAAAAGAAGCTGTTGGAAAGACCTATTTTATAGAGAAATAACTATTTAATTATAACTCTTTATCCCATGGCTTATTCACTAAGGTAGAAACTGCAGAGCTTCAAAGTGTTTAAATTTTAAAAGAAGACCAAACAAAATCTCTCTCTACTTCCGTCTCTTTAGAGAAATTCAGATATTTAAATATAGGTTCATAAACTGAAATTATATACAAATGGGGAATTTGAGCCTGAATTTTGAAAAAGCAGCATGAACAACTAACTAAACATTAAGGAAATAGCTAATCTTTAGGTAGAAAAGAACACTTTTTTTAGTTGTTAATCTGCTCATAAGAAGCAGAGACACTCTATATTTAAAGTATGCTCCAGAAGAACTTACAAAGAAATTTAAAGTCAAATTTACATATCAAAATGTGTCAGACAGCTTGACTTCTACCAAATTGTAACAAACACTTCTCATTCCTATTGAATCATGTGGCATTTTTATTACCCATTAAGTAATCTAATTTAACCCCGTTGTTCCAAAAATAGTTCCCTTGCATACAGTATGGCTCAGAAGAACAGGAGGTGGGTGAGACCACAGCAACAAGTCACACTGACAGGTTCAAGCCTTAAGTCAACAAAACCTGGCCTTACTCTCAAACCTGGGTGGGCTTGATTCAGAGGAGGCCATAGATGCCATTTGGGTTTGGGATTGTACACGTGCTCTCCCAAAAGTGAATCCCAGGTCCGCAAAACACACATGGCCATGGCTGGCCACACTGCACTTTTCTTGGTGCCAGCTCTGGCTGGAGGTGGTCCTTCCAAGCTCCTGCTCTCCCTCTCCACTGTGATTTTGTGATTTGCCCTCTTTGCCACTGTGCTGATGTGTTTCTGGGACTGCACTGCAAGTCAGGTGTTCTGCAGTGGTCCAGATGAATAACAACTCCCTCTGGCTCTCTGGAAAGCAGTAGCTTTAACCCGTGTTGCTCTGGGTGATCTGGTGTACAGCAACCTCCCAAAGACATGTGTCTCAGCCCAGCTAAGGACTGAACTCTGTGGTAGGAGGCTGAAACTGGCAGTGGCTGGTGGAGGAGGGGGCTGGCTGAGCAGCCCCCAGAGCAGTGGGGAAGCTGTACCTTCAGCAGGATGGCAGGGAGGCTACAGCCCCCAGCTGCGGCTCTCGCATCCTCCTGAGTCATCCCATGGCTCCAGATAAGCCTCGTGCCTTATCGTGCCTCAGCCTGCCACCTGCAAATCGGAGATAACAAAATTTAAATAATTCAGAAGAATGTAGCAAGGCTTAATGGAGGTTTGTAATATGTTTTGAACTCCGTGCATACACTAGTGTGGAATTTAAGGTATCGCTGTTACGGAGCGTGTTGCTAGTAGTGCTGTCTTCCTTTAATAATCCCTGCAAACTCCCGTCTTCCTACTCTCATTATCAGTGCTAGGCTTTGGTGTCATTGTGTTGCTTGGACACCTTCTAATTTAAATTTCATGTTTTGATTTCTGGGTGATAACTTCAAACACCAATTTTCTTCTGCTACGCTATGCAGCCTTTTGCTCATTTTAATGAAACCTAGCAACCATAATGTAAATTGGAAATAACTACAGCCCATTACACTATTGAAATCCCTGAAGATTTGAATTATTCACTATTAACAGAACTTGTATAATTATAGGTTAAGATATCACTTAGGCATTTAGCATACATCAGCTCCACTGTTAATTTTTAGCTCTTGATCTGTATTAGTAACCTCAGCTTGCTAAATTAAAGGATATGCCTCCAATTAGCCTAAATTTAACATTCAAGAACACATCTCTGGTGGGATGATGCTTATAAGTTTAGAACATCCAAGCAATTTCAGCTGATCTACTAAGTCTCTATCACAAGTGGAAGAGAAAACATTTTCTTACAAACACTTTCACAGTGGTCAAAGGAAAAAGGATGGAGCTGCATTTTGTGTAAGATCCAAAGCCAAAAGTGTGACAAGCATTGCAGTCCTCTGCCCCTGTAGGGATCCCCAAGATGTTTGTACCTGGCACAGAGGCAGTTGGGTCACTGAATGAGGACCTTCAGAAACCAAAACACTTAGTCTGAAGCAACAAGGAGGCATTGGGATACATAGGAAAAAAAAGGGAGAGCACTGACATTGTTTGCAAAAAAAAAAAAAAACCCAAACAAAACCAAACCAACACAGTAAACAACAAACCAGCAAAAAGTTGTTACTTTTCCCCAAGAACCTTGCCTGTGTTGAACACAGCAGGGCTGGGCAGGACATTTCTGTTTGTGCACTGGACATGTTAGGTATGTACTGCAGTGCAGGCAGTTGTGGCACCTGTGCAATGTGTGGCTCTCACAGAGTTTGGTGCTCTAAAAACAGCACTCTGCACAAGCTGAGTGTCAGAGTTAAGCAGTGTAAATCCCTCATTCAAAGCTGAGCTCCTTTTTTGGGATTGTCCCCAGGAATTTTCAGCATCTTCTTTCCAATTAAATGACCAGAAAAGTTAGTGTGACAGAGTTAAAATCTCATGTACTCACCCATTAAAAAAAGGGTGTTTTTTGGTCAGAATAAAGTGTAATTGTCTGGTTAGGGATCTTAATAACAGGATTTCAGCTACCACTGGTAGTTTTAACTCCTTCTTGAGGGCAAGAAATTCGGCTGCAGTATCTTTGATAACACTCAACATTTGTCCTTTTTCTTCTGAGAGCAATGAGATGACTTTCTGTTTGCTAGTGTATAAATTAACTCTTCTGTTCCACCAGGAAGGAAAGATTCCTGGTAACCATCTGTGTATTTTTATACTATTTGATACCTGCTTGAGATTATTTTCTTGCAGTACATAGTCCTAGGTAATCACACTTCCATTTCTGGAAAGCCCTTTTAAAATATGTAGCTAGAAAATGGTTTAGGCTTCAAAGCAGATGATGAATCTGTTCACACGTGCTGGTCAGAAATTGGAATAGAATCTTAAAGCTTTTTTCTTGGCCAACACTGAGAAAAAATACAGCTTTTCACAGTGTCATTTCTAACATCCAGAAATTCAATAAAATAAATTTCAGTAAACATGAGTGATCTTGTTAATGAGGGGAAATGCAGTACACTTGGTAGCTGTGTAATTGTGTCATAAGTATAATTTAAAAAATGGTTGCTAATATTGATGAGTGTCTCCATAGGCAAGCTCTGGGTGATAACAAATCCTCTTGCTGGGAAATCTGCTTATAAACTTATAATGGCAACCATTGCAGGGAACGGAGAAAGAACTAAACTGGAAAATGCTATTAAAAATGTAATAGGACCCAAATTATTCAAAGATTAGTCATGACATTCATTCAGCAAAACCTGTTGCAAAGTGTGGATTTTATTGGAAACAATTGGAATCAAAAGATTATACTACTAATACCTAACTATGATGTATCCTGAACAAATGAAAAAGAAAAAAGAACATTTTCAGCTCACAGCACACTGAGAATTTTTCCTCAGGGTTTTTTTTTTTTCACTTAGGAAATTGGACTGTGTCATATAAAACCTTTTGTCATGCTAAGCAGTCACTGTAGTATGTGCATCTTTTTAGTTAGACCTCCAAAATTATGGGGGTGCCTCACTCCTTAGACAGTTCCTTCTGGCCATGCAAAATTCCAAAACCATAATGCCCACAGTTATCCTACCAGCCTCCAAATGAGGGCTTTGGTTGATGAATCTCAGATTTGTGACATTCTCCATGCACTTGCAGTCCTGTTTCTGAGCAACCAGGTGTGGTCCAAGCACAGCCAGTACTGGTACTCCAGCACCTCTGTTTCATGAGGTTCCTTGAACTTTTCATTCCGTTGGCTCTACTGCTTGTCCCTGATGCCAGCATTATTTGTGTCCCATGTAAAGTAGATGCCATCTAGTATAAAATCCAATAACAGCTCTGAGAGTAAGGACTAAAGCTGAGGTGCCTGACTAATTCAAGGCAGCTCTCTGATGAGCACATGGGATTTTTCATCACCCTTTGGAGGCTGCTTATTCTACTCTGTGGTTGCTGGGAATGCCTGTCTGCCTGACTTGAGTGCTTTGAATCACCCTACATGGACAGGGACTGACTTCTCAGCCCTTGCAATGTCTCAGTAGAGCTGCCTAAGCAGTCTGGCCTCCTCCTCTGCCTCTCCTTGTGTGGGTTTATGCCTGAACCCTTGCAGATTTCCCTTTAAAACTGTCAAATGTTTAAGGAGTTTGGATTTCTCTCGTCTACTCTGGAATTTTACCTTTAATTAATTAGAACAAAGACTTTTCCCATTCTAATTAAACACCTTTTGCCTCAAGTGCAGACTATTCATGCTTTTGCATGATCATTTACTTTTAAGATTTTGAAAGCATTTTTCACTTGCATACTCCAGATGGCTTGCCAGTGACAACATTCATGCATTTAGTTCTTTTCTCTCATTAAGCCTGTGGATTTTCAAAATATTTCTGGAATGCAATCTTGCAGTTTTCTCTCTCTCTTATTTTTTTCCTTTGCCCTTTTCAACCCAAATGCAAGGAAAAGTAAAAAATAGGTGTTTCCATGTCTGACTTAGATGTTGGGGTTTTTTGGATGGGGGAAGAGTGGAAAGGGTAGAGGCAGAGCTTAATAAATTAGTGATGCCAACAGTCAGAAATACAACAGGGAGGTACAGTACTGCTCAGTTTCTGTAATCCTGTAAATGTGACCTCCTGCTCAGCCTTCCTGGGTACATCTGCTCTGTGAATTGGAAGAATGACCCAAGCTATTGACAACCTGAGCTGGTAAGGCTTCTTCACCCAGCATCACAAAGATGCAGTCTAGCCACACCACAGACAAGAAAAGAGCTTCCTGCAGCTGGTTATGGCAGCCAGAGCCAGCAGCTGGATGGGGTAAGGGAGAACCTGTTCCATGCAGGGCACAGCCTGCCTGGTGTCCCATAACATCTCTTAAATCCCTTTTGTGCCAGCTGCACCCATGCACCGATCAGTAAGGAAGTTAGAGCTGGGGTGAGTTACACAGGAGGATGAAAAGTCACATAAATGTGTCAGTAAGTAGGAGCAGGACAAGCAGAACTAATTTTTTCCATGTTTTTGTACTTCCCAGGGTGTTGCTTTTCTCATTATACCACGCTCTGCTAGTGGGAGAATCCCATTAATGCAGCCTTTCTCTAAAGGATCAGGCCTGATCCTCCCTCTCAGGTGGCTGGTGTCCTTCTGTTAACTTCTGAATGGGGTAAGAGTCAGACCCACTGTGAGGCTGGGGAAGGGGAGGTTTTGGAAAACAAATTATGCTTTGTTAAGTGGTTAGAAGACACGCTGACTTAAATAAGCACTCAGCTCCCATTTACACTTGAAAGTTTTGTCGTGCTGGTAGAGTTCTGCCAATAAACTCCTCCCACATAATTAGAGGCTTTTTGCCTATAAGATGCATTCCAGTCTGGCAAGCAACATAAGCCATAACATTAAAACCACCACTGCTTTTCTTTTTTTTTCTTTCTTTTCTTTTTTCTTTTTCCCCCCTTGTGTTATTGTGTCTATGCAAGAGCTTTTGTTGAAGTAGTTATGTCATAAAAATCACCCTAAAAATCACAAAGCCTTCAAGTACAAACTAAAACCTTGTCTTCCCAGCCAGATGTTACTCTGCTTTAAACACAGTTATGGAAAATCAAGGTAAATTTGTTGGAACATGCTGACCACAACTGAACAGTCATCAGAGATGAAGTTAAATCCCATTCATCACTATATGAGCTAACCCTATGTCCAGAGTGGTATAATCTAATTTGACTTGTTCATAGCTGTGGTTGGACAGAGATTGTTCGACTTGCCTTAAACTATATCAAATGTTAATAGGACCAGAATGAAATCTGCTTTATTTCAGTTTTTTTTTTCACTAGCATTATAACATATTTATTCTGACATCTGTTACTGTGGTTGCCATCTCAAGTAAGTGTGCTAAGCATTCTTTCTTTTAGGCTTTCATATTCATTTGCCATTTTTTTGATACCATAAACTCTAAGCATATCTGAGATCCCAATGGGAAAGAAATGTCTCTCACTTTGATACTCCACTGGATCTTTAAATGCAGACCCTCTAAAATTTTTTAATTGCCTAAATTAAACTATTTTAAAGCATTAATATAGCATATTATCAATACAAATGACAATATATCTTCTTAGCTGAGTATCACTTTCTAAAGGATGTCATTAGACACACTCAGATTCACTTTCCTCAGTAGACAGTAATTTGGCCTTTCATTTCCAATAGTCTAACACATTTTAATTATATTTCCTTCACATGAATGTTGCTAGCTTTCCCCAACAATGCTAATGTTGCCCTTCAGGAAACAATGACAAGTTTTTATAATTGACAAGGCTAGGACCTGAAGAAATAACAGAAATTTATTTATTAGGCCCCAGAGAAAATCAATACTATCTTACACATACAGTGCAAGTTTCACTCACTGATATCCAAAGTCCATCTGCTAATGAAGGACTGGAGCCAGGTTTGCCCCAGAATCAGTCACAGTTTGTTACTGAATTCAGAAGAGGTAGATGTAGGCCTATACTAAGTAAAAGAGAAACCTCATTTTTCTCTGAGGTGCAATTAATTCTGCAGTGTGATGTGGAGCAATTCAGTCAGCTCTGCTTGTTGCCCAGACGTGAGAATGCCCATGACCATGCTGTGAGTACCAGCTGACAGTGTGACAGCTGAACAGTTTGTTGAGCCACAGTCAAAGCAGGAAATGTGCAGTGCTGTATCCTGGTGATACCACCACTGGCAAATGTGGCTGGACCACTTAAAGAGCCAAGCTGGAGTTAAATTAGGCATTGTATCTTTATTGCAGAAAGCACTGGGGGTTTCCTACTTGCCGCAGATAGGGTTTGTGCCTCACTCCAGGCAGGTATTGTGGCTCATGATGCGTTTGTACTGGTCTGGCAAAGAGAGTCTGTCATGTCACTGTGACCTCTGTTAGACTTTACATGATGATAATCCTTGGAGAGATCCCTGCCACCAGCACTTAAAGCTACAGAAAGGACAAACTGAAAGGCTGAACCAGGAGTGCAGGTGAGTACTGGCATGTGCTTCCAGTCATGGGATACCAAATAGACACAGCGACTGAGGTTTTCAGGGACCATGAGAAAGTCAAACACTTGGATATATTTTTGTAATGCTTTTTGCCTGCAAAACAGCGAAGGACTAGCAGCTGATGTTTCACTTCAGGCCAGAGCCTCACATTGAAATAATGAAATTCTTGCTTCACTACTCAAGCAAACAGACCCAAGAGCATTTTTTCTAAACACAAACAAAAGCGATGCAAATGCAATTTTGTTGCTGGCACACAGCTTCATGTGTATTGCACCCATTACTTTTGCTTTGGTGCCAGGATGAAAACAAAATATATAAGCCTACATAGCTGTTTAAGGTCAATCCTGCCAGGTTAACAGTAGGGTTTTCTCTGACCATCTATTTAGCATCCACCATTGTCATCTGTATCACCACAGGAGAGTATCATCTCCTCTTTGCTCTAAGTGTTTGCTGTTATCCTCTGCAGCACCAATTGATTTCCCAGTACAGATAATAATAAACACCCATAACAGTTACATAATCCACCCACAATTTTCCAAGAGAGGACATAAAAAATTATGCCTGAGAAAAGCAGAAACTTTCATCTTCAAAAAATACTGTGTAATTTTGGTAAATAGTCTTAAATGTATAATTCAAGTGTAGAATTCCAAATTCCAATTCCAAATATTCATTAGTTATGTATCTTTTAGCTCCAGGGCACTGACTGAACCTGGACCACATGAGTGGTGACAGAAAGTTGTTATTGCCTGGCAGCCAAGGGGAGAAGAGGTGGTGCTCCATCCCCACTCAGGTTTTTCATGGGCTGCTGACCACAATACAAAGACCCTGGACTGAACAATGTGCACAGATTAATCATCTGACTCTGATCTGGGAATTATCCCTTTTGATCAGGGTAGATAAGCAATTGCCCTGCATGGCAAGCAGTCTTACCACTGCCCTTTCTGTATTTATCATGTGAAAAATGAATACAGGCAGACCTGTAGCCAGTCCAGATTGTCAGAGTTTGGGTCATTGATTTCAGAGTGATTACCCTTGCTTAGGCTGCTGAGGAGCTGGCCAAACAGGGTTTATACACATTAATGGAAGCCAGATTTTTCATGAGTATTACGTGTACTTCTTATATACGCCTACTGTAGACATATACATATATAATTCTTCCATCTTTTAAAGTTATAAAATATGTTTCTTAAATTACTTGCAATCAATCAATATCCAATGCATTGGATTCTTTTCCACCCTCTTACTATACCAGAATTCATTAATTTTAGAACACATTGGAGTAAAACACATGGGTTTATATTTTTGAGAGTGCCTTATGGTACTCTACTAAAACTACTTTCAAAGCTGGGAAAGTGGTTTTTTTTTTTTTTCTTTTTTTCTGTGCATTCATTAATCCAGTCTCAAATTCTGATATTTCTGTCCTTTTCAACCTTTGATAGATAAGAACAGGACACACCATAATACATTCAGAATTCCCATTTCACCGCAAACTTTTAACTTGCTTCTATAGATCACATAACTCATTCTGCTGCTAGTGGAAGGTATATGTCCCCAACAAATGATATACCAGGTAGTAGTGGTGTTAAACTCTAAGAAGTCTAACTTATAAGAAGTACACCTGTTATTACATATTTCAAGATGTGGGCAGAACATCTTTTTTAACTGTCTCAGAGGAAGCAGCACAGGTGCAGCCTCATGCTTAAGAACAGCCATTTCTGCTTCTTCACATCACATGAACAGCAATAAACAGCTCATGTGATTAATGAAATGAACAACAACCTTCTCCAACCTGATCTGAGTATTTAGTTAGTCAAAGCAGTTCTTTACTTCCCATGTGACAAAGCATTGGCAGTTCCTATAACTAATAAAAAAGCAGTAATAAAGAATTTTGAGAATATGAGCTGTATGAATGTTTACTGAATGCTTGAAAAACAGATTTAAAAAGCCCCAAACTCCTCCAAACATGACTCTATCACCCCATGTTTCCCTGC
Source organism: Calcarius lapponicus (assembly GCA_039654755.1). Taxonomy (NCBI): domain Eukaryota; kingdom Metazoa; phylum Chordata; class Aves; order Passeriformes; family Fringillidae; genus Calcarius; species Calcarius lapponicus. Next base: position 71,050,172 of record CM077465.1, on the reverse strand, counting down.
CCTGAGTTTCTGGAGGCGAGCCGTAACGCCCCAGTGGCTCCGCTCTGCTCCGGTGTGGGCGAGAGGAGGGGACGCAAACCCACGTGAATGAGGCCACTGGCCAAACTCCCTGTTTGTGGCACACCTCTGAGGTACACACACCTACAGAGGTGTGGCTGTGCTTTCAGTGCTGTAGGGCACCCGAAGATAAGCTGGGGAAAGAGCCTGGGCAAGTGGAAGATTTGCATCTCCTCTTGGAGAATCCCATCAGTGGGTGATGACAGACCCGACGTCGGGGCCGTGTCTCATGGCTGGCTCGTGGGCTGCACTGTTATCACCCTGAGCAGCACAGGTCAGCCTGGCAAAAGAGCACCATGTTTACCCTTTGGTATTCCTAAATGAGGTGTTCCCATGTTCCTTTTTCATCTCTGCAGCTGCCATTTCATATTTACGTGGTGCCGCACATCTTCTCATCAGCCAAGAGCCTTTAACTCACAAAACATAAAATAAAATCCTAAAGCATCTCATCCCAGCCACAGCAATATGCAGGTTTTCATAATTTACTTGGTTCTTTTTTCAGCAAAGAAATACTCTGGGGGAGAAGCACAGAGACCTATTGATCTACTGACTTTGATATCAAATTGGGAGATCCCACATAGCCTCCCCAAAGCTCCTCTGTTGCAGAGTACCCCACTTTTCCATGGCTTAGCAGCCTGACCTCCTGAAGGGGGATTTACTCAAGTAACATGCTGCTTTTCCCAATAGCATTTGCTTTTGCCAACACCCATCTTGCCAATGAGCAAATCCATGACCATTAGTTACTCTGGCTTCACACTGGACCAAATAAATGTTTTGTGTACTTGAAGAAGATCTGGTGCGTTTAACTAGAGCTGCAAATAGAATGGACTGAAATACAAAACCAACTTCAGCTTCAAGGATAAAGTTCAGTGAAATGAAAGTTTGGTGGTTCTAACAGAGGTTAAAGTTATTTGACCTGGGTTGAATTTGAGCTTGTAAGAAGGGCAAATTGAGAACTTGCAAAGACTTGAAGAATAGTTCCATAAACAAAAAAGGTACTTTATCAGATAAGCATTCACATTAATTTTTATTCAGTCTCATTCAAGGAAGTTTTTTTTTGTGCAAAGAGATTTTGTTAAGATTAGTTCTGAACTCCCAGAGAAAGTGGTTGGCCTCTGTTTCTGAGCCAGGACTGAATCTTCAATGAGTAGAGGACAAAAGAGAGGTTTTGTGGCACAACAGCAGACAAATGCAGAGCCTACAATCCTGGGAGGGGACTGATAGGGGCAGGCCCAAAGAGAGGCAGAGGCATCACCATTTGCCTATCAAGGAAAGCCTGAGGTAGGGCAAAGACAAATCTTTCTGTCAAGGTCTGGTGCAGAGAGGAGAACCTTACACCCAGGTGGTCAAGCGCTTACTGCAGGAGGCTTCTCTTCCAGAAACAGGTAAGCTCCTAGCTGTGGCCTTGCCATACAGAATACATGAAAAAATAATGTAAATAGTGTCCACCATACATTGGTATTAACGAGGGAGAGCTATGACATAGTGTTGATTAGCCCATGACTTTATTCTGCTTTTTTTGCTTTGCTCTTCTTTTCCTAAAATTTTCCACTGTTTTTATTTCTCCCTCTTTCATTCATGCTGCATTTGAGAAACCATTCCTCTCCATGGACTACAGTGGGGTTTGGATCAAATCTTACAGTACATTTGCAGCTTGTTAAATTACTAAACACGCTTGCCTCACAATCTTTGTGTTATATATTGCTTCATCAGATGAAACAATGATAAAATTTGATCATATGGTCTAATTCCAAGGAAGGCAAACACTCTGCCCTAGTCAGAACTAGCATGCCAGCTCAGCTTTTTAGTCCTTTGGAAAGCTGGGCTCCTCTAAACACAGGCTTTCACTGCTGGTAGGTGGCCAGATTTACGATACAATAAATTACTTGCTCCTGGAGAGAATTGTAATCAGATAAATACAGTGAATTCTTTATACTGTCTGGAGGCAGTCTCTGAACAAAACCCCACTTCATACAGCCCGATGTGACTGAGTTAGTGTTATTTCATAGGGATACATGCATTTTGTATGATGGCTTACTTTTAAGAACGTTTATTTTTCCAATAGCAATCTCTATGTTACTATCACTATTAATCCAGGCAAAGGAAACTTGTGGCTCACAGTCCCTTGCCCATACCAGCCCTCACTCCAGTACATTCCAAGTAGGATGTGAGTCTAAATTTATGGCTCATCAAAGCCCATTAAGTATGGGAAAGGTTTTTTCTCTTCTGATTTAACCTAATAAGTAGCCATAAAGAAGCCAAGAAGGAGAAAAAATGGTTCAGAATAGATTTCTCTGCAGTAAACACTCAAAGATTGTGAAAAGACTATGCCATCATTACCAGGAGATAAAGCTGGCATAAAGGAATAATACTTATTTCAATGAACAGTGAAATTAAAAAATTAAAGAATCTTGCCCATATATAAAAAATGGTGGGCTAGTCTAGTCTCAAACCCATAAGTTTGGGGCTTAAAATGAGTGCCTCAGCTGCTGCTTTGGACAAAGACCTTTAACCATAATTAAAGTAGTAAAATAATGAGTTGTTTGGGGTTTTGGGGGGGTGTTCTTTGGGTTTTTCGGGGTTTTTTTTTTGGCTGGCTGGGGTTTTACTAGCTTGCTTTAGGTTGTGGGGTGTTTTTTTAGTTGGTTGGTTGCTTTGGGTTGGGTTTTTTTTGGTTTTGTTAAATTGCTAAAACACTATACCTGCCTTAGGACACCAAAACTGCCTCTGTGTCCAAGAAACAAAGTGCCCACAATCATAACATGTTGGCTGCTTCTGTAGCTTTGTCAAGGAGACCTCACTGGCAGGGTTAGGGAAGGTTCCAGCTCAGCAATTCTCAAGCTAGGATTATAATAAATATATGGAGACTTTGATACCTCTTTCTTGCTTTCCTTCTCTCTTCCTTTCCTTACTAGCTGGTATCAAAGGGCTTCACCATGCAACACTTGTTACTTGGACTTCAGAACAATTGCATTCAGTGCCCACAAAACCCTACAGAGAGCACACTGCACATGGGTTGAGTGAGCAGGGGAGCACACTCAGGGACAAACAACTCTCATGCCTGTAACAATTCCTCCGAACTGCATCTGCACATCTGTCATTCATCTCTCTCTCTTTATATTTGCTAGCAGATTTATTAATATCTAGGCCACTAAGCAGATTTTCTCTTCAAAACCTGTGGCCCAAATTCTTAAGAACACACATTATATCCCCTTAAAAGGAGAGAGAGGAGTGTGTCTGTTTGTTTACATTTTATTAGAAAGCACAGCCAATGAGCATTTTTATGCATTTGCATAAGAAACAGTGGAAATTTGCTTGATTAAGAGAAAGAGTTCCAATAGATTTCTGTTTTCTGCTCAGTACCTGCCCTGCATTCAACTCACCTTAGGATGGTTATTTCTGTCAAAAGTATAAATAATACAACCTAGGGGGTCAAGCCTAGAAGCAAGCATCTCTGTCCCCTGCCTCTTCACATCCAAAATGCCTCATATTAAAGAAGACTGCAGCACAGCTACTTAATTGTTCAGCCACTTAAAGGACAACAAAACCAGTTAAGTATTTCTGAACCCTAGTCCTACATTGGCTGTCAGTTCTCTAAAGAGCATCTTTTCACCTTGGAACACAGTCCAGAACAGTAAGAGACCCCACAGTGAATCCTCACATGCAGGAGCACTTAATGAAACTAACACCCAGTGGTTTAAGAAAGACAAATTGTGCATCTCAATTTGCCTGAGAACATCCTGTGGACATTGGAGTGGAAGGATTTTTTTATGCTGATGGCACAGGCTGGGAGAGTGCTCACCTGGTTCTGTTCCCTGGCCTTACCTAATAACTTCTAGCATCACCTTGGGCACACTAATTATCTCCTGGTTACATTTAGAAAAGTCCCATGAACAGCTTTCCAAAGCTGGCTTTTTTCCAGAATTCTTGATGATGTGAAATGATTAAATCGGGATTAATGGTGTTTCTAAAATTACATACTTTTGTGGTCACAGGTTGTTCGGTCCAATGCAGGAAAAAGGGTTAAATTTTACAACACAGGCAGAAGTTCAGCATAGATGATCAGAACAGTCCCTGCTGGACTTAATATCCATGAATTAATGGATGACAGGGGATAAATGCAGTGGGACATAGTGTGATTACTGACGCCAGCTCCTGCTCCCTCTTCTATGAAGCAGCTCCCAAGCCCAGCAGTTTCCAACCCCTCTGCATCCCTGATGAAATATACCACCAGTGCATTGCTGCTGGGGTACGGGGCACTGAAAAGCAATGGAAGAGGCGACATTGTTTTCTTATGCAAGAATACGTGCATTTTGGTCACAGATGTAGGGATAAGCAAATCTTCAAGATGGAAGCCGAAAATCAAGGGTCAGAACAGAATTTTCCTGTCCCTGTCATTATGTAAGTAGCAAACATTTGGGATCTCTCATGCTAAATTTTTTGGCTTTTAAAAAACCTTTTTCCTCTCTTTTCTTTGAAGCCTCAGACACTGACCACTATTCAAGGCTGAATCACAGAATGATTTGGTTTGGGAGGGACCTTAAAAATCATTGAGTTCCAGACCGCCTGCCATGGGCAGGGACACCTTCCACTAAACCAAATTGCTCAGAGCCTCATCCTTACCTTACCTTAAGCACATCAGGGATTCGGCATCCACAGCTTCTCTGGGCAACCTGTTCCAGTGCCTCCCCACCCTCACAGTAAATAATTTCTTCCTAAAATCTAATCTAAATCTGTCCTCTTTCATTTCAAAACCATTCCCCCTTGCCCTATCACTAAAATGATGAAAATCTTAACAGGTTAATGGATTCATCCTGCGAGGTAAACTTTTTAAAATATGGTAGATTGGAAGAGTTCTTTGGTAGATTGGAAGCACACAAAGTAGTTGCCTTAGACAAAAGAATTTTTTTTCAGTGTGAGCTTTTAGCTTCAACTGTTTTTCAAAAGTGGATCACCTAGTGCTGACTTAAGGCAGTGGTAAAGCTTCCATGTGACTTCAGTGACCCAACCCTTCTCCACTGCTCTTATTCCATCCACCCAGAACAATGAGTCAACTGACTGCATTTAGGAATTTGCTGTACACCTGTAATTTATTGTGCTGTCATCTCAGAAAGCAGTATTGTTGAAGAATGACATAGCCTTTCATAGTCTTTCCTTTAGAATTTACTGTCCCAATAAAATTATTCACCCAACCTCTAGTTCCTAGAAAACTCTACAGGGGAAATCACATTTTAAAGAGGGTCCTTTCTTATCAGTAACAACCGAGTAAAAAGTGAATCATTGCACAGGACTCAATGTGAAATACAGATGGCCTTGGAGCAGCAATCAAACTTTAAAAGTTCATGTTTCACAGAAAACATTAAGCTGGGTTGTTGGAAAAGGTTGCCCCCACGTTTTGAAGCATTTTTTGTTTTACTGCAGTTACCAGTTGTTTCAGCATGCAAGGAGGAGCCCACCCAGGGCAATTGATGTGATTTAGATAAGGGAGATGCACAGTCTCATGCCAATGGCTGAGTCAGATGAATGACAACACAGAAAACCCAGCCCAGCCTTTGCTTTGAGTCTGGCACCCATTAAAAGCCACCTCCCAAGGACACATGTGACACAAAGCCACAGTCTGGTATGAAATATGAGGGTCCTGAATGAACACAAAGCTGGTTTGACCTAAGCCCTCCCATGCACGAGGTCCAGTGCAGAGGGGTAGGTTTGCCAGGACCAAGGAGGTCCATCCTCCCTTTCTCATGCTGTTAGTGATGCCACCCCTCAGCACAGCACACACTGTGTGACTCAAAGGGAAAGCAGCCACACCACAGAGCAGCTGCCCCATTGCTCCATCAGGAGTGGTGTGCTTTACAAACACTGATGTGCAAAGACCCAGAACTCCTTCTGCTATGGATTTACCACTCCCTTCAAGAGGAATTCAGTGGTTATGCATGAAAACACAACAGCCTTAACATTCTTCCAGTGCCTCACAATTAGTGTCAAAGAGTTTTGAAGAAAAAAAAATCAGTTCCAGAAACTGAAATCCCCCTACCTATGAGATCCAAGTTCACACTAGTCCTCCATTTTTTTTTCTTAGAGAGAAAGCTCAAGATTATTCAGCTATTCAGCTGAATCACTAAGGAATAGCATTTTCATGAGTCTTAAGAGGCTATACAGAAATCAAGAGGACCATCCAAATTTTGCCACTAATTTGCTATGGTTAGGTCACTTAAACTCTCTATTCTCCTTATTCTTGCCCATAAAGTACAGCCAATTCTAACAACTGTTCTTATGGCACAAGTACTGGAAGAGTTAATTAGCTAATATTTTTCCAGCAGGGGAATATGTGAAGTACTCAGCAAATGCTGAATGTTATCACTAGTGCAGGAATAATGATGGAGAGTAAGAGTGCCAGCCTTTTTAGCTAAGGGAGACATAGAAAAAAATCTGTTTATTGAGATGGAACCAAAATTGAAATGGGTTCAATTTTTACAAATTTTTACAGCTGCATGTTCCAGAACTTGCCTAAAACCCCAGATTATGAAATCACACAACCTATTTGCTGCTTTTCAAAACCAGGAGAGTGACACCCTCATCTCCACAAACACACTTGAGTCTTGCTTCTACTGCTTCTTCACAGACAATATTCCATTACATATTTTAAAATCTCTATGCCAGGCAAAATGAATTAGTTCAAAAGTCTTATGGAAAAGAGATTCATAAACTTTTTTCATAAATGCTGTGTTTCAGTCTAGGATGGCTTTTCTTTGCACATTAACAGATGAAAGCTACCAGAAATTATGATAAAGCACAGGGTGAGAAACTCAGGTAGTATAAAAGTACTCTTCAGTTGGCTTAGGATGGCTTATACTTTGAGGATCTGGACACAAACCAAGAGGAAGCTTGCCAACAGAGCTTTTCCTCAGCAACTGTCTCTTAGAGAGGCTGTTGCAATCCCAAATAATTTCCTCTATTAAACCCCTGTTCCAGCTCAGGAGTTCCTTCCTTTTGCTGTAGCAATGGGAAAATGCAACCAACAGCATCAGACCCATCTGTACAAGTAGTTTAACTACACAGATCCATGATTAGTATTTTAATTTGTGCACTGTGCTTACCAAAGAAGCTTGAGAGCCAGCTTCAATTCATAAGGAAACATATTTTTCAAAGCCATCTGAGCCGACATGTTCACAAAAGAACACTATCTGACTCACTGAAATCAAGATCCTCCTCAGCAATAAAAACCTGGGGAAAGAGAGGATTTGCATCTTGCCCAGGATGTCAACAGGATTTGTTCAATGTCAAGAGACACACTGATCACTGGCAGCCTAAACCCAGCACAGCAGGCATCAGCAATTAGCCCTGTCCTTGTAGATAGATACCTTAGATGTGTTCATAATTTCCCTCATTTCATCCATTTCATTAAGATGAGAATGCTCACATCAGTAGACGTACACATTTAGTGAAATAAGCTTGTATGATAAGATTTCACTCTGTACTGGAGTTTCACTGCTAGCAGAACGTGCAGCTCTGTGCCATCACTGCCACTACTTTTGTTCTCAGTACCCCCATGTCAACACACAGACCCCCAGTATGTGCTAAGTGATGGCAACTGACATGGGAGGTGCCTGAGGCACAGAGAGAAATTGGTGTTAGTGCTCCTCTGCTGCCAGGATACTGCCCAGCTTTGTGGTTTGGGTCATGGTCATCGAGGAGCCCAGCAGATTAATATTTTTCCTTATTTCCCCCTTCACTGCAGCATTCAATTCTGCTAGGTTTATAGCTTGCACAGGAAAATGTACTGCTAAACACAGATGAGAAAAATACATACTACAAACAGAAAATATATGCTGTAGGGACCTTTCAACATCATTTCCAGATATCACATTTTTCTGGTTATAAAACAACTCCTCAGTATCTTCAGCTGTGCATGGTGACATGACAAACCCAACACAGTCATATCAAGGAATTTATCTGTTTCCATCTTCTTTCCCGCCACCAGCTGTATGAGAATCATTTATTTAAAAGCAACTTTGGAATACAAGTATTTTGACCTCAAGTATATCAAGACACCTCCAGGCAACCTCCATGCAGGATCAGCTGAGTATAGACCAATTTCCACCATGACATGAGGAATAATGTCATTTGATCTCAGTCTTTTTATCTTTTCTAATGCTTTTGTCTCTTTTGCCTACTCCTCCTGTTACCTGGTGTGCAATATGCACCTTAAGAGATCCAGGGTACATTGTCTCAGAGAAATAGCAATTAATTATTAAACCTGTCTCTATAACAGCCTTCCAGGTGTTGAGACAATCTGTAAGCTAAGCACTGATGTTTATCTTGTAACACGGCACTACTGCATGAAACCTGTCAGCCAAACTGCTGCACAAGCCTTTTCATTTTTGTTCATTTTTATTTTTTATGGAATTGCCTTACAATAGAAAAATGCCTATTTACAGAAAAAAAGAAACAATCTGTGGTTAAATCCTCCCTTTTGTCCATTCTGGGCAGGCATTCATCACCACAAAAAACATCACACTGATTTCAGTCCTGTCCTTATCACCTTTGCTGTGTAAGCAGTCAGGAGCCGGAAACCTGGAGCCAGGCTTAGATGCTGCACTTGCCATTTCCAAGCCAGCTCATTTCTTGTGGGATTACACGTCTACACATCATCTGACTAATTTTAAGGTTGTCCACGGAAGGAGAATGGAGTGGGTGAGGGCTGAGAATCTGCTGCCAGCAAAAGAACTCCAAAATTGTGGGGTGAGATTTTGTGCCCTGCAGTTGCCAGATGAACATTTGGTGATTAGATTTCCTTTGTCTGCCTTTATCAGTATTATTATAGCTATTTTTTTCATGGTCTGTAGCAACACATTAAAAATCCCTTTCAGGGATCTAAAATTATTGTCCCAATCACAGTGCAAACAACCTAAAATTAACTTAATAAAAACTAGAAGAGTCCAGGTTTCTTATGGGCTTGTTTCTCATGATTATTTGGAGGTACAAACTGAGGCACTTTTTTTGGTGCCTAACTACTGTATCTCCCTTATGAATTTTTTGGTATCTTCTAAGATAAAATGTATCTGCTACTTTTCTTTTTGGCTTGCATCTCCAGGGTTCCTCTCTGCTCCAGCTGGCTGCCTGCTTGTACAAAACTTGCAGGAATTCAATAAGCTTTAAGCCCACTCTCCAGCAGCCAAATTAAATCAACTGGTGTGTTCAACAGTTATCTGAGGATGCACAGAACATGATCACCCTATTTCCTGAGGAAACCAGACTAGCAATTCCTACTTCTAAGAGCTAATCACTTGCAATGGATGTATGAAATAAATGGGAAAATGAGAAGATGGCAGTAAGGCCAAAGTTAGGTAATGAGAAGTCGAACATTCCATTGTGCAAGAAAATGAACATCGGTCACAGTACAATGCTGAGAGCTGGCACCAGCTTTGCAACCAGGCAAGGCATTTAAAGAAAGGATGGGCAGCCAGGAGGGAGGTGGCAAGGTGCCATTTTGTCCCAAATCATCTTATACATGCAAGGCAGCGTGGGGGAAAACTCCACTTGAAGGGAACTAGTAGGAGATGTATAAGCAAAAGTGGTTGTGTCAAATGAGCAGGGATGAGCTTTTCCACCCTAGATCCATGTGCTGATCCAGGGAGACTGACCTGCCTCCATGCCCCATGACTTGCCATTCACCCTGGCCTTGGCCTGGGGGCTCATCTTCTATCTTTCATGGAAACACTCCTGCTGCCTCAACCCAAATAGAGTAAAGGGATTTACAATTTACTTTGTAAATTCACCCATGAGCAGGTGGGGAGCTGCTGCTGTGGGAAGTCAGCAGACAGTGACTTTTTGCATTGTTTGCAAAAGAGGTGTCTGCCCACATTCTCCACAGGGCAACTGGTCCTGGGGAGGGACTGTGTTTTCAGGCACCTTCTGTTCAAAAGTGAAATGCTTGCACTTTTCAGTATGGGAAAGGGAGTTAATGTGTGTTGAGAGACATCTCCATTTGTTTCTGGCATTTTCTGGGTTACAGGAGATGTCTGGGCTCTCACCTTTCTGCATGGGTGGGTACTGGAGGTTTGCATGGAAAGAAGACACAGATTTAAAGAACTTCTGTAGCCTGTTTTGGCTGAGTAAAAAGCAGCAGCAAACAGGTGCCAGTGGCTGAATGGTAGTAAATGTAGGCCACAAGGATAGAGACAGCACAGAGTACAAGGTTCTGTGGAGCTGGGACTACTCACAGGTTTGATTGTTTCACATATCCATAAGGCAATGTCACACTTTCCATTTGACCAAGTGAAGATGAGCCTGGAATAAATAAATGTGAGAATTACTAGCTGAAGCAGTAACAAATCCAACATGTACGCTTTGCCTCTAGAAAAACTGTAGGAATAAAATACCTTCTACTCCTCTTCCTCTCTCTGTATCAAGAGCAGGAGCTGGCTCTTATCAGCTCTTTCCCTTTTCTAGCTCTCTGCTGCCTGAACTACCTTGTTCCAGGGGAGCTTTTTCCCCACTGGCTAAGCCCGATGCTTTAAGGCCCATGAAGGCTTTAAAGCTGCTTACAGATTGCAAAGTGACCTTTTTTAGACTTCAGACTGAGATTGACTCACGTGAACTCAGAGTCCCTGAACATGGGTAGCAAATCATCTTCCATATTTCTAAACTGTCAGACAGTCATTAGTTACAAATAATAAATGTCACGTGGCTTGCAAAACACATATCCAGCCTATTTAAGAATACTTAATGCTTGTGGTAAGTTTTTTATCTCAACTAGTGGCTTCAGCCATTGGTCTCAGAACTGCCTATAGGAAGGAAGGAGAAAGGTGAATATCATACATTATACTCTTAAAAGGTGAAGAAAAGAGAAGGGGTAAGCCAAAGACAGAACTTGGATGAGACCCAGCAGGAATGAGGATGGACTTTAGCCATCACGGTTGCAGTGCTTTGCAGAAAGGCTGTGCTTTATGCCTGCTTGTTGCCAGACACCAGGCAGGAAGATTTTCTGCAAGCCCTATCCTCAGCATCTGGCCTCTGGGAAAGGCAGGACAGGAGCCAGAGTGGGTCCCCACTCCTCCCAGCTGCTGCCCAGCGCTGACTGCTGTGCCAGTCTGCAAGGCAGGCAGGGGATACACATCTTGGCTCCTCGTGAATATTGCATGATTCCTCTTTCCTCTCTCCAGTTCACTAAGCTCTCATTTCCTATGCCTCTGCTAGCGCAGTTCAGGCTGAAAAATAGTCTTCCTAATGCCCAAGCTTGTTTGCTTTCTTTGGGGATGTTTATTTAATATCTCCTCACTAATGAGTCAGGTTTTTTCTATGATCCACAAGGCATCAATATTGCATGTGCTCAGAGACCTGAAGGCTAAGAAATACATGGATGCTAAGCACTGTGTATTTCAAGCAGCAAGTGTTTTGTTAACAGCAACAGCTAAACAAGGCAGGGAACAGCCTGAACTTCTGGAGTCAAAGTGAGATCAAAGCACATAAAGGTTAATGGGCAAAATGCCACAGGAGCCATTCTGCAGTGGGAATTTCTGATTTACAAGCGTACCAGGAAAAGACTGCTTTAATCACTAGATTATGCTAAGTACTTGCCAATTTTAATACAGTAAACCACTATTTTTTTCCTACTTCAGCATCAAAAAACTTGCCTTCTTAAATATAGAAACATATAATCAGATTCTTATCTAATGCTTTCCCCTCCTTCCCCAAGAAAAGCATTAATATTATTCATAACACCATCAAGATCTCTGAGAAAGGGGTGCAGAGGATGGGGGGCAGATTTTGCCTCTTCCTCCCTGACCCTATCCTGTTTTGTGCCTCCCATGACTATTTGCTTGGAGGCACTTGTCCCATTTGCCTGTGCTGCCCTCTGGGTTGTTTTCTCCATGACTTGGAGTTGTCCTCTGAGCACAGAAATCCCCTGATGCCCTCCCCAGTATCCCTGTGTACCTCAGTTGCCCAGCATGCTGCTTGGGCAGCAACTTTGCCAAAACAAGGGGGGACGGGATGTCGAGCCCCCCAGCCACATGTCCCTGGTGCCAAGGACATTCCACCCAGAGGGCCACCCCAGGGCCAGGAGAGAGGCAGCAACCCCTGGCTCACCAGCTCCTGAAAATGGCATGCTAAAAATTCTATTGTGTGCTTAAATGGTATTTATAGACACCACCAATCACAGAGGTCCTAAACACATTAAATCAAAATTAACTTAAAAACCAGTGTTCTTCAAGACTCCTAAAAACAGCTTTAAAAGATGATATCATTATAGCCCTCTCCTAAATTTCATGGTTTCAAGTAGGTCTCTGATGCTCAGCAGGGCTTGGTTTACACTGAGGCTCAGTGCCTGACGCTGGTATCCATCAAAAAGGGGAACGGAGACAGTGGGAAGCAAACTCAGACTGACCCTTTCTGTTACAGGGAACAGGGCTCACAGCTCCCTTACCTTAATGAAACAAGAGTCAGTCATGTAACATCAGTAGAGGTTTAGTGCAGAACAAGCTAGAATCAGTCTCATAACCTTCAGAATTGGTAAAAATCAAAAGAGAGCACAAAACCAGAGCCCTATCTCCAAGCCAAGGCAAACAGCTGACCTCTTGCTCTGTTTTTAAACTCCAACCTGCCCCTCCCTGTCCCTGACCATAACTGGGCACAGCTGGGTGCCTGCTGCTCGCCTCCAGCCGGGGGGAGGCTGAGGCAGCAAACAGAAAACATATGTGAACTACAGACCTTGCTAAATTAGCTGTATGCAGTATTTTTCATTCTTGATGTGGTGGCATTTTAGGCAGTGTTGGAGTGCTCACAGGGGTGCAGTTTCTTTGGCTAAAGCTTGCTTTTTGGCCATCTGAACCTAATTTATGCAGCTGTAGCAGATGTGCCATAGCCAGGAACACAGAGACAGCAGCAAGCAGTACCAGTACACCAGAGCAGTGTGATAGGCACAGCTCCTCAGTCATCCGTGGACTCGTATATTGCTATCCTGAGTTTGACTCTTAGGTCTCAAATGAGTTACCCTCTTGAGTCCAGATTTTCCTGGCTACTTATGGTTTTATTTATCTTTACCAATTCATCAACACTGCTTGCAAAAATAAGATAGCACTTACAAGCTATTCTCGAGGGAAAAAGCATTTCACATTCCGAGTTTTACTATAGCAATGGTTCTAGAAGCAGAAATAAGGCATAAGTTAGTGTGTCTCCTTGCAGTAATGCTTATTCCCTGCATAATTAATCTACAAGGGTGGAGGAATATTAAGTACCATGTAGGCCACTGATTTTCCTATTCATGCAAAACCTCCACTGCAAGTTTAAGCAATGCCTATACCTATCATGCAACAAAGTAAGCTGTGATGCAGTTTGCTTTTTTTCTTCATTAATGTAATTTATTTCTATCCCTTCTTCAGCTCCTCCTTTTTGGTTTTGTTTTGTGGGTTTTTTTGGGGTTTTTTTGGTTACTCTTCTGCAGAAAGTCAAACCACAGGCAGCTTTCTTCTACAAACAAATCCAATTAGTTAAGATTGTGGATGGATTAAGATTTAAGACTCCACAGAGATGCCTGGATGGAAACCCTTTACGTTAGCTAGTTCTTATTCAGAAACAAACAAGGATGGAGGGCAGCACCACATTTAACTTGGGGACTGGTGGGTGGAAACCACCAGATAATTAAAGATTTCTCTTTATCACCCTTAAAAAGGGAGGGTCACATAAGGCAGGATGTGACCCATTACTGGCAAGGACAGGTATGTAGGTCACTGTGTCACATGGAAAGACACTGAGCAGAACCTGAGCAGCAGCCTGCACACAGTGGCCCAGATCAAAGAAGAAATTGGGGACACCTTCACAGAGAGCTCTGCCCATGGATCAGGGAACAGCAGAACAAAGAAAAACACCATACCCAGCTCTCTTCTCCCTCTGGAAAGACAAATGGTCATCTTGGCTGCTGTCAGGAGATAGCTGATGAAAGAAAAAAACCTTTAATGAAGAATTCCTAGGATTTTTTTAGGGCCAGAAATAGGGAGGGCAAACAGGTGCAGGGAGTATGCAGACAGCTGCATGTACAGCATGGGTGACTTCTGCTTGATCCCACTCTTCCTGGAGTTCTTTCATCCAGAAAAACTGTCAAAGTGAGGAGAAGGGAACAAAGATTTCTCTCCTAAGGCATGGAACACAATTGAGGCAGATGGCAGGACTAATACAAATGTTTCAGCCATTCATTTTTTGTGAACAGGTTAGTAGTGATCTGAATCCAGCTTCAGCAGAGTCAGCCATCAACTAGTCTGCAGCTCTGGCTGAGTAGCTCTACTGCTCTTGGAAATAAAAGTTGCCAGCACGTAGATGCCAACAAAGTCCACATGGTCAGCTAGAACTGATTGCATGAGAGAAGGCTGGAGGACCAGCTACCCAGCAGGAGCCACTAAGGGTAGAAGTGCTGGCAGTCACTTCTCCACTGCTTTCTAGTGATGACTGTTCAGATCCCTGTGACTCCAGGAGGCACCACGCTTGTCACCTGCCCGGCAGTTCCCTTGATTACACGGTGTTGCACAGCAATAGTATCTGACTATTTCCCTGCATCAAGACCTGGGTGTTTCAGGACACAGCACTTTAGATAACTGTTTATACAGTAACAGCTGGCTGCAATGAAGTCATCAAGTGTTTCTGAGGTTACTTAGTACTGCAGAAAAATCGAACAAGAATCTGCCTGAACTCCATAAACATGGCCTGTGTCCCAAAGGGCGCCACAAAACCCATCAAAGTGGCAAGGGCTCAGCACTGCAGGATAAGTTGCTTTGGGTGCTAGCAACCCAAATTTTGGCAGTCTTTGATCTAACCAGCTTGAATATTGGGGGAGAATCCTAACACTGCAAAAGCCTCTTTTGTGATGAGGGTGATTAAACACTGGAGCAGGCTGCCTGGAGAAATGGTAGATGCCACACCCCTGGACACATCCAAGGTTGGGTTGGACAGGGCTCTGATCAGCCTAATCTGCGTGAAGATGTTTCTGATCATTGTAAGGTGGTTGGACTAGATGACCTTTAAAGGTCCCATCCAGCCCAAATATTCTGTGATCTCAGTTGTATCAGCTATTCATTCTGCCCTCATCAGAAAGGTCTCTACTGCTGCTACCACCTCTGAGCAGAATGCTGCCAGTTTATCAAGAATATCTGCCACCAACAGAGCTTATTAGAGGATAAGAGCTGTCTTGTTTGAATGCTGAGTTTGAAATGCATTTTCTTTTCACATTGTAATAAATCTGAATGTTGCAACCCCCTGGAAAATAATTGTTTAGGATTGATCATAATGAAAAAACAATGTTTTTTAGAGTCTGCCTGTGGAGTTCTTGTGTTATTATGAAAACAAACATTTTATATGGAAGAAAGAAATTTATTTTTAAAAGTCTCCAAAAGTGAAAGCAAGACACTTCCCTATCATCCAAACTTTGTAAAACATTAATTTCTTTAGAACTGTATTTTTACTGGCCTGCAATAGCTGTAATTGGGTATTGGTTTTCTGTCCAACTCTAATCAGTACATCAATATCCAACAAGGCATGCAGAAAAATTGTATCACATTATATGGGCAAAAATGTACTTATAATGTATTTGTAATGACAAAAGAATGAGGTTGATAAATGTAGTTTATTTCACTCCAGAGGGGGTGGTATGAGAGATCTCTAAAAGGCTGGTGGGACCCAGGTGAGCCTATGCTAAAAGAACTGCAGGAAGAGCTGTACCATCAAAATTCTCCTAGGGAGCAGTAGACAATATGAAAATATTAGATTAGGGACAGAGTGGTCATTTTGAGCAACTTTGCATGTAAAATTGCCAAGCAAGCAGAAGGTTGAGAGAGACCAGGAACACAAAGCCTGGGTTCCAGTATTAGCAAGTCAAATTGTGAACTGACGTCAGGAACACAGTGATGAATATGTCATGAATTTCACAATATTTGTTGCGGTTTCCTACAGCTCTTGCTCCTGCAACTGTTTCCAGCCTTAAAATTTAGTAAGTATTAATCAAGCACTTCAAACCAAAAAAAGTAAATAAAAAAGCACATTAAACTAATTATTAAACTGCCCCAAACTCTCAGGGTTTTACAGCAGACAGCTCATGCTGTGTGATGGTCTGAGTTGAGCTGATAGTGCTGGCTGCTCAACTGGAGAAAATTTTGTTTTCTTGAGGGAAAGGTGACTAAGAGGGAGTATCTGTTTTTAAAGATAAGAGGCTAAAATACAGTGGCAGGTAGGTAGGAAGGAATAGCTGTAGTTTTCGTGTGGTTTTTTTTTTTGTCTGTGTGAGAGATGGAGCTAGGAAAAAGACTAAAAGTGGACCCTAACTTTCATGACAATCTTTACTTGCTCCCCATCTCTTTCATATATTTCTTACATAGCACTACAGAAGTTTTTGGACACCTGGGAAATTGATCACTAACTGGGATATATATACACATATACATATGTGTATATATTCATATTTATCTGTACATGTGTTTTGTAAATATCTGCAACTCTTTAGTCACCTTGGGCCTTGTAAGAAGCAAGAGCTACAACATGCAAGAGGTACCAAAATAAGAATGTAACTGCACAAATCCTTCTTTAATCCTCCTTTAATTACACGGGCCAGTGGGGCATTAACACTGAGACAGCGCCGTGCTGCAGAGAGCTCCAGCAAGTGTAAAGGAAGCAGCAGCACCTGATGGTGCAGGACTCTACAGGACAGTGTGAAGGCTGTAATTAGGAAACCACTTCATTGTGAAGCAGGCAGCCCAGTGAAAGCAGCTGATGAGACCAGCTGACTGCATCTGTACTGACAACAGCCTGCTAACCATTAATATCTGTCATTGTTTTCCCCCCACCCCAGCTCATCTCTGAGCGCACAGAGTGAGGTAACCTCCCCACACCATAATGACCAAAATCCTCAGTGAATTGCTTTGCTGAGAACTGTCCTGAATTTCTGTGTTGTGATGGCCACTGTGTCGGGTGTGGGGAGGAGAATTTCATCTCTGGGCTCACCTATGGCATAAAGCCAAGAAAGGATGGCTGAATCCTACTCCTGCTTCACACGCGCTCCCTCATGTGTGAAGGACATGGAGCAAATACAGAAAATACAACTAGGCAGTGATAGATGCAAAGGAATAGACTAGGCTCAATCCCAGCAGAAAGATAACAAATGCAAGGCACTTCCACAGAGCTTTTCCTCAGCGAGCTTAAAATGCTCCTCACACACTTCAGTGAATTCATCATTCCTGGCTCTTCTGAGAGGGGGTCAAAGTCCAATGACCTGTTGTCCTCTCAGGAAGACTGGGGCAGAAGGAGAGAGCAAGATGCTTCTTTGAGGCCTGACACATGAACAGAAAATGAGTCTGCTAACTTTCAGTGCTTAATTCTGAAAAATTTAGCTCATATGCCTCAAAAAGACCTTTAGAAATCCCTGACTGATCTGCCCCTTGCATCTGGTACCCCATACTCTTTTCCTCCCTGGGGGTATTTTGTGCAGTTTGGCTTGGAGAAGCTGACAGCTTCTCTGTGTATGCTGATGGACTAGCTCCCTGTTTTTCAGCTCAGCTGTAAATGCAATTGGAAATACATCCAGGAAGAAGTTTGCCCTTTTGCTGCCCTTGATGCACCTAGACTGAGCCTACGGCATTATGGGTCTTCAGAGCTCTCCGTCTAGCAGCTTGCGAAAGCATTCTGAATTTACTACCTTTTTAACCAGCAAAGAAAATAAATCTTCCTTGCCATAAATGCTAATGTTGGTGCACTGAGAAATCCAAAGGGAGGCTGCAGAGGGAGAGAGAAACATTCCCCATGCAATGATTAAAGCGCCAGTTCATGAAAGCTGACGTCAGCGCATGCTTTCAGGGTGGCAGAGCACTTTGCATTTATCCTTTCCTTGTTTGTGCTCCATCTGGATGGGCTCCAGTGGGAAAAAAAAAAAAAAAAAAAAAAAAAAAAAAAAAAAAAAAAAAAAAACAGAGGGAAAAGGAGAAGCTAATGCCTTTCTAATACACTGCTGAATTCCTTTGGTTCCACACAGGGAGCAGGCTCTGAACCATGGAGATTCTGCCTGCCCAGATCAGTGAGATAAAAGAAACCGAAGGCAACCAGCGCTCGGGCCAAACTAAGTCATAATTAGATTGTCATAGCAAACAGTCAGCTGGGGCAGCTCAAAGGAAGACCAAAGGAGAGGACAGAGGTAAATAACATCTTCTTAGAATTTGATAACTTGCAGGGACAGCCCTTTTTCCCATCAAGAAGATTCATCCCAACTCACTACTGCTTTCATATAAAGTTATGAAATTTCAAAACTCAAAATTAAGCTGCACAAGTAAGCTACAGGTTTCTGCTAAATATGGTCTGGTGGGAAGACACCCAGGAGCAGTTCCCCAACTCCATGGCTGGGAGACAGGATAAGCACAGCCAGTACTAGGCTTCCTACTGAAGCAGATTTCCCTTCCCCAGGATAGAGCAGCACAGGGAGTGCCACAAACTCCCTCTTTCCATAACTTTTCTTTTTTTATTTCTGAGCTGCCATTGGAGTCAGTGGGAAAGGCTTACCCAATCACTATGGTCACACACATGCTGCAACTGCTCCAACAATTACACTGCAGGGTTTCTTGCTGAAGATGGCTGCTGATGATTTGGTTTTAGAGCTACACACTGGTGCTGTTGTGCATGACAGTGGTTTTGGTCTGTGGTCACTCTCATAGCTAGCAAAATTACTTGGTACAGACAGATCATGTTGATAAATACAGGAGGAGCTCAGCAGTGAAGCTGCCTCTTAAACACTTTAAATAATAGCTTTGCATTTACTGGAACTATTCAAAAGAAACAACTTTTCTTTCTCCTCAGACCTTCTGGATGATTTAGTGTTGGTTCCCATTCAAAAGTCAGGATGTCAATATAAAAAAATCTAAAGGTTCCAAATCAGTAATATTTTTCAGCTGAAAAGTAAGTCAAAAGGCAGACATCCTGCATTGCTGAATATTCTGAAACTAAATAGCCTTTGAAATAGCAGTCTGAAATGAAAACTTGTGCTTCAGGTCCAGTTTTCCTCATCATTTTTCTTTCATCAAGTAAAAAATGAAAGACAGACCAACAGCATGAGAAAAAAAATCTCCGTTTCATCAACCTAATTTCTTCTCAATAGGATCCACTATTTTCTGTTCTGGAGGACACATCACCAACCATGTAAACAGATCCGAGATCCCTAAAAATCCTGACTTTTCCTACTCTACTCAGTGTGCAAGGATCCCCTCAGAGCTTGGTGCAACCTGCAACCCTGCACCTTGCAGGCTGGAGGTAGAACCTGGAGCTAATTACTGGGTGTGGGAATGCAAGTGGGAGCACGATGGGAGGGAGGGCAGTGAATTTCCCTGTGTCTCCCTTCCCCACCCCGGTAGGCAGTGCCCCGTGTCGGTGTGTGTACACAGAGCATCGGGACGGACCCGATCCCCAGTGGAGTTCGCTGCTTCCCACCCCTCTCTCCCCCCGGAACAAACTGCCAATATTTTGCCGTATTTGCATTCCATCTATGGTGGAAAACAGGCGTTAAGCTGGCACAGCCACCAGTCTCTCTGTGTTGGTGATCGAGTGATAAGTTGAACAGCGGTTACACAACTGGGCTGTGTCTGTGGAGCCAGGACTGCTGAGTTTAATCTCTTGCTCAGCCACTGACTCATCACGTAGCCTGGAGAACATCATTTCACCTCTCTGCACATAAATTTCATCATCTTTAGTTGGGGGGGTAATAAGGCTATCTCACAGGAATGTTAAGACACACAAATTACCCTCATGAATATTTGTAAAATTCTGCAGATGATGCTTCGACAAAGGCAATAAGTTTTTGGTGTTGAATAAATAACAGCGAGGGAATGTCCTAATTGTCAGGCTAGCTTATTTACTTACCTAGTACCAGAGATTTCTGGCAGCTGTGAGAAAAGGATGTCTCAGGTAGGGGAAAGGGTGAAGAGATTGTTTGACTCCTGCAGGAGGAGCAGCAGCAGGAAAAGGTCAGCTCAAGCCACAAAAACAAGTACGTGATAGATAAACGTTATGTCAAAGGCTAAGTGGCATTTGTGGCATTTTCAGCTCAGATGCACAAGCAGCTTATGTAGATGACACAGTGATGCAATAGGTATGTCTAATCCTGTTATCAATGTTCCCCACAGTGCCATGTCATTTCTTCAGAGTACATGCTGAACTCTGGTTTTGGACTTTAGAAGCATTTAGATACCTGAAGTTCTGCTTTTGCACCTTCCCACAGGTGCCATTTCTCTTGCCTACAGTGAGGATCTCAGTGTCTGTCCTCCACCTGAGGCTGTCTGGGAAGCACAGCCTGGGTATGCCAGCACCTCTGATCCCCAGAAGGTCTGGGATGAATCCTCAGGGACAGAGATGATTCATGCAGTCACTCAGTTTGGCTGTGGGATGTTTAGTAGCTGCTGCAACCCAGGCCCTAGAGGCTGTACCTGCAGACAGACAAGGTTTCTGAGGGTTCCAAAGTCTGTGCTGAAGTAATATAAGGTGATTGCTGAGAGAGCCATCCTGGAAACTTTCAAAAGATGCACCCTTGATCTTTGTTGTCTAATCTATCTCAGCTGTGTCTTCCACACTTACTCCTAACTCCTGTGTTTCTCTTTGATCTGAAAACTGATTCAGAGGATACCTGTGGGCAGCCTGGCAAGTGCAGGTAAATCCCTCATGGGTGGAGCAGAGCTGCTGAACCAGGCAATTCCTGTGTCTTTAACCAGTGCAAGAACACAGAATGTATCTTCTGCTTCATCCACCCACTGGGAAGCCCTTACACAAGGCCCAACTTCCCTGCTGCTGTTGAACTGAACCACAGCTGAGCAACCCTGGCTGCTGCTTCACTTTGGGATTCTCCCCTATCACTGCCTAAGCCCATTGGGGCCCTCAGGTGGTGCTTTCCAAAACCTAAGCAATACAAAGGGTAGCTAAAGGGCTTTCCTCCATGGCTAGTTTTTAACACCAAAAGGAATTTTTATAAAATCCTTGATGGTTAAGATAGAGATACTTTGAAGGTATCATGCTCCTTTTCTTCACAGCCATAATAATTTTATACCAACGAGAAAGCACTCAGACATCTGGAAGCAGCTGGCTTCTCCAGCTGAAATAACTCACTCCAAGGTCAGCCCATGGATCAGTGGCAGGAATTCCTGACTGCCTCTCACAGAACCATGTCCCTGCAGCACCCCTAGTCGAAAGGGACTATTAAATCCTTCTTGCAGGGAAGCAGAAGGCCTGGAAACTAAAAGCACCCTACCACAGAAAAACATTCATGGATCCCATGCTTCATCCAACAGAGAACATTTGCACACTTTCATACCCAACTGTTCTCAGTGAACTTAATGCAGTTATGACTCATCATGAGTGACAATTTAATAGATCACAGAAATGGAAAGGCATAAGGAAACTTCCTATAGCCAGTGAGTAGTTCCAACCACTGCTTAATAACCTCACCTATGTTTAATAGGATTCATTTTCTAGAACTGCTCAAGTCCTGTGGTTTTTCTGTCTTTTGCCTTGGGGTTCTGTTTTCTCCAATGGTTAAAATCAGAAAATTTTTCGTTTGTGCTAGAATGGTCATCAAAAGCATCTAAAGTTAACAATTTTCAAAACAAGTACGAGCAATCTACTATTCTCAGAAAGATGGTGAAACATCTGATATCCACCAAAGTTAAGTGGTGGCAAGGACACTTAAATGGAAGATACTCAGCATGTGCTAAGTTAAAATGTGGCAGTTTTTCTTTCTCCTTCTTCCACCACCCCTTTTCAATACAGACTCCTGGACTCCTGCTGGAGATACTTCTCAGGTCTCTGGTTGAGCAAACTGGGTACGTGGAACAGAATTCATTTTAACACAATAATTCACAGGAGCATCCCTCCCTGTTGTGCTCAAAGATCTATGATACTCAGAAAATTTGTTTTATTTAAGTAATATATGAACTACTTTATGGATAGATTTTTTTTTGTCCTGCTGGTCCCAAAATCCCAGATATCTTCCTTCTAAAAACAAAACGGGGTGCCTGTGGGGGCAGAAGAGCAAGCATTGCAAGCCTATGATCCCCCAATAGCAAATTCTTTAAATATTCCAGGAAGCATAAATCACAAATATGAAGAGCTGTAAAAATCCAGAGCTTTTCCTTTCTTTAGGTAGGGTTGTTTCACCTCAGTGTTTTAAGAAAATATCCCTCAAAGTAACAAAACTCTTGCCCAGCTGTCCCAGGCTATCACATATTGCCTAGCTGTTAAAATGACATAATTTGTCATTAGCACATGTCACCGCCTAGAAGGTGGTGGGAGGAAACATTTAGCAATCTGAAAAGCTGTGCAAAATTCTCTGCAGATGTTTTTTCTAAACTTTCCCTCTCTTCCTTAAGTTGACTGAGCACCTAAACTGGATTTTGGGGCAAACTGACCCTAAACCTTACAAAGCAGAATGCAGGCACTGTACCATGATGAAAGGAAGGTCCATCAGCAGTAACAAAGAAGGCCAGAATTTAAATTCCAGAACTGCTGAAGCTGCAGGCAAATGTTTGCCAACACTTGTCAGGCTTCATCTCTTCCCTGTTTGAAGAACAGATTATTTCTCAGGACCAGGGAACAGTATAATATTTACTCCAAGTGTCCTTCTCAACAACCTGAGCTGTTGGCCAGTACCTACAAAGGTCCTTTGGATAGTGACCACTCATGTGGGCTGAGCTGTGCCTCTTCTCCAGAGGAAGCATTCATAAAGCCTGTTTTCTCAGGGTGTTAGAAAATCACAAAGAGGGGCTTTTCAGTGGTGGGCAAGACCCCCACTGGCCAAAGCAAAATCCTTGGCTAAAATGGCATCCAATTGATTTTTTCCATGAAGATTTAAAGTTTCTTCTAAACCTCTCCTTTTGTGCTTCAGTAGGCAATCTGTCTATTCAGCATCCACTGATGCAAAATGCTATAAGGCCATTTGAAACCAAGGGCATGTCCTTACAGAAAAAAAGAAGGAATGGACAACTGACAGATAAGATTACTTCCTGATTTAACCTGACACTGAATGCAAAGTATCCAGACCTAATTGGTTGTCATTCATTCCAGATCCATGTTACCTTAATAAGCATGGAGGGAACGTTCAGCAGTAATATCTTCACGGAAATGATTTTGCTTGTGGAACAGCTGCAAACTGCATGGCTCCCGATTTATTTTTTTTTTAATGCCAGTGCATTTCACCACATACTTGAGTCTACAGAAGAAAGATGTCAGAAGATACTTCCATAGACCAAATAAAAACCCACCAGTTCCTGTTCCAGCTCCTACTGTATTCGTATATTAAAGATACACCAAAGCTACAGAAAGTAGGGGAAGTCTCCTGTTGCATTATCAGAACAGAGCCAATATAATTTAAGATTGATGGTTTCCTGGTTTCCAAAAGCATCATTAAAGGCAGCATTCCTTGTAGGGCTAAATGCTGCAGGGAACTGCAGTCCACCATTCAAAAGCAGAATCACCCAGGCTCCTGCACAAGAATTAGTTCCACTCTAGAATCCTTCAGGATAGTGAATGAGCTAAGAGCCATCTTTCCTCTCACTTCTCAATGGGCTGCCCTTCTTATAATTTAAGTTTTAGAAGCTCAGAACAAAATTTAGCTTTTAAAGTGAGAAAAGGGGGTGTTTAGTTATTCTAGCAGGGGGCACAAGCATGAGACTCAAGAAGCACTTGAACCCATCTCAAGGAAGGACAAGCCTGATGTGAGAGACTGCAGCATTTTGTAACTCTAACTCATGCTCCAAGACTCCCATGCATGCACACATTATTTGGAAAGGTAAATCAGTACTGAACTACTGTTCTCAAGTTTCCTTTGAAATACCTAATACTGATGAAAGGTTCTGTAAAGAACTATTATCTTTTTACTTCTTCCCAAGACAAAAGTTGCATGAGCAGTGGCTATCAAAGTTCCTAGTATGAAAGGCAACTCACAAGAACACCATTTAGGGATGAGAGGAGATAGCAGCCTTCGGATATTTGCTCAGCTTCCTCACACATGAGGCTTATGTTTTCCCAATGTATCTGAGGCATAGATGCTATGGAATACACTGAAATCTTGTCTCTTGGTTGGAGGTTGTGTTTGCTTCAATTTCCCAAGCTAAATAAATACCAGGTAGGTACTTAATGAGCCACAGTTAAGACAGCCTGTGCTACACTGGAACAAGATGCAGCTGGTCCTGGTTCACATTCTAAATATATCCCCATTTTGTGCTGCATGTAGAGCTCACAGATACTTTTATTGATGCAGGTAAATAAAATTCCTACTATTAACAGCCCTACCTTTGAGAGCAGATCAAAGAAGAGGTGAGTGCAACTACAGCCCCTGAAACCTGACTATGTAAGTTGTACTCTGCCCACCTCTTTTTATCTTAGCAAGGACACTGAGAGAAGTGAAATGGAAGAAGGAGAAGTCTGAACACCTTCTGCATGCAAAATAATAAATTTAGGAAACCCAGAACACTTTCTTCTGGGAAACATTATAATTTTCTACTCATTTGCATTTCTGGAGTGAAAATGTAGTACACATTACAAAAAAAAAAAATTGCACCAGTCCAAACCTCACTTTAGCTTCAATAAAATTAAAAAGGTTATGTATTTAACATAGGAAATAAGAAAGATATTGGGAAACAAGATCATGCAGATCTTGTGAAGAACCTTTTGTACTAATAGATCATATGAATTGCCCTGCAAGTTTAAAACAAGGAAAGTCTAATTTCCAAAAAGGATGGTCTCTGAACTCCTGGTTAGAATTTAAAAAACAAAACAAAAGGTGAAAACAACTTTGCAAGCTCTTCTGTGGATAATAACCAGGGAGTCTCCAGCTTGGGAGACCTAAACACAACAAAAGGTCCAATGAGAAAGGCTAAGCCAAGCTAGCTTGCCGGTACCACATTTTTGTTTAGACCCCTTGCTAGATACTAGTGAAGAAATTCATCACAAGAAGACTCATTCTGTAACCAGCTCTCATACAGGGGAGGGCAGGAGGATACAGGACTGTCCCTGGGCTGTTTAGCCCTGGAGGAGAAGTGACAGATACAGCCCAGCTCCACACTCAGTCCCAGATGGAAGAAGCCCGGGGTCCAAGTCAGCGCAGAGTTATTCTATCTGTGCTGCCCAGCACTGCACCAGGAATACCATGTGGATCCAAGTTGTTCAGAAACCAGTTAAAGATGTTTTCATGGCATTGTACTTGCCCATATAGAATCACTGCAGCACCTTCAACACAATGGTCTTGCTGGAATATAACATGAGAAATTGCAGCTGCTGTTTATCTCAGTCACACCCTCCTGTTGGGGAATACCAGGTTGCAATCACAGACTTGTCTCTAACATTTTAAATAGAGGTTTATAAGAGAAAAGGACAGATGCACAATTAAGAAGCCAAGATGCACGAACAGATGTTCTTGCTTTGTGCAATTGAGTAATATTCATGAAACAGAGAATTGGACCCCAGAATGAAAAAGCTTCTAACACTTTATCCTGGTTTCAGCTGAGATAGAGTTAATATTTTTCACAATAGCTGTTTCAGTGCTGTGTTTAGGATTTCATATGAGAATAATGTTGATAATAAATCAATATTTTAGTTGTTGCCAAGTAGTGCTTACTCTTAACCAAGGACTTTCCAGTTTCCTGTGCTCTGCCAGCGCCAGAAGCTGGGAGTGAGCATGGCCACGATAGCTGACCTGAGCTGGCCAAAGGGATATTCCATCGAAAATCATGCTTACTATATAGAGTGGGGGAAGAAGTCCAGGAGGGGCTGATTGCTGTTCAAGGACAGGCTGGGCATCAGTCAGAAGGCAATGAGCAATTGTAGTGCGCAGTACTAGTTTTTCTTGAGTTTTATTCCTCTCTCTTTTTTGTTATTTCCATTTAATTTCAATTATTATTATTACATTTTACTTTATTTCAGTTATTAAAACTGTTCTTATGTCAATCCATGGGTTTTACCTTCTTCCAGCTCTCCTTTTCATCCCCATGGGGGGAACTGAGTGAGCAGATGTGTGATACTTAGTTGCATGCTGGCATGAATCCACAGCATTACTTTGAACTTCACCCTCCACCTGACTGGTCCACAGAAGATAACTCTAAAATACATTACTGATCAATGTTATTTGGCACAAAAATCTCTGGGCAACCAAAAAGCTTCATTCATATCCAATAGGTTTTTGTTCTGCTACTCTCTGTGTCACAATAGAGAGCAGACTCGTCAGAGAAAGATGTTTGTTCCACTTGTGTTAGAGAGGTGTTGTTTTAATGTTGTTTTCTGTGCCAGCCTTATGTTGGTGCTTCTTGGTTCTTCTTCGTGACACAACCCAGCCCAGCAAAGAACCCACCAGGACCCCGGCTACTGCAGTCACAATGACAGCCCAGTAGGGGACTGAAGATTCTGTTTTCTCCAAGTTGACATCTGAATTTCCAAATCCACTATTTCTTCTCGTGGAAAGAAAAGGTTTCTCCTGCAAAGGGAGAGCAAAGGCTTTATTGACCACAGATCACTCAACGGGCAGTATTCCAACAATATGCCACTGTCCCTTCTCAGAGCGGAATGGTAGATCTTTAGACAATCATCTAGTTTTGCCTTCTCTCTATCTTAGCCCAAACACTCTCCTGCTCTATTGTCTGAAAATTCCGAGAACACAAAAAAGAAGCCATCTCAGAATCACGAGTGGTGGCATCACTTCCTAATTTGCTTGCTGCAAACAAGCAAATGGAAATACACAGACTCATTAGAACGAACTTTAATGAAAGGCTTTCCATTGCAGTGAGGATAAAGCTTTTTGTCTTAAATCTTAAGTAGATTTCCCTGTCTGTAACAAGCAGGAATATATTTTAGCTATTTGAAATCTTCATAAAGATACTCTTTTAAAGAGGTCTACCAGTGTGAAGAAAGAAGAAAAAATAGAGGTAATTAATGGAGAGAGCACCTTGACCTTTACTTACAGGGTTTGGACACCTGAGTTTTGATCTGTCATGGGTAAAGTTGTTATAAGTCTGCTTTTCACCAACTGGCTCCAGCTGAAGAAGAGAAAAACAATGTTAGACTTAATGATGAATCTTTTCCTTCTCAGACTCTCTTGATTCAGACAGTTACAACTTCTTATCCAATCTTTTGCTGCTTACAGTAACGAAGAAGTGTGGTAGAAGGAGTAAAGTTTGCAAACATTTTAACAGTTGTGAACTGAAGACATTGAGAATCTGATGTACTGGCTGCAGAATAACTCCCTCAGAAGCAAGGAATAGGATAAGTGTTTCTTCCTTTTGCATTGCTCTGAGTACAATGCATTTTAAATGTTCAGCTAAAGCAAAGTTCAGTATTACACCCAGTTCTGCCATGTACTTGTCTCAAATGGCAATGGAAAGGAAAGGAAAAAACCCACATGACAGATGTTAGACATATTATTTGGAATATTACGTACAGAAAGGTGCCTAGGTGTCATGGTGATGGGAGTTACTTCAGAAATTACAGAGTTACAGAGAGAGGATGGGACAATGCTAACCTTTTCAGTCTGCACTCAGACAAGAAATTCCCTAGGAATTTTAGCTGAGGCTGGGTTCACAATCTTGCAAGAAGCAAGTTACAGAGAGATTTTTATATTATTAGTTGGCAGCTAGAGTTGCAATAGCTGACCATAGGCTCACCCTGAGCCCATTTCCAACCCAACATAAAATGCGCCCAGGCTAAAAGCAGGCAGTTGTGCTTGGCTAGCAGTGCACATACCACTGGTTGCCATAGTTAAGCTAACAAGTAGAGGTTTGCTCAGTCATGTTAACTGAAGTGTTTACAACTGTTGTATGGACATGCCTGAAGTAATGACTACGAGATTGGTCCATAGAGAACTGCAAAGTTGTCATCCAGCACTTCTGGGAATACATCACAGAGAATGGCTGTTGCTTCTGCTATTGTCCATACAGGCATTTACTGTCCTCAAGGGATTAAAGTGTCAGCTGCATGCTGAAGAGAAACAATAGAGCAACAAGACCCACACAACATGGAAAAAAACAAATTTTATCCAGAAGATTCTCATATGGAAACACTGAGAATACTTTCTCTCTCTTGTTCATTTTTAATAAAAAAAAATTAAAAAACAGAAAGAAGCTAGCAAAGATGGAAAAATAAAAATATATGAACCACAGAAAATATAACCAGGGAAGAGAAGATTAGAAGCAAAACAGGATGCCAAGTTTTGCTAATTGTTGTAAGGTCCTGATGGACTCTTTTATGACTCCTAATCACTTGGCCCACCCACAAGCTAATGCAGTGAAGACTGAATTTGGTAGTTTTTTTGTACCTTAAAGGGAACAGCTCTGTTATTTGTATGATGTATGTCTCATATCTTGCAGCATTCTGCCTGAGGTGCAACTGGTTATTTGTAGATAATTGTAATTCTTCCCATGCCAGGGCACTTGGTAAGGATTCTGGCACAGAGCCCAGACAAAAGATGATAAAATGCAAAATTCTGTAACCACCCATGCTTACTTCATCTCTATGCAATCTGTTCTTCAGGAGCATTAGCTTCTGGTCTTAGAAGATGACAGTATCCTCAAGTCCATGAGCATACAGGACAAGTTCTGGAAGAAACCCACAGCCCACAGCTCCTCCAGAGCATGTGGCAAGCATGGAGGCAGAACACAAACTAAACCCTCTGTCCACGTGTCTCTTCACCTCAGCCAAACACCTGACAAGGCGGGTTTGGGACCAGTGGAAACCCCTTAAGACTACAGAGTCCTCTGACCTCAGAGAGCAGGAGCACACTTTGTTTTGCACAAAGCCAAAACAGCAAAGAACATTATGGCGAGGGAGAGACTATAAGCCATCCCAATCCCTGCATACCCACACAGTGGCCAGGCACAGTCTGGCCCTTTATGTGCACTGACAAGAATCCGTGTCATTTGGCCCTAAGCCTGCAGCCTGCCGAGCTTTTCAGGGAACAGGGAAACAATACAGCCTTACAGTGAGCTTGCACAGCCTTGCCGTACAAGGACTGCAAGGGAAAAGCGGGGACGTGTTACAAGAATTAGATTTAAATAGTAAACAGTAATATCTGCACTTGACATAGACCATCTCTATGGGAGGGAATAGCTGTGCTTTGCATCAGTAAGAACCTGATCCCTGCCACCCAGTAGAAAGCTTTGTGTCAATATCCATATATGCGTAGGAAATGAGTGACAGTCGGGACAGGAAAAAAAAACCAAACTGGTGGCATAGGAAAAAAGACTGATGGTGATTCAGGAATGAGTAATAGCCAATAGGAATACCACATGGCAACAGAAACCCAATTTAAGACCACCATATGCCCAGGTACTGTCCCCCCCTTTTTTTTTTTCTTGAAATCCCCAGCCATGCTCAATTTGAATTTTTCTGCATTTGCCTGGGGTTTCTGGCCCACCATTAGCCCTGTTTGAGCTATGAAGCAGAGTGAAGCCTACCAGCCTGCTGTCATCTGGAGTCCCAGACAGGGAAAACTGATGGAAAACAGGCAGATTTGCTGTGCGTGCACAAATCAATTACTCTGACCATGTGCTTGCATTGTACATTCTATAATCCTGGACCTACAGCTCACATGCTATACTGGGCAGCTGCACAGATTCCTGCCCTGCATGTTCCAGTCCTTATTTTCATGCTCATTCTGGGGTATCCTCTAAGTTTCTTATCTTGCTCAAACTTTTACTTGGACAGAAAAGAAATTCCCCTCCATTTTTGTTTGTTTCTTGTGCAAACCAGGATGCAGGATTTCTGCCAGCACAGTGTATTTGGTGACTGGTGTTTACAAGACAAGGGGAGGAAATGTTGCTGTGGCATAAAAATGCCATAGTCTTCCTTCCAGTGTGGGGAAATGTTTCTGAAAGCAACTGTGCCCTTGGAGTTATCAAGTCTGGCATGTACCTCTGACACCTTCTTCCAACACTATTCAAAAGCTATTCATTTTCCCCAAAATGACAGATGGAATGTGATTACAAGCATCTTAAGTTTGATTTCAGCCCCCCATTAGTTTCAGTGACTCTACTAAAACTGCCTCAGATACAAGAGTGGGTGGTACAACATGTCCACACTATTAATGGCAGCAAAAATTCAGTCAGATATGGGTTTTCCTAATAAATATAACAGAATTCAGTGAAGAAGGGCAAGATCATTGAACAGACATTTTCAGCACACTTACAGAACTGAATGTTTAACTAGGCTGACTTTTTGTTTTAATGCAAGTCATTTACCAAATCAGAAAGGATTTTTTGTTACATTAAGACTATTGAGAATTCCCATTTTGAATGAGCAAAGACTTAGACTGTTACATGCAAGATGATCACTTGGGATTACATTCCTAAGCAATGCAGAGTGAGAAGAACCTCAGAGTTGAGCAACTCCCTCTTGTTAGGATATCAATTTTATGTCTTGCTTACTCTTTTGTTTCAGACACCTTTCTCATGATCTTTTGTAGATACAGCTACCACAAACACATAGGGATCTAAGTTGTAACCCCTTACCATATTGTTCCAGAGAGCCATGGCCATCTCAGCATAGCCTCTTACACTGAAATGAGAGCAGTCTGCAGCAAAGAAACTCATATCTGGCTTGCTAGTCTGCAATAAAAGCAAAAATTATTTTCCAGCAAATTTCAATCTTTGTTATCTGACATATTATATCTAATAGTGTATTGTACTTGATATACCCACTTCACACTTCTGGTACCTTCCTAAAGGCAATATGGTCATGTTTTCACACAGGAAATAAACTTAGGTGCTCCAAACTATGGGCTGATTACTGCACCTTGAGACCTTCTGTGTAATGCAGCCTGCTCAACTTCACACAAAAATTTTCATAACAAAACTAAACTTATCATTAAGCCAAAGTCACAGCTGTTACACAGACCCTGCCATTGACCCACATTCCTTTTTGTACAGAACTGATATAAAAGTGCTTATTATTGCTTTTTAAACTTCTGTGACTCAGACTTACAACATTTCAAGTGTTGAAATTTCTGCTGAATTTCAGATAACAATAAAAATAGTGGCTTATCCAACTGTGGTAAATGTCTCTCTAATGTAGGGGGAATCTGCCTCATCACTACCTGCATGGTGACCATTGGTCGACCTTTTAGGTTGACAGAAAAAAAAGGGGGATGGTATGAAAAAAGTATCAGTACTATGGAAAACTGGGTTGTTTTGACGAGGATTCATGCTGGATATTTGTATCCTTAACTACACAGCATACATAATGCTAAGGCTGGAGAAAAGAAGGAGAATCAGTGTTTGGTTTCAAAGGCTGCTTCCTGTTTCCATGCTTGGATGAGTCAGAGACTCAAGTGCTGGTCTCCATTTGAAGAAAACCTGAACACATTCCATAACCTAAATCGGGAAACTGTGGTGAATGCTAACCAACCTCCTCAACAAGAGAAGCAACTGCAGTTCAGAGGAAGCCAGAGGGTGCCTTGTTTATGGCTGCATGCTATGAATGTTTCCTAAAGCCATTTTGATTCACAGGCAGCACTGTGAATCTTCTTGCGAGACTTCCTGTCTTGTCCTCCCTCGCTCTTAGCACGGATTCCACGCTGTGCCACTAGACTGTGCAGAGAGGAGAAAACACAGTCCTTGTGGCATGGATCTTACTGGCTTAAGAGAAACCAAGATGCTGGCTCTTGCACAATGGGAAAGCAAAACAGGACTCACACTATCCAGGGGCAGCAAGGTGTTCCGGAAGAACGGCTGGATGACAACAGCGAAGTCCTGCCGCTGTTCATACCGACCGCTGTTGATCAGCTGCAAGGCTTCAGCCTGCATGTGGTGTAATCAGTGAAAACACAGGAGTTACTTGCAAGGCTCATCCTACATTTGTCAGCTAGCAGCAACACGAAGATTAAACATCTTTCAGTGTAGGAAGCCATAAATCGTTAGTGTAAATCCAGCTAAATGTTATAAAGCAGTCAAGAAAATGGCTAAGAAAATAATTTGGTTCATGAGGAGATTTTCATGAGGAAAATGCACAGAAGCTGGATTAATTCAAACAAAAAAAAAGTAAAAAATATAAAGTTACTAATTAAAAAAATTAGTTCAAACCTTATTTATAGAAACAAAACCTGAACAATTGCAATGAGATTAAAATTTGAAGAAAAGTATAAAAAAAAGGGACAAGGCCAACATTTTTAGAAGTGACAAATGAGTCCAGAATGCCAACATGAGGCTGAAGCACAGTTGATTTTTCAGGAAGGTGTGCTTGAATGAAAATAATACTTAAACATTGAAAAATTACCTGGCACTTTCAAAAATTATGGTCACATACATTCATACAAATAAAAAAACCCATCTCATTGTAACTTGCCATCTTATGGATATAAATGCTAATGCTCCTGGTCATATCTCAAAACATTCCTAATCCCTCTTCCTTAGTTAAGGAAAATGACCCCTCTAGTAGGCTTACACAAGCATTACCCAGGGTGAATTTTTTGAGCTTTGTCAGATTCATTGCCAGAGCCAGAGTGGAGAACATTATGTGATCTGATACAATGATTCCTGTATTCATAAGAACATCGATGGAAAAAGCTTCTGCTCCAATAGCTATTTATAGCCTCTGTTAATTTTGAGTGAATCTTACGCCTGAGGCTATGAAAAGTTACTCTCAGATAGCAAGCTGGCCCATGGTTAGTTTAGTTAATTTCTTCTACTAAGAGTAACCACAAAACAGCTGATGCAAGATAATTTGTCACTCTTGCAGTGACATGTTAATTCATGTGAGCTACTCATTGGACTCATAACAAACACATATCAACAAAGCAGCCATCATTACTAAATCCTTTTTGGCTGTTGAAACAGCAGCTAGAAAGAGAACTGGTCTCCATCTGCATCCAGCTCAGAACTGAGGTCAAATCAGAAGGCAATGTGGAAAGTCTTGCACTGCCACTAACTGATTAGCTGGGAATGGTTTTGATTAGGCTGTAGCCAAGTAGTTTTCCAGTTATCCCTTTCTGTACTGCTGAGGAAATGCATAACAGGAAGGGCAGTGAGGGAAGCAATATGGAGACACAAGAGAAGATGACCAGTTACAGAATCAATGCATTACCTGAAAATCTCTGTTAACTCTCTTAATTTCTTGTAATTCAGAAGAATTTTCCTCTGGGTTTAAGAAACATGGGCACACTTTCCTTCAACAAAAGAAATACCAGAATTAAAGGCCAGTCTAGAATAGTTTATTCACAGTTCTTCAGCACTGTGTGTCTGTTTCAAGAAGCTCAGGATAGGTGCTCAAAGCTCACATGCAGAAGGGAGAGCCACCTTGGTGGCTTAGAAATGGACAGATACTTCACAAAAGAAAAATCTCTACTGACTTTTCAAAACGAACACCTACGACAGGCAGAAAGAGCTGCAGGATCTGCAACTCTTGAGTCAAATGCGAAAAAAGTGTTTAGAGTGCCACACATCAGCAGGAAACCACACGTGTTAGAATAACAAGAAAACCCACCCCAAGAATGGGCTTACAGCAGAGTTTCAGACATCTGGGAGTGTAAAGTTAGAAAAGACAAATTTTTCATGTAGTCTGAGTCCTTGCACCACTCTGTTTTATTATGTTACCTTCATAACAAGAGGTAATAATGTGTGCTTCACTGAAATTCATCTTCTAAGAATGTGCTTGGAATGAATATGAAAACATTGAGCAAGACCATAAATTCATTATTTTCCCTTCCAGTGTGTTTCCTGTAGTTAATCACTTATATTTTTAAAAACCTGAGCCTAACTTAATTGGAATTTATTTGGCATCACCTTGCAACTACTGGTCTTTGTTGTACCTTTCTCTGCAGGACTAAAGAGCCTTTTCACATCCATTCTGATGCCTTTAAAGACACTGCTGCTTTCTAAGACAAGTCTCTCAACATTCTTTGTGTTAAGATTTTGGTCTCCTTCATTAGGTGCACGGAGCAGTTCCTGGCTGTGCTCTGCTGTATATGCATCCCAGCCTGCACCAGAGGTAGTGCAGCACCGGATACAAAGCCAGGAATCAGGGACGTCGGCCTGTGCTGCTAACCAGCAGATGGCTGGGTAAAAAAGCCTTCAAAGTTCAGCAATCATACGTTGACTTGTGCTGTGTCATGCTGCCTTACAGCTGAGAAGTGAGAACTCTGCTATCTACAGGTGCAGGCTTTTCAGCTGAAGTATTGCAAGAAGTAATAGAAAGTTGATGGGTGCATCAGGTAAAGAAAGCAATGCACGTAGCTTGGAAAGCTCAGTGTGGATGTCCTCCTCTAGAAATTGAGACTGAGCCAAAAAAATATCACTTTATAGGCAAAGAGCTGTTTTGCTCACTTACTTTGCTGCCAAGGCACACTCTGAAGAGCTTGCTGCGATTTGACGCAGTCCAGAGAACTCCAGCATCTCCACCATGTTGATAAAGACTCTTGGGAGCTGTGAGGATTATAATAACCAGACATACAGACATGTTACAAATAACAGAACATGATACCACTACAAAGAGCAAGGAGTGCCATCCATAGGTCAGGGAGTCAATGCAAACTGCACTGCCTGCAGCCAACGGCATGTGCAAGGATGATGGATAAAAGGAGGGGAAGGGAGGGAGACATACACTGGATGTCAGCCAAAAGAATTCCAGCAGCTAGTACAAACTAGCTGAAATGCTGCTTCGCTCCCTGGGACATTTCCATTTGCTCTAGGGTAAATGAAACTGTTCATGGCTGGTTTAGCCACGAAAACTGGCTACAGGGTCGTGGTATGTTTGGTCCACAGCGTAAATATTGTCAAACACACAGTTTTTATGAAACTGCAGCTCTCTTTCTCAGGGCATTAGCTAGTACAGTCATTGAAATGCAGCACTGAAGTACAGTCTGACTCCAGCTATTTGAAAGATGACCTTGTATGAAACATAATCACTGACAGTCTATCAGAGGTGAGAAAAACATCAGTGTACTTGCCAGGAACATAGCTTGCTAGGGTATCTTAAAAGCTTACCTCCTCATAGAAAATATCCAGAGTGTCTTGAAGGTGCCTTACATAGTTTTGCACTGAATAGGTTTCCTATTAAAAATAAAAAATTAAAAATTGAGTCAGTCTCTTTCAGGAACCAACAAGGTGATCTCAGAGAAGCTATACCAACTTGGTGCTCCTCTTTTCTTTTGTTGGCAGAAATATTTCCAGATCAAGAAGTTTACTGGCACATGTACAGAGGTTATATAGTGCTTATGTTTTTATACTATGAATATATTCCTCTGATCTCTGTAGAAAATCCTGAGGTATCTTGGCAGAGCCTTTCCCTGATAATGACTATATCGACCACATTTTTGGATTTTGGGTTGTTTTTTATGGGACCCAGAGCAGACTTATGAACAGAACAAGATCTTTTTTTTTTTCAAACTGCCTATCTGGAGAAACTGATATGAAGGCAGTCAGACCCCACAAAGCCCATAAGCAAAACAACTTTATGACTGTAGCTATAGAGGTGTAGTTGTGGGGACAAAGGCTCCAGGCAGCTCCTGTAAAGGAAAGAGCAAAACAGAGAACAGTGCCTGGTCATTTCAACAAGTTGGGGTAAAGACCCCCAGTCTGTGCCACACAAACAGTTTCTGAGGGGATGACCACTGACAGCTAAAGACATGTTTTTCACTATAAACTGATGTTATTATTTTGGGTGTCATTCTGAAGCAAGAATTGGGCAGCCTCAGTAATTATTGCGTGGGGACGTTTTCTAGAAGACTTCACTTGTGTCCCCTCACATGCCTGAGACACCACACTGATTACTTTGTCCAGTTAAGCAGGGAGAGCTCTTCAGCTTAATTTTTGTGTTTTGTTCAATATGAGCAGGTTCCTAGTACTCAAATAATGCATTTCTCCAGAGCTGCAGTGCCCCTGTATTAAAAGCTGTGCACTTGTTTCTGATACAATGAAGATGAAAGGGGCAGGACTTCTTAGTGCTTTTTAAACAAAGGAACTTTGGCTCCCTGAGAGAGAAAGGCTATGTTTCCAGGGCTGGTCACCTGCCAAATGCCTGGATGAGCACGCCTAATTCAGAGATACAAACCTTGTCCAAGCAGTACTGGCACAGGTCAGTGCCTCCAACAAGGATGGTAATCAGCTTCCAGTCTTCCTTGAAGTTGATTTTCTAGTGGCACATAAAATAAACAGATTGCAGCGTCCATTGCTTAGGCATGCAGAGGTAACATTCACAAATGGGGCTAAATGGGCACAGACGGTAGGGCAGAACAAAGGAGTTATGCTGAGTTAAGCTGGCAAAAGAAAAGTATCTCTCCAGGGAGAAAATCTGAACTGTTTGCTAGTCTACTGCAATTCACCTTGGCTTCTGTAAGGAAATTCCCTTCAGCAGACAAGCTCTGTCAGGGTAACCAAGCACAGAAATGTGTCTGTGGCAGCAAGCATCCCTAAATGAATGTCAGCTTCAGAACAGGGGTGGACAGCAGAGATTTGCCAGCCATGGCTGCACACTGCAGGCAGCGTGGGGATAAAGCCGTGTGGGAATGGAGGCTGGAGTGACTCATGTGGCTGTGGAACTGGAGCTGCTGGGGATGCCTGCCAGCTGGGCAAGAATTACCCCGTGGCCAGGAGGGGCAAGGGGTGCCCCAGGGAACAGACAGCTGGATTAAAATAGAAGAGTCCAGGAGGCTGGTGACTTCACTGAGCTCATATAAGGGCAGCTGCAGCATCCACGTCACCACAAGCTAACAATAGGCGCTGCTGAGAGCTGGATCTCATCAAAACATTTTGTAACATTCGGTACAAAGAAAGGAATCAAAGGCAACTATTTTTAGTGTAGTGCATTTACATAACAAACATCTGTGAAAGGATCCCACAAATAGAGGGAGGGCCTGGGAATCACCCAGGTCTGAATTCTCCTCTTTAACCAGCAATTTGCTCAGAAAGACTTTCATGAAGAGGCAATGTTATGGCAGGGATACACCCCTCTCCCTTTTTTTTAAAAAAATGCATAAAAAGCTGTGAATAAAACAAAGCATGACAGCCTCTCCTCTTCTATTCTATTGAAAAGCCATGCCAGCTCTCTTCACTCTGCCAAACAATTGGCAATGCAGAGTAACTGACGGTGGGGTGAGCATGCAGCATCCATCAAGAATTCTGGCATGGAGAGCCACATGCTTTGACAAATCCTGCTTATTCAGTGCCTTCCTTTCCCATTCAGTCTGAGCCAAGGAGCACCAGGCACTCCCGTTCCCTTAGAGGGAATGCTCTCCCTGAACCAACAGCTCACACCCAGACAGTCATCCACTCAAATTCAGCCAACACTCAGAGCAGGGCAGCCTTGGGTTTCTCAGATTTCTTCCCCTCCTTGCTTTTGATGCCCTTTGTTGCCCTCAGTGGAGCTGGCACAGCAGACTGGTCCACAGTGCTAGATCCCCTATTAATTCTCTAAAAGATTATGGTGTGACAGAGATTTCATCCATTCCGGAAGTTTCTGGTCACTAATTAATTACTTGCCTGCTCAAAACCAGACTTTGAGAGGGCTTTTTCTCCTGCAAAGACTTCATAGTCCCTCTTCCCAGTATTGTGGATATTGTGACTCATGTTGGTCTGCAGACCTACCTGCTTCAGCAATTTTACACTCAGCCTTTATGACCTTCATTTTGAAGGCTGATGCTCAACAAAGCAATCCTGTGATCTCACCAGAGCCTTCAGATTTCTTCTCTTCCTCACTACCATCCTTACATCTCCTGGCTGCACTGCAGCTTACATTAGGGGTAATTCATCTGGCACGTTCATCTTGGAAAGCACAGCAGAGACAAGGACTTTTCTTTCATCAGTAAAGCACACTTCATGACTCAAGCATCCCATCAATTATAGACATCTCCCAGAGACCCCAGCAGCATGGAGGTGTGGCCCAAATCCCACTCACCGAGCTGCTTCTCATCAGCTCCACCAATGCACGTGCTTGGGCTGGCATGTCACTAGGAGAGAGAACAGAAAATTTCAGATGTGTGCTCCAAAAGCATGTCACCTTCTGGATCCCCATTCCTTATTGCAGGGGATCTCAGGATCAGCAGAAATCAGAATGAGGAAAGTGATGCCTCAAAAGGCTGAGCAAACACTGAAGGACCAAGTTGCACAAGTGAATAATCTGATCTGAAAAGGCTTCAGCTGCGATGGCTGCCAAGTGGCAGGCAACTGGTATGAGTTCTTCCCATCTCAGACTTGGCCTTGGTACATTTTGTTTGGGAAAACACACTAATGCCCAGATGCACAGAGACATTGAGTTGCATAACTCGCTTCAAAAATCTAGTGGGGGAGTTTAGTGCTGACACAGAAGCTGGGCACCTAACCAGCCTTCCTGATCCGGCCTTAAATTCCTATGGCTTGTCTTATGGCTGGAAGAGAGTGCTTACATTGTGGGACTGCCAGGCTTGAGAGCCTCAGTCCAGCTCTGGACAGGATGCAACATCCACGGGCCAAAGCACAAACCATGCTGAGACACCAGCTGGAAATGAGCTCCTGATATAGTAGAAGACTCTGCTTGAGCTAATAAGCCCTGCCTCTCTCCAGCAACTACACAAATGCAGTTACATTATTTGGATTCCTAGAACCATATTGATCACACTGAGTCAGCTTTGCTCAGGGAACCTATGAAATATTTAGTAGCTATACAGGTTTTGATAGTTATCCTAAATCTCTCTTGCAGCAGATTAACAGTTGTTAAAGGTGTCACAAAAAGCTTTGGAAACAAATTTTGTGAGTATTCATGGAGCAGGCACAGTGTAAGCCATACAAATTCTTACATGTTTTGGTTGTTAACAGACTAGAAGATTTTTTCTTCAGGAAGAGAAAGGAGTTATTTCCCAGTTGTCTTTTTTTTGTTGTTGGTTTTTTCCCTTTGCACTGCAAACAGGGATAATATTTTTAATGCCATTAGGGTAGAAGTGGGCTTCTATTTGTTAGCTTCAGGCACATTCTCTAAAAATCAAGGATTAAAAGAGATGCTCATGAATTTTTTTCCTCATTGAAGATATTGCCTGACAGGGAATTAGGGACCTGTACACTGAACACTGGGCAGAAAAAGGTACTGCTTGAATTAGGAGCATAACTAAGGAATTGGCTCAAAAATTATGGACAGAAATAGAATAAAGAAAGGAAGCTTGAGTCAAATTTAGAAAAAGATAACAAATAAATCCCCCAAATACCGAATTGAATTAAAAAACCAAAACCCCAAAACTTACAATTTAAAACATCAGATGACAGAAACCTGCTGAGTACCAGCAGGTCATCAGCATTACCTCAACTCTGACATGCATCTCAAAGGTAACCTGCCAGTCCATCACTTCTCACTCCTTTGGGATTGTCCTTACCGTGCTGCGGCATTTCTCTCTGCAACATTGAATCCGGCTGTTTCCTTAGAGCTGCCAGTGGAGAAGCCAAAGAGGTTTGGATTGAATTTCTTCAGGATGTCTTAAAAAGAAAAACCACAGTGTTTAACCATTCACAGTACAGCC
The DNA here is from genome assembly GCA_039654755.1 of Calcarius lapponicus. Taxonomy (NCBI): domain Eukaryota; kingdom Metazoa; phylum Chordata; class Aves; order Passeriformes; family Fringillidae; genus Calcarius; species Calcarius lapponicus. Next base: position 71,010,658 of record CM077465.1, on the reverse strand, counting down.
AGCAGCATTGCCTCCCTGCAGAAGCAGAAGCCAATTGAGTGGTGAAAATACAGAGCTGTGTTTTCCCCTCATTCACTATGACTTACAGGAGCTAGAGACACACCTGCTTTGGAGACTCTAGTTACTGTCCAAATTTCATCACTGCCATTATTTCTCTCCATGGGCCTGAGGAACCAGGGTCTGGTGGCCCAGGAGATGTATAGGTGGATCTTGGGCAAATCACCAGTCTTGAATTTGTCAGACTATTCATGGTTAGTTTCTTTGATGTACCAGAAGCAGATGCCCTGAGTATGGCCCTCTACCTCTCACTCCCCCAGCTAGATAATAATACTTGTGGCAGAGAAGTGATTTTTTTTCATTTTTCTAGATTTCACTGAAACTTTCAGTGGGAAAGCATGATGTCTGAAAACTGTTGTTGTTACTGTGGCCATAGTACTGCTGTCTGGGACCTCTTTATAGAATCTCATTTATAAAGCGTAAATGGATTGCGCCTTCTATTTTTCTTCAAAGACAGTGATATGCTTGGTACAAGGCAAAGGCAAAACACATCAGATTTTCTACTGACAGTGTCAGGTATTGTCAAAGTGCTCCACAGCATGGATCACATACAAATAGAGCAGACATTGTAAACCAAGTGCCTTCCAATTTATTGTCACATTGACCACTTAATGGTTTCTATGACAACTACAGGCCCAATTACATAGAAAGCTAGGGCAAAAATTTATAGTACTTTTAGATTTTTTTTCCCCACTGCTATGTAGCAACTTGAAATCATCTGGAAGAACCACAACTTTGTCAACAATCCTGGCTAGATGGACTGGTAATTGTTTCATAACCCTTCATTTGTTCACAGACATTACAGTCAGTCACTGGAAAGCACAAAACAAAATAAGGGAGGAACAGGTCTGCCATGAACTTCTGCCACCTTCAGCACTCTTATTCTTAATTCTTTTGGCCAAAAGGATGATACAATCACATGCAAGTCCTGCGACATGGAGGGGCTGAATCAACTTTACAGCCAGTCAGGTCAGTCTGGATCTCAGCTCTCACTCCCATGAACTGCTTACACCCACAACAGATGGACATCCCCACCGTTTTCAAGGCATTACCATTTCCAGATTTTTCCTAGCATCTGCTTAAACCACTTTCAGTGTAATACCCAACTTTTGCTTTTCTAGGATACTCACTGGGTAAAGTAGCCTGGATCTCCAGAGTGTCATCACCCCCAATACTACAAAGGGAAAGAACAAAATCATCCACTAGGGTTAATCCTGCAGCCATCTGTCTTATTGTCACCACATGTGGTTGTAGCAGCCCAAGAAGAAAAAAACAACCTCCCCCCCCTCCCTTCCCAAAAATACTTGCTTCAAACAAGACTAAGGAGATAAACCACAGGAATTCAGGGAAAGTAGTGAAGGGATAACTCACATTAAATAAAGCAAGGCAGTGCTAAGATAGAAGCTATGCCTTCAGGCTGGGAACAGACCATATTGGGAGAACTGATTTTTCATCTGGACATGTTGGGATACCTACCACAGAAAGGCACATTTCCTCACTAAAGCTGCTCCACAGAAAGGCATATTTCCTCACTAAAGCTGCTCCACATTACCTTGCTGAAGCTACATTTGCACACAGGTAAGCATAGGAGGGACTGTATTAAATATTCATTAACTACCTATTTGCAGTGCTGCAATGCCAATTACATAGAGCCTCTGCCTCACCATTCAAAACTTGTCTGTGTGCAGAGCCAACACACTTACACCACTTGTGGCAGCCCCTCCTGCAGACACATGCAAAGGGATGAAGAAAGAGCAAAGAGGACAACGTATACACCCACACCCTTATCAACCATACGTGTGTCCATGGGGAGAAGGCAGTTTCCTTCCACTCTAGCATGGATATTGAGCTTCAGACCCTCTGACATGCATTGTTTGCCCACTTTGCAATAAAAAAGGTGTTTGTAACATCTTCACTGAGTATGTATGCAGTGCTCTTGCCATGTTTATGGCCAACCCACACTCACTCAGACCTCCCAGCATTACATACTGCAGTAGAAAATCACAGCAACATTTTGCATAAGCTCCAGTGAGACTAGCAAAAGGCTAAAAGGTACTGTGACACAGGACCATGCTTGTAGCAATCAGGTTGGGTTAACACATACACACACAGAGAAAAAAAAAAAAAAAAAAAAGAAAAAAAAGAAAAATAGAAGCAAGAAAAAGCCCACAAAAACAAATATAACCCACCCACTCCCCCAGGAATCACTCCTATCTATTCTCTTCCAGCCCTGACTCTTCCAATCCTTACCAAGCAATACTTGCTGTCAGCATCCTTCCCCTGAATTTACATATACAAAGATGTAATTACACAACCAGGTGGCCCACACTTTTAATTGTGTGGACAAAAACAGATTTTAAAAAAAGAGCACTTTCACTCACCTCCAGGATAGTCCCCTCCAGTCTGTTTGTAGGTCCGGTACTTTGGCTCCTACTGCAGTCTGGAAAAGATGGAAATAATAATTGATAAAATACTAAAAGAAAAAAAGCCCTGTGAATTTAGGTAAGATAGACATCATGTTTTGAAAGTGCTGAAACATTTTTTTAACATTACTCTGCATCCAGCCAAGCTTTTGCAATATCCCAGCTTTAGCATAAGTGGTCTGTGTCCTTATTCACCACCACACACTGGCCTGTGGGCAGCCCTGCATCTCCCATACTCCAGTTTTCTGTGCTTCCCCTCATATCTAGATAGCAGACCATGGAGCACCAGAGGAGATGTAGTCCAGTCAGATCGTAAGGTCAAGGACATAAGACTTTAAAGCTGCTACTCATACTGTTTTAGCAACCCAATGGGACCCAGATTAACATCAACAGCTTTGTATTTGTTTGGATTTTTTTCCTGATGGAAAATGCTTCGTCCTGGCATTTCCTGAAGAAAGATGATTTTGAGAGTCTTAATAATCCAGGAAAAAAGCCCCAAACACTGATGAAAAATCCCCATCCAGTTTTAGCTGTACATAAATCAGAGAAGCTGCTTTTTAATCTGCCAAGAAAACAAATCTTTGGTGTACAATCCATTTTTCCTCTCCTGGATCCAGTCTGCTACTTAGCACACAGACTTGATGAGGTGTAGACAGGATTTTTTTTGCCAGTATAGATAAGCATGTTGGTGTGTCTACTCCTTTCACTGTGCATTGGTGCAGGAGAAGTCAGACAGATGAATTCTAACCAGTGACATGACTAAATTGCTCAATGTTTCATTAATCTCCAACTGTGTCTAGATTGGGACAGCCTTTCTTCCTGCAGTGTGAACTTTCATTTCCTTCAAAATTAAACAAATACATAAAGCCATCAGAACAAAGACCTCTGTGCTGAATTTGGGTGGATCACAGGATGGGGAGAGACCTCTAACAAGGTCAGCACCCTGACTCACATTCAGGGCAGCAAACATGATAAGGGGTTCTTCTGCAGCTTTACAAGTTTTAGTGGTCTCACCAACATTTGTATTCTTTAAAAAAGCCATGGCACCAATTCAGCCATAAACACTGGCTGCATTCAGGGATCTTGTGAGGAGTACCAGGAGGACAATCCATGCCTTGGGGGACCTTGCTGCTGCAGAACCCCTGTGCCAAGGATGGTTACCCTGTACGAAGTGCATGGGGCTGCTGTGGGAGGTGTATGTGCACACCTGTGGGAAACACTCTGCCACTTTTCCTGGCCCCCCAAATAAATCCCTTAATAAAACCCCCAAACACACCTTGCTGTGGCAGCAGCAACTAGTAGGAACTGCATAAATAATGGCATTATGAGAACCTGCCTTGCTCAGCTTGAGACAGAGACCTCAAGCATCATAACCTGGCCCCTATGACCAGGGCTTTCTGACATATTTCATGTATTAAAAGAACTAATATTTTTAAGATAAGAGATATGTGCTAGTGCACACACCTAGCATTTGATGTGGGGGAGGAAATAAAGCAATTAATTTTAAGACTCGTGGCAATGGATAGGAAGGAGACTTGTAGGGCTTTACTGGTTTCTTCTAAATAAAGCTCAAAGCTTGGCAGCAGGGAAAAAGCCAGGATTACAGGTCAAGCAAAATCAGGTTCAGAGCTAATGAGAAGGTGCATGATGCATAATGAAGACATGCACACCTGCCTGTAAGATAAGCCTGATCATTTAAGGGCTTCAGACCCTTCAAGTCCCTCTGAACTCAACAGGAACAGAAGCTGCTAGAATGAGCACTGGTTTAGTTCAGGAGTTAAAATTCATGGAAACTGTTGACGCAAATGTTTGCTTTCATCCCATGCCAGAACAATTCTGCAGGGCTGTGTAATTCTAGAACTTTTTCTCAGAAAACTTCAGTGCAGATCTGCAGTATTCCCTACTATTCTTCTCTGGTGCCGTTTTGGTTGTTTTTTGGGATTTTTTTTTTTTGCCTACTTTTTGTTTTAAACCTCCACTTCTTAGTACTTGAAATACATCAGAGCTGTAACTGGAAGATATCTAGGAACGCAAGCCAGGAAACAAAATCTGAAAGCAAAACTCTGAAATACAGAAGTATCAGAATTATCTCAAGTGGGAAGCACTTCATTTTGCAGTCAATAATTTCCATGGGAGTTTTCTGCAAAATGTCTTCTTGCATCAAAAATATCAATTGCTTTCACTTCTCTTTTTCTCATGTCAGATGAGACTAATCTTATAAGACAGACACTTCCCTTTTCAAAAACACTTGGATAAACTGTATGGAATAGAGAATGGGATCCCATTTCAGTCCTGGCCTGAACTATTCATTACTGGATTACACAATTGCCAGCGTCACTCATATCCCTTCAGGCTATTTCTTTGCAAAGGGAACCAGGTAGATGAGTTTTGCTTTGCCAAGGCAAAGCAATTTGCTTTCTATCTGATGATGCCTGACGTGACAACATCTGGGTAGAAATTGACAACTGCTCTTCTCATTGTAAACACGTGAATGCAGCAGTACTCACAGTCAGGGAATCTCCAAGTGCTCCTATGGCTTTGATGTCAGCAGGCCGTAGCTCATGGACTAAAAAGCAGTAGGAGAATAAAAGCAGGATTACCAACAACTGACAAAATACTGTCTAATAGAATAAACATGCAAGTCTTAGGTTCCAATCTGATGGCATTTTTGCAGACTTTTAAGGAAGAAAAAGTTTCAGGTTCTGTGTGTCACCGAAGCAAAATGTGTAACTTCTTGCCTTTGCTTGCAACAGCGCATTATATTAACATGGAAAGAAATGGAATTTAAAACAGCTTAGGTAAAAAATCATATCAGACTAGATATGTTTACAGATGCATACATTCAACCTCTTTTTATTGACTTACAGGTCTGGGTCATAGACCAATATTTCCTGTTAAACATCTCCCAATAAAATCTTCAGACTGCACACAGCACTTGCACTGCACTGCTTATCAGAGCACATTCCAGCTTGCTAAGTCACTAACCCTCCTGGGCAATTTTAACCTGCCACGCTGCTGTATGATGAATGATGTATAAGATACATGCATACAATAAATGTGATCACATTTACCCACAGAGACATACCTGCTGTTATGCAGAACTCACTGAGAATGGCAAGACAGACTTCTTCTCTTTGCTGCTAAATATATCAGCTTTTATTGTTTACTTTCCATCTAGGATGTGCAATTTCCACATCTTATTGCTTTTAGAAACAAAAGATGAAATTTTTCCTATGTATGATTTTAGGTTAGGAGTTCTTTCTCACCTGATGTTGGGACAGGACTGGATGGAGTATGACCAGGACATGACAGTTCACTGCCCCAATTCTGAAATCAGAAGTTACAAAATTGTTTCATCTTGTAGCTAAAAGATAATGTGCAATTCATATACGGTTTAGTTGTACAGTGTAGGGCAAAACCAAGTTAAAACACAGATCCTAGTTTGGTCCCTATGTAACTCAACAGCCTTTTACACCTCTTTGTGAAACACTATCCAAACAATCATTACTTCTGGTGACATTTTCTAGCCAAAGCATAAAACTCTTCCAAAGGCAAAACATTTTATCTTATATTTTCTGTATTTCCCTCTCCACTGCCTACAAATTTTGTCCATGACCTGCAAGGTGGGGTCTCCAGGTTTGAAGTCTTGCTCTATTTCAAAAATATCAGATGTAAAAGCAAATAAAGATCAACAATAAAATCCCCTGCAAAGTTATCATGTTATACTAATGTATAATATTATTAATGCATTATTATATTAGCTGGTAAAGGGCTTGAACGTAAGTCCTAAGAAGAGCAGTTGAGGGAACTAGGATTGTTTAGCCTGGAAAAAAGGAGGCTCAGGGGAGACCTTATCACTCTCCCACTGTGTGAAAGGAGGTGTGACAATGCAGGAGTCTGTCTCTTCTCCCAGGCAACCAGTGAAGGAACAAGGGCAAATGGACTCAAGTTGCACCAGGGAAAGTTCAGGTTGGATATTAGAAAAATTTTTTTCACTGAAAGAGTGATCAAGCATTAGAAGAACCTTATATATTCTATTATTATATTATCATTCCTCATGTACTTTGCCAGGACTCTATTCTTTCCCTAGAAACTTTCAAAAATGGCTTGCTTTTACTGAATATAAAATTTGAAAAAACTTCAAAGATTTAAAAGTTCCAGCACAGAAAACTGTTCGGCTCTAAATAATTGTACTTTACCATATATTTTTAGGTGACATAATAGTGATTACGTCACCTAAATTCCACCAATTGAAGATATTGAATCAAACACACATTGCATAACACCTTAATTCACCAGCAGAGAGAGCTGATCAATGTCTCCCCACACTTTTTAGTAACAAGCAACCATATCAGCCAAGAAAGCATCAAGGGAAAAGCTAAAATTGTTCCAGTGGCCAGCCTTTGCAGGAGCAATGACAGCTGTGTACGTAGATCAAAAAGCCAGCCCTGCTAGAAGCAGGAGATCAGGCTAGGGATGTCCTGAGGTCCCTTCCAACTTCAATTATTCTGTGACTGCACAATTCTACCAGAGTAAAACTACATAGACCGGTGGTTTTCAGAAAGCACGGCTGCTGTTAAAAAACATCACGACAAATTCATCTGTTCCTGCAAAAAGACGTTGGAATATGCTCCACTATCAACCACTAAAGTCTGGTTGCAGAGGCTAGAAAGGACAGATAGGCTTATTTTTAGATCAGAAAGTGTTGCTTTACTCTCTCTCTACTTCTTTCCTTTATCACTTCAAAAGCTGTTGCTGTTGAGATGCAGTGGAATTACCTATTAAAGCATAACTCTACTGATAAAAATCCCATATCAGTCCTGCAATCCATGACTTGCTAAGACAATAACTGCTGTTCTTTGTGACCCTCATGGCACACAAAGATTTTGATAATTGGGTTAGTCATGAGCACCCCCAGTATGTCAAACTAGCCCAGTCCATTTTGACTGCCAAGCAAATAACTGCTCCATTTCTTCAAGTCCTACACACAATATCTGTTTCTGCAGTTTATTGAACATGCCTCATGATAGTTGCTCAGTCATGGTGGAAATTAAGTCCCTTTGAAAACGGGATTCCTATCATCTTTGTATAGGGTCACACATCCAATATGTAAAGGTGACTGCCCTCTACAGGTTAAGATTACTTGAGTGTAATGAAGAACAGTGCCTCCAGAGGAGAATATCTAAACTTTCCTTAGATTATTTGGGGGTCAGGATTCTAAAATAGCTTCTCCATACTGTGAGGAACTTGTTATCTGAAGTAATTATGCATTCCAGATTACTTACTTTGGTTACAGTTTTGATACAATTGCACCATTAATATAATGAATTTTGTTTGGCTTTTAGGAAAACATTTGTTTGCACAATGAAAAGTGCAATGCAAGGCAGAATTCTCTTTCCAAAAATTGGTAATAGCTTATATAATCTATAAATTCAGGATTATGTGTTAAGAGACAAGATGCAGCTTTACAGAGTTTGCCTAAAATGCAGCAAAAGGTGCAACAATTACCTCTATTGGCTCTCTAGTGGGCTCCACAGGTGTGTAGTTGCTATTCCTGTAAGTTCCCAGGAAGGGACTGTTCTGGAAAAAGAAGAAACAAAATAAGGGAAATAAGAGAAATTGAGCAATAAGCACATGGCACAAACTATAGCAAGTGATATCAAGGTATCATATAACCAAGAAAATAACTGCCTAAAATATAAAATTGGAATCTGGACTTTGAAACCATGCTTCTTCCTTAAAATTAATAAAATTTGTGTTTAGTACCTCAGGACAAAAATTACAGGTGCCAGATGCCAATTGCAGTTTAATATTTTCCCCTCCTAACATTCCAAATTAGACTTTATTAGGAGTTTAGTCTTTTCAAAAGGTGCTAATGTAGAATCTAGACAAACCTGGACAGATCAGCTGTGTTAGTAGCAGGGAGATGAAAGATTGCTTTCTGAAAAGATCATTATTCCCTCCAAGGGAGGGTGTAGAAATTTCATTGTTATTTTTGTCCTCTACTAATGCAGCATGCATTCAGGAAGACATGCACATCACACAGGCTAAAAAAATTCACCTGGAGGCTCACTTACCACAATCAAGAGAAACTCCAGCATCTGCATAAAGAAGTCCTTAAAAGCACTAAAATTAGAAGGCAGGTTTTTATGGTACTTAAGGTTGCCTCAAAACAAATAATTTTCCATGGCTACTGGCACTTCTATCAATGACCTTTTCATTGCATTTAGGCTTACTAAAGGCTTGCCATTTCTGCAAAAAAAAAAAAATGGCCATATACCTTTTCAAGGGATATAAAACTTTTCTTTGCCTACTTCTGAAAAGTAACATCTTTGAGTAAGAGTGAAGGAAGGGAAAGAAGCATAGAATCCACATTATTTGGCACTGAAGAAGTTGCTGAGTTCATTTAAGCTGCTTGGAAAGAATGCTGGGTAAATGAAGTAGGATCAATTTCAGCAAATCAGAGGACTTCTGAAATATGCTGGTTAATAACTCAGAAGATTTTCCTTGTCTGACAGGATGAACACAATATGGACAAAAGCCTCATGCATAACTTGAATGCCTGCCTCCAGACCTAAGAGAAGTCAGACCTCAGCTCCCTGTTCTGTTCAGTTCTTTGGCCTTCTTGTTGAAACTGCTGAAGAAAGGGAGCCAGTTACTGCTGCCTGCAGCAGTAGTTTCAACGTGCTGGTACCTAGCAACTGTCCTGCAAGTTCAGCAGCTTGTTGTGTAACTGCAGAAGCAGCTTCCAAAGAGTCTGAAGTATTCCTCTTATGGATCAGGCCAGGAAAGCCAACTTGACACTAATCCAAGACATGACACATGCTGGGTTTTCAAAGCTGCTGCGGTGCCCAAACCTCACTGATTCTGATGGGAAAGTTAATGCAGCATGTTCTGTTGTTTGCTCTTGAGCTGCCTCTACTTCACAAACAACAAAAAAAGAACATCTGCTGCAACTGCAAACACACCAATCAGCATGCTGTCAATCAGTATTCACTGCACATTAAAGTGGCCATGAGACACCAGTGCAGGTATATGAGAACACCTGCTCTCTCAGAGGAAAACAGAACAAAGCTTTAAGTAAGCTTATTCCAGATAGACCAAATCCCTGCTCTCTGCAGCAAGCACAATCAGTACAGCCTCCTGACAGCCAGCTTCCAAAATGTGGGTATGTTTACCTGAGCTGGACAGCCAAGGACGATGTCAGCCGAGAAATCAAATGAGTCAGCTTTCTGGCCCACAGGCTGTAACTGGAAACAAAGACAAAAGAACCTATTTTTTAACCATGTCAGCTCATCTTAAATTTATGAAACAATTCTAATTACAAAAACTCCTACATAAACATACCTTTCACATCTATATAAAAGTGTCTGTATTTACAGACCTAGATTTACAGCCAAGGCTGAAACGCATCTACTTCTCAGAAAGAACATGGCAACCACAAAACAAAAGAGCAGCTCTAGAAAGAAGCTTAAAATGGGAAGTGGAAAGCTACAGTGGATCAGTTTAAACTCCTGGAGGATTTTGGCAGGCACATGAAGTACCTTGGAATTTTGCCAGAAGGCAAGGTCATCAACTTTCTTCTCTTCCACAAAAGACATTAAGAGTCCCTCAATTTTTTATAGTTAAGCTGCATGATGGCATCTCCAACAAAAGGTTGTTTATGTGTAGAAGATAATACCAAATCTAATTAGAGGTACTGCTTGATGATTGCAAGCAATCATGTCAGCTGTTAAAATATTAATCCAAAGTATATGGAAGTTACTATTCAGGATCCAAGATACTGCCTCTGACTGCTGGGTACTCTGCACTGCAATGCTAAGTAAAATGGGTTTGCTTAAGCAATCTTTAGTGACTCATCTTTATTGAGCTTAACTCATTTCCAAAAGTAGTAAAAGTGAACTGAATTAAAGCCACTTTAATTCCTAATGAGACATTAACAACACAGGGATTTAAAACAAACGTCTAAGTAATCCGTTTTAAATTGAGAGACGCAGTTACAATTCTTTATTTGGTGGTTTCCCATAGCAGCCCATAGAAACATCATCCTTATTAAATGCTCTTCTGCCTCGCATAAAAACAGATGAAGAGGACTTGAAGTCACACAATGACTGTGATCATGCACTTGGAGCACCCCTCTCCTTGCCACACACTTAAAGAACCAAAAAGTTCTAGGCAGAGAGCAGTGCCAAAGCCAGAGGGTATTTAACTAGTTAAGGTGAGACAAACACAAGTCCAGCATTATTCAGGTCTTAACTGCAATGCTTATTACAGAGATATTTTAATGGCAGTCAGGTCTAGGTGAAGATGTCACTGTATGCAGAGCCTGTCACCTTACCACAGCATTCCACAGAGCCCTGGCAAGCTGAGAATGGCCTTTCTGGCTCGGATGGAAGCAGTCAGGAGAAAAGTAGGAGACATCTGGTTTCTCTTTCTACAAATAAAAGCATAAAGGACATATGAGCGTAGAAAAATCCCCACTCTTCCAATTTGGAGTTGCTGAGGCCAAATCAGGACTAGTAAAGAGAGATCCATGCTACTTGCTCTCCCTGCTCCATTGCAGAAAGGCTCCCGTTATCTGGCAATACAAACTGTACTTCAGCAGACCCATGAACTACCAGAACATTTAGCTAGAGATGATTATTTGCCTCCATGGGCAGATCCATCCAGAAGCAGTAAAACCACAATTTTCAATTATGGGTACAGTTCCTCTTCAAGTTCTGCAATGAGTTCCTCTCCCTGGTTCCAGTTGTCATTAGAACTGGAACCGCAGGCAGAATTATGCTCTACAGTGCCTCCTGCAAAGCTGTGAGTTTTGAAAGGATCAAGAAGCAAGTAAGTGTTTTGGTGGAAAGCAGCCAGTCTGACCAAGCACACCAGAGCAGTCTCCTTTTTAAACAAAACTATACCTTAATTCAGGGTTAATACAGGTACTGGAGGGTCTGGAGGAAATGGAGTTTGGAAATTTGTCTGACACATGAATACAGAGATTAGGGTCACACATGACTGAAACAGCTAGTTTTGGTCAGAGCAGTTCTTCCTCAAAACTTGAACAGGTTTTTTTCAGTGTGGTTGGACTTATTTTTTAGAGGACTACTACCAAAATTTGCATCATATTTTTTGCCATGTTTAGAGACAGAATTTTCAGTTCAGGAACATCTGAATGTTGTGTGAGGTAAGAAATTGAAAGAGCATCCTGAACTTAAAATCTGAACTAATGCTTGTGAGACTACAAAAACAGTTCAGAAATATTTTGTTTCTTCTGGTTTTATTTCTGTTTTCCCTACCCTCAGTACCAAAATCCTTAGGGATGACTTCTCATGGGCACCAGGTTCAAGCACAAACAAAAGGCTTCACCCAAAGGAGGTCTGTGAAGCAAATTTGTCCAGAGCAGCACCTTAATTTTTCAAACTTTCACCAGCTACTGTCAGACACAGGAAAATGAGTTATGTGGCATAAAGGGGAGCTGATGCCATAGTCCTCACTGAGCAATGCAGCTATGTTGCTTTAAGAAGTGCAATTTAATAACTTGGTCTTTTTTAATCATGTTGTATTTTCAGGAAGAAAAATATTTATGTACTTCAAAGAACATACACAAACACACCTCTTAAATCAGGTTTTGACTCATTTTCCAAAACAGAAATTGATATTGACAGAACAATACATAAAACTAAGAACTGCTTACTATTTGAAGAAATCTGTTGTACTATACCAAAACCCAGCAATTTCACGTGAGAAAAGCACAGAACAAAATGAATATGAATATAATATCTTTTGAATATAGTCTCTATAGGTAAGATACCCATCCTTAGTCCTTTAAATGCAGAAATCACCCTTAGATCATACCTGATCAAGAGGAACCTTCAGATTTTGGAGGAAAGGCTGGATGACGACTGTGAAATTTTCATGAGTGTCATATCTGCCAGACTCTATCAGTCCCTGAAGGCCAAGCTGCAAGAAACCAAAAAACACCAGCAATACTTCAACTACATCTCTGCATCAAAAACCACCAGCAATACTTCAACGTTTCTGCATCATAACTATTTTCTTTGTTTGCATTTTCTGAAAGCGCTGGAATCAAAAGGAAGTTTTACTCATGAACTTAAATAGCCACAGCCACTGGCAAAAGAAGGCTCAGATGCTGCAAAGGGGCTGAGGAGGCTGGAGCACAATGCTGAAACTGTTTGTCAGGGACTGGGTTTTGGTGAGTAAACCCCCACCAATTAACCTCTATTAGGAAACATCATTTTTCTGAAGACCTCTGCTGCTAGTTTTTGTCACATGATGGGTTTGGATAGCATCAAATGAGCTCTTGTTGGGTTCATAGTTTGGGTAAAAAACAGATATGATATATTGCTAGGTAATCAAGAGCTCACCTCTACTGGAAATAAAGTCACTGTACCACTCTTAATAGTCATACCTGGTAAGCTTTGATGGCATCCCTCACCATTGTGAAATTTTCTGAGTTTTCTTCTCCTGTGAGAACACAGCTACACAGATAACTGGGAAAACAGGAACAGAGGGAGTTAAACATCTGATAATGCAGAGACCACCCTTTGTCATGCAATGCCCTCACAACATGGATGTAATAAGGGAATCTGTACAATCACGTTTTTGTGAAAACATCTTACTGTCCCTGCTATTGTAATTTCAAACCTTAATCTTATTTTCTGTCTCACATGAATGATACTACTTTGAGTAATTTTGGTTTCACACCCAGATATATAAAAGTAGTGCACATTGTGTAGTTTGTGTCATTAATTTCACCCTGGCATCCATAGGCCCTGCAGACTGGCAGAGGTGCATACCAGAGGCCCTGGGGAACTAGAAAACAGTATTTTGAAATGTACTGCCTGTTTTTCTTCTGAGCTGACACCTTTCCAATCAACAATTCCTTTTGCATTCCCAAGACAGAGAATTTGTCTCTGTCTGAAAGGTCAGCAAAGAATGCAAATTACCCATTGCACTAAAGCCTCTGAAACAGGGGGAACCTGTCTACTCCTCATCATGTTCCTGCAAAAAAGGCCTGCAAATCTAAATGTTTGTGCACTTCAACCCCATCTTGAAGAACCCTGTGTCAGTAACTTTAACACTAGCCTCTGAGGTGTACATTATGTCCAGTTCTAGACATGGAAAAAAAGTCAAAGCCAAGAGAAGGAAATGCCATCAGGCAGGGTGATGTCAGCACTGCATGGGAAGGAAGTCCACAGGACTGTGTTGCTACCTTTAAACATCAGTTCAAATTATGAGAGAATCATGAAATAAGAACACAAACAGGACAAAAGGAAGTCAAAGAAGCCTTACTCTGCCAAGTAAGTGGGGCACTGAACTGAAGGGTCCAGAAATAACTGTCTCAGAAAGGTGATGTCCCCCACATCAACCAGACTCACTAGAGCTTTTGGAACCTGAAAGGTAAGTCAGACTTTGTTTAGAAGAAAGTGGTTACACAGCCCACAGTGCATTTATTTTACCCCAAAGTCCAGACATTTGACACCGCTTCCCTTTCTCCACCACCGGAAGGACAAAAAAATTAAAAAGATTGAAAAACCAACAAACTCCCCCAAATCAGCTTTTGATTTTTTCCCACACCATAGCTCAGTGTTACTATCTGTCATTTCAGATGGCATCTCACTACTGCAGATAGACAAGACAAAAGGAAATGGTTTTTTGTACAAGTCAACAGCATATGTTTTGTACCAGAATGCAAGGAAAAAAAAAAATCAAACAAACTGAAGAGCTAGCATCAGTCAGTCATGTCTCAGTGTGAGCTAGAACGCTGGGATAATTTCACAGTACTTGCCTCCTTGTGCAGAATATCAAGAGCTTCTTGAATCCTTTTGATGTAATTCCCAGCTGAGTAGTGATCCTGATAGAAACAGAAGAGATTACTGTCAAATGTAGACACAAGGAATTTAGGTTGGGAGGCTGGAGAATCACATTAATTCACTTCCTTTTCTGCCCTACAACACTGTGGTCAGTAGAATGTTCTTGCTTCTTTCTAGAGACTGAGGATTTTAACATAGCAATTAATCCAAAACATAGGGAGGCTCGGTGAAATTTTGGATTTAAAATAAACCTTGTTGAGTAGCAGCATACTTAACCCAAATCCACTAGGCCCTTCATGTAAAAATGCAGGAAGGAACCCAATCTCAATGCATGCAGAACAGCATAAACCAAGCAGCCAGAAGCATGCTCACAGCCAGCTGATAAGCTCTCATAAAATTATGTGAAATCATTGCTAGTCAAGGTCATAGCTATAAATAAGGCTATAAAACTTGGCAGCAGCAGTAGCAAAGATGCCTAGCAAGGCTCCTGCAGGAGAAGCACATTTCTCAAGCACAAGGGGTTGCAGGAGAATTGAAAATGCTCATAAGAAGTGTGCATATTAAAGGCAAGAGAGTGAGAGCTGGCAGTGAAAGGTGGCCTCTCCCTGTCGCCTGCCCACTCAGCTCCCATGACCTCCTTATGGCAGCCCTGAAGGCTTCTCCACAATCCAGAGAAGCATAGCATTCAAATAAGACTGCAGCAGCTTCCCTCATATATACACCTCAGCAGCCCTAGCACCTCCCCACACTGTGAGTTATGGTGTGATGACAATTGTAGGGTGGCACTCCTTTGAACTACCATTGCCATTCCTGGATGTCTAAAGAGGCCAAGCTAGAGCAGAGCAGTTACCACATCAGAGGAGTGAGGCATTTCTTCCCTTCCCTTTTTTGCTTATGGTCAAAAAACAGTAGTCAAAGCAGTGGTTCTCACCCTGGAGTAAGCCAGAGAAAACAAAACCATCCTACTCTGCTGCTGGTACCTTTTTATATCAGGGTATTGCCAGCCACAACCCCTGTCAAAACATTCAGCAGCCCATATATAACTCATGTTATCTCTGTGAAGGCTTCATGATTTCCCTTGAGGTGTTTCTGCACTGACAGCACAGTTGGAGATAACCAGTGTCAGTACTCACAGGGTCTTTGCAATAGATGCACAGATCATTGGCTCCAATGTGCACTGTTATGAGCTTCCAGTCAGCACTGAAGTCAATTCTCTGTGCAATAAAGAAGAAAATAATGAGTCTGGATTTCTTTACCTTTGTGAGATGCACATGGTGTCATTGCAGGTGCACCTCCTGTGTGAAGCAACACCTATTCATACTGTAAGTTTGAAGGGGTCCCAGACAACTTACCTGATCAGTTTTCATAAGACTCACAAGACTTCTTGCTTGGGCTGGCAAGTGCCTGGAAAGAAGGAGAGCTAGTGAGTGAAAGTAACACCCATATTGAGAGATGAACATTACCATGCTTCAGACATCTTAAATCAAGTTGACAGATGTTAGAAAGGTTGAGTGAGGACACAGTACAATACTCATGTTGCTGTGATCAAATTACAGGTTCACATCTTGGTAATAAAATCAACATCAAATCAAACTTGATTATATTATACTATTGATGAATACAGATTTTACTCAAGTTCAGTAATTAATATGGAAGTGCAGGTTCAGCTCCTGTTACAGTGCTTAGCACCTAAAAGAGCTGAAAAGCCAAATATGGCAACAGTTGTAAGCAGAGGGCCTCTGTAGAGCTAGGCTGCTATCAACCTACTCCTTGTAGACTAAAACACAGGAATCCCCAGTCCCAATACTTAGCTGACCTCTTGAGCAACATGTCCTTGAAAAACATAGGTTTCAGAGCTCACTGTGCACACCCTCCTCATTTTTGGAGCTTGCACCTACAGCACATAATTGTACACTATGTGTGCACAACTTTGCCAGGGTAATTAAAAATCCAAGAAACCTTCAAGGTTACTCAGACAAATTAAGATGACAGCCTTGCTGTTTTCCAAAAGCCAGGTGAGTACTCTCTTTCTATTCTTTCTGTACATATATATATATATATACACACAGACAGATATGATAGATAGGATAGATAGACAGACAGACAGATATCTAAAGTGCAGTAAGTTTTGTGCTACCTAGACAGAGTGCTTCAGCTTTATTTGCTCTGACAGACTGGTCTTCAAATATGCATAGGGAAGAGAAGAGAATGGGGTCAGAAAGCACTGACCTTCCAGGCAGGTCTGTGGCTCAGAATGAGCTGCATCTCCCTCCAGGCTCTTGTTAGAGACACTGGCTGTCTGTCATTTCTGGGAGCATATCAGCCAACACTAATAAGCATGACACTTGTTTTGTATGGCAACCAGAGTTTAACTCCCCTTTGCAATGCTTTGTTTACTGTAGGAAAAAGAGAGGTCTCTCACCACCCTTGTCCAGCTGAATACTGATCTAACACTGGCATGGGAGCATCTACTGAGGAATGAGCCCTGTCATATATCTGCTTGTGCACTGTGTGCATGTAGTAGTTCTTATCACCATTACCCTTGTCCAATGTCATAACCTACTTATATCCCAAAGCTATCATAAGCCACAAGTGGTCACAGTTTCCTTCTGCTCTTACTGTGGAAACTCCTAAGCTAGGGCATCATCTGCAATATTGACACAGAGGAAAACAACACTTATTGATCTGACAGTCCACAGCGTATTTGATTTCTTCATACAGTCAGTGAGGTGCTGATGCATCCTGAGCCAATGCAGTCAGCAAGATCCAATAACATCTTCAATGAAGGAGTGCCAGCAATGATCCATCCCTGATCTGCAGTTTCAACCAAATTTAGATCTTGACCAATGGAAACAGTTTGCTAATGGGAAATACAGATATTCACAATTCCTTTCACCTGTTTTCTCCTCTCACTCTTAAATTCTTTACCTCTTTTTTATTTTTTCCACATGAAATTAGAGACCTCAGCCAGGTTCTGCTTCAGCAACATTATTCAGATCTATCCTTAACTCTATCATGTACTTAAACACTTTGGCAATGAATGCAGATAGGCTTAGGAACATTTTGCTGTATGAGACCTGCATTACTACATTTTCATCTAGTTCAATAAAGAGCTCTTCAAAGCAGCCATTAATTTAATTTTAAGAAACCCTTACACCTTGTTTCTATAAGCTGGTAAGGCTGCAAAAATTATCTGATTTCAGAAATGCCCTAGCACCTCTGGAAAGCACTTTCCAGATGACCATAAAGCAAGACAGACCATGTAACAATTCTTAAATATCAGCATTAGCTGGTGGACTTTTTTTGCCCTGTGAATCGCTGAAAAATGGATGGTTTTGGCTGATGACGAATAAACGCTGAATTGCATCATCATTCCACGGTCAAAAATCTAAAGCAGGAGAAACATTTCCTTATGTTGCAATACATTTCAGTACTTGACTAGGATGAATTCATCTTCTCAGGTACATCAAGAACCAAAACATTATAGGACAGAACCCTAAAATATAAGTATTTGAGAGCTCAAGAATAGTATTTTATAGGACTTTACTTTTGCACAACTTTCTGCAGAGAGTTACGAGACAGAGAAACAGAAGACAAGCAAAAATCTGGCATGATTGTTGTCTGCGTCTCCTTGCTGAACATTTACAAAACATGGTTACAAAACAAAGACAGCTCAATTTTATCATGTTTATCCAGTCCAGTCACTTGCAGGGGAAGAGAGAAAACTAATTGGTATCGATGAAATAGGCAATTTTCATTAGACTAGCATCCATCAACTAATTTCAGACAGCTAACAAATAGCTGTTTAATAGCAATGCCTCAGGTGCTCATACAAGCTGCCCTAAGTCATAATGGTGACTTAAGTGGCTGTGTATCCTGCTTCAAGTCCTCCCACTAAACCTTTTTGGGATTTAGCTGATAAAGAACACAAGACAGGCACCTCTCTCATTCTCCCATGCAACAAGCAAAAGCTGGAGGTAATCTGGATATATGCTGCATGCAGTATGTTAATAAATTCTCACTGATGGCTGAAACATATTTCACTGACATACACAGTTACATTCGGTCATCACCAGATAAAAAATGCCTTCTTTCAGTTCTCTGGGGGCCGTAGGATATAGCAGGGGACCTAGCAACCTATTTCTGCCAGGAAATCCAAGTATTTACTAAGATTAGCAGAATGAATCAGAAGTTATACAGGGCCTACAGGAGAGCAATAAAAAAACCTGATAAATCCTAATAATCTTTGCTTAGATACAGCAAACACAAACACCTCTCTTGGCTTCTGAACTTCACTTCCAAGACTCCTTTGGGAAGCAAGATGAATTTTTCTTTAAACAAACAAATTAAGGTCTGGGTAATAGCAACTCACAATGTCAAATCCAGGCATGGTCTGCCAGACTCTGTGCCCAAACTATGACTGAATTCAAGCAGCCATCTGTTTTGTTAATTAAACAGCACTGACTTTGAATAAGCATCCAGGGATTTCTAGGATAAGCAATATAGCAAAGCTCAACTCATGCAGCTTCCCAGGTGTGACTAAAAGCAAAGTGCCAAATTCAGGTGTCTGGAATTGGAAGACATTACAATCCCTATTATGTTGGCAGAACTGGCTCCAACTGCACCAGGTCTGCAATGCACCAAAATCCATGGATGACCATTAGTAATTCTCTTTTCTTAAGATTCTAGACTATTTCCCCCATCTCTCTCCTGTCCTTTTCTGCTTGCTTATCCAGAAACCTGAGGCCAGAATTACATAAGACTTCATCCTGTTTTACTCCTAGTTTCTCTTATCAATTCATGACATGTTTAATTTCTAAAAACATTCACATTCTCAGAGATTTACTGACTGATAAAGAGATAAATTAATAGATGTTGAACAAGAGGAGTAGAAGCCTCCCAACTGTTTCTGCAAGTTTCTTGTTTGTGGATTTCATAAGGAGGACTGTTAGTTTCATTTGAAAGTTCAGCTATGAAATAAACCCATACGTTTAACATGTTTTGAGCCAATTTCCACTCTAACTCAACTGGTTCTGCTTGCTCTTCAGAGCAAGTTTTGACAGCACATGAGACAGTTGAAAGGCAATTAGATGAAGCATCCATCACCTACAAATGTAAAACAAAAAGCTACATACTCAGCCAGTGCTCCAGGAACTGCCTGGTTAAGGAATGCATTGGAATCATTCTCATTCCCGATACCGGTTGAGTAGCCCGTGATCATAACATTGAACTCTCGAAAGATGTCTGAAAAACAGAGGTGGCAATGAAGGCAAAAAGCTGCTCCCTGCCTGCAGGGACTAGAAGAACACACCAGCACTGCCACAGTTTTGCTCTCTGACAGCACAGCTGCTGCTGCTGATGGCCAACCTTGATGGGTTCACCACCAGCAGTGGGGAGAGGGGTCACCCACTGCAGTGACTCAGACAGCAGCGTGCTTGCGGTGCCCTGCACTGGCACCAGCAGATAAGATGAGCAGAATTGGGAACTATTGTGTGCAGTTCTCTCTCATGTTGTAGTGGTTAAAGACTAAAACAAAATTATCAGTCATATGATATTGATTTTGTGAAGTGAGTGTGAAGGGTCCTTCAGCCCAGCCAGAGCTGGTTTTCAGCTAAAGCATCTGGGTCTGCTTCACTGCTGCACAAAATCTCATACTACTGACAAATGTGAAGAACAAAGCCTCAGGTGCATGGCTCTGATGAAGTTACACCATGTTCTCCATAGCAGCTTCCAAAAGGAAGTCGGCAGAGTAACTTACAGCTGAGAGTGACCACGGCCACATTGTAAACTATAAAATCTACTTCAAAGACCGAGTTTAACCACATTTTAGTGAGGGCTTTATCAAATGTAATAGGACTCAATGAATCAATTAATTGCTTTTTCTAATTATATTCCTGTTACATTCTGCTTAAAATAATGGTCAACACACAAAAGAACAGTTTACTGGCCCTTATCGAATGGAAGTTTATTACTACAGGTGATCCAAACTGAAAGTTGAGGGGCTCTATATTAATAATAGACTGAGCTATATAAAGTTGCAGGTTTCAGTGAAGAGAAATTTAAAATTATTCCCTTCAGGTTACATGTATGAGTAGGCAGCTTTATTTACCAAAGAGGCCTACTCTATGCAAATACTTCTTTTGGAAAAATTGTGATGGAATATTTATTAAAAGCAAATGTTAAGTACGTCATGACCACGGACATAGCAAGGTTATTTAGAAATTCAAATAATACTCACCAAAGAGTTGAAAAGGGAGAGGGAAAAGAAAGTAAGGGAATTTCTATCTGTTCTCAGCTTCACTGATGAAGGAAACTTTTTATTTTTTAATCGAAGTATACTGTTTCTTTTAAAGGTAGTTCTTGTTAATTACATTAAGCAGCTTTGAGATACTTAAAAGCTCTCTATAAATCTATCAGAAATTAGTCCACTGCATCTCCTCAATCTTGCCATTTATGCTAGCAAAGCATTTACTTACTGGGTAGAGTTGTCACATTCTCCAACGACTCATCTCCTCCAATACTAAAATGAGAAAGAAAAATCCCAGTCACTCACCTCTTATCTGGACACAAGCAATAAACAAAGTGAAAACATGTTACACATCATGGGGAAAAGCAAAGGTTATTAATTTGGTAACTATCATTCTATCAGAATCCATGGAGACAACAGAAGTGGAAGTGTTATTGGGGAGACCAGGTGAGGTTTCAGGGGTGCAGATGCTTGTCAGAAAGATTTACTGCTCCTGCAGATGTACGGGGGTACAGTCAATCTTTTATCAAGTGGCAGAAAAATGCTTGACATAGCTTCATACTCAAATACTTAATTCATAATGAAGTACTGCAGATTAGAAGGTCACCTTTGAGGCCCATTCCAGCCTCATGAAGCCCCTCTAAGGCAGCACCAAAGACAGCCCTTGAGTGACAAGAGAACTTCAGCAGTAGCCCCTCACTCCTCCTACTTTCTGCACAGGGATATATTTCTCCAGCTTTTGTGTTGACAGGACATACTGAGGCCACGCTCCAGCTTACACAGAGGTCTTAGTACAGCACAGAACTGCTTCAGTCAATATCAACAGAGCTACAGCACAACAGCAAAACAATTTAGTCTTTTATGACTGTGTGTTGCTATATGTGGCAAAAGCTCTCTGGCCAAACAAACTATTTTCCATGACACTATAAAAGTTCAGAAATAAAAAACTTGGAGAATCCTAAAACCCACCAGTTCTGACTTGTTTTATAGATTTCCAACCTGCCATCCCAACATATAAATGTAAACTGTTGCAGGCAGCCAAAAACGAAAGTATGAGAGAGATAAAAAAGCTTGCTTAAAATCCACTGCTGAAAATGCTGTCTGTAAAGCTACCCTTGTGACAAAATCTTGATACACCTTCAAGAAGTGCTAGCCTGAGAAGTAACCTTTTTTTCAGCTTTCTGACAGGTGAAAGACCCAAAACACATCTCTTTATCACCTTGGCTGAGGACTTACCTCCAAGACAGTCCCCGGTATTGAGTGACCACATCCTGGAGGGTATCTGAGGCAATTCCTGAACCAGCCTGGACATTGTTTTTCATTAACCAAATGAAATTAAAGCACAATTACTAATGCAACAGTAACTAGTAATACAAATACATAAACAAATACTATTTACTAATTTAAATAGAATTACATAGTTGTTTTATTTACTTTTTAATTGAGTGCATGCCTTCCAAAGCTTTAAAATGTGCCTGACTTTTCCCAAACCTTTATCCTGAAGGATACAACAATACCTTTCAAAATTATTTAAAATAATCACATTGTATACATGACACAAAATGTATGATGGAGCTGTGGAACAAAGACATGGGTCAACATGAGCCAAATAACTCTTTTATGGTTGCATTAGTCAACAGTGATGAAAACATCTCAATCAAACACACAAAGTGGCTAATGAAATGAAACACGACAGGAACTCAGTAGAGAAAACAAGCATGTATCAGAAAGAAGCACCATAACTCATACATACCAGTTTGAAAACCATTGAGCTAAATTGAAAGATTTATTAGCAGAACTGGAGAAAGGAGGAAGCACTCTCTACACTTACCCTGAAGAAAGAGGCAAGCTAGCAACTACACCCCTCATAAAATAGAATTCAGCAGCAGAGTTCCTGACAGCTGTGATTGTATAGTTTCATTCTAAATCGAGGTCCGTGTTAGTACTTAAGTACTAAGCAGCCTATTTGCTGCTACCTTAGATTAAACCACAACACTACATTTTCTTCAATGTATAAACTTCCTTGAACTAACAGGAAATTGATGCTCAGAATAACTATGTACAAGCCAAATGCAGCTCTAAGACAGCAAATACACCACTGCATGTTCCATGAAAGCACATTCTATTCCCAGTTCCTACAGACTATACTTAGAAGCAGAAACACTGCAGGGCCCTAGATATTACAATACAGCAGCCAGGACCATATACTGAATGTATTTTGTTTGTTAATACTGCAGGTTTACATCAAAATGCTTCTATTTATTTCAGTAGCCTCCTGTGCGTAGGAGTTGTAGCACCACGTCTGCTAGAGAGTTGTAAAGGGCTCACGGTTTGTACACACAATGTGTTTGTTGTTAAGGCTCAGATTCAGAGAAACCTATGTTCCCACTACATCTTTCTGTCGAGTGTTTCCTTTTCCTGGTTGTAGAATTTCAGTCTTTGACCAGTATGAAAACATAAGGCAGAAAGGCATAACTGGAATATAGGATGTCTGGATTTTGAAACATATTCCTTCTTGACCATCAAAGATAATCATCAGCAGCAAGAATTGTATTGTGATCAAGAAACCAGTTAAGAGTTAAAACAGGCACAATAAAATGACTGAATATCTTTTGAAGTGCATTGAGTCAGAGGGCTCTCACCCCATACTTCCTTATCTCATTAATGCTAAAATTATTAAAATGCTATTATCCAAAACCATTTAGCTGCATTCTGTTCCTGAAAGAACTGAGGCTTAAAAACAGGCTCATCACTCCATTCCTACACAGAAAAAAACTTTGAAAAGCACAGTAACCTAAGCCTTGTGTATGTCCCATTCATTTCAACACCATCTGATCTCTTCTGCTCCAATTCAGCAGAATACCTAGGCACCTCTTTAAAGGATTTGCCTGTGGTTTTGCCTGAGTTCAAAAGCACGTGAGTACATGTGTAGGGGGAATGGAGTGTTGGAAGATTGACACCTTCTTTCTTAATCTAGCTGCTAGATCTATTATAATCCATGAATGAACAGATCTTTGCTTCTGGGTACGATAGCTATTTCCCCTCCACTGGAGCAGGCACATGTTTGTAGTTTTACCAGGAGAATGGTAAAAAAACCTTCTTCTTACCGTCAAAGAATCCCCAAGGGCTGCTACAATTTTCACATCAGCTGGCTTTAGGGAATGCACTGCAAAGGAAAGAGATACAGTTGAACCTGGTTAGGAAATAGCTATTTTTTTCCTCCACTGTGTATGTGAAATATGCCATTGTCATTGAGATGCTCTGTCACATTGTTTTTGCAATACCCAAGTGATAAATTAGAAGTTTTTTCCAGCTCATCTCCTGTGATTGTAGTACCAACATATACATATTATTTGGTATTTCACTATTTCAATATTTCAATGGTTAACATTGCTACCAAAAAGACAGGAGAACAAGGAGCAAATAACAATAAGCGGCAAACCATATCCAGCACCAAAATGAAGGCAAAACAATGCAGAATTACACAAAGCAGGAGCAGCACATTAAAGACTTCAAAAGACTAAGGAAAAGACAACATGAAGTTATTTGATAAACCAAATACTGCTAAATTCCAGACTAATGTGAATAAGGCCGTATTTCCAGTTTCTTTCCATGACATTTAGGTGGAATAGCTTACAAGCTATGACAGCACTCAAATCTGGATTTCATCACAAGTTATTTTGAAGTTCTCCGCTAGCAGTGAGTTCAGTGAAGCTACTTAGTCAGGATGCTACCTTGCATGACAGTGTGGCATTGTATCTGTTAAGCTGAAAAACATGACATCCTTTCTGAGCAATGTTTTTCACAGTCCAGCAACCATTTCAGCCAAAACTTAACATTCATCCTGAAGGACAGCTGAAGGTGATTCAATCTCTTAACATAAAACAGGCAAGACTACCTGAAGTTGCAGGAGGGGAGGATGGAGACCTGTCCTCACATGCCAGCTGGCTTCCATAATTCTAAAGAGAAAAAGAAAGCTGAAGAGCATTTGGCTAGCAAATATAATCAGTAGAAACGAGGACCTTCCCAGCAGAGGCCAGGTGGATAAATTGGAGCCTCTTCAGCCTGCAATTAACTAGACAGGTCTTGGTTGCTCAACTCAATAGTCATATAGTCATGTTCTGTATTGCTCAGAAGATTGCAGCATCCTCTACTGATAGCAGTGCTGTTTGAGCACGTGTTTTACAGGTGTTTTCTGATGCATTTTGTCTAACTCAGGGAGCACCTCCCTGCTCTGTGCCATGCACTCAGCCTCCCAAGCCCCTCTGGCCAAAGACTGATTCCCCCTGTGCTGCAGAACATAACTCATTTGGTTACCATACAGGAACAGGTGCAGCAGAGTAACAGTGGGATGGTGATGTTGACACTTACTGCAGTTTGGCTAGGGTATGTGTAATTACTGTTCTTGTATGTCCTCAGGAATGGCTCAGCCTATAAAACAAGGCAAACTGAATCAATGCAAAGCAACAGAGGAACACGTGGAGATTTCCATTCCCCAAACTTTGGCTCTCAGATGTCTGTAGATGATTAGCAGTTTGATACAAATAAAACAGAGGGATTAAAAATAAATACATAAAAAGTCCTTTTTAAAATCTGTGTAGCAACAGTGTAAATTTGGTTATATTTTTAAAACAGAAGTTAGAGAATACTCTCAGGACCCTACTGTGTGGTCTCACAAGAAGCTTGTGGCCCCACTACAAGGTATTCCAGTTAATCCTGACTGGTACCAACACTGCTCTGTTTCCCCCCACTGAAGCTCTGCCATTCAGTGTGGATACTTGATGATCTTGCTTAGGTAGGCCAAACACCGTTCCCTTATGTTCTGGCCAGCTGTGATGTGTGGCTCTGAGGAAGCTGACTCCTGTGTGCTCTCCATCCTCTCCTAGGTGAGCTCTCATGCTGCTCTTGGTGGCAGTGGCACAAACTGTGTGGGGAGGAGCAGATGACCAGAGCTCCAGGCACTGGGTAAAGGCTCCCACAGACCCCCAGCCACTCCCAGCACCTCCAGACAGCCTTGTAACTTACCTCAGATGGACATTTGAGGACAAGCTCTTCATCTATCTTCTGACTATCTGTCTTCTGCCCTAGAGGCTCCAGCTGGGGGGGAAAGGGGATGCACAGAGGAAAAGAAGATGAGTACCAGAGAGCAATGGGTGATGCTGTGCAGCCAGTCATTGGAAACCACCTCTGCAGCACAGCAAGACAACTGCAGGGCACTGCACCAATGCTGGCAGCTGCCCCATGCACTGTTTCCTTGTATGCTGAAGAGGCTAATTCCCATAGACCTGGAATGTGGCCTGCGGGTCAATGTGCCTGGCAGGTGTCATTCAGGCTCTGTCTTCCCAGAAGACACAGCCTGAACACACCCAGCTTTAACATACCCCGAGATTTACTGGTTTGATATGACTGGGCTAACAATTCAGGTGACCTTTCTTCATATCATCACTCTTTTCCTTTGTAAACACAATTCAGGAGAGATAGGGCTACCAAGTAGATCTCTGGGCATTTTTGCTGCCAAGGGCAGGATGAAGTCAACGAGGAGAGAGCAACACAACCTTTAAAAATCTTACCATGTTGTTCCACAAAGCACGCGCAGCCTGGGAATGAGTCTTTTGGCTGAAGTGGAAACAATCTGGGGCAAAATATGATTCATCTGGCCACCCCTCCTAGAAAACAAGATAGGTGCTGTTACAGAGGCAGCTAATATGCAACAAGCTATGTATGCTGTCTTCCCTCTTCCAGTGAGATAACCCAGCTGACTTCTACACAAAGTATCTGCAAAGGCCTCTGAGGCAAACAGAATTAAACCAGGCCAGGGAAAGTTGGTAACTCAGAACTAAGAATCCTTTTAAAACTCTTTAATACGCTATTCCCAAAGTAATAAGGAATACACTGTGACTCTGAGTACAGAATACCTGGGCAGAGACATCAATTTCTTTATTTCCCTTGAGATTTACACATTACAGTCCTTTGAAACATATGGGTTTTCATACCAAAGGTCATTTACCAAAGTACTGTAAAGAACTTGATGTATAGGGAATGTAGAGCAAGTGCTTCCTGATGAAGATTTTGACCTAAAATATCTATTTCATGGCTGTCCAAGTGCTGTGCCTCAAATCCAGGTCTGTATTCCTGTTGCCCAGTATCTCATATTCCATAAACATTTCATGCAATTTTGGATGGTAACTGAATATAATTAATAATTACTATGTCAGGAAATTGCTAGCTACATTTACAGCTAAAACCATTTTGACAAGGATTTAACATAGGTGTGGTTTTCTTGTTAGTTTTACCTGTGTTTTTGGCATTTCAATATTAGTCAAAAATGGCTGCATAACCACTGTGAAATCATCCTTCGTGTCATACCTTCCGCTCTCCACTAACCGCCGGGTTCCCTCCTAAAGAGTAAAAGAAAAGTTGTCATTGCTCCTTCTTCTGTGTTCAGCTCATCAAGCTGAATACCTCACCCTCCCTCCTTTCCAGCTTGTGCCAGGCAGCCAATGCAGACACCTTTTTGAGACACCCAGCCCGGGCTTCTTTACAGAGAGGCAGCCGGGGGATGGCAGCCTGACTGACAAGGACTGGCAGCCTGCTCAGGGATTAGGTTTTCTGTAAAAAGATGTCCTTCCAGAACTACCAAAGTGTTTTTTGTTTGGCTGATGCACTGTGCCTGAAAACCTGTTCCTGAGTTAACATGTTGTTTGACTTAACCTGAGTTTCAATAACATAACTAGTCAAAAAACTCCTGTCTCTCTGACATATTCTACTTTCTATGGCTCTGTAACAATTATTCTTCTCATCTGTTTTGTTGGTTCTGTTAGTGAAAAAGAATTTGAAAGATCCTGATCCTACTTTTTATAATCACAACTACAAATACATCATTAAAATAAGTGGAAACTGTCCCCCACTTTCAAATTAGCCCACCTGTGGTCCCTTGATCAACAGAAGGATGATATTACATTTCTAACACATGCAATGTGCATTACCTGATACATTCTGTTAAAGTAGATCAGCTTCTTTAACTCATTGGAATTGTTCTTAGGGTTTATGACACACGGGCACAGGAGCCTGTGGGATAAGAACACGGCACTGAGATTTGCTCTTCCTTTTCCCCCCTTGCTTCCAAGCTGATAAGCTACAGGATTAAAAGCTCTGAGAGGGATTTCTTTGAAAGGCCATTGAATGAGAGCATTACCTCTCACCCCTGAGTTTCTTCACAGCCCAAATTCTTGAGCAGAAACACATTTATTTGGGATAAATTAATGAACAGAAAGTGAGAAAAAGCTTCCATGCAAGCAAAAACCACACTGTGTGCCCATGGCAAGGTTTTTAGCAGCAGGACTGATCTCTGTGAGGAAAGGCCAGGGCTGCCTGTTCTGGACACAGCTCCAGCAAACCAACCATGGGGCATGGCTGAGCCCCTCAGCCAAGCTGGTGGTGTCTGTGAAAACCTACTTAAGAACAGGCAGAAAACACCAGAGAGAGAGAGAGAGAGAGAGAGAGAGGAGAGAACAACAGCAGGAACAAGCAAGAGGTGCTCCTTGGCAGAACAGGCATCCTGGCAGGGACCACAGCCTGTGGATGCACATGAGTGTGTAGCAACACATGAGTGTGTGGCAACTCATGCTGGAGCACAGGACAAGAGTGAGCAAGAAGGGTGGCAGAGAGATACCAGATCCAGACCCCAAACCATGCCTGACTGAAGGGGCTGAGGGTACTCTGCAGCAGTAACAAGGGTGGGGGGAGAGATGCTTGGAGAGAGGTTGAGCCTGAGAAGGAGCGAGGACAGGCGCTTTAACTGTCCAGCTTCTTGTTCATTCATTTTCCAATACCAGAATCAGTAATTAAATGTTTATGCTCATAGACAACAAATACAATTAAGTTCCCCAAATCAGGTCTGTTTTTCCAGCACCAATACTTGGTAGGTGGCTTCCTGGTCTTTATTTTGATCCATGAATTTTCCTGCTCACAGTCCTTGTTTTCTCCCTATTGCTGGGGTGGGGTGAATGAGCAGCTGTGGAGTGCTTGGCTGGCACCTGGGGCCAACCACCCCAAAAAACTGTTCACAAGTACACTTGTGCAACATGCTTTGCTTCAGCAGAACTGTGCAAGCATCCTTCAGGATGGAGCTGCCACAAATTCTAATCAGCCAAGAGAGTCAGAGGTTATAGTCTGCATCACAGCAAGGCTGATAGAGCACCAAAACAATCACCAGGACTGATGCAGAATTCTCCATCCTTACAGAGCCATTCTAAACTGAGACATTTTAAGATTCTGTGAACTCATGTTGGTCACCTTTATCCCTCCCCTGAGGTTTTGATCTTTTTAGAACATGAATATTTTTGGGCTGTTCCATCTTCCTGGGCATGCCCCATCACTACTTCAGAAATCCAAATTAGAAGAAGGACTCTTCAAATATCCTGACAGTGTGACCACAGTAAAGCATCCCTGAGAGAGCTCTTAGAGAAACACCTCCTATAGAGATGCAGTTGATATATGTAAAATATACACAGATCCCTACTGTGTCCCAACTTGTCTTAATGGAGACCAACTAACAAAAGCTTTTACTTCCACAGTACATCTTTATGAGAACAATACAAATCTAAATTGTGTTTTCATGTTAGGCAACATTAGTTGACACATATTCTCTTTAAGTTGTTTGCTACTCTCAGAATAAAAAGAAGACTTTCAAGATCAAAATTCTCCTTAAGGTGGTTCTTCTACTCAGTAGAACAGCATTTGTTGTTCCACACTGGCTCTGCTTATCACCCTGTAAACTTGGCTTGCTGCCAGACAGGAAAATGTGAAATTCAGCACGGCATCCGAAATTATGTGGAAAGATCACAGCTATTGTGAGACAATCTAATCTTAAAGGCTTTGCTAACTATCTTTGTCCAATGATTAGAGCCTTAAGATACCTGTGTACTCTAGCCAGTAACCTTTCTAAAAATAAATAAATAAAAGTTTTAAAAGAACTACAACTGGCTATTGGGAGTACCAGCACCCTGAGTTTCAAACCCAATTTTCCACTGACAGCCACAAGGAAGCCACAGCAAGAGGGTTGCGTCTCTTCTCTCCTGCAAAACCAGTGGCTGCCTACATTCACAGGACAAATTTATTCTCCCCATCTGTCCAGAAAAGCAGAGACTTGCTTTTTTTGAAAACAAGCAAGTCCTGCCAGAAGCAGCTCCAGGGGACAATGCTGGATCCTATCTGAGTCACCAAAAGTCCACTCAGGGTGCAGGCCTGCCGCCTCAGTAGTGGACTAACACTGATCTGGAAAGGATTGTTGAGACATAAAGCAATCAGTGGCACAATGAAGCATCCAAAACATCTACTTGAGACACTAATTAGAGATAAAAATAATAATCAGCAATGAGAATACAGAGACTGAAAATTACAGAAGCGAGAGGGAGAGTTTTAAGTGCAGAAAAGTAAACCTGTAAATACAACCAGAAAACCTTGTGTCTTAGTGTCTTCTCTATTTTCACCAAAGATTGCCCAGCTGAGCTTTCTCTGCTCTGGCTTGAACTCACTTGCAGAGTAAGTGTGGAGCCAAAAGTGGCACCTTCGTAAGAAACAATAACAGCAGGGCTCAGATACAGAGACAGTGACAGAGACAGCTTCTTCTAAGTGCTGTGCTGAAACCAAAATGTAGGGACAAGCACAGAGAAAGATGCTTGGTAGTCTGAAATACTACATCCTTTTCCCTTTAAGAAAAAACTTCCCACCAAGATGTTGCAGCCCTCTGTGAGCAGCAATGAGAGCTGTAACATGAATGATCTGCAGACCTCATGACCACCTTTGGGCAGCTATTGTTTTTTGACTGATGCAGCTCCCGGAGCTTTGCGATGTAAAGCATCGTCACCAGGTTCACATATGCCCGAGGAACCTGCCAAGAGGACAAACAAATCCTTAGCAAACTCCTGGAGCACAACAGAGTGCTGGTTTTGTCCCTACACAGCCACAGCAGGCCTTGGTAGCAGCCTGCTGATTCAAGCATTGTGTATTATTTATGACAGAGGTGTTCAAAGTACTTTCTCAATAATTAATTCCCCACACAAGCAATACTGAATTACAGCCCCTGCCTGCACTACCTAGTTTTATTCTAAATGTTGAGAGCTGATCACCTGCAAATGATGGCTTCAAAAAGGTCCAAACAAGTTGTTATAGGTCTCAGCAAGACCCAGCCACCTGTTAACTCTTCAAGTATTCTCATCATTCTTCATGTTGAATATCAGAATCTTTCTTAATGACCACAAAAATACACTTATTTGCAGTTAAAAGAACAAGCAAAGCATTTTTCAGTCAGTTAATAATGTTTGTTCCACATTGTTATAAGGTTTTTTACATTATTTGTCCACAGCACATCAGCTAAAACTAAGAACATCCTTATTCCTTTGGTAAAAAGCTTCATCAGCCCTTTTTGCCTTTCACAAAGATTCTCCTGTAAGCAAACACCTCTGGATACAGTAGTACTCTGCAGATGAAAGCAGGGAAATAAACTCTTAATTAATTATCAGTGACTGCTTTGCAAACAGAACAGAAAATCCCTGCTCCAACATACTAGAAAAGTTTGTTTTACCTCTTTGTGAAGTAAGTCCAAAGCTATTTGTATATTGTAGGTGTAATTTTCAGGAGAATAGTGTACCTGTTAAAGCAAGAGGGTTGAATTTTATTATTAGTTTACTCAGGCAGGGACAAGAATGATGAGCTGGAGTGTCTCACAGTAGTGTTTATGTTTCTAACTCTTGGGTCAAAAGTAACAGAGTCATAGGCAAAATGGTCCTGCCTCTGCTATTCTTCCTTCCCATCACAGCTATCTCACTGGCAAGAAAAGAACTAGCAGCCACTGGATATCAGTGAGGGTGAAAATTCACAAGATATTATCAGACATCACAACATCCTCAATTCCTAGACTTGCTTGGGCTGGTCTTAAAAGCTCAGCTAACAACGCATTAACAGGGGTCATATATGGGAGAGAACAGTTTGTGTAAAAGTAAGTTAATTTCTGCTGTATGGAATATTAGAGCATGTCTCCCATATGCTCCTTGCCTGCCACAAATAATAACTGGCAAAACTTATGTGTTTAGCTGGGAATGAAATAATTTCATATACTTGTCTTTCAGTGTCAAAATTTCCTTGGTCTATTTTAATGGTTTAAACACTCTAATTTCATTGTCTTAAGCTATCCAACACTTATTTTTTCACTTGTGGAACTACAACAGTCACATAAACTTTTTTACGAGAAATGCCTGTCTTATTTTCAGCCTTTTTTTTTCTCTCATTTAATTTCATGCTGAAGTTGATTGAGAGCCCCACTTGCCTACTCCAATAAAGCAGACAGCTCAGATCCCTTATTCATTTCCTAAGTCACAGCTCACCAAGAGTGCTGTGGTTGGCACTATACATAAGAGTACTTGTGCCACACAAAGTTTGCTGTGATCCTTGGATGCACACACGCTCTCTCCTTGCCACCCACCCCAGTCATGTGAACAGGCACTTTGTGTTTGCGTTGACAGCAGAAGGTAGGAATGCTTAATTTGCTCCTTCCTTGTTTTATAACCATCTTACTGTGCTGCTTTGCTGTTCTTTCTCGTCAAAAATTAATCATGAAGGATAACAACTACGTGTTCAACTCCCTGTGAGTAGGTAACCCTCATCACTAAGTGAGGAGTCTGCCACAGCCTTTCACCTCCCCTGCAATCACACATACCAAAGGCTAGAGGTATGTATGTTTTATATATATATATGTACACTACATTACATATAATTGAATTAGCATGAGCTGTGCTTAGAACTTTCCCAATGGCACTGAAAATATTGAGAGTACCAAGTAAGACTAAGGAGTGTGACAAGGCAGAGAGGAGTAAAAAACACTTGGCATTTTATCTACAGGAGGTGAAGTCACTATGCAACAAAAAGTTACCCTAGTTAGCAGCAAAACAAAGTCTCAATAATTATGTAATTTATAGATGTTCTAAAGGTATCTCTAACACCATGCTGAGCAACCTGAAGGTCTCAGTACAGTTGCAGTCCAGAGCTGCACAATTAAGACCTAGGCTACTTTGGTCTCACCCACCGAGCTCCTCCCTCTTACCCCCTGCAATGCATAAAGATCCTGCGGCTTGACTGGCCCAGCTCCTGCTGCAGGGAACTTACTGGATTCTCGCAGGCTTGGCAGAGGTCATTTCCTCCTATGAAAAGTGTTATGAGCTTCCAGTCATTCTGGAAATCTATTGTCTACACAGAGAAGGAGATGGAACACAAGTTTTTAATTAAAAGAAAAGGAGGGAGATGCCAGCAACATACTAAATGCAAATTTCCCGTTTCTCAGAGTACATGGCTATCATTCCCTAGGCATCCACAACAAAAACAAGTTTGTAGTCATGACTGAAGATGTAGAAATTGCTGTGATCTACATCAGAATTACAATATCAATGGCATCACATTATTTGCTTCAGTAAACTGTCGCTGAAAATCTATCTGTATGCTTTTCTTAGTAATATCTTGTGCATACAGAGTGACTCTTCCTGCAGTCCTAGAAATATATCTTCATACAAAAATTATGGTATGTGTTTTACTGTGTGATAAATAATGCAGCTATCCTGCTGGTAAACCCTGGGGGACAACATATTTCAGACTTGCTGACAGACAAACTGCAAAGAACAGTGGGGCATTATTAACTCTATCTAACAATAATGGCAAAATATTGCAGCACTTTTTGTTTCTGTAAGGATTTTGCAAAGGGATAGCTAGCTAAATCAAGGTAATTATGCTCCAGTAAATAAACACCTTCTTAGCTTTGAGGAAGGTTCAAATATACTTAGTAGCATATTGTAGATGTTGTGCTCAATATTCTAATGCTTTAATTTCAGTGCAAAGCAACAGTAAGAAAAGCACCAATAGTGCATCAGCCTCCAGTGGTTTAAAAACATCTTTCTTCAAAGGCTGGAGGCAACATATTCCTGCTAGTAAACATAGAGTTCAGTAAATTGGTCTCAAAATGTAAAAAAATCAAAAAGAGGGAGAAACTCCCTTCTGCACTCAACAAGTGTTTTAAAAAGTGAGAGTAAAAAAGATCTCTTAAATCAAAGATATATGACCTCCACCACGAGCAGGCTTTCTCATCAGAAGGAGCTTCACTAGTTATATAAAAACAATTACTACCTAAATAAAAGCTATTTCCATACATTTCTGTTCACATTCTCAGGGCAATAAACTTGGCAGAGTAGTGCTTAGACACTTTGAATGAAAATCATCAAACCGTTCATTGTTAGTTGCTGTTTCTTTTTATCTCATAGCAGATGGAAAACTTGTTTACAAGAAAGT
The DNA here is from genome assembly GCA_039654755.1 of Calcarius lapponicus. Taxonomy (NCBI): domain Eukaryota; kingdom Metazoa; phylum Chordata; class Aves; order Passeriformes; family Fringillidae; genus Calcarius; species Calcarius lapponicus. Next base: position 70,976,774 of record CM077465.1, on the reverse strand, counting down.
GAACCAAGAAGGAAGGTACTGCAAATATTTTTGCCAATATGTACACACCAGAGTATTTACACTAAACATGCATACAGTTATCTTGAAGGCTTTTTGGCTGCTTTCCAGCTGCACCATTGGAAAGCCAAACTATTATAGTGTAACTCAGGTCACTAATTGCATAGCACATTTGTCAAATTACAAATAGCAAACATTCAAAGCATGAGCTGAGGTGAGAAATATGCAAGCAATCCTCAACCTAATGTGTATTTTACAGACCATTAATCAAATAATTTGTAACAATGAATGTGTACCTCAAAAATCAGCTGCTGACTAGATGAAAGAAGGGACTAATTTGTTTTTTTAGAAAACAAGTCCCTTCCTCACTTCACATGCTCACTCCACACGATTTGCTACTTGAAAAGCTTGCCCTCAACATCCTATCATGTATCATTTTTTCTGGAAAAACCACCTGCTCACTGGATAATTAATAGCACCACAGCAAAATCCTCACAGAGAAAGCATTTTGTTATCTTACAGGGTGACACAGGTTGGAAGCAGAAGCAACAGCACTGCATTTACAGCCACTTCCAGCAAAAATGATGAAAAGGTTACCATTATCTGGGCTTGATAGTAGCTATCATATACTGGCACAAATTCATTTACGACTAAGCTATGGATTATTTTGTGCTGAACTCACACTCTGCATTGGGAAGTTTTATGCTGTAGAAACTAATGATGCTATGTCACTTCATTCTAAAGATAGTCATGACATGTTGAACTCACAGAATCATTCTTCATGCGCTCCACCAGTTTCTTAACCTGTCCAGGAACATCCCTAAAAATAAAAGAAAAATAAAATCATAAAATACATTAATAAAAATTTAAAGAAAGAATCCTGTGTAGATAACAAGGCAAAGAGGAAAGCTGATTAATGGACATCAAAAACAAAAAAAAACCCAAGAAAGTCCCATTTTCATTGAATGGAATATACGATATAGCCAACAAAGGCTATGTTTTAAGACAGTGATGGAAGAAGAAAAATGAGAAAATAATTAGCATCCAACAGGCATTGGGCTACTTTGCAAATCCTGCATAGTTACTCTTTTACCAACTATACAGAAAATGCACTTTCCCCACCATCAGACAGATGCTATCAACAGACATAGCTCTGAAGTGTCTGTGCTCATACCAATGTTATTATACAGCCTCAGGGCACTGAAATAGGTCTTACAGGAAAAGTTACCACTGGGAAAAAAAAATAGGATATGAATTCCACTGAAAAGGGTGCATGGTGATCTCTAGTTAATTCCCTGCTCTGGCAGACCAGGAATTAAACAATCCACAGCTTTTTCAGTCTCTACACAAACTCTTGGTCCTGATGACAAGTGGGTTTGAATACACCTCCTATAAAGTGGAGATATCTTTTGTCTGATTCACAACAGGACAGCTTTCTGAGCAGTGCCTGTAAAATGCTGTGACTTTCTTGGTTGAAAATGTCAGAGAAAGCATTGCTTTTGTGATAATTTATTTGCAGTGTTTCTAATCCTTGTCAAAGTCCTCATCACATTTCTTGGCCTTCATGCTATAGTTAGGATTAAAAAATATTTGCCTATTAGACTTGCTGTACTCCTGCCAAAGTCCAGGGTTTGGGCCTTTTTTAGTCACAAGGAATTTTACAGAAAAAAAAAAATCAAATTCCTGTTAAAATTAAAAGTTTTCCTCTTACTCTGCACGAGCTCCGGCCACAGCTTGGTTTAATGCAGCATTTTTTGAATTCTGTGTTCCAGTGCCAGTGGAATACCCTACCAAGGATGGGTTGAACTCACGAAGAATATCTGCAGAAAGAGACAGCACCCTGAAATATTGTTTCCTGCAGCAGGTAACAAATGAAGCAATAAAGGTTAGATTTTAGTAAAAGACCATTAAAAAGCTTTAGGACATAGCTATTAAAAAAAAAAATAATCAACCTTTAAGTATAATAAACATGGAGATTCATCACCATCCAACCATTTCCCTGCTTTCAAGATTTCTGAATTTCAGGAATTCAGATATCTCATGACCTAACACAACCATCTTGTCTAGCAATGCCATTTTGCCTGGCAAGCAAGGCTGGGTAACCATATACTCAGGCAGGAGAACCTCATGTCATCATGCTCTAACTGCAGACAGGTTGGAATCAAATCCTTTAGCTTGATGGCCCCAGATGTATTGACCCCAAAGACCCCAGATTCCCTTCTAGATCTTAGGTTACAAACCAGCCTTACAAACACCTCAGATCTAAAATGTCCTGACCTTTAAAAAGCATGTAAAATCTGATCTTGTAATGTGATTCTGCCCCTGCCTAAAACAACTTTCCCATATAGTCAAAATAGTTTCTTTAGGCTATGAGCTAAGACCTTTGATTCATCTGTGACCAAACACATTTTAGACAGAACTATAACCAACACAAGAATACTGAAACAACCAAAACCTAGGAATTACAAAAGACATAGTTAAGTCATGCACAGCATATTACAGCCTGGCTGCTAAGCAACTTTTACTTGGCAGTGGACATTAAACACAAAGGGATTGCTTGTGTCACACTACAAATTTTAACCCTTTTCTCCTGACTCCTTTTATAATAGCAGGTATTTGAATAATAAACAGCACCACATATTTATCAAATTTACAGAAAAAGCCACTTACTTGGTAGTGTCGTAACTGTGCTTATGTTTTCATTTCCTCCAACACTGTTAAGAGGAAAGAAGAGGGAAAAGTGTTGGCAGGGTCCGATGGGCTCGGCAAGGCAATGGACAAGGTAGGAGAGTGCCCCCTTTTGGGGTTACCGCACAGGTACAGAGCGCGCTGCTGGCTGTGTGCGCCCGCCGCGCCCTGGGCGCCTGTCCCCAGGGGGACACCACATCAGAGACACTCAGCTCCAGCAGAACAGTCATACTAGAAGCCCTGTACAGGCAGCTCTCCTTTCAGCTCTTTCACGTGTTTTGGCATATGTTTAAACCCAGCTGAAAGAAACGAGATGTTTTTCAAGGCCACCACCTTTGCTACAGTTGCACCTATTAAAACGTTTATAGCTTCCATTTTTAGTTAACATATCTAACCAAAACAAAGTTCTAAAAGCATAGATTTCAAAGTGATAAGTAAAATCAATACCTTTGCCTTCTCCCATTGCCTTCCCCCCATTCACATTTCACTCAACTGGAAACATACTTCTAGACTGGTGAAATTCACTATTATGTCTGTGTGCTCTTTATTCTCCTTCATGCTGAAAAAAAATTACCAGCATACTTGTTGCAAAAAAAATCTCAATGGATTTCTATTAAAGATCAAAATATAAAATGTTTGACTTAGAACATCTCTATAGTGACCCTTTAATCTGGAACAGATTTGAAGTGCTAATGGAAGTGCTTGAGGCCAAGTTGGATGGTGGCACTATGGTCTCATGAAAAGTGAGCACCCTGGTCTAGTGAAAAGTGGCACTGCCCATGTCATGGGGGTTGGAACCAGATGATCTTTAAGGTACCTTCCAACCCAGACCACCCTATGATTCTGTGAATGTGTTTAAACTTCTTCTAAAGTTGCAGTGACTTAGATTGATAAAAAATGATGAACAGAAGATCAGCCTGACATTTGGTGTTAAATCATACAGTTGCAGATTCACAAGTGAGCATGACTGCCTTTCTCCAGAGTCTTTTTGATGTGTCTAACAACATGCTGCATATGTAAAAGCCTGTATTGACTCATAATTGATAAACTGCTCTCCATGATGTAAGCAATACTGGGAAAGGATCAAGGAAAGAAATACTGCATATGAAACAACAGCAGAAAAGATTTTTTATAGACCACCAATTTTAAATAAGACAAATGGGTGATGTGGGCCACACTGGGCAAGAGCAGACAGGGTACAGAAAGAGCAGGGACAGAAATGCAGAATGAGCAAGTGATGCAATGGCAATGGAGTTGAGAAGACCCTGTTCCGGGGTCTCCTACAACTGTGAGATTTAAAAAGAACTTAACAAGGACCCCATTTCTCCATGTACCCAGGTCTGTTCCAGCCATGCTACATTGTACTCTAGATAACCACTAGTTGGAGTATTTTCTTTATCATGAGCAATAGTACAACCGTGTGCTGCCATGCAAAATGTGACAAATCCAGTTTCCACAGGCCTTCATTTCCTACAAAACCAACTACATTGATCAAAACTGGAGAAAATGGATTCTCTCCCACTGAGGGGAAGATTTCTGGGACTCACCTCCAAGAAAGACCTCGGTACTGAGTCAGGACATCCAGAACATCATGGGGTCTGGATCCTGCCCCATTAGCTGCCTGGAGGAAGAAGAAGAGTTCACCTTCAGAAAATAAGCATTGCTACAGTAACTAGTTCTCTGACTGATCCTACTGAGAATAACTTAAAAGCATATTAATGAAGCAAGCTATGTCATCTTCCCAAAATAGAACAGATTCCTGTTCTCAAGAAGTTCAAAGGCTGAAGGTATTTTAACTCCACTCCAGTGAATTACCCTCTTCTATCAACTTCATGATTAGATCAAGTGGGGGAAAATTACTTGAGAATGTTCAAAATACTAATATAATTCTATATTTACATAAGGAATAAATACAACAGCAGTTGTTCTGAATTAATAATTTATTATAATTTTCCTCACATTAAAAAGTTATACAGTGATTTTATGTCTTTCCCAGTTTCTCCAAGGAAAAAACTACAAGGATTTAATGTGATAATTAGCACAGAACATGTAGGAAACATGAATTATTATATGAGCAGTAAAGCAGTCACCACTGACTGGAGAATCACAACCAGTCTAGGGGTAATGAGCTTACATAGTACAAGGAAGAGTGTTAAAAAAATCTCAAGTCAAGTTCCACTCGACCCACCTGATGTTCTACTGCAATTTTAATCATATATTTAGTTACTACGAATCACTATGGATTTATAGGCTTTGGTATTATCATATACATATTGTTCATATTATATAGATACACAGATATACACAATCAGATGGAGAACTTCTTTTTCTTCAAGCTGCTCACTAATAGCTTTCAGGGCCAATACCTTGGGAGCTGACAAAAATTGAAAGAAATTGTAAAGAAAAGCAATTGTTGCAAGTCCACTCCAGCAAAATAGTTTTGCTGCTACACAATCTAATCTTACATTTCTTCCTTGTGTGGCACTCTTGTGGACTTCAAATGGGAACTTTGCACTCAGATTAGATTCATGATCTGATTATCAATCAGCCAAGGTGGCGTATGGAAAAAAATGTGAAAAAGACGTTTGGTTCAATAGGGCATGGTATGTATACCATTTCCCAAGTTAAAAAATCAGAAATTTCATTGCAAGTCTTTCATTGCAATGGCTATCTAGTGATCTTTACTTACTGTGAGTGAATCTCCCACGGCAGCAATCACTTGAATATCTGCTGGTTTCAAATTATGAACTAAAAAAAAAAAAAAAAAAAAAAAAAAATAGTGTAAGGGAAAGAACAAAAGAAAACTACAAATTGTGATGGTTATTAAAAGTTTTCCTCAGAATAAGCATAATTAATCATTGCAAACACAGTATTTTTAATATTCATGACAGCATCAGTTGAGAATGACAGAGACTGATAGGCATCAAATCACAAATTATTCTTGGTACCATAGCTGGGCAGTAGCTACAGTGACAAAGGAGGCAGCAAGATTCCAGTCTTGCATTTGTTCTTCCTCAAATTTCTTTTAACTGGTGAAAATGACTGAAAAGCCGGCAGAGCTCTGGTGCCAGCACAGAGTGGATATTTAGAACCATCACAGATTCTGAGGAATGACAAAACCTACCCAAGGAACTCCTTATGGGTTTTTGCACCTCAGACTGCATTAACAAGAGCCCCCTACAGTTTTTTCCCCCTGGAAATGAAGGACCTGACTGCCTCCTATCTTTTCCACTGTCACTTCTTTGTTTGTACATGGAAGATGCAGCTGCATCACCCTTGAGGTAGTGAACTTGCATCTTGCTATACCACCACTCACATTGTTCCAAAAATACTCTTAAAAACCACAGTCAACAAAGTGCACTTCTGCACAGAAAAAGAGTACCTCTCCTGAGTAAACCCAGTTCTGTTCTCCTTCTGTCATCAAATGAAGTAGCTCTGTGACAAAAAGGCATAGTACTATACCTGAAACTGGAACCGTATCAGAGGGATCTCGGTCAGGACAGGGAATATTTGTTCCATAACTCCTCTCCTGCAAAGACAGGGCAAGACTTCACATCAGTCTCACTCTATTCTGGTCATGGTAAACTATTTACATCTCAGAGCATTAGATTAATGGAAATCCCACATACTTTGTATACAACTAGCCAGCTCAGCCTGCCCTCAGTCTGTGCCTTTTGAAGGCAGACACAAACTCAGCCTGCTCAGAAGCCTTATGAGTGCAGCATAACTCTTGCCTACCAGTGGGGCCAGATGTTTTAGACTCTAAGCCATGTTGCTCTCAGCTATGCAACATTTGGTGTGCCCATACCCTGAACATCTTTTGCAAGAAACTGTTTGAACATCCCTGAAATATCTTAGCACAAAACCATACCTCTGTCAGCAGGCCATGAGCCTGCCTTCTGTGTATGCAGTCCTTATGTGCAGCCAGGGGTTTGCCCTCCTGTCTATTTTGGGTTGCAGCCTACTGACAGAAATAACCCCAAAGTCTACTGTTAGTGAAGGGCTGACCACCAATATGCCAGGGCAAACCATCACACAAGACTCAAAGATGTGCTTTGGCTCCAAATCTCTCTGCAGTATTCCTTAAGTAGGCTAACTTGCCTAAGGAAATTATACTTGTATGTCTTGTCCCATTTTTCTGGATTTGGTTTTTAATTTTTAATTTAAAAACCCAACAAAACAGCCACAAACATAACACAGTATTGCTCCTTACATCCTTAACACCTCCTACACTACAGCTATTTCCAACAATCAGAGTGGTAGGTACCATTGCCTCATGGCAAGGTCTGTACACCCCAAGTAACCAACAAAACAGATGGCACAATGTTAAAATGTGAACAGAAACGCATCTTACAACTCCAGTTACAAACAGGCCATTTTGTCTAGATGGTCTACGGATTGTGTTCTGAGGCATGAAAATGAACATTATCAACTCACTCTGTTCCTGCTTGGGAACACCAAGTTCTGCTCAAAATCAGAGTACTCTGACTTAAAAGACACAATCATGGGTCTTTTTCTCCACACATCTAATCTGAAATTATTTCACAGAAAAAAACCGAAAACACCAAAAAACAAAAAAAATTGACCATATACTTCAGTTTTATTATGGCAATGAACGAGACTAAATAAGACCCGCAGAGTAGTTGGATCTGATCTAGTTTCTCCCATAGTAGGACTAAATAGCCCCACTTTCACTATCTTCTTATCTCAGGGAAAATAACATTTTTATCCAGATGTTTAACATAGGCTCTTACCATTGAAGGCAAGACTCACTTTAGGCTAGCTGAACACACCTACCGAACACACCACACTCTACAGAGCACACCAAGGAGAGAATTTGCTACTAAACATCTGACTATTTAGTCAAGCACAGAAGTAAAGAGCTGGAGCTTTGCATTTAGTTTTCCCAGGTAGCACTGTATTTAGGTTACAACACACTCTTACCCACCTGCCCCACTCCCTGGAATACACCCTACTGTACCTGAGGTGTTTCTCTGCGGTTTGATGTCCTCAGGGAAGATGAGTGGTTACTATTTCTATATGTAAACAAGTATGGATTTTCCTGCAGAGTGAAGAGAGTATGTTTACAAAGCTAGTGGAAACACGTCAGCTGACGTTAAAGTCTTCTGGCTACAATTTCCAAGAGAAAAAAATCTTTACAATATTAATTTCTGAATGAACATTGCATTAGTGAAGTAAACCAGGTTAGACTTGAAAGTGAAGCCCTGGTCTGAAGCCATGTCCTAGGTATCCTCTAGGCACAGCACCACCTCCTGCCTTAAACCTAACATCAAACAAACCATAAAATTCTATGTCTTTGATATTTTAATTGCTGCTCAGAAGCTTTTGGATGCCAGTAATATTTTATCACTATCAAATTATTGAAGTCAGAGCTTAAATGCAAAAGCATACAAGAACTTGTTCTTTGAACATGAGATGCTCCAATCCTGACTACTGACAGCTCCAGGCACTAAATTAGTAAAACATGGCAGCAGAGGCAAATCACAGAAAAGCTAGATTCTGTAAAATATATGGATTCAATTTTATTGGTGACACAAATTTGAATATTGATAATGCAAATCATACCTGCAATTAATAAATTCAGATTAGCTAGATATATTTTTGGGCCAAAAAAAAAAAAAAATCTGACAGAGATTATTTAACTAAATTTTGTCAAAAGTTCTTTTTTTCAGCATTTCATCTTTAGAAAATAAAGACTCTGTGTCACTGAACTTTAGGAATAGTCAGTTTTTAACAGCACAGTAACTTGGGCAAGCTCACATTCCCAAAAACTTCAGAAAACAAAAACAGTACTTGAAAATTTGGAAATTCTGCAAAGAATAAGTAAAACACAGAATAACAAGGAAGCCCTTTTACCTGAGATGGACACTGTACAATTTTTGTGGCACCATAAGGCTGCTTCTGTCCAACTGGCTGCATCTGGAAAGGGAGAGAACAGAGGAATTGTACACATGATGTGCGTGGGAAGAAGGGAGAGCAGCAGCAATGCAAAGGCTCTAGTGCCTGAAGTTTTCCATCAGGATCATATACATATATCTAAATATATATATTTTAAAATTTCTTTTGCTTATGATAAATATTTATCTATGCATAATATACCACATGTATACCTACAAAAGCAAGGAACTGAAAACAAGGCCTCTCACCTGAGCAGACTGTCTTCCCATCATGCCTAAAACCTCCATCCAAACATTTTGGCTTTTGGGAATGCTGATTCCATAAGTGTTGATTGTTTATCCTACCTTTCAGAACTGTTTCATTATCTACACTCTCACACATGTTAGGCAACACCAAAAGGTGCTTTCCTACTCCATACAGAGACTTAATAATGTTTATGTTTATTGGCCTTCTTGAAGCAAGATGGAGAGGGGATTATTGTAACAAAAAATTATGGAATTATTCAGAAAATAGTGACAGCAAAAAGGCACAAATACCAAAAATAATCACTTCACCTGTTCAGGCAGCTTGCTGAGTGCTAATTAAATTGCATCACACACAGAGGAATTGGCTGAGGGTTTAGATCCCTCAGTGCATGTCTGCTCAGCTTGGCACCAGCAGCTGCCAGGACCAGCAGCCTGCCCAGAAACAGGATGCAAGGGACTGGAAAATACAACAGCAGCAGGCTTGATGTCACCAATACACTCTGTGCAGGAATGCTACATTCTATTTTGAGTCTTCTATCAATTAAAATAATGGGAAAATTCGGAGAAATAGAGAAGAGGCTTACAAAGTTTATATTCTTTGAGAGAAACATTTGAAGAAACAGTCAGCTTTTTTTTTTTTGGGGGGGGGGGGCAGGCAGGGGGCAATAAAACTAATTTCCCCGAAACGTGCAAAAAAATTTACATGTAAAAATATAAAAATGAAGCTCAGAGAAAAGATACATTGGGATACTTTCCCATCCTCCTAGGAATAAACAAAGTAGCTATTTACTCCCATTCTTAAAAGAAAATGCACTCCAATACCAAATCATCCCACAAAACATGGGATACATACAATACAGTATTTCTTGACTAGAAATTAAGTTCAAACAGGTATTAGACACTTGCATGTGTTGGGAGTTGGGGTGACAAGAGCAAATTTCTCCAGAAGGCAGTAAGTTCCAGCTGGCTCAGACACATTGCTCTCCCAGCAAAGGCTGACAGCTCCCATGCAGCTCAGCTGCATGGTCCTGGTCAGGGAATAGGGCACCAGGGCTGTATTGTGGCCACCAACCCTCCCCTGAATTCTGGCACATCTGTCATGCAGGCACACAGTGTGTGGGTCTGCTCTGGTACTCAGCAGGTTCAGAGGCAGCACAAAGCCCTGAACGCAGACCAGAGAGGCACAGGCAGCCTCCTGCCATGCTGTTCACTTTTGGGTTCTTGCCTGGTTTGCTTTCTCTTTTGGCTGCAGGTTTTGATTCCATAACACAAAAAAGTGTCAAAAGAAAAGAAGCTCTTACTCTTATGAAGGTCTTTACATACATGAATGGGGCTTTGCCTTCAGATACATGTCCAGAGGTAAAATTGAGTCATTTTGGCAATGCCTATGACCAGGCTCTCTGTGGTAAACATCAACAGCCAACCTCTCTCAGCTTTTCCAATGTCATTTATCTGACTGTTCTCTGGCATGCTTAGCATATGAATTGCATTGGTCCTAGAGAGTTAGAACAGTTTTGGTCAAATATTCAGCCCTGACTAGGACCAAGCCCTTAGAATATGATGGCTCAGCTCGTCCTCAGTCAGGCTGAAGTGCAGCCCCAAGGCCAATTCCCACTAGATTTTCAAGGTTTTGCCCTTTGGCCAATGAGCAGGTAATTAATCCAGGAAAGAGGCTGGTACCAAGCCTCAAAAACAAGGTCCTGACAGCCTGGCAGAGAGCAGGAGAAGGTAAACCTCTGAATGCAGTTTCATTCTGCTATGTTTACAGGTCCACAAGTCACGGTTCTTGATTTTCTATCAGCTCCCAAGACTGTGTTATGGGGTTTTTTTAAATTTTTAAAGAAGTCAGCCTAAACTGTTGGCTAGATTTCCCAGCAGAACTGGAGAGACCTTTATCAGGCGAGGACACCTGCTAGTGCTTTTTATGCTGAACACATCTTTCATATCTTCTTTTACATCATGGAAGAACACAGGCAGACAAGGCAATCAGAGGCAGACAAAGAAGCAACCCTGAAAGGCTCCTTTCTGATGATTGCTACTGTACTCTGAAAAGTCCACTTAATCAAAGAGAAGTCAGGAAAAGAGATGGCAAAATGAGTTGAGGGAATTGTTACCACACAGTCTTCCTTCAAACCAATGGCAAAATGTGGGTTTGCTACATTTTGTTCCTCCTCCAGCTCACCTAAGCTGCCCCTCACTAGAGGAATCACCTCACACTGAGAAAAAACACTGAAATAAATCAAAGCAGGTATTTGTCTCCCTTATGGCAATGTTTTGGTTCTGGTGGCTCCACAGCATGCTCACTGCTCAAGTCTGGATAACTGGCCCTGATGCAGCCAGCCTTAAAAGCACAGCTTCATTTTGCTTATGGTTTTTCATCTCTGCTATTTTCACAAAATGCTCCTGGGCAATCAGAGTGACAAGAATAGAGTAACACACCACAGAATGGCTTGCTAAAGGACAGAGCAGAGAAGGACAAATAAAGTCTGTGCAGAAAAGGATTAGAGACAGAAAAATGAAACATAGGGCATCTATTTTATGATGGAAGAACTGAGGTAAGAACTGTGACGTCATCACAAGGAATATCACAGATAATAGCAAAGGAGATAAACAGACCCAGCATGGCTGTTCCAAGGTTACCACTGCAATAGGTTATCAACTTTTAACTCCTTGGCTCCTACTAACTTTAACTAAAGGATAACATATTTTAATAAAAGGGACTGTACTATTCTTGTACATACATTGTCTGGTGACGATAGAAGCCTCTAATAGAAACCTCTTCCTGCAAATTCTGCTTCTTTAAATGATATGGGCTACAACAGCAATATTACTGCTTGAAGTAGCATAAAAGAAAACAGCTGGATAGGAAAGCCAACTCTAGAGGACATAACAAGAGCTCCTCAATGTTGTCTATCCCCTTTTCACTATGAGCAACAGCAGCACAAAGATGATGGTGAAGGAGGAGACAGCAGTATAAGACTCATTAGTACAAAATGGTGGGGGATGCAGGATAGAGGACAGAGAATACAGGAATATAATTGCTGTAATCTCAGGTTAGGACAAGCCTCAGTCATCCTGTGCTGTGCTGTCAAAGAAGTAAGATTAGCAAAACCAGAATCAGTCACAGCTCATTTAGTCCACGAGGCTTCCCAAAGGGCTACTTTGAAAACCTTTCTAAAAAGTTCTTAGTAGAAAGTAGCAGCAGAGTGAGATTTGTCTTGGAAGTGTAGGGCATTTAGCATTATTCAAGAGCTGCCTCCCTGCACAGCTGAGGATAGCAGTCATGGCATAATTTTTGCCATTTTTTAATTCTTCCTTCCCCTGACTCTTTGATACTCAAAGCTTGGCTTGTGCAGGGTTGCTACTAGTCATCCAGACCAAGTTCAGCAAGAAACAGTCCCTGTAGTACTGCTTACCATGTTGTTCCAGAGGCCCACAGCCATGAAAATGCAATCTTCCAGAACTTCCACTTGTGCCTTTGATGCATTAATCAAATCATCCTTGCCCTGAAAGAGAAAGTACCTTGAGCATCATAAAATAACCAAGAATATGGAAAGATTAGTTATTCAGTGACAGAAGCTCTCAACCCATAAAACAATATTCCTACCCACAAGGAAATCAATCTTTGGTATTCTCATGAAGCCACTTGCCACTGATCCCAGTTACTACTGGTGCATCAAGACAGAAAAATGCTGTTTTTGTAAATGTTTGTTGCACATCAACAGGACAAGAAGAGCAGAGCAACAACACAGCATGATCACAATAGTGACACAGTAGAGCAGGAAGAGATAGATGTGGACACATGAATCATTTGGAATAAATAACACTTCTAGTTTCTACATGCCTTTAAAGATTAGAAACATGCAGAATTTGTCTTAAGTGAGCATGCTGAATTTTAAATGAAATGTAACTGCTGGAAGACTTTGGAAGGTTATACATGGTGGCCTGCAGGCATGCCACAAATCAGAAGAAATAAAGAATCCACCTATGACACATGATAGCACTTAAAGAAATAATAGAGCAAATAACTGACAGAAAAACTAATGGCATGAAAGTTAGAAGTCTGCTATTTGCATAAGGACCAGCCATCTACAAAAAAAGTGTGGCAAAAGATGAACCCAGCAGCAAGAAGAAGATTTTGCAAGACAGGAAATCCTTTGTTTTCCTGGAAGAAGAATTTCTTCTCCCAATTCACTTTGTTCTGATACTGATCTGAGGGGAGCAATGGAATTACCTCAAATTCACGAAGCTATTATGATGATGCTCAAAAACCCAGACCATGAGTCATTATCAACCTATTTTACAAAAAAAACACCTAATGTGATGGATTTTGATACCACACTCCAAGTGAGCCATTCTCCAGAAAGTAATGTTCTCCCTCTTCATTGCCAGATCTTAAGACAACCTTGACCTTTCAACTTCCCTTTAAGGACCACTTCTAACAAAACTATGCCTGACATCCTAGGCAATCCCATCTTCCTTCCCTACTTCCTACCCCAGGAAAAAAGTCTGAGTTCCCAGACTCATTGCAGGGAAATAACTGTATTTGCCAACATAGTTTACAAACACCTATAACTTTTGTCCCTCTAACCTTTCTAAATACATCACATTACCTACTTTTTTTGCCTTTGTTGTCAAACACCTGAGCGTAAACAGGGATGAATATGATGGTGACTACAAAGATACGGAAAAATTAGCAGCACTGACAGCTTCAGACACTTGCAACTTTAGGTGTAAAGCTGCCAGAGCTTGATTTATCCTGAAGCATAACATTAAAAAACACAGGATCTCTAACTGGTGCTGTTAAATCAAGTTCCACTCTCATGTCTCATCCTGAGGTATGTTCTTCCTGTGCCTGACTACCCTTACCTTCCAGAATTACACAGTCTAGGACAGGAAAGCCTGCTGAATATTGTACTCAGTCTCATACAGAAAGATGGAGCAGCTTGAGTTTACTCACCAGTCTGAGCAGCAGATTTCTTCCTTGGAGAGGAGGCTGAAGAACAACAGTGAAGTCATCCTTTTGATCAAACCTCTCAGACTCCAGTAGTTTTTCCAAAGCATCCTAAATAGACAACCATTTAATGAGATAAGTATAATTGGGTAGAGAGTGTAATGTATGTGTGATTCATCAGGGCTTAAAGTACATTTAAATTATCCCCATCCCTAATAAACCACAGAAATAAAATTGTGTAATCCAGAACAAACACAGTAATTTAATGAAATCTTGTTACACAACAACTGGAAAATCCTTGTAGCTATAAGAAAAATGGTTTACCAGCATTTTCTTTGAAAGGACAACGAGCTTAGCAAGGCAATGAAGTGTCATGTTTGTTGCCACCTTAGCATGTTTAAAAGAAACTCTAGCACAACTGTCTTAACAGAAAATTTCCCTCTTCTAAATGATGTGGCATTTTACTGGATAATATGGATCATTTCTCTGATGGGATATGAAAAATCTTAGGTTGCCAAAAGTTACATAGACATTTAAAACTTAAAGAGATACTAAGATTACTCAGGTATAGATAGAACTTATTGTCAATATTCCTGATGTAAGAAATGGGATTAGGATTGCTATGGATATGTGATAGAAAGGCTCACAGCTATTCCTCCCTTATCTCCTTGCCTCAGACCCATCTGGCAAATGAATAGACATGTCTAGCAATATGAGAGCCAAAAAACACAGAAGATGCCATACCTGATAGGACCATCTCAGTATGTTATCATGTAATGTGGAGTGTTCAACATAATTGCACTGATTCCTGCAGAAAATAATTAAAAACATGAAAGACATGATGAACTTCTGATAAACAAGGTGGATATCATTAACTCTTTTAAGCCACTGACAAGCACATACTAAAGAGTAAATTGTTTTATTTGTAGAAAAGGCTACATGGAACACACTAATTTTTGATATAAACACAGAATGACATATATTCCCATATCCGGAGCTTTGTATCTCTTTTTGATTTGAAAGCCTAGTCAGTTGACAAGTATGCCAGACTTAGATTAGCACAGGATCTCACAAGCTAGCAACATGCTCAAGCTTAAAATAACAGCTGCACTGGTTTTCAAACATTTTCCTCCCTGTAGTCACACAGGAAAATTGAACAAACTCAAAATACTTCCACAGGAACTTTTTCTTTAGTATTTGACCTGAAGACCTGCATGTAGAAATGCAGATGGAAGCTGCAGGTTATACATGCTAAAGGATGCCTGGCACGGTCAGATTTCTGATCTGCAATGTGAGATGGTATACTGCACATTTTGAAGCTAGCTGGAGAACTCTGAGAGTTCCTAAAGGTGTAGATGGGAACAATATAAGATACACATAAGATTAGTCAGATTCCTTGAAATTCACTCCCTTGAAATTTCCTGGAAGGACTGGAATCTAAAAAAGTTTCTGGGGGGGTTGCAGATATAAGCAATAAGTACGTGTCAGGATCCTTTTCACAGAGCTCTAGCTAAACCCATAAAATGAGAGTTTTCTGATAAAATTATATTATCACTGCTGGTGAGTGAAAGAAATATGAATTCAGGACCAGAATCTTACCCAAGCCTAACAGAGGAACCTCATAAAATACATGAAGAGAGTTACATGCCTAAAAATAGAGTTCGTGCATTACTTTGAGTGCAGATACTTCTAGTTAGTAAGAAATTAGTAAAGGAGGGAACTTTAAACCCCATTATGTCCCAAACTTCAGTGCATAAAATTAAGGCAAGGGACTGAAAGTGTCAACCACTATTACCCTCCTTGATTCTTGAAATTTCTCATTTTGTTATGGATTTGAATTTTTCTCTCAAAGCACAGTTCATAATGAAAACTTAGTAACCAAATGCTGGAGGTCCTTATCTGGGACAGGATCTAGGACTGAGGTTGTCTAACAAACTAATGGGAACTGTGTTTATCAACCAGATAAACACAGCTGCAAGAGCATGCTGACAGTAAGAAAGCACATTGCCTTAAGTACAAACGGAAATATAATAATTCCTCAGAGGAAAAAAAATTAGATCAATTTTATTTTTAAGGCCTTCAATACGTGGCAAGGCCCATATTCCTAAACACATCTTTTCCACATTTCTCACATTGTACCCCTTCATGTTTGTGCAGGAGAAATAAGCTAGAGTGCCTCATGCAGCCACTTTTGACAAAGAAAGCCTCTCCTCTCCTTGTATTTGTTAAGTACATGGTTACACAGCAGCCAGACCTCTTCCTCTGTTCCATCAGAACATCTCCAAGGTTGTATACTTGCAGAGCTTGTGAAACACTTCAGGATGACTATATTAGTACATATGGTGTCCCATGCCACGAGCACAGGGAAAAAAATTACTGTGGAGTAAGACAAAGTGTAATCTCACCAGCTGTAAACTACTCTGTCATAGCTGCTCATGTGCACACTCCTACTCCATACTAAATCGGGACACAAACTACTCGTGCTTTTGTTACAAAGTACTAAGCAAGACAGAGAAATAGATGCAGTTACCATAAGGAACTGACAACTTAGGGTACGCTAGGGTAGAGAACATCCAAGCCCAAGTAGAATCTTTCCAATAGCCTAATAATGTCCTTTAAAATCAGTTGCTCATTTTGGGAACATTGATATGTAGAAATTTAAACTTTTGAAGCACCTACAGAGCTTCTGACTTGAGAGATGCAGAACAAAAGTATCACTGAATAAAAAACTAGGGGTAGCTAGATGATGCAGTTTTGTGACCATAATCTAAGTGCTAGATCTGGCTGGGATGGAGTTAACTTTCTTCAAAACAGCTCATATGGTGCTGTGTTTTGGATTTGCAGCTAAAACTGTTGATAAATAACCAATGCTTTGGATCTTGGTGAACAGTGCTTGTATAGCATTGAGGCTTTCTCTTTTTCCTTCCTTAACTCTGACCCAATATTTAAATATGCTGTCCAATTTGATAGGATTGAAAGCACTAACTTCCTAGTAAAAATATATCTTTCAGGGAGAGCACATCAGAAACAAAGTGAAGACTTAAAATCTTTTACATACTTTTGTATTAAGGGCATAAAAACAGTTCAGCAGATTGTATCTCAGTCATAAAGTCAGTGCATTTACATAGGTATTTGTTGCACACCAGCAGGAGACAGTGACAAAAAGTTAAAGAAACCTGTTACCTGGCATCACTGTAATCTTGGCAGGCAAGAGAGGCAGTTGTGAGTTCAGTGGAATCCACTAGATTTACGAAGGCCTTGGGAACCTGCAGTAATAAAGTAGAAATTATTCATGCTGAATTTGCAATTAAAGATCAGCAAGCAGCAATTATAGTAAATTACGTATACAACTTCACGTGTATTACTTCTGGCCTAGGATTCTGCCTCCACAAAATCAATTACCAAAGTCTTGGCCAATTCTGTCCTGAACCCTGATCCTATGCCTGCTATCTAGGATCATCATTTATGAAGTACTTGTGACCATGCTTTCTTGACTGAGACACAGCAATTCATTTTACATAACCAAAATGGCCACCAGCCAACTAAACTGAACTCAAATGAACTTGGGACTACCATCTTTGTGGCAACATAGTAATGCAAAGCTGGGGATAAAACATCCTGTATAACAGCACAAGCACTCATGCAACCCACCAGACCTCTCCCCCGTGCAGAAAGTAGTTTTTCATTTACATAATGATATTTCACTTTCACAAGTGCACATAAACAGATTCTGGAAATAATAGTGGAGAGAATCTGAAGAGAATGTGTGGGTGGAATTTCCCCCATACACAACATTTGTTGAAGTCAGTTGGAGAAAAATGAGTAGTTGTGGTCTGATGCAACCAAACTGTAGCAGGTTTAGAATATGCTGTAGGCCTTCAATGCAGCAAAACAAAATTAATGGAAGATACTATTGAAATAATTCAGTTAAACAGTTTATAGTCTGCTTTAGTAGAAATCTATCCTCATCTAGTCTACTATCATTAGTAGACCAAGACACAGTGCAGAATGCTTCCCAGAAACCATCCTAGGTAAGCAGATAATTCTTAGCTCAGCCAGCTAGAAGACCTTTAGAAAGGCTGAAATTCTTAAATTAACACAAAATAGGAAAAAAGGTCTATTATATATATTTTAATGGATGTTTTGCCTGGTCTGTAAAAGTCATCACCAGGGAGTTAGCAGCCTGTACACTGCCTAGGTGTTCCACACCAGTAATTAGATACCAGCTACTTTGACCAACAGTCCTGTTAAACATAACTTTCAGACCTAGGCAGATGTGATCCAATTTTCACAGAAATAATTTTTAAAATACCCAAAGATTGAGTGGTACATTAGCTTGTGTTGAAAAACAGAGCAGTTACCCACCCATCCTTTCTGTTTGTATGCGTCAGCTTTTTAAAAATGGGAGTAAAACACTTAGTGAAAACAAACAGAGCCAGTGGGTTGATGTTAATGAGACTGCTGTTCTAAGTCATGTGAAGAGTGATACAAGCTCTAGTCTAGTAGGGGAGACTGGAAAAATACACAAAGGATTCAGCTATTCAGGGTTGATGAGTACATCTTACCTTCTTATACAAAAAATCCAAGACCTCTGTAAGTTTTTCCAGGTTTTCTGATATGCAGTTCTTCTGTAAATGAGATTAGAAAGGCCATCAAAATTAGTATAAAAAAGTTATCCATTTCCTGAAAGTCACAAGCTCTGTGTATTGAGCTGTGTACTGAAGGGTTATTAAGTATCACTCTGTTCTAAATTCAGCCTTAGCCAGCAACAAGCAAATAACACGGGAACAAGTCTTTTAATTTACCTGCCTATAAATAGAGAACTTGACATATAGTAAGAAAAAAAAAAAAAAAAAAAAGACAGAGATAGGGAAGAAAAGCATCTTTATAGCTGAAGGTGGAAAACAGCTGTTCTATTCAGACATCTTAGACTAGGGATGGCAAATTAAGTACACACGTTTATACATACAAAACACATTGTGTGCCAGGAGCTTACATATTGGATCAAGGCATCCCAACATCCCAGACCTAACTACTCCTTTGGTTCCCCCTATGGCAGAGAGGGGAGTATGGGAAAGTGTCTTAACTACCTGCCTTGACTGCTGAACCACCCCACAAAGCACTTACCAGTTGTGTGGAAGCATGGGAGGAACATGAGTTTCCAGCACTAAAAAATACTGTGATCAGCTTCCAGTCATTTTGGAAGTCCATCATCTGGGATAAAAAAATAAAGGAACTGGATGACAGGCGATCTAGTTGCTATTTTCCTCTCTCACACACAATTTGCTGTGGGTTCAAAACCAGCAAGACCAAGCAGTACTCCATGGCCCAATCCTGGCCATTTTGGTCCCTTCCATTTGACAAACCATCCAGCTTTTCCTTAGAGGACACAGCAAATGGATGGTTAGGCATCAAGTGCTGCAATTAAAGCTGAACACAAAGCTCAGAATAGAGCCTGAAATTGCTGCTGCCATAGGAGGCTCCGCTGGAAAAGATGGGGCATGCATAGAACTCGATATTGTCTCTTTCCATCACTGCTGCAGCTTGCCACAGGATTACTGTACGTGAACTGCTGAGAGGAGGTCACACTAGTGGGCCAAAGACTGGAATAAAAAATCTGAGAGCTAGAGCCCTGCTCAGCTGCGCTGGGTTTATTAGGCAATGCAGTACAATCTTGAAGAGCCTTGGTTAGATCAGACAGTTCCACAAACATGCATGCTAAATCCCTGTAGAGTAAAGAGGCAACCGCAGAATTGCCTTGGCAATCACATTTTCCCATTATTTCAAGACTATTTTACAAAATAACCTCATGGTTAAGAATAAAGGAGAAATGAATGCTTAAAGCTCCAGGATGGGACCTAAAAAGCACTCAGCCATGAACGATAATTCAAGCTCTCACCAGCATCACCAAAGTAAATTTAGGTCTTTATTGGCCTTTTTGAAAATATGTTCCTAAAGACCAAAAAGGAACCGAAGAGACAAATACTGAGAATAATTATTTTGGGTTGACTTCTCAGAAACACTGGCACAGCTACAGTGTAGCTAGCAGAACTCTCACATCTTTAGCCGACAGAAAGCAAATATACTGGCTTCCCTACCAAGCTCTTCAGTTGCTTCGACAAAAGTAAAAAAGGTGGGATACTTCCAGAACAAAACTCTGCACTTGAAAAGCACAGAATTGATCCTTGTTTACAACAGAAAGACTAAAGCCCATTAACTTCAAGAAATGGCATTTTCTGTTTCAAAAGTTTTTTTGAGAGCTGTTTAAGTATTAAACCACTTTTGTGCCTCTTTCTGCTTCAATACCACACTTTCAGAATTGTTCTGTGCTTTAAACAAACCTGATCCACTTTCATGAGCTCCACTATTTCTTCAGCTTGATGCAGGAGGTCTCTGAAAAGAAGAAAGAAAGAAAAATTATGAAGGCATCAGAGATGTTAAAGCTTTGGCTGATTTTTACCATTGAATCAAACAACTTTTGAGGATTCAGGTTGGATTAATCTTTTCTCTCCTAAATGTGTTTATATTAGACAATTGACTGTGCTACCCAGAGAGCTTTGGGTGATTAGTTCATATTCAGCTACCTGACTTTCAGACATGTGCACTTAGATAAAAAGAGCAGCTTAGTAGGCACATCTCAGCTTCTATTTGAGCCAAAAATTTGTTTTGCAGCTATAAAAGACACTTGATGTTAACTCAGGTGATACAGACCCCAAAGCAGGGCTTTGTTCCTCCTGATTCTGACGGGTGCCAATTGAACCACAATGACAGCGTCTGCCAGTACTGAGCACAGTGAAGTGCTCCAGCATCAAAGATTTCCATCCTTCCCCTTGCACACCAATTGCCCAGCCAAAAGCCCCTCAGACTCACCTGGCTTGACTGTCTGGCATCTCTCCTGCTGTGCCAGGTGGAGGGGACACAGGTAGGACCGAGGGGTTGAAGGCGCTAATGAGAGCTGAATGACACACCCAGGTTAGGAGATTTCTGCAGCCAACAGACTGCTACTCTGCTGGTTCATTAAACACAGCTTAACTAAAACAGCATCAGAACATGTTAAAGTCTGAGGATCTCTTGGCAAGCATGAGAGGTATGCCCAAGCCCCTCTGCAGCTGTTTTTCTTGGTTCTACTCCTCACCTTGTGAAGTGAAGGCTTGATGTCTGAGTTTGCCTCCAGACTCGGGTCAAAAACCTCTGTCCCCGTCTCTTGTCAGTGCAAGTATTGTAGGTGGGCTTAAATAGAGGCAGCTGTAGAAATGAAGCTATGGGGAAAGGCTACCCAGGGAGACTCATAAAACACCAGAGAATTGCCATGTTTTGAACCTCTTTTACAGGGAAATAAGATGTCACACCAAGGAGTTAAGATACTAGGAAGATGATGTGGAGGGCAGGACCCTCGAGCTATGTATTACACAGCATTTCAGTGGGCATGGAGCTTTTACTTGCAATACCCTGTAAGCAAGAAAAGGCTGCCTTCAGAGACAGCCAATAGGCAACAAATTCCCAGATGTGGTGCACCTATGGCAGCCCCAGTATAAATTCTGAGCACATGGCAGTTCTGGGCAGGCAAACCCACACAACATTTCACTGGGCCAGCACGGGCCACAAGCACACACTAGCAGAGACTGTGTAGTGGGTAGAAATAAGAGGCCAAAACCCCTGTTGGGCATTTAAGAATCTTGCAGCAGTCTGTCACACCCCTTCTTCACTGCTGTTTGTCTACCTGGACAGTCTCTTTAAAGGCATCATGGACAACCCAAGCTGGCTGAACTCATGTCCCCAGGTGCACCACTCCTCAGGCTTCCTTACACCCCTGCAGTGTGCCTGTGCTGCACCTGCTCTGCAGCCCAGCAGAGCCCTGGAGCTCCTGCCAACAAGCTGTTAAATTAATTTACTGAAGTTTTAGTGTGACAGCAAAACGCACCTGCTAAAGTTGCCACGCTTAGTTCAAGGAAGTTCTTTCCTGTGCTATAGAAAGGGAAGAGAAAACAGGAAGTTCCTGTTATTCCATTTCTCAAAGAAAAATTATATTACAGCACAGCCTCAATTTCTTATTAGTTATGCTGCATCTCAGAGTGAAATTCATGGCAGCTGTTGCAAGCAAGAATGGGGCCTTTCTTTCCCAAAACTGTCATGTCATCAGCTACTGCTGAGTAAGAACATAGTCTCAGATCTCAATTTTTTGTGTCTTTTTACCCTCTGCATGATGCAGTACTTGTGCTTGCTTATACACAGGTATAAGTGATGCAGGGGCTTCTCTGTGTATACCCACACACAAGTGGACACAGATGTTTTAAAAAAACTGAGTCTTAAAACTTTATCTGTGCAGTGCTGAATCCTCATCTGGAAGGCTGTGACTCAAAAGATCTGCACAGACCTGCAGCTACAAGGTTTAGCCATATGTTCACTCATTGGTTTGGATCTGCTAAAGGGGCATGGAAGAAGGAAATGGCATAAAGCTTATCCATGAAGCACTGGGAATCAGCCAAGCAGATTGGGTATCAGTAGTCCAGGGTATCTGGACTACTGAGTTCTTTCTTAGCTCTGATAAGTCCCTGCTTTCTAATCTCTAACTAGTGAATTATTATATTTACTGCCTAGGATTCATCACACAGCAATGATTCTTAATCAAGGTTATTGCAACCCTAAGGTAATTCTATATCTTGCATAAGTACAAAAATTTGTTACCAAAGGACAGGGCAAGTTTCAGTGTCCCAAAATCCTTTACATTTTACATAGGCTTTTTCCTCCTCTCTATAAAACAATGAAAAATTGCTTGGGCCTAACTCCTGCACTGTGATACTACAGAGATCAGGATAATGAAACTTTTAAAAGCTAACTATTAATTCTTACCTTTGGAGTAAATCTTCACCAGATCCTGCTGTCTGTGAACAAAGAAGCAATAAGAATAATATTAATTAAAGCGTAAACTAGACCTAGGTATACTACTCTCCTACCACATTTCAGTCCTGTTAGAGATAGTACTGTTTTCTACATACTCTTCTCCATTGTATTGTAATCACTCACAGATTTAGATTATTTTCCAGGACTTCCCTATTACAGTGCATTTTCATAATCTGGTAATCCTTTCTTAGTTACTGCTTTCATTAATTATTTTTTTACATATCTTAAAATTGAAATCAAATTCCATAAAGTGAAATGCTACTCTAGACCAAATTCCTCTGGATCTATTCTACTCCTTTTCAACAAGGGACATGACCTGAAGTCATTTAAATAATCTACACAGATGGCACTCAGACAGAAGAATGTCTGTTAAAAAAAAACATCAATAGAGGAACTTCACTGATTTCAGAGAGTTTAATGAGGAAACAAGTGAGAGAGATGTTTGCTCTAGGAAAGCAAACATTCCCTAAAAGAAGATCATTTACATGTTTTTCTATTAAACCCCCACAAGCAACAAGGACACCAGCGCAAAGAAGACTTGTTCCAAAGGGCCATGCACCTGATATGGGTGAAGCACCCTTGCATTCAGGACAATAAATTGTTTTGAAAGAGAGAGGTACTCACAAGGAGTCCAGAAGTGCTGATTTTGTAAAGGAAAAGTATGATATATTCATGGATACCATCTCAAATTTGAAAGTTGTTTTGTAATGAGGGAGACTCTCCCCCATTTCTCACAGTCACAGCCTCTCCAATGGCTAACAATTTTTACTCTACAGTCATTTCTACACTTCCTCAAAGCTTGAGAATTGTGGTTAAATTCTTTTAATTGGGCCTCAAATCAGTTTCAGATATTCACTTCCAACTATTAAGACAAATAAAGATCATCCAAATCTAACTATATTATTACAGGCAGGAGAACTTTACCCACTGATCTATACAGCAGAAACATATCTTTGTGATTCTTGTAGACCTTCTACCTTGTAGGTAGGAAACCAGTTTCTACAGAAAACACTTGATGAGATGGAAAATCTACTGCATTTCTCAACAATTTGTATTTGTTCCAGTTTGAATTTTCCCAGCATCTTCTTCCAGTCATTCAATCGGTTATGCTCATTGTTAGGAAAATCCATGCACTCTAATCAAATATCATGGTTCTCTGCAAGAGCACTGTGATCACATTTCCTCCTGCACGAACTCAGCTGGCTATTTTCAGACACAGGGTACATTGGAACACTGAACAGCAGGTATTTCCAGACATTTTTTCACCAGAAGTCTTTGATGCTTGTGGAAAGACTGAAGTCCTGAACACCCTGAGACTCCAAACTACATCATCAGCTGACTTCATCATCACAACAGAGGAAATGGGTCACATTCAGCACATTTCCTGCTTGTACTTACTCTTTGCAAACTTCCTATTGCAGTGACTACTTTAATGTCAGCTGGCCTTAGAGCATGAACTGCAGAAAAGCAAAAGATTTCAGGTTACAAGAAAACCCAAAACAGTAACCCCAAAAGAAAGTTACATTAACCAGTATATTAAAATAAAGTTGGCTAAAATGGTAACAAGTCTATACTGATTGCTTTGATTTGAGGTTTTAAACTAGTCAGAAAGCATGAGAAACACTACTCGGGTGTTCAGCAAATACTTTGGGTGTTTAGAGGCACTGAAATGCTCAACCATAAAGCAAGAAAAGATCAAAAAACACTACTGGGAATGACTGAAGTAATAGTGACATCCCCAATCAGCAGCTGAAGAAACAAAAGTAGAAAAGTAATCACAAGTGGAACTAAAACTAAGGCCTTTATAGAGCATAGCTCCACTTCAGTCAATCCCATACACAGGCACCCCCACAAACAGATGATTTCTGCCCCAGCCCATTCTCAAAACTCTTTGTGAGGGAAAGCCTCTGCAGAGACAATATCAAAGACAAACCTGAAGATGAAGGGGTCTCAGGGAACGTCACCTGCTCACATGAAAACTGCAAGCTTCTTAGAGCCTTAGACATAAACAAATAAATATGGTTGATTGCTTAGATCTAACAAGGAAATTTGTTCAATGAGGGGTCTTACAGGCTCCATTCTCACACTAACCAAGATTTTATTCCTGTAAACAGCTTCAAAGAACAATTACACCTCTGTTAGAAATACATGGGAACACAGATCTGGACACCTGCATTTTTCAGTTAACTCTTCTACAACGTGACACTTTCTGCTCAGTTTTTTTACTGGCTGCTACAACACTGGGCCTGAGCAAACAATGAAATGTGGTGAATGCATCCTGCCACATCCATTGCTGCAGTCAATGCTTAATCTGGAAGAGGTCATATGGACAGCTGCTCTAGGCATCTCTGTGTGCCAAGGGGCACCCAGTTGACACAACAAAACATCTCCAATACACAACAGGAAAGGCAGAATGAATCAATTATGGCTCCTTAACCAACTTGGCCAGGTGATAAGAGAAGGCGAGGATGTGAGTGATGTTATTCACTCAGTGTGAGAGACAGCTCAGTACCAGCAGGAACATTGTTTAATGCCATCCTATATCCCTATGCCAGGCACAGCCCAACATCAAGTACTTTAAAGGGACATGAGAGGCAATCCTTGCCTCCCCAGGTGACTTGGCAAGGGCTTCCGTCAGCACAATGACCATGAGTGGCTGTCTGACTGTCCCTAATACCTAAAGGTGAAATCTATATAGTGACAAGGGCATCAAGGTACCCACACACTCCCCAGTGCCCAGCTGGAGGACTTTATTGGTGCAGACACTTTGCACCGTTATAAAGCAAATAAAGAGTTTAATTCTGTGTTTCTAAAAGAGCAACAGAGCATCTAGGAACAAGTGCTAACCACAAACGACCTACGTACAGGATATGCAACCTAATAACAAACATTGCTCGGAGAAAACCTCATTTCCTGGTTGTGTTCTGTAATCTTGCAGCTGCACTATCACATTGCTGACTCACTGGCTTTGCATTTCTTCTTTGCAGAAGCAGTTTACAGCAACAAGCTGTATTCTTTCTTCTTCTGCCTACCTCAGAGGCAGCAACAGCTTGACAGGTAATGATAGGTCTTGAAAACAGAAAAAAAAAAGAAAGTTGTACTCATACTTTACCTTTAGCTTCTCATATTCTTCTTGATCATCTGCGTTACCTTAAAAATATTAAAGAAAGGGTTATGCTATTTTTTTTTTTTTTACCTTAGGGAAAAAAAGCTTCACAAGACTTAATATACCTAAAAGCACAGGAGAAGGAGAGAAGGCACCTTTCTCATCTGCCCTACTTTCCAAAGATGAGGCTCATCCCAACAACCAGATATATTTTCTTTTGTTTTGTATACTAGAAAAAGCTTTTAGCTATTATAAGCAGGTGAGATCTCTTGAAATTAGTGGAATGTGATGAATTTATAGCAACAGGTGATGAACTGCTTGTGGATCCCCTCAAACAACACCATCCTCCACAGACCTTCCCTACCTGTTTTCCTCTTCAGCACATTTCATACACTGCTGTAGTCTCTCTAAATTCTGTCCAAATTTAGAGTAGTTTGAACATGTACAAGGTGAAACTCCTTAGAAAGGAGCAATTCACATTAATCTACATCTTCCACAGTCAGGGAGCAGCATAACACTGTTGTGAGTTTGCCATGGTGATACAGAAACAGCTGCAATTTCTTCTCTTAGTGGAGTGTTGGCAGACAAAATAGCCTGTGGAGCCAGGAGTCAGGCCTGTAGATGTTTCAGTAAACATTATTCTCTTTCCTTGAGCATACACTTGGATTTGTGCAAATAGATTTTGGTTTATTCTAAAATTTCCACAAAGACAGCCACAAAGCCTAGGTCAGCTGAACTTCAAAGCACGCCCTCAGCTGTTCTTGCTTGCCCCACTGAAGCCATCAGCATCCAGCAAGTCCTACACAGAATTAGAATAACTGTCCTTTAATAGTCAGGAGCTATTTTTGGAATATTTAGCCCTGCTGAGTACTTGTAGCTTGTACACCTTTCTTTCTGTGTCAATGACAGAGTAAGAGCTGAGCCAGCTCAGTCCAGCAGGTGAGACATCCTCAGGTGTAGGGCAGCCAGTAGTGCTCAGGCATGAGCTCAGCATGAGCTATTTGCAAATTTATATTATTTTTACACTACCTTGTAGAAGGCTGAAACAGTTTCCTGGCTGTTGTGTGACATATTTTTAACATTTCTGCCTATTCAATCCATGGGTTTTAATGATGCTTTACTCAGGGCAATAACCAGAACCCCAACCCTGTTTGGGATACTGGAGGCAAAAGCAATGAGGGACTTGTCTGCATCACACAAATCTACTGCAGGAGCTCAGTATCTGAGAATTTTAACACTAATGTCAACTACATTTGAGAATAGTTCCTTGGGTTACATTGAGAGAGAAAGAGGATCCAGTCCCAGTTTCCAGGACTCAGGAAGTTGGAGGAACAGTTTTATAACAAAATCCCATATCTAGTCTGGGATTTTGGCTCTGACAATATCCAAATGCAGATGCTTAGGCAAAGAATAAGGAAAATACAGTTATATTTCCACTTTCTCTCCTCCCAACTATCCACACTACTGTGCTCCCTGAGCAAGCAATTACTTAATGCTGATGAACTCCCTGACATCCTTCTTCCACAGATTTGCCTATTTGTTTTTCTAATACTTTCACACTTTTGGCTTTCCCCAAGAACTGTGGCAAAAGATGCTTCATCACTCAATTGCATGTTCTCATTTGTTAATAACCTGATTGTTTCCTTGTTGCTCTTGTAAAGAGTAGTCATTCCCTTGTTTCTGCAAAATTTGCCATTTTGCATGCACCTGCATGTCTATCATACATGTATCCCTTCTTCTCCAGGCTGAAGAGTCAGTTTCCCAGATCTCATGTTGAAATTTTTTTCCTAAGTCTGACCACTCTCCCCCTTTATCCCCCTCCTAGGTTTTACCACATCTTTTTTGCGATGAAAAATCCAGACCGCTATCAAGACGCAGGTGAACCATGGCCCTGTACACAGTAGCAGCAATGTGGTTTTTATGCTGTTCTCTTGCTAACTGCTGAAATAATTTCTCCTATCACTAGCACTGATCTCTTCAGACAGTTGTGTTCTGGGGTCAAGCAGTATCTACTCAGAGTCCACCATAGCACACACATAGATAAGAGTATATAAAGGGAAAATTTAGTGTAAATTTTCATTCTGAACATCCTGAACAACTTTGCATCAGCAAGTTAGAATCCACCCTTATCCAGATCACTTCTGAACATGCGCAGAGCCCACATCCCAACACAGATCGATATGAACATCACAGTTAATAAAACGGACATGTTCATGTTTCTGCTTGGCTCACTCTCTTGGGTGGGTATCATCTAGTCCTGGCAGTTCTTTTACTGTTTGTCATCAGTTTGTTCAAGGATTTGGTTGTTACTCCTCTTGTCCCCTGTGCTGAAAGGCTTGGAGGGCAAGGCCTTTTTTAAGCTGTTACGCAAGGACACCAAAGACAAAAAGAATTTGTCAGGCTTCAGCCTTCTTTTATGCATCAGTCTGTCCTACAGACTCCATGTTTCAGAAGAATTTGGAAAATTATTTATTGGTTTTCATTCCTTTAAAAATGATTAATTGTTTCTCTTCAGATTAATTTTTGTCTTAGCTGATTAAATTTTAACCCCTTCAGTTTTCTTAGTTTGTTTTGGATTTACACTTTCCATAGGATGACTTTTTAAACTCCTGCTACTCCCAGTATTATAGTTACTCCTTTACTATACCACTGAATAATTCTAACTTGCATTTTCAATTTTCTTGACATAAAAAAGGAAGTATTTTTCAGACAATTCTCCCAAAATTTGGTAGAAAGATTCTAATTCCTTCCTTCCTTGCTCTTACAGTTAATATGTTTCAACAAACTATTCTTACAGGCTGCTATCAATCAACATCTTTTTTCCTGGATAGTTTTCAAAGGAACTGTAGCTACTGTGCATATTTTTCATGAAATTAAAAAGCTCAGATGTTATAACATCTTCTGATTACTTCAGGAACCAAAACCTCCTAACAGTTTATTATTTATCACAGCATCCTATAATTGTCTGAAGATAGTGATCATCACAGCCTACTGCTAAGGTAAAGCACTATTCCTAATTATCTTTATTTTCTTATGGGCAGACACCTGAAGCACAGAGCAAACAAAGCCAAAGCATACACAGCATTTTCAGTCTTGAGCACCTACAAAACCATCACTGGCACCAAACATGGACTTCAGAGACCCAGTCTAGGGAATAAGGGCTCCCCTCTACCCTGAATATTACAGAAATCTGAACAATGCCTGGAATGCCAGGATGCTGACTAACCTTTCACTTCATCTTCTATCACTGAAAAGTAGATGATCATAGCTCCAAATTCAGAGAAAGCCTCTGTTCCTTGCTTGAATTTCTGCACCATTTTGGCACAGATCTCCCTGCTAGTCTAATTGTTTGGTGATGTTTCTCTCACCAGAATGCTTCAATGCCTAAGACACAGTCTATCACCAGAACAGTGCAAACCAATGAACACATCTTCATCAAAAAATGATTAAACATAACCAAATCTTCATTTAAGATCACAGTTTTACTCACAGATTTTCTTCATACTGCTTCTAAAACTCCTGCTATACACCCACCTTGCAACAACTAAAAATAGAGGTTCCCAAATACTGTGCAATGCAAATTTTCAAATGGCCTTCCAAAACTTACCTTCTGAGGAGAGCAACCAAAGGAACAGCACACCTAACAATAGCTTCATGGTAACCACCTCTATGAATAATAATCCTGGAGTGCTCTATGTTAGATGTTAAG
Organism: Calcarius lapponicus; assembly: GCA_039654755.1. Lineage (NCBI taxonomy): Eukaryota > Metazoa > Chordata > Aves > Passeriformes > Fringillidae > Calcarius > Calcarius lapponicus. The sequence continues at coordinate 70,947,255 of CM077465.1, read as the reverse complement.
GCTGAAAAGAAGGAAATTATCTTCCTTTTTCTCCTTTATACCTTAAAAGCTGATAACTCAGCAGCCATAAAACTTATTAGCTTCTACCTTTGGAAAGCAAAGTGACGATGATAGCTCATTTCATTGCCCATCCAAGGGTCAAAGAAGAGCACAGCTTCTCTCACTTTGTTCAGACAGAGCTGGCCATTTTTCAGGTGAATTCTCAGCAAATCTAAGGACCAACATCACATGAGTCAGCTTCCAGCAGGGTCAAGGCTCTTTCAGGCAATACATAACATATTAGTTTGGCATAAGCCTGTCTCTGCCAGGAAGGGAAGGAGCCTCTGCTCCTGAGGTGACAAGGATAACTGAACCCTATGCAGCAGCCCACACCCACCCAAAGAGGAAGGTTGTGCTCTTCCTTTTGTCTCCTTCCCTACCTGTGCTCCTTTCTTGCCTTCAGCCAGACCCATGCTGGGCCTGTTTCTCTTCTGCTAGTTCCTCTTCTGGCAGGCTCTCCTTCACTGGGTTGTGCCTCACCAGTGTTTGCCATGACAGAGCAGAGCCAGACAAGCAGGATCAGTAACTCTGCCCTCACACTGCACAGGTCTCCAAACAGTTTGGAGTTACCCTGTCACAGTAGCAGTCACTTCAGCAGAGTCGAAGAGCGTGCAGAAATGCCAGCTAGGCTGTGATACAACAAACACCTCCCAGTGAGACAACCACTGTGCCCCAACTACAGCACCAGGGTCAGACCTCCGAAGGGCAGCCTGCTGGCCTCACACAAACACCAGAGTGACCTCTGGCCTCTTTTCAGCCCACCGACACCCAGAGAGAGCTCCTACACGAATAATGGGAGTCTGCTTAAGTAAAGAGCTTTAAATGCTTAAATAAGCCACTAGCACACCAAACTCAGGCAGTCTAACCCATCCTTCAAAGGGGTTTTTGTTTATTTTGGCTTTCTGTTCTTTCATTATAGAAATTTGACATTCTTTGAAGGAACACGTTGGAGGTAGATGTTGTGCTCATTTCTCTTCAAAAACCAGGAATTCTATTTAATTCTGAACATGAACAGCTATTGTTCAGAGCAACATGCAAGGAAGAATGTACATAGACAGGGGAAAGCATTCCTCCACTCCCTGAATCTCCACCCTCAACTCAGCAAAAACATACCAGCACAAGGGGCTTCTCACCTCAGACACAGCTCCATGTTCAAGGGATGAGCTCATTCTGCTTGGGGGTCTCACACCTGAAACAGTCTGACACCCAAACTCCTTTAACCAGTAAGGTAATGAAAAGTTAAAGTTTTACTCACTGTCAGGGCACAGCACCACAGCAGCAAGCCCTGCCTGGGCTGAGCTGCAGTGGAAGTCCCAAGCAGCTGGTCAGAATGAGGGAGGGTCAGGTGAGGCTGCTCAGGACCATTATCACCTCTCAGTCAAGGTGGCATTGCACAGTCTCAGCAGGGATGGGAGTTACCTTTGGTGGCTTTTGTCACTACATCCAAGGGTCTGTGGCTGCTTCACTCCTCAAGGGAAAACTCTCGCTATCAAAAGTCTGAGAAACAGACTTCTTGAAGACCTGGAAGAGTTTAAAACCCCAGAATGTCTCTTCCTTATTGTACACCAAGAAAAACACGAAAAGGAAGGTAGCAATAACTCATTCATTTGCCATAAACCACAGATCCAAGAGTAAGTTTAGCCTTTATACACTGACATGTTCCAGAAGCAAAACAGCATTAACTTCAAGGCTTGTAAATCCCTTGTAAACACTCCTTCCCACCACCAAAGGATCAAAATAGCTCCTAGACTGAATAGCAAATAACAAGTGGCAGCAAAGATCAAAAAAGTTTGCAAAAGGGAGAAGAGAGAATTTTCTATTAGATATAGAAGGTGTCAGAGACAAATTAAGGCTTTTACATTACTGCAAGGACAAAGCTAGATACAGCCACAGAAGGCAAGGAGAGTTCCAGACCAAAAACCAACCCTCGGCTGATGGTATTTAGGGAACTGCACCCATGTAGCTGATTGCCTAATGATCAACATTGTTGTGTCTTCCCTAAAGAGCCTGCTGCTGCTCAGGTGGGACAAGGACCTAGCTAGGCCTGGTAGTTAACCCTGCATGAATTGTGTGAGTCTTCTTGCTGCTTGCCCTGGATGGAGAGGGCTCACAACTGAACTGGCACAGAAGAGTTTCGAGTGAGATTTAGTGGTGAAAAACAGAAGTTCTGTGCCTTGCCAGGTTCTCGAGCAAAGGACCTGTTTCACAGGTCTACACCCAACCTTTTGTGGTGCAAAACACCACGAAAAAAAATAGTCAAGTCACAGTTACAGTTTTAAAGCCAGCAACACCCAAACAGATACTCAAACAAAGGTGCTAAAGCATATTAGCCAAACTCTTTGGTTCATTGCTGCATTTTTAGGTGGCTTATAATATACCTAAAGCTTCACCTTTCATACCTGGTATGGGAGCCACAGCTGGGAAAGTCATGGGATTTTTTTTTTTAGCTTGTCTTTAAGCTTTTCCTTACCTCCTCTGTTAAACAGAGCTTTTTCTGGCATTTCTTTTATTCATACAGAGTACCAAAACCCAAAAACTCCTTCAACCTATCTATAGGTCCTCACCTATAAGACCACTGTTTTAAAATACAAATAATGAAAGTATGGCTGCACATTAAAAGAAGAAAAACCCCAACAATAAAAACAGACAGACAAAAAACTCCATAGCACTTGACCACTCATAATTAAACCCAAGATGTTTGTACTTGTACTAAGTTAGGGAAGTAGCTTACTCAGTTGCTAATAGGCAAAGATTATATATCAGTGGATAATATTCTTGCATCCACAAAACTATCATGTTACACTGGCATAGCAGAGGACTTCTTGTGGAAGTATAAAGCAGACCAAGTTTCCATTTCATTTGAAGATAGAGCCTGTTTGCAACCTGTCACTGCTTCAGCTAATACTACTGCCTTGACATGGCATTAGATCTTGAATTTTGTATTTAGGAAGCATATCCTTGAATTATTTCATCTATAAGGCACCTATCCATGATGGGTAGAACATGACAGAGCTTACAAAAATGTTATCAATAAATCATATACAAAAGCAAGACATGTCACGTGTCCTTGTGATGTTGTGCCGTTGCCTCCTCCTGCTGTGATTCACACTGCTGGTAAATTTAGTGCACACTCTGGAGCTAAACAGAAGATCTTCCTCCTCAGGGAAGTTCAGACATGCAGTAGAGGGTGAGGAGATCAAGTGAGGCCAGGGGTAGGCAGGGACATGAATCATCGGGCAGCAGTTCTGCGGCAGCGGGCGGGAGAGCTGCACAGCCTGAAGGAGGCTGCTACCACCTGCTGGAGGGAGCGCAAATCCCCCAAGGAAAGAAGAACACAAACGTGAATGCGAAACTGGAAAGCACTCATCTGCATACGGTCAGATTACTGACAGTGGGCAAAAGGCCTTGTAATGCAGCCCTCTAAAACACTCAGGCTTTTGGACAGTTGGCAGGTGGGAAGGATATGAATTATTTCTAAAATGCCTTTAGAAAAGAAATCTTGGGGAAAAAAAGAAAAAATACAAACACAAGGCCTCAAATACACTTCCCTATATTTTTCTAAGCTCAGCACATGGTTGGACTCTGACTTTTATAGTTAGGATCTGCAGAGCTGCTATAAAGACCTGAGCTGTGCCAGTAAGTACATAAATAAGCAAGGTCACCACTGCAATTATACCCATTTTTGGATGAGCTATGAAGTAGTGCTCTCCAGCAAGCACCTACCAGCAGCTGAAGGCAGAAACATACCAAGAAAAACTCTGATCCAATGTTAATAATTGAATGAAACTTGAAATTTCTTCCTTGTGCCTTAAGCAGGGCACAACCTCCCACACAGATTGTTTGATTGCTTGCTGAGGGCACAAGCCCTTTAGCCACTCATCTGTGGCTGGCACCAAAGTACAGCCTAAAGTCCATCTCCACAGGCTGCTCGGTGCTGCAGAGAGGCTGGTGGTGTCCAGCCTGCCTTTGCAGCTCCTGTATCTGCCACAGGTCCCTCAATCCCCACTGCCTGTCACAAAAACATGGTGTGACCTCTGCAGCAAAAGCTGGAACTGCTCCTCACTGCCTGTTCTAGCAGCTGCTGGGCCTTTGATACAGGCAAGCTGCAGACCATGCCATAGGCTGAAATCCTCCCAGCTCCCTGGGGCAGGAGCCCCTGAAGCCTGATGATAGCTGCAAGGCTGCTGAGGACTCTGGACAGCCAGAGAACAGCAGAAGCCAAGATTTAAAGATCCTTTGCTAAAGGCTCTTTTTACTGACTTTTCTGTGTTGTGACGATTCGCTTGAGTCTGTAAGCAGCAAGAAGCTGGGGACCAGATACTTCCTGTGGCCTCCTCAGCTGGCCCCTTGGTTATCAAATCAGGAGATAAAGCTCATTTCTGGGGAGCCCTGTTTACAGCCACAGACTTGAAAGAGTTCACCAGCGCTACCACAGCCTTGAGAAAGCAGTGCTGGCAGGAAGGCAGATAGAAAAGGGAAGCAGTCTGCCTGCCTCTGATAGACAGTGTGCTCCCTTCCTGTGTCTCTGGGTGAATTTGTTGCTACTCACATGCAAAGTACCTAATTCTCAAACATTTGCATGGAAATCAGGCACCTAAATAAGCACTGCTGCGAGCTGAAGAAGTCATCTCAAAGTGCTGTGTTTCTCTGTAAAATAAAAAGCATGAGTATTCCCTTCCTCCTGTTCTTTTCCATTAAGCTATAAAATTCCCAAAGCAGTGCCAGCTTTTGGCTGTTTGTATTCACGCCACAAAGGGGCTCTGTTGTCAGCCAGAGCTGTAATTGCAGCAGCCAGTGTGAGAAGCTCCTGACTCTCCTGTGCTCTCTGAAGCTCTTCCCACATGAAGGTGCAACATATAGATTCTGTGGGGTCAGCCTGTCTGGACGCCACGGTGCCCCAGACCTGCCAGTCCACCTATACACATCCTAAAAATCCTCTGTTCACCTTACTCCCCTGCAGAAGTTTGTTTCTCAGCCTGTCTTTATGCATCAAAAAATGTATTCCTTTGACCTCAGTGAGCCAGCCCCAGATGTGCTGTATTCCTTGTGCATCATTAATACTTGTGCTGCCCTTGAAGAAGAAAAAAGAGAAAACTGTCAAGTGGTAGTATAGTGATTGAAACAGGGAGAGGAGGTAAGGCTGCTTTTCCTCATATGGGATAAGACTGTTTGACTTTTCTGGCTGCATTTGCACCAAGCTCTTAAAGACTTTTACACTCCACAGCCCTCAGGGTTGCTCAGGTTTTGTCCATTAGCAGCAGAAGTTCCTGGAGCCAGGAGCATATGGCTTGGTGTGCTCCCTTCACGTACTTCACACAAAATAAATTGTGCCAAACACATCCTCCCATCGTAGTGTTCACTATCTATGCAATGCTCTGATCTGCTCTCACCTGTTTTGTTGCCAAAAGAGCCAAACATGGGCTGTCCAAGTGCTCTGTGTCTTTCTTTCACCCAGAGGAACTGCACTGAGGCAAGCATGGGGGTAACAGAGTCAGTGCTTGGGAAGTGGGCTGAAAGGCCTTTGGACACAGACACACTTATTTTACTAAGGGACCATGCAAGGCCAAGCAGCTGAAGCCTTCTGTAAGTGTAAAGAGGTGCTTACAGAAACTAAATTTTCCTTCTGTGAGGCAAAGAAACCACAGGAGAACAGCAAGCAAACACCATCAAGTCAATCTTAAACCCAAAGTCACACAGAGTTCAGCACTCCAGAAAGGGAAGCAAGTAAATGCGCATAAAACAAATAGGAGGGGTGAGCATACAGAAACTACGGAAGCCAGACTGGACTAGAAATATTTACAGTGCAGGGCAGAAACGAGCATCAGGGCTCTGGCTGGAGCACATGGCCAGCTGGCCGGGGCGACAAACTGCGCGATGGGGGTCACGCCTGCTTCAGCCTGCTGTAAGCTCTCGCAGTTGCCACCAGAGGACACCAAATTCCCACATTTCCACACCTGAACACAACAAGTATCCAAGTATCCTGACCCTTCGCGTGGGAGTGGGGAGGAGCTGTACCTCCAGTCCTTAGGATGAGAAGTCCAGTCCAGGGGATTCTTGATGTGACCTGCGTTTGTCCGGGTATACCGCCACATCCCTCCTCACAGTCAGAAGCCAATTCCCAGCTTGCATGTTTTTAGTGACTGCATGCTTTGAAGACCAGAAATAATACAGAAAATACCAGTGATTCAAACCAAGACTAGATGATTGGAGACCAAAAGCCACTGCCAGCTGAACAGATGCTCTTATCCCATATTTCCATTGAAAGAGTCTTCCAAAATTCACAGCTCTGCCAGGCTTCATCCTGACATTTCAGCAGAATATTGCAAGAATGCCATCAAGAGCTAGAGGCCTTTGTTTTTAAGATGGAAAGGCTGGGCTCTGGAACCAGCTATGGGTGCAGGCATGGGCCCGTCCATAGGATTTTCTGAACAATTAATGTGCACGTTATTGTTTCAAGTGATCTCAATAAATGGCAAAAGCTGCTCAGAATCAACTGGATAAAATTCAATAAAAACACAGCAAAGTACTGCGATTGGGAAGGAGAAATTAAGTGCACAAATGGATGACTTGGAATAATTGGTTAAGCAGCAGTCATACACAAAAGGATCTGGAGGCATTAGAGTGGATCATATAATGAGTCAACACTATACTGCAGTTGCAACTAAAACATTTCTTTTGGGATATATTAATGGAGTGTCATAAGCATGCCACAGAAAGTCATTATTCTGTTTTACTCCAACACAGTGCTCACTAATGCTAAGCTTTGTGCCAAATTTGGGGCACTAGCAGTTTCAGAAAGATGGAGTTAGAACGGACCAGCCAGCCCAACAGAAAGCTTAAGAAACCTTAAGGAAAGCTGGATGGACTGGGGGAGAAGGAGAAGAGTGAGGATGGCTGCTCTGATCGCTGCTCTAGCCAGCAGCAATTACCATGCACCTGTTTTCCCTGGCAGCTCAGAAGAAAGATGGGCAAAGGGGTCCCAGAGCAGTGTGGAATGAAGGCAGACACCAAACCTGGGACTAGTTTGGGTTTCATCTCAACAGGCATCTCTGTTTTTCTTACATAAGAGGGAAGGTATGCAGGTGGGGGATGGGAGGGGTCACGAGTTTTGATGTGACTGTCAGCAACAACCTGGAAACTTGCTTTCAGGTGAGGAATGGTCCTTTTAACACAACAAAGCGGCACACCCACGAGTGCATACACAGACCACACCTACAGGAGCCTGCTTCCACAGGGTTGTTTGTACTGCAAGCAAAGGAGAAAATAAAGATTGGAGACGGAGCTTGCTTTTTGCCCATTCCTCCCTCCCTGAGGTCAACCTGTGCCTATGAATAGCACAGCAAGGCTGTTCACATATTGCTGCTTTCTATGGCTCCTGGGGACCTTCGAGGTCCTGCTACTATCACTGCTGTAAGATTCCCAGCCTTTACACCTGGTTTCCACCAAGCACCTAAATAAATTTGGGCATGTCCCCATTCAGCAAGGCCCTAAGCTCATGCCTACATTTAAGCGCAAGCTTCAGAGCGTGGGTTCCATGGCTTCTGCAAACGAGGCCTTTACCTTAAAAACATAGATAAAACAACATTTCATTTAGCTAAGCTCAAATGCTTCCCTCCTTGAATCTACCTCCTCTCTGACACTGAAATAGATGCCTTGCATAAGAAGACTCCCTTGCTTCCTCTCTGCTGTAATTCACCAGCTCTTCCCTGCTCCAGGGCACGTACCTCTAGGGACAGATGAAATCTGTTTCTGTTTGTTACTGTGCAAAGCTAGATCTCAACAGCAATGATAAAGGCCCTTGCACATCCTAGCTTGCTTTCTGATACTTCCCTTTTCTCTGGAATTCATACTCCTCACCCGCCCTTGTCCCTTCCCCCTTTGCTGTTTGCTCATACTTCTGGAAAGATGACTGAAGGCTAACCAGTGAGTAAGACACTGCTGCACGTCATCGCCTGTCTGCTGCAAGAAGGGGTGAACAAGTTCGTTTGTCCACAGGTTAAAGTGAGGTTGCCATCCTAACAAGGAGCATGTAATTGGGAGACCAAGCAGTGGGAAACCTGCCCTCTCTTCTCTCTCGTCTGGAGCTTTTAATTTCTCTTGTTTTCTTCATTGCGTACAGCACTTTATGCCTGCACAGCATCTTTCAAGTGAGGATCTCAAAGGGCTTCACAGACCTTAATTAAACCTCATAAATCCCTAATTGATAGATGAAAATTCTGAGTCACAAAAAGGTGAAGTGATGTGCTCATGATGAAACAGTGAGTCAGTTGCAGAGCTTGGAGCAGGGCTATGGCGATCCCATTTCAGTACTCAGCATCTTCCTCGCTTGCCAGACTTCACGGAAGTCTTGGAGAGTGAGTTCAACAGCTGCCTGATGCAGCTCCCAGTGGCCATTCAGCCACTGGTGGGGAACAACCATGGATGGCATTTCAGCACCAGACTGGCTAAGGGTGGAGGCTGGGTTGCAGGAGAACTGTATTATCTGGGAACAGCCCCAACCAACCCACTCCCCACCCACTGTGACCCTGAAGCCAACCTGGCGCCCAGGACTCAGTAAATGGCTATTTCCAAATCCCAATGGGGCAACCACCAGTCCCTTCAGCCTCCACATATGGTGGCCTGGCAGGGGAAGGGCCTTCATGCCCTGATACATGCCTTTACCATGGACCCACAGGGACACAGTGCAGTCTGCACCCAGGGAGCCAGGCAGGCACCCAGCCAGCTCCTGGCTGTCAGCTGGCCTTGGGCAAGTCCCTTCTTTTCTCCTTTGTTCCCCTCCCAAGCCTTTGTTTCACATCCACAGCATGCAGGCCCGGCAGGGCCGGGGCCCTCCCGGCTGGGCGTTTGCACGGAGCGGCCCTGTCCGGGTCTGGCTGGGCTGGCAGGACAGCACAGCCCTGCCCGCCCATCCCTCCTCGGTGCCGGGGAGCCGGTCCCCCTTGGTGGACACGGTCCCAGTCTGCTTTCCAATTATAGCATTGCAGGGCTGCGACTGTGTTTAATTGTCTGCATTTTATAAACACTAAATGGCCTTGGCTGACGCCCGAGTTAATGATCCCCTCCAGAAGTGACTTTGGCCGGCCAGCTCCCAGCTGGGCCCTCACCACGCCCACCAGAAAGGTTCAATTAAGAAAAGATGGGAGAGGATAAAAACACAGAAACACGACTTAAAAGATGATGATGCACCTGAGGAAATGACACATCTCCCCTCCTGTCTGCCAGAGAGGTGTGATGCCGCTGCTGAGTTGGGTTTTCCTGAAGGCACCAAACAGCGGTGCCCCGTATTCCTCAAACCCACCTGCCTGCTGTGGCCAGAGCCAGCTGCCCACACCTCAGCACCCCTTCTCAACCATTCCAGTGACGGCCTCACTCAGGGTCTCACAACAGCAGAAGCTCTGTAGCAGGGCAAACAGATCAGTTCACCTGCCATGTCAAGCCTACTTCTTTCCTCCAGGTTTTCCCCTTGCTTAATATTAGCAAAGGGAAAAAACCCAACACAACTCACCTCAAAAATGCAAACAGAATGAAAACCCCCAGAGTAAACAGCCAAGGCTTTTATGTTAATACAAGAGTCACTGACAGCATCAAAACAAAGGGAAAATCTCTGGGTCAAATTTGCAAATGATGTAAATAAGCCTATTGAGTTTCAGCGAGGGGCCGAAACAGACTGCCATACACTATGTATATAGGTGTATGTATATATAGGTATATGTGCTGCCCTCATTCCCCTCTGCTACCGCATCCCAACTCAGTGGCACAATGGACACTGGAAGGGAAGCAGATGACGCTTCAGTAGGATTCGTACATATCACTGCTAAAGCTCAGCATTTCTATTTTCAAAAGAAAGAAAGAAGAAAAAAAAAAACTATGAAAAACCCAAACAGGGCGAGTGCACAGCTGCAAGGCGGCTTGGGTAATTGTGCAATGCTGGGAACTCTTAGGTAGTTAATAATTATACTCAACCTTCGGTCTAGTTCCTAACAACACCCCTAGGCGTGTCGCTCTTACAGAATAAGGGCACACGCCCTGCTGTGTCTCCTTGCTTAACAGGAACACAAAGTACAGTAGTAGGAGGTGTTTCCTTGAACTCTGAACAATTGGACATTTAAGGATTAATTACTGTTAAGGAGCTTTGGACTGGCAAACACACTAACTCAGCTCTTGGCTGCGTCTCCCAGCCAAGTTCTCTCAGTCATCCTAATTAGACATTCTGATACCATCTTTAATTATATGATCTCACATGCTATTTTTTTCTTCTTCTTCTTCTTCTTTTTTTTCTTCTTCTTACCCTGAACCCCTGTCTCCTGCAGCACGCCAAGCGGGCAGAGCACAGAGGGGTGAACTGGCGGTGAGGAAGGCGCCGGGCTGCAAGTCGCTCCTTTCCAGTTCTCTTGGTGCAGCACCAGCACCACGCACTGTTGGGACCGGAGGCGATCGGGACCCGAGCTCCCCACACTGCTGAAAACACCCCAGGTCTTTCACAAGAGGGAGGAAAGCACTGAGCCTGCCGCAGCTCCCTCAGTGCTGTGGGCAAGACGGGACGTATACTGTATTTGTCAGTATTGACTGCAGCCTGGCTGGAACAATCCTGCGCCGAGCGATATCCCGCACCAGCCGCAGCGGGTGCGTGTGTGTGCGCATGTAGATACACACATTTGCTCTCCTGTACACACCTTGAGCTTATTGAAACAACAGGAGGAGCATATTGCACGTTGTTAATGTTTTTCACCTTTGTAAACATTGCATTGCTGGGGCGCTGCTCCTGCGCCCCAACATGCAGCACCCAGTGGCGCTGTGGGCCTGGCACCCTCCCATCCTCCTCTGACCCAGGGCCTGCCAAAAGCTGCTGAAGCTGCTTCGCATTCAAGCTGATCCTGTTGGACGGCAACATCCTTCCTAGGAAGGGGTCTGGCTACACACGAGAGTCAGTCACCGACATCACCTTTTTCCCGTGTGCTGTCATTCCGTGCCCATGCTCCGGCAGCCCCCTCCTCCTTCCCCAGATGCAACGAGGGAAGTTTAGGGCTGCGTGCTTTCCACTGAAACGCTGCTCTGCTGAGCTGGAAACTCGGTGTACCCTGAGGTCAGCCGAGGTTCACTAAGCTGGGGAACTCCTTAAATGGTATCGTCTGAAAAGCCGTCGCCCTTTGTTTTCGCAAGCAGCACAGGGAGAGATGGGCGACTCCTGGATTCCCGGCCTTGTGTGAATGTGGGGGCAAAGAGGCAGCTGCCCCCTGCTTTTCCCCTGCTCCCTGGAAATGGCTCCAAGCTGCAGCCCTGCCTCGACCGGCCAGCAGAACTGGTTGGCCTCAGCCGGGAGGGTGCGCAGCTCCCGCGCTCACCCCGTGCTCCCGGGACTGCAGAGCCTGGCACACCTGATCCCGGCAGGCTCTCTGCCCTGCCCATCCTGCTGGGCTCGGGGCTAGCCTCTGGCCAAAAGCAACCACTCCATCGCCTCTTCCATAAGCACTCCATCGCCTCTTCCAAAATCAGGGGGGAGGAAAGGAGGCCCTCACTGTCCCACAGGCAGGCAACAGTACCCCACACAGGGAGGAGCCCTCTCCTCCCGGCTCCTAGGCGTTCCTTGCTGATTCAGAGTCAACATAATGGGGCTGAGATGGCGCCATTGATCCTGCTGGGCAGGCGGAGCCGCTATATGGTAGGGATTAGTAATGGCTTTCTTCCCCCATGGCACTGGGTCACAGGATTTAGCCCTTTGTACAGCCCCACTGTGAAACAGTCTGCCTCCCTCCCTGCCACCAGAAACGTGCCCATGGAGCTGCCACTGCTCCTGGGGAACAGAGAAATGGCAACAGCTGCACCAAAAAAAAAAAAAAAAAAAAGAGTTGTAGCCATATGACAAAAGAAAACCAAAATTGGAACCAGTCAGTCACCAGGGGTGGGGGATAGACCTACCCTACTAAGGCAGCCAGCCATACTATCAGGAGGTCCTTCCTTCAGTCCTCTAGGACAGGCAGCCCTAGGCAATCAGGGATCTCCTCCAGCCAGGTGCATCTTGGAGGACCTTGAGTTGCCAAAACCATCACTGTACAGCGCCTGCTCTGTGCCACCACAGGACAACCTTGCCCCTTGTAGCTGCCTGGGAACAGCCTGGCCACAGGTGAATAAAGTTCTAGCAAAACCCTCACTCCACCAGGATAACAAGAGCAGGGGGAGGAGGATCATCACTCCAGGATGAGCACCCATCCCAGCTGCAGGTGCTGACAGAAGAGGACACCCGAGGTCAAGGGAAGCACCTGAAGCTGATGTTTTGAAGGCATCACTGTACTTTCCTATTCCCTCCCTTTTACCACAGGCAGTGTCACAGGCAGATCTTCATTTCCTCAGCTGCCAGGAGCAGAGAATGTAATTAGATACCAGTATGGCCTCAGAACACTGCTCTGAGCGGAGATTTAATCTCAGTCCTTGTGGCTGACAAACCCGGTGTTCAGTCAGAGGCTACAAAAGGCAGCCAAGGTCTCCCATCACCCCCATGACCTGTAGCAGCCAAGAAGGAGTGAAGTTGCAGCCTTTCAAGTCAGCATCAGCCTGGAACAAAGGCAGTGGCAAGCAGTTCCTGAGGCATGAGGCTGTGGGGCTGCTCACTGCTGCTCCTGATGGGCTGCCCAAAGCTCTGCCTTTGAGGGGTCAGAGCAGGGCTGTGCCTCGCTAGACATAGGGCAATCTTAGACCTGAAGGGCTCATGAGCTCACCTTTCCCCTAGATTATTCATGGGCCTCTGGCATGTGAGCCTTTAAAGCCCACAGGATGGTGTCTGTTGCTCTGCCCTCATTAACATGAAACAAAAGTTTCAAAACTAAATGAAGTACATTTCAGAGTGGTAATATGATATAAGCAACTCAAACAGGAATTAGTGAATTAGAGCACCCTGAGCTACCCAAAGGAAAAGAACTGACCTATTTCCTCCCTTTGCCCACCTCAGCATCTCCTGCTGTGGTGGCTCACATCAGTAATCATCCGCAGGAGTGTGTCATCATTAGGAGCCACTGATGAATTTCTCTGAGTCTGGGAGCCCAAGCAGGATTACAGAAAGGGGGTGGGGGGCCAGAAGGAACTCCTTGCTCAGTAAATGGATTGTGCCTGACCCACGAGCTCACCTAGGATCATCAGCTGTAGGTTCTTATTTACCTTTCCAGGGAACTTGAAAAACTACTTTTGTCTGAGAGGGGAAAAACAGTAGGAGAGACTGCAAAACGCAGATAGGCAACGGTTCCTGGCACTGCCTGTGGACTTGCAGAAAGTCATTTGTGGGATGCAGGATCTAGATCACAGCCATGTAAGGCCTGTCTCCCTCTCTTCCCCCGTGCTGGTCTGTGGAATGGAGCATGCAAAATTAAAAAGGAAATCTGACACTCACACTGCAACAAGCTGAACAGTTTACATTCTTGTCTGCCATGATAGCCTCCTCCCAGCTTAGTCTTTATCTGTTTGACCTTGCACAGCCAGCATCAAAAGGCTGATATTTAGGACAGAGGAATTCTGGGGTTCAGATGAGATAGCACTGTGAGGGGGAAAAAATATGCTCACAATATGTTCCTTCAGGACTATGTGGAATGAAAAGCAGAAACACAGATTGGAAGGCATCACAAGAGAGTGTCCAGTCTAGTTTTGAATGTCTCCAAGGATGGAGACTCCATAAACTTCCCTGGTCAACCTATGCCACTGTTTGACCACTTTCACAGTGAAAAAGTAACCTTCATGTCCTCTGTTACAAATTGTGACCATTGCCTCTCATCTTATCACTTGGTACTACTGGGAAGAATATGATTGCATCTCCTTTGCTCTCTACCCCCGTCAGGTATTGACACACTTTGGCAAGATCCTCCCTTAGCCTTCTTTTCTCATAGCCAAATATTCCCAGCTGTCTTAGCCTCTCCTCTCAGCCTTGTCCTGTCTTCACCAAGGAATATCTTCCTGAGGTGTACTGGATCTCACTACACTGGAACACACATGAAAACACTGGAACACACACTTTCATTTAAACCTCAGCCCTGTGAGAGGGTACCAGCAGCTTCCACCCATCTGATAATCCATCTGCACTGTTCATTGTTCTGACACTGGCCAGGCACTGCTGAATGGGGCCTCACTAGTGCCATGTGAGACTGAGCAGAAAACACTTGGTATGATGATATGAAATTTTAGGACATAGAGCCATCAGAATAGTGTAGTGGTTTGGTCTTTTTTTTTTTTTTTTTAATGCATCATTTTTTCCACTTTGGGGTATCTGATGCAATAACCATGTCACTGTTTTTCTCTGTCACATCCTTCCCACATGGCAATGGAAACATCACTTCAAACCAGTATTCTGGATGCCCTCCTTTCCCCCACACTCCCACTCCAGCTCTGCTTGCCATTAAGCTTTCTTCAGATTTAACATGTGCTTATTCTTTCCATTGGCTGCAGAATTTCTGCAGTGTTCCTGTAGCTGCTCCTCCAGGTTCTAGATAAAATTTTAAAAGAGAAAAAAAGAAAAAAAAAATCACCAAAAGCCGTAATCTGACAACTTGAGATCCTCTGGCATGATATATTCAGGCAACTCCTCTCAGCTTTCTCTTGGCACAAAAGCTCTGTTCCAGGTGGGGTCTCCACTCCATGTAAGAAGACAAGGCTACTCACACATGCTTCTTGCAGAGAGGAGCCAGTGCTTTGGTCAGAAGGAAATATGACACAAGGAAAACTCCAGAGATGAGTCTCACGTTCTGGGAAGGGGAAAGGCAAAAAAGAACAGGGAGCCTCTTTTCATTCTTGTATGCACTGAAGACATCATTGGAATGCATGCTGATCCTGATGGGAGAGTTTTTCATGCAGATGTCCCTCACAAGCTTCCTTGCAAGAGAAATGGGTGATCTCTCTTCCAGTACAACTCTGACTACCCTGTGTAAGATACAGATCACTCCTTCTCATCACAGGGTTAGGGCATTGCAGGGCAGAGGGAGGATAAGCCTGTTTCAGAAGGAGGGGAAATTCCCTATGTAAAGTGATCTAAACCAAGATGAGGATGTTGGGAAAAACATAATTTCCATGTTAAGGTGGTAGAATTTGGCCTCCCACAGCTAGAAGACTGGTGGAAGAGAGTTTGCTCTGCTGTGCAATTTCATCCTTCAAAACCAAGTTGCAGTAACTGCTGTGGACATTCCACAGCTAATGATGATCAGAGGCAGTCACAGCCAGCCCCTCCTGAGAGAAAATCAGGCGGGAGGCCGGGCCTCACAAGCAGATTTGCAGTCAAGCAGCATTAGGCCTTTCTGAAGGGCCCTGTCAGCAAACAGGAACTAAGGGAGCAAGAGCACATCCTCCTGTTAGTCTGTTTTTGGGAGGGGGCGGAGGAGGTAAATGCTGCCAGAGGAGCTGGTCTGACAGAATCCAGGCTGGATGCCTCTGTGCAGCAGCGTAATGGGAAAGCCCTTGGAGAGGCAGGAGATCCTGGACGCACTCCCGTTGGAGAAGGCTTGGGTGCAGTAGGAGATCAAACGGGGACTCCCCCATGCCCAAGGCCCAATGCAGACAGGCATTAAGAGATGATGATCCTTTGGCATATGTGCTTGTAGTTGCCATGCTCCCCCCCTACCCAATATCTGCTTTTTCCTTTAGCCATACCAGGACAAGTGCATTTAGAAAAAGCTTCCCATAGGCCCTCCCTTACCCCTGTGTCATCCTTGACCCTGCAGAGAACCCTAAGGCTGGGTCCTGCTCTAAAGCTCAAATCCTCCTACGCTGATTTCATGTCAACTTTCCTACAGTATGGATTCCTGAGAGCTGAGCTCATTTCACACAGGCATGTGCATGTATTCCCTCTTCTGGTGACTGATACCTCCAGCATTCCCTATAACTTCACAAATAGTTTCCATACACTTCATAACTTAATCCAACATCTCTCATCTCCTTCCCCACAGAACTGTGAGAACCAGGGCTTAAAACAAAAAAAAAGTGAAAAAGAGAGCAAAAAACCAAGGGACAGGGACCAGCAGGAAACCAGAGCAGACATTACTCCTAAAGGAAGTCCATGAGTAAGGAGAAGCTTGGTCTGGTGCCAGCTTGGCAGGCCATGATTCACCCATCTCCTCCCCACTGATGTTTCATTTTGAACTTGAATATGACATCCTCCACTCCTAACCTGATGTATTTCAGTTCCTTCCATTCCAGAGGCTGAAGCTTTCCCCAGGCATGCAAGGGAATTCCATCTTAACCTCCTCCTTGCTGCCAGTGAAGCAACCATGCTCCCCACCCCAAGTTTTCAGAGCAGAAGCTTTGACTCCTTCTGGTTGGGGAGATTTAAAACAAACAACAAAAAAAGTCAGCACACATTTTTACCTCTATCCCTTTCCTTTTTGAAGCAAAGATGAAAGGATTAGTGCTTTATTTGCCTTTTAGCCCAGGTGGGCTGCTCTGCTAGCTTCTGCCCCATTGTTGCAGGTAACAGCTGTGGGGATTGCAGCTGCTCTTGTGAAAGAAACCTTGAACTGTGCTGCAACCAGGCACCTGGTGATGCTGGACCCATTTGTTCACAGTGAAGGAACATGCGAGCTTGTAATTGTTCATGGCAAAGGGAGCTTTTTAATGACTTCAATTAACAGAGAGAACTCCAGTTAGTTCTTGCTATACAAAAGTGTCCACAATGTCATTAAAACGAGATTTACAAGTGTCATAACTCTCAGCAGCATAGTCAACAATACAGCCAATCATTACAACTGAGCACCAAAAGAGAAGGGGGGAACATCATACCACTGAGGAATTGGATGTAAAGAAAGGAGTGTGGGGGGAGAAGGTGCAGAGGAAAAAAGAAAAGTCATATTTTCTTTTCAGTCTAGATTGATTTTATTCTACAAAATGCTACTCAGTTAAAATTGTAAAAGCAAAACCATTTTAATACGTTCTTTCTTTTGTAGCAGCAAGCTTTCTCTAAACAAGCTTTTTGTTTTAGTGCAAATACTGTAGGCCTGTAATTCAGTAAAATAACAAGAACAGAAAAGAGACAACACCATAGAGAATGCCTCAGGGCTGAAATTCCCCAGGACTGCAAGAACGACACCAAGACCACTACGAGCAAAGAAAGGTCCCACTTCAGCAGTCATCTTTAAGAACCTCTGTGGCAGAAACTGTTTCACTGCAGACAGACAGTAAAAAAGAAAACCCATGATCTAAAACTTCTGAGGAAAAAAAGATAATGGCGCCCCCAAACCTTCAACAATCCTCATGGTCACCTGTTAGTCACTGAGACTTCATTTCACTACTGACACCTGCTTCAGAGCAGCAAGGCTGCTGATGCTTTCAGTTTGTTCCACATGAGTGGAATCAGAACCAGGCCCTTTCTGTATCTGAGGATCTTAAAGCAGACTTTAGTGACACTAGTAACTTATCTCTCAAATAAAGATGCACTATCCCTTACTGATGTTACTTTGAACTACACAGTATATCAAGATATGTACAACAGTTTATCCTCTCACTGAGCAAAAACAATTGGATACCTATTTCCTACACATTTTAATATGGTTTTAACATCAAGTAACCACAAACAAGAAAGTGGAATAACCCTTTAATCATACAGGATAGGAGGGAAACAATTAAGTAAAACAGGATTGGGTTTTATTATTATCTTGTACTCTGAGATTTGTCCTGAACTCCACCTACTGTTCACAGAGGAATGATAATGCATCTTTAAAAACATCTCTTTTTACATTTTATACAGACAACAACAAAACTCAGATTATTTTATTTAAGGAATCAAAAAAAAAATTATTAGCCTAAAAAAAAAAAAAAGAAGATTGTAGTATTTTTAATGCTTTCTTTATTATATCCAAGTCTTGAACAGAAAAACAAAAGATGTAAACATGATAAATAAATAAGAAATAAATGTATATTGTTCCCCCCACCTCTTAAAATGTTTGACTTGGCCTTCCTAATGAAAATTATCTTGTGTCATGATAGTAAGATTTCTTACATTTCAGAAGTCTGTTTTAAAATGAAAAAAGCAACAACCAAAAGGGGAAAGGAAAAAAAAAAGCAACAACCAAACACCAGGAATGTGATTTGGGTGGATGTTAAATTAATGGCGGGCAGATCTGCTGGAGCAGGCACAAGATGGCTGCCTGCCAATAAATAATAAGAGACCAGGGAGAAAGGAGGTGTCTTAGGTTTGTTTTCATTTTGTTTTTTCTTTTCATTTAGGATGAAGGCCAGGTGGATCCTACATACAGTAAGCAGCAAAATTAAAGGTTCAGATGAACTAAATAGATCATTTAAATAATAATTATAAAAACACAACAGAGAGCTACTGTCCCCAGCATGTTGGTCCCAAATCCCATCACACCACAAGTGGATTGAGACTTACCCAGTCTCTACATCTACAAGAAAGGAATATGTGAAGGCAATGCCACAACTGGGAAAGGAGGAGGAGGAATGAGGGCAAAACTGGAATAGCAAACATCACCTAGAAGCTGAATGTTTCCTTCAATGCAGCTGTTACTACTCCTCCCAGTTTGGCATTGATTAATTTAGGATGTTAGGAGAGGCTTTGTTGGGTCAGTCACCAAGGGGCTGACCCAATACCAGCTGAAATTCCCTGGGCCTTTTTCTATTGACTTCAACAACTCTGTCAGCACTAGGTACAACAGCTCCCATATCCCCACTACATGCAGAACATGGAGACACTACATTTAGGAATCAGCAGGGAAGGTACTCATGGAAAATAACATTTTGCGCATGGGAAGGACAATTAGTTCCCAAAGAGCACACCAGAAAACATTAAAAGAATAATGTAGGGCCAGACCAAAATGGGAGTGAAGTTGTACCTGCCTGCCAGAAACTAAACAAAAGTTAAGGCTGATCCACAAAACACAAAAGGCTGGAGACCAGCAATCCCAACATAGATATTCTTTGAGAGACTTGAGGGAGAAAACAGACAGGCACAAGGTATCTGGGGCTTTTTCCAAACAGTAGAAAATAATCCTCTTTTTTGAGGAGTTTCACTTGGCTCCCATCAGTATCACAGGTCAGGAAAGGGAAGCATCTTGTTCTGTCTCTGAGCAGGTCAATGACCAGGCAGGAGGGCAGTGGACAAGGACCAGCTGCAGCTCCTTTTAGCAACGATTCAGTGACCAGAAGCAAAGGTAGGTTTTTGTTGATCCACCAGGTAGATCTGAGGAGACACCTGACTTCTTGAAACCCCTACAAGGGGTGGATGTTCCTCATTTCACAGAAGACAGCAATCCTGGTCAGCTAGCCTCAAAAGTAGCTGTATCATTTTAAAACTCACCCACCACTTGTCAGCGTTGCTCTCCTCAAAAATGTGTGGGAATGACATGCAGAGATGTTTTATTAACAGTTTTAGATTCTCAGTCCAGAGTGGCCCAAACAAGCATTTGCAAAATGGAAACAGAGAAGCTGCGGTTTCACCTAAAGTGATATCATCTATGTAAAACCCCAGGAAAAGTGGATTCTTTGTGCTAACTATGGGAAATTTAAGATCTACTTTATTAGAAAGGAAGTTTTGATGTACATGTAAGGACAATACAACTAATTTTACTTACTGTGTGAGCTCCATTTGAAACCTCTAGCACCAATATCAAATTGGATGTGTTTAAGCAATATAGAAAAAGCCTGAATCCAATCAGCTTTATGAAGCAAAAGGATCCCTCACATACTTTTGGCAGGTTTGGTAAATACTTGGGTTAAAAATAATAGTTATAATTAAAAAGCCAAAGTCCACCTTTAGAGCCAGAATAGTGTCCCATTGAATGGATTCAAGGAACGGGCAGTGGCCAGAGTCTGAGGGAAGTTAGCCCTGCTGAGTAAAGTCCCAGTTCCACAAGACTGAAACCTATTAATTCCCGGTGGAGTTGCTGGGGACTGCAGCAGTTTTGCATCTCATATGACTAGCCCTATAATTGTATGCTGCATTTCTCCAGGTCCAGCCTGAAGAAACGCCACAGTTTCGGCTGATTTAAAAAAAAAAAAAAAAAAAAGAATTTATATATATATGTGTGTGTGTATAAAAGAAAAAGACAAACGAAATAAAAATAAATAGCTGCCACCACAGCTTCAATAGGCAGACCAAAGAGCTATCTCCTTGGTTTAGCTGGCAAGCTGAGCAATCCTAGTGTGCACAGGGTCATGGTTTGCCAGTACTTTTTTATCAATAGGAATTGAGCTTGGCTCCAAGTGGAAATAGATTACACAGATTACTGTTTTCGGTAGTGAACGTGAGCACTGGAGAGCTTGTGCCCTCTCTGAGCACTTAGTAGTAGCAGTCAAGCCCACAAGCTAGAGGAGGACCCAAGACTAGGGAAGAGCCCTTTGGTATGATTCTATGTCTAAGTCAATCAACCACAACAAAAGATCAATCTGCAAAGAAAATGTAAAAAAAAAAAACAGAGGCCAAAGACCAAGGTGCAAATAATGCTAATCAATTTTCCTCAGCTGTCAATCTGTCATTTGCCAGAGCTTGTCAGAAGCTCTGTTTTAGTTCAAACAGGTCAACACTTTATCCATGCCATTCCTGCCTGGTCAGGAGCTGGGGCCTTGTGGCCTGTGCTGTGCTGGTAGATATGTGCTGCTTTGTTACCCAACAATGAAAAAATCAGCAAGGGTACAGCCAGCTAATTTCACTGTCTCAGCTGCTGCCAGTCTCCATCCTAGATTTATAGGCATGTGGTGCCACCTCTTTTTTTTGTACCATGTTCTGCAAATATGGCCAAGGGGAGGGGAAGATTTACTAACAGGAAGAGATCAGCCTCTGAGTCAGGAGCCCTGATGGGAAGGAAGATGTAATACTCCCTAGACAGCAGGCAGCCCAGGAAAAGTAAACAACAAGCAGCAGACTTGATATCCAGCAAACTAGGGTAAAACCCTGCCAGTGACTGCTAAGTGCCAGCCCAGCAGCTTTTCTGATGCTGTTTTGGCCCTGAGATGCTAACTTGGTTTTTCGAGGAGCCCAAGGGGATAAATATATCCACATTTTTAAAAAGAAAGGTTTTATCATGAGACTTCTGCTGTCTCTGTGCCTCAGACTAGAGGCTACAAGCTCTGCCCTTGCTGCTGAGCTCTTGGGCTCCTCTTGGTCCCCCTTATCTCCTGGTCCTCCCAGCTGTCATCCTCCTGGTCTGGGTAACCCTACGTGTTTCCCACAGCTATTCCCAAGAGCAAAGATCCTAATTAGACCTCAGAGTTCAGAGCACTGAGTGAAATGTAATGGGATCGACAACATTGGAAATTATATGCAAAGAGAGAGAGAGAGAGCGAGCACGCAAGAGAGAAGTTGTAAGATCAACTAACCAGAATGATTTAAGCACAGAGCACAACCGCTCAAGTCAATCCACACAGGAAAGGGATGACGAGCAACTGTCTGCAGCTCGCCTTCAGTCCTGGCCAGGAGCACTCCCCAGGTCCACTATGGCCACAAAGAGGTTTCCAAGGCAGTCCCTACAGAGCAGACATCACCCTCTCCAAACAACCCCGGCGTGTCAGTCCCACCCTTGCCGTTTCCTGCCTCCAGGGAGCTGGCGTTGGTCCTCACTCTCCTTCCTGGAGCTGTAGCACTTCCCCATCCTTGTTCTTGCTGCCCTTGTGCTTGAACGATCCTGTGCCTGTCTCTAATCCCACGGAGGGGGCTCCCCCCATGGTGCTGTGGGGGATGTAACACACTGGCAAAATGGGGGGCCGCAGGGGGATTACAACGCCAGCAAGGTGGGAGAGTTCAAGGAATCTGAGGACTGGTCCCCACTGCTGCTGCTCCTCCGGTGAGCTTTGGAGCAGGACTCAGAAGGGGAGAGAGGAGACTCCTGATCCAACACGTTAGGGTAGGTGAACACCAAGTTGGAAGAGCCAGGAGTGATGGCTGGTGTTGAGGTCACCACAATGGGAGTGTTGAGTGCCTCCTCCCCATAAAAACCTCCAGCAATGCTGATGGGCTTAATGACAGACCTCTGGGCTTTGTCAAGGACCAAAGAGGAAGATGGGATCTCTTCCTCCACAGGCTCCTGCTTCACCACCACGGCTCCACTTGCTCCAGTCCGAATGCTCTGGAGGCTGCTGGATGGTGGGCTGCGACGTTCCTCGGGGCTGATTTTGCACACAGGGCTGTGAGCCACCAGCATAAACTCCAGCTTCTCCTTCTCCTTCTGGAGCTCAGCGATCTCCTTTTGCAGCACTGACTTCTCCTCCTCCAGTACTTCGGTTTCCTGCAGACAAAAGGGGAATAAATAAATAAAATAGCAAAGGCTCTGGAACTACTCCTCACCTGGAACAGGGCCACCAAGTCCAGATCCCATCTGGCACAGGCAGATACACCCCAGACTCTTCATGAGCCAAGCAGACACCAGGTCATTGCCAGTCAAGCATCTTGTGTTTCACGTGCCTATTTGTAGGCTATTCCCAAACACCACCAATCTAAGGGTTATAGATGTTATAAAGAATCTCATGAACTTGCCTTAATTTTCTGATGGCTAGTTTTTGCCACTCTGTCTTGGCCTGTGACTTCAGTCTTCTCCCTTGCTGTCTGCCTGACAGACGCTTTAGCAGAGGACCCAGATCTCCCTCCATTGTTTTTTCATGTTAGGCTAGTAATATTCTTTTCACGTCGACAGAGGTGGTGTATAGCAGTCTCTAAACTGTTTCCATTTTATTTCTGTAGTGCATATTCCAGATTAGGGCTGACACTTGTCTAACTCCTGCCCAAAGGACCAACACTGGATCACCCCCTGATGCATCCACAATTAATACATTTATCTTTCCCGTGGTCACATCATGCAGATGGATCACAGTCAGCCTGGGAGCAGTCAGGACTTTCCCATGTGAGGGGCTCATAACTTCACAAAACTCACACTCAGCCCTTCAGGATATGACCAACCCCTTTGCACACTCCTTTCACTTCTATCACTTTAGTCATGACATTTCTATAGGATGTACTGCCTACCCTCAACTGAGAACACCTCCTAATTTGAGGCAGCACATTTCACAGGTGTGCTTTCACTGCTGCTGTGCTTGTTAACAAGCATTACCATTGGATAAAACCAGGCTGGTTCTTGACCAGGAGCACTGGAGCCTTTCCTTCAGCTTATTTCCCACAACCCAATCTTGTCTTCTCTTCAACCAGTGCCTTACCCACCCCTTGGTTCTTACGCTTGGCTCTACCTTCTCCAGCTTTACTAATTATTACTCGTACAGCATCAGGGCACACATCTCTGTGGTGCTTCCTTTTTGAAGGAAGTCAGTTACTACCCCACCTCCAAAGGAGTAAGCCTAAAGGGTATACCTCTGATAGGTACACATAATATCTCCCTTGTTTTCTATGGCTTTCAGGTGATCTTACCTCTTCAGTGTTTTTGTCCTTAAAACCTGCCTTTGAGGCACACGGTGTCTTATGAAAGGTGACCAGAGTCAGGGAGACTTGTGCTAGTTAAGAGGCGAGAAGGGAAGAGAGCTCCTAGGACATTTTGGGCACTGAGCAATGAGAATTTTAGGGTCCTAAGCTCCAGGGCCAAGTCTCCCTTATCAGCAGCTGTTGATATAGGAGCAGTACCCTTGGGCAGCCTTGGATGAGGAAGGCAGAGTGTGTTTGAAGCATCTTCCTCCAACGTGCTGGTGGAGGAAGAGCAATGCCCTTGGAGCTGGTTGGAAGGGTGGGTGACAAGGAAGGAGAAATGCATGCAGGGCACGTACCGCCTGGAGTTTCTCTGTTAGCTCTCGACGCCTGTTACGACACTTAGCAGCTGCCAGCTTGTTCCTCTCTCTCCGGATCCTTCGCTTCTCTTCTTCCTCAGGCGACAGCTGTGGGCAAGTGCCAAGAACATCCAATCAGATCTGAGCAAGGCATTCCTTTAAGTTTGTGAGGATTTAACCACAATGCAAAGGAAAAAAGCCTGATCCAGCAGGATGCCAAGCACTCTCCCTTGTCACTGATGTCAGCAGAAGATGAAAGCACACGGTATCTCTGCTTGCACCAGGTCTTAGCAGAAGGGAGAGGAGAAGGAGCAGGGCACAGGGAGAAGATTGTGTAAGAGGACAGTGAATCTGCACCAAGGCCAAACAGATAAAAGATGCTCTGATTGTTTCACAACTTGGGTGGTACGTTAAGCAAAACCAGAGCACGATGTTGTAAGTGCCTCTTTCTTGAAAGAAAATATCTGCTCCTTCCCACACAAAAATAGTTGATCTCTTGAAGGTCGGGATGGTGTACAGGGGGAGACAGGGAAATCAGCAGAGCTCCCATGAAGACCGTGAAGCAACAATGATTTATACCACCCAAAAATCTGACCTCAGATTTTTGAGCACTCAGCAAGATAACACACTGCTTCTTGCATCAGCAGGCAAGGCTCCAGTGATATCAAGGGCTTCCTGAGGCCAGCTGACATCCTCACTGATGTAAATCAGGAGCAATTCCATAGAAACTCATCCAGCCACACTCTTGCGAAACCAGAGGAAGTGAGCGGGAACTCGCAAGACCTGGTCAAAGCTATGCCTGGTTTTGGGGGTTTGAGACAAGGTTTTACAAACCCCAGCAGCAGCAGATAGGTTTGTGCCATGGCCACAGCCAAGGAGCCAGTTCAGCAGGGCACAGAGCGGGCTGTGGCACCCGGCGTGCAGAAGCCATGCAGACAGCCCAGCGAGGGGATCCAGTGGGATCCGTGCAGACAGAGCAGCACCGGGATCCAGCAGGATCCATGCAGACAGAGCAGCACGGGGATCCAGCAGGATCCACGCAGACAGAGCAGCACCAGGATCCAGCAGGATCCATGCAGACAGAGCAGCACCAGGATCCAGCAGGATCCACGCAGACAGAGCAGCACCAGGATCCAGCGGGAGTCACGGGGATCCAAGGCACGTGCCCAGCCCTTGACTCCAACCTTGCGCCCTACATTTCAGCCTCACCCAACCCGTGTGTGCTGCAGGGACTCTGGCCTGGTGACTGTAAACGAAAGCAAAACCCTGACACCTGGCAAAGCACATGTCACATCTCACAGAGTGCCAGCACAGAATGGTAAGAAACACGTCTTCAGAGAAGCTTCAGTTTTAACATCTTCACAGACTCTCAATATCACAAATGAGACAGTCACAGTTTTATCTTTTCTTTTTAGTGTTAGTTTTACTCCAACCTCAACCTAGTTTGTTTTGGCTATCTCCCTAATTTTGATGTTTGCAGTTTCAGTAAGTTAACTTCAGCCTCTGGGCATTCAGCTCGCTCATTTCTGCTTTTTTCAGGATCTGATCTGTGCCTGTGATTTCACCTGCCTGTAACATGAGCTCCTGGATGTTCACTGAGCAACACAAGCAATTCTAGAACTGCAGGACACAGAATTTAGGCCCAAAAGCTTTTTCCATCAGCAGCTCACAATGCCCATCCTAAGGCTGGTGGTAGCTCCATTCTGCTGGGCAGAATATTTTCCCCAGTAAGGAGCCCCTGCAGGCACTGCTCTCCCTGCTACAGCTCTGCCCACTGTCTTCCTACCCCACACGAGCGCAGGGTAAAAATGTATTTGCACACAAGTATCTACAGCATGGCAAAGCATTGAGCATGCACACAGAAGCTATGCTGAACTGGGGCCCCTGTGTAGAGCTTTCAAGAGCCTTTTCATGCTTTGGAAGCACAGATCTCATGGAAATATGTTTGGAGTAAAATTTCTGCTCCAAAGGCCTTCAGTAATTTAAAAATTATCTGTTTCAAAGACTGCTTTGCAAAAATTGCACAGGCAGGGCAGAAGCCCCTAATCTGGATGTTCTTAACATTTTACCAGGTCTAAAAAGGAATATTCCATCAGTGGTTGCTGGATTTGTTTGAAAGTGGTTGGATTTGGCACTCTTCGTGCCCCTGTTGTATGCGTTATTCGTAGCTTGTCCAAGCCCAATACGTGCATTCACTGTCAGGAACGTTCATCAAAACAGGCTCTTTTCATAAAGTGTTACACAGGGTTTTCCAAAAAGGCACTCCGATGTGGTGTTCAAAGAACCAGCCCTGGAAACCTGAGCCAAAGGGCCACAGTAAAGAGCCCGGGTACTGCCTTAGCACGTGTCTAATCAAAAGGACTTGGCTTTGAATGACCCACAATGAACGGCTTGCAAACAAGCCACAGGCCAGGAATTGCTTGGCAGGCATCCTTCAGCAAATAACACTGAACAACAAATAAAGCAGAGAATATGGTGATCTCTTCACGGCCAATTTGTGAACACAGAGGCAGCATTTGTCAAACAAATTAGTTGTTGCTAATTATTCCTCCAGCTCTGTGAGACTTTCTTTGCCTTTGGACACCAGCCCTGCATGCAGGGAACAGGGAAGTAGCTCCAGCTGGTGGAAAAGGCTGGCGCGTACCCGAACCACCATGGCTACTCCATCCTTCCTCCCAAAAATGGGTCCTCACTGCAGCCATACCAGCTCCCCACACAGAGGTACTGCTAAACTCTATCTTTAACCTCCTGGGTCTAAACCAGACAGCAACTCCACATAAAATAATCGGACTGTGAATCAAAACAGATGACGTAGAAGTAAAAGTAGGGCTGGTGAGTCTTATTAGAAACAGACCTCACGCAACAGCACACGCTCGTGTCTGGAGGGTGTGCCGTGCGTCTCACTGCACTGCTCCACAGCGACCCACACGAATGCTGCTTGGGAACAACTTGGGGAGATCGAGTTTAGTCAGATCTATTTTTTTTTTTAAAGAGAAATCAGCCTAGCACTGTGAATAGCTGTTCACCAGACAGCCCTGGAGAAGGCTGATTCTTACTGAGAGGAGAACAACAGGGCTGATTTCCAGAAGATAAGAGGGCTGCACCTAGTCCACCAGATCCAGGGTCCCAGCTTGATAATCCCATTAGGAGGTTGAGCACAGGGCAAACCTCTGGGTTTGGAGCACAAAAATCTCTTAGGGGATCCCCACAAAACTGCTGCAAAAAGATCAAGTAATTACAGGTTTGTAGTGGGAAGGTGGATTTAGACCCCAGTCCTCCAGAAGGCTCTTCGTACAGAGTTGAGGTGCTCTAGGGAAGCTGTTCCTCCCTGCATGATGCTGGCTGGGACTAGGGGTATCACACAAATGGAGACTAGAGCAGTGCTAGCAGCTACAGACCTGACAGAAAACACTAGCCAATGTAATTTGGTGTCAGATTTGTAAAGGACCTACATGAAAGCTGCTCTGCTTTCTTGGAGGTTTCCTTCTGCCTGGAGCAGCAGAGACACTCAAACTGAAACCCAGAGCTCAACTTCAGAGTTTCACCTGCTTTTGAAACCAAGCCGCAATGCGGGCTGGTGGTGCAAAGTGTTGGATGAAGACTGGGTTAATCTCACCATATGATGAGGAGGCAGCAATAAAAGTCACCCTCCACCACCCTAAGAAACCCCAGCATGCGAACAGCACCAGCGATGGACCTCAGTGCTCCCCTGTGGTGCTGGGAGCTCTCATGAGGTAGTGGGGGGAAGTCTCTGTACGTCTGTTTCCAAGGCACTGCAGTTACCTGCTCATCTCTGCGTCTCCGTCCCACGGTGGTCCCGATGGTTTTGATGACACCAGGACGCTGCAGAGCCGTGTGTCCGGCCACCGAGGACAGCGGGGGCAGCGGGTGGCTGTAGGGGTGCGAACGGGAGTAAGGGCTTGACATGGAGGTGATGACGGTGGGCTGCACCATCCACTGCAGGTCTTGGCTGGTTGTGATGGCGTTGATCGTAGGGATAAAAGCACTGCCTGATCCTGGCATATCTACTCGAAATTTCTAGGAGGAAAGGCAGAGGAGAAAAGGGACAGAGAGCAGAGAAGAAACAGTCAATGAGAGCAGAACATAAGTGGTTACTCCAAAACCAGCTAGGCCCTCGGGAGCGGCAGCGGTGAGGATCAAAGCAGCACCTGAAGCAAGAACACCAGTAGCTGGTGCCTCTGCAGCATCTTAAGCTGCCCCTGCCTGCCACAACCCCTGAGGAAGGCACTGGGCTCAGGCACTTCCCCTCCAGAGCAGCCCTGCCCACTCCCAACCCCTTTCCTCTTTCCCCCCACGGCTCCCCAGCATACCCTAACCCAGCCTCCCCTCCCCAGCACTGTCCCCACTGCTGCCACCTCCTGCCAGTGCCCACCACTCCTTCCGGCATGGAGCAAAAGGGGAATTAAGGAGTTTCTAGAGACACACTTCTCTTCAAGCCCAAAGAAAAGGAAGAGAAACTTCAGTTCTGAAATGCTGTTACGAAGCAGAGCAAAGCCTCCTTTCACCAAAGGATTGCCCTGAAATTTGGGCTTGGTCCACGTAAGGCTTGGTATGGCAAGAACAGCAGCCTGCTTCTCCTTCAGTAGCTCTGTGCCCACTGAGGAGCCCAGCCCTGAGATGGTTACGTGCGAGGATATGTATTTTAATAGCAGCCTATAAAGTAGGGCTTAGGATTCAGATCGGACAAGTTCCCTGCAGCTCTCTGCACTGTCTAGACAAAACAAGGCAGCAGTAAAACCAAGGCAGCAGGTAATGATCGCCTCCAAAATACATGTACACCTTCTTTCAGACAGAGGTAAATCCATCTGGATAATATGCTGGCACTAAATTGCAAGGAAAACAATCGCTTGTCCCCGGAGGGGGAAGCAGGAGAGAAAGAATGTTTTTGTCTATGCTGAGCTCCTTCAGGAGGCTTTCAATGGTTAGACTGGAATTAACTCGCAGACAGGCCTTGCTCCAGCAATCACTGAGCAAGGGACAGGGCTTGTAGGACCCACAGCTGTCACCACCACTGGTCTGTAAGCCTTGAAATGACTCCATGAGAAATGCACATTCTTGGGTCAACAACCTGGCTTCCCAGAGAGAGAGCCCTTGCATCAGCCTGACCTCAGCTCAGGTAAGCGTCCCAGATAAGGGACACCAACACAGATTTCCTTTTCAGGGTGTGCCTAGTCAAGCACCTTAAGAGCTTTGTTAAACCAAGGCTACTGCAAATAGTATTTCACATGCTGATAGCTGCAGCACTTCAGGCCAGCATTAGCGAGCTGCCAAGACCTGAAGACCAGGAGAGCCAGTCTGAATACTGACAGCTGCCGACTTACACCTCTGAACAGCTCAAAATCTAGCAAGGAAGGATGAGAGAAGGAAGGAGTGAGTCAAGTTAAGCAGGCGGGGAAATTACACGGAGAGGATGACACTGGTACCAAGACCTTTGGCAAAA
Source organism: Calcarius lapponicus (assembly GCA_039654755.1). Lineage (NCBI taxonomy): Eukaryota > Metazoa > Chordata > Aves > Passeriformes > Fringillidae > Calcarius > Calcarius lapponicus. The sequence continues at coordinate 70,918,079 of CM077465.1, read as the reverse complement.
CCCCCAACAGCACCTCAGAGATTCACTTGGAGCTTGAGTCCAACACAGCCTCAGCTCATCCCACATTTCAGAGTCCATGTCATCTCCCCCAGTTAGTTAAAGAGGCTCCGAGCCACAAATTGTTAACGCTGCATCAGAATTTATGGGCGCCTTTGCTCTGCATGGTGTAGGCTGTGACCACACGGCACAGAAGAGGATGCCTTGGTGCCTCCATAACCAGAACACAAGAGGACCTAAACCTCATCAGAAGGGAGGAAGTGCGAGCCCAGTTGAACCACGAGCCCAGCTCAAGGGATGTGAGCCCTACTTCCAGATCCGCAAGTGGCTTCTACCACGACCACTACCTATCTGTGCCACCACCCTCCCTTTCATATCCAAAAAGCAGAGAGGAAATGTCCTGTCTTCTCTGCAGGGACACTACAAAGCAATGACTGTGAAACATTCAGAGAGCTTCTGGTGCTTTGCCATAGAGACACCACTGGCATTCCAGAGCTATCGTTTGCCTCCAACACCCAACAAACAACGTGCTAAAAATTCCTAATAGAGGTTGTGAGAGTCAGTTCCACCACTAAATCAACCACATAAAATACCAGAATCTGACATAAAATCAGGCTCCAAGTACTAACTAAGCAAGTGCTCCATTTCTAATCACCCCTGTATTCAACCTAGGACCCTTCTGTAAGACTAGCAGAGGTCTCCAGGACAGCAAAGGGGAGTTGCTCAGTTCAGCCACATCCCCCTGTAGCTCCACAACGCTTGCCTGCAGACCTGGAGGGAAGAGACCAGTTCCTCTCTGCCATGCCCCATCTCTGTCACCAGGTTCCCTTCTAATAACTCAAAATATCTTAGAAATAAAACAAACCCCCGAACCTGTATTCTGTACTTTCCAAAGGCAGTATTTTTCCTGGATAACTAATTAAGGGACACACTGCTGTGGCAGGCTGAGTCTTCAGACCCGGTGTGCTCAGTCTAACACCAGGTTTTACAAGCAATGCTTCCTGACTGATCAGGCTTTCCTCACCTACCTCGCTTTCCCTGCCAGGACACTGCACTGAATCAGCTCTGCCGTGCCAAAATGCTGCTGGGCCCCACATTCTGCCCAGTGGCCATCAGCTCTGACCCCTGGGACGCTGCTGGTGGCAGTGGCAGGCCCTGAATTCCCTGCCACCTCCCCTGCACAGCCCCTTTGAGCACCAGCCTCCTCACACAGAAGTGCCAGAACTTTCCCCAAACTGCAGCCCCTTCTTTGCTCTCCTCATCCCTCCTCCTCTCAGAGAGCTTCACTGCCCCTGCCAGCCTCCCAGCACTGCCTGCCCTCACCCACCTGCCCTCTTTCCAGACCCCCGTCCTGCCTTCTCCTCTCAGGACATGCACAGCTCTCCTCTCCTGACCCACGGGAGGCTCCTGGAAGCAGCTCTCTGCCAGCTTTCAGTTCTTCCTCTCTACAAGAACTCAGTGCACTACAGAGAGATGAGGCGATAGGCAGATTGCAGGGCTACACAAGCAGCACGCGCTCAGCCACAAACCCACCGCTCTCCTCCTGACCCAAGCAAACGCAGATTAAGGTATCATTAAAAAACCCCAACAACTAAACAGCAAACAGAAAGAGTCCTGTTATTAAGTGTGCCAAGAACTGAGGTCAGTCTCTGCTCTGCCTTAAAAATATGGGGTTGGATGAGAGCCTTCTCAGATCCACAGTCGGGGGAGGCTCCAGCGAGTCCTGCCACAAGCAGGGACAGACAGCTCACAACTTAGCAGCACAGACAGCACGGGGACATTGCAAGCTTTGGCTTTGTGTTTCCTTTCTGCACTTTAAGGTTTCTATAGAGCACCCCATTCTGTGTTCTTTGGTCCACTCTGGACCTTCACTGACATCTGTAACTGTGCTGAGCAGCACTAGAAACCAGTGGAGAAATGGGTATAATGGCTGGGGGGAAAAAAAAATCAAACCCAACAACAAAGTGACTGAGAAAAATCCTAGAGCATCTTCAACGTTACTCAGTTACCAAATACAGGGTATATGTGATAGATCTTACAATAAATACAAGACCCTTGTGGCTCTCCTATGTTGAACATCTCCTCGAGGGAAAACTGGACAATGCTATAATATCTCAGGGGAAACTTGACCACTCTGAAAGAGTACACAAACTCTTCCCATTAAAGTCTATGTTTACCACATGGCAAGTCAGTGATTAGGAAAATAGCATGACACGCAACTTAAAAGAAAAATGTTCCAGTACTGTGCTGTATGGGAAAAAATAATTAAAAAGCATCAAAGTTTTGGCTCAGAGACACAGTTTCCATTTAAGCATGTGACTGATGCATCTTTTCTTGCTTTTGGGGGAAAAAAAAAAGAGAACACAATAAAGAAAAAATTTCAGCAATGCATATTTTCTGTAGTGATAAAACTGCAGATCACCATAGACCAGAATCAGCAGAACAGCCCAACTGCTAGGGTAAAGGCAACGCTTACATTTGATCCTAATCTACAACATCTGTAAGGATCAAGGGAAAGACGGAGCACAAGGCCTTGAGAAATCTCCCGGATTCTTAAAGAAAACATTTATGTTCTCGCTAAGCCAACGTCCTGCTTAAAGCCCTGTTTCAGATAGTAACCCTAGAAACGGGGCTCTGCTCCCCGGATCAGACGGCACGCACACCAGCTGCCTGGGGAAGACGTGGAGCCCCAGAAAAGGGGGAAAACCCAGTTACTGCTCGGACTGTGACAGCTCAAATGTGAAGCGGTGACGGAGTTTCTCGACCTCCTGCAGCAAGTGCTTCAATCCAGAGCAGCTGTTAAATCACAGCAGGAAAGGGAGAGTGAGAATTTGCAGTTTGCCGGGCGTTCCCAGCTTCTCAGCCCCCTTTCCCGCTCCCCCACCCTGTCCTAGCGTTTACTGTAAACCAGGGAATAAGCTTTATCTGAGCTGGAATCCCTGGAAACCCCAGTCCGCAGCCCGCAGAGGGCACCAGCGAGATGCGTTTGGAGCAGGCGGGGAGCGGCAGCGAGTCATTTCTGGTAAAACTTCTTTAATGTGAGGAATGTCACGGGCTGGTACGGCTGGCAGAGTTTAAGACTGGACTTTTTTCCTTTTTTTATTTTTTCCTCTTTTAATTATCCTATGACTCTTTGATGCGAAGGCTACACTGTGCTCACACTGCCAGTTCGCTCATACAAGCCACACAAGAAGTAATATTGTGAGAAAAAGGGGGGGTGGGGGGGGCTCAGAAGCCCAACTCTGAAAAGGCAAAAAAAGAGTGAGGCTGGGCCAGCTGATGTAAACAAGTTATGAAATAACCCAGGTTTGTATAACTGGTCCGATTGTGTAATGCCTTCCCCAGAAGTGGTAGATTTAGTCGATCTAGGCATAGAAGTAATTTCGAGGTATTTTCTTAGGAAAATGAAAGGGGAAAAAACCCAAACCACAAGACTGGGCTTTCTGGTCCGTGAATTCACGCCGCTTCCACAGGGAATATTCCCCATTCTCGAAGCGCCGCCCGGTAGTGGGGCTTGAGCGGGGAGCGGGGCCGGGGAGCGCTCCGGCGAGCCCCAGGAAACTCCCGCTGGGAAAGAGCCGCGGCCGGCCGGAGAGCGGCCGGCGGAACCAAGGAGCGGGCGGGCAGAAGGCTGAGCACGGCGGCACGCCGCCGGCCGCGGGGTGCCAGCCTGGGCCCCGTGGCAAAGGGAAGGAGAGCGTCAGCGCCTCGGAGACAAAGTTTAGCGGGGAAGAAGCGGGCAGACAACCGCAGGCGCTGGAAAGACCCAGAGCCCACTTCCAGCCATCCCGCCGTGTTCCACGGCGGCTGCGACAGCTCCGTGAATAACTCGGGCGGCACCTCCCAAAGTCCCAGCGAAGCCGCCCAAAGTGCTGCGGGCGAGCCCCGGGCACCACCCGGGCAGGCGCGATGAACGTGGACAGCGAGAAGCTCCCAATGAGAACAAAAGCAGGAAGGAGGAAGAGTTCGGTGCGCCCCTATATTCGCGTTACCGACCTCGCAGAGAAGTCGCCCGTAGGAGCCCTTTGATTGCCGAGCGGGTCCCGGCCCGGCGCTGCGCGGGTGCCCGGCCGACAGGCGGGGGCTCGGCACCGACACCCGGCCGCCCCGCTGCACCTGGGGCCGGGCCAGCGGGGACTGCCCGCCGGGCGCTCCCTCACCGCACGGCCCCGCTCGGGGCAGGCCGTGCCTCCCGCAGCACTCCCGGCCCGACAGGCGGGGAACTCCGGTCAGCGTCCCTCCGGACGCGTCGCGGCACCCGCTCTGGGGCGGGCGGACAGCGAGGGAAGGAAAGCGGCGGCGCCCCGCTAAGGGCGGCGGGACGGAGCGGCGGCTGCGAGCAGCCCCGCGCCCCGGCACCGCCTGCGCCACCGCCACCGGCGCCTCTCCGCCGGGCGCCCGTGCCTCCACGGCGGAGGAAGCGCCGGCCGCTCCCCGGGCGTGGCGGTGAACTCCCGTCCCGGGAGCGCTCGGAGCCGCCCCCGGAGGCACCGGGGGAGAGGGGCAGCGCCCGGCCCTACCTGCTGGGCTGCGCCGCTCGAGTAGGTCTCGGGGTGTCCCGGGGAGCCGCTGCTGCCTCTGGAGGAGGTGTCGAAGTTCCCGGGGTAGTCCTGGTACATGGTCCGAGGTCGGGCCGGGGGAGCCGCGTCCCCGCCTTCCCACACCGACACCCGCCGCTCCCTCGTCGTCTCCCCGCCCCCTTCTCCCTCCCGACCTCTTCGGCTCTTGCCTTTCGCCTCCCAACGCTCGCCGCGGAGAGGGACAAAAATAATAAAAACGGCTCTGGAGACGAGGAAGAAAGTGGTGGGGGGGGGGGGGGGGGAAGGTTAAAAAAAAAAAAAAGGAAAAAAATTTAAAAATAAAGAGATAACAAAAATAAAAATAATAACAATGATGATAAAAGTGTCTCAGTTGGCAGCCGAGCGCCTGCGGGACGGGACGGGACGGCAGGACTCGGCGGCGCGGCGGGAGCAGAGCCGTGCGCGCAAGCGGGCGCTCGCCGATGTCCTCTCTCCGCGCTGCCCGGCGAAACTCGCCCCGCCGGCGGAGCGGCTCCGGGCCCGGGGGCTGCAGGCGGAGCGGTTCTCCTCCGCCCCCCCCAACCTCCTCCTCCACCACCACCACACACCGGCCGCCCCTTTTCCCGGCGCGGGGTGACTCAGCCGGGTCTTGCGCCCCGCGGCTCGGCGGCGCTGCGAGCGGGAGCTCCGCGCGCCCGCGGTGACTCAGAGCAATGGCATCGCCGCGGCCGCGCTCGCTTATTATCCGCCCGCCGCCGCCGCCGCACCATGTGCACTCGCACACGTCAAACCCGCGGCGCACCGGCCCCACCTTGGCGCGCGGAGCCTCCCACCTGCCGCCGCGGCGGGGGGGGCGGGCCGCCCGCGGGGGGACGGCGCCCGCTCGGCCGCGCCCGCCGCACCGCCCGCCCCGCCGCGCCCGCCCCTCCCCGGCCCGCGGTCCGGGCGGCTCGGGCGGGGCGGGCGCGGCGGCGGGGGGCAGCGCGGCGCCCGGTTCCCGGCAGGCCCCGCCTCCCCCCGCCCCGCTTGGTGCCGTCCGCTGTCGCACGTTGCCAAAAATGGTCATTTGCGTCGCACGACGCGAGCGCGGGTTTCCTTGCCGCGGATGACGCGCTGCGAGAGGGATTCCCTGCCCGGCCGCCGGGATTTAAAGGGACAGCGCACCGCCGGCAGAGGGACGCGGGGGTGGCTGCGGGAAACGGCGCAGAGCTGCTGGCCCCACAGCGGGGGGTCTCGGGGGACGTTCGATCCAGCCCTTCTCCCTGCAGGAGGGTGCTCGGCACCAGGGGTGCCCCAGGGCTCGGTCCCTTTTTCAGCGGATCAATAGACCAAGCGTTGGACTCGTCTACATCTTATAGCATTGTTAAGCTAGTTTTATTTTATTTTTATTTCTTTTGTTTTTATTATATTTGTATTATATTTTGTATTTTGGTAGTTATTACTTCTATAATTTTAATTTATTTTCATTATCTAAATTTTTATTTTATTTACTAATAGTGTGCTATTATTTTTAATTTATTTTTAATTTTAAAATATTTTTCCTATTTATTTTTCATGCAATTTTTTATCATTTTCATTTTTATTCAAATTTGATAATTATTCTTACTTCTCCCCCCCTTATTTTAATTTTTAAGTATTTAATCTTTACATTTATTTTTACTTTTTAAGTGGACTCCTCCATCCTCCTAGTATCTGCACAGCCACTCTAGGTCTCCAGACCAGAGTATGTCACAGGAACATCAGGTGACAGCCCTGGGCTTCCCTGCAGCAGGAACTGGTGGGACAAGGACTGTACCAGCCCGCCGCGGGTGGCTCTGGCATTGCCAGGTCACTGACTAGCACAGGCTGGAAGGTGGCAGAAGCAGATAGAGCACAGCCATGCACACCGAGAACGCAGGCTCTGAGGCGATCGGCAGCTAATACAGCAGTGATGCTACTTCACAGATTGTTTAAATGCTGCTCTGAGACACCAAGTGTCTCGTTTCCACCCTCCCTGGAGGATTTGCCCAGAGCTGGGCAAGTCCTTTTTGCTGGTAGAGAGGGAGAAGTCATCTAAGTTCAAGCTATAAAATCCCATTTAAGCTGTCTCACGGACAAAGTATTTTCCTTCAGGAGTCCATCTGAAAGCAATGGGCTTTCCTCCACTCACACTGTGCTCCTTGGAAGGCAGAAGGAGCACCCATGTCAACCCTGGAGCTTTCAGGGAACTCTGAAATGAAGCACCCCATGGGGGCTAAGTCTTCAGAACTCGGTAATTTTTTAGCACTGACCCAGGAACTTGGGACTAAAATTCCTGCTGATGCAGTTTAGTTTTCAGCACCTTCATTATTCAGGCAATTGAAATTCTCCCTCCAAATTAGCTGGCCTATTTCAGGCATCACCTGACTTCGGGGGAGGTGAGGAAAGGGCTGTAAAAATATACCCGTGTTTCCAACTCGAACTGCACTGGGAGTGAGGGGTGGGGAGGGGGAGAGGTGCTCTAGCAGGCACAGTGAGGCCGTGATATGTTTTTCCCCTTGGGTGGCAGGTGATCAGCACATGCTGCTTTCTGCTGGAAAGAGAATTAGTTCAAGATGTGAGAGGAATCAGGCTGCAGTTGTCAAGAGATGAAGAGAGAAAGGGTAAAACAAGCATCAAAATAAATAAACTTAACAAAAGCCGTGGCTGGGTTTTGGCTAGTCACCACCCTCTGCTCTGCCTCCCCCTCAGGTGAAGGATGCTGCTGGCTCTGAGGCTTACCAGATGTTAGGAACCACTGCCATCACCTGAGCTCATCAACCCTGGCTCTGGTCCTGTTTCACATCAGGCTGGTGGGCTTGTAGAATCCAGCCTGCTGAGCAGCAAGAAATGCAAAAAAGTATTTGTTGTAGGGAAAGAGTGACAACCAGAAGCAGGGAAGCAAGATGGGGGTGCTGGAGCATTGGTGTTGCAGCATTTTGCAAGAGGAAAAGAGAGGTGTTTTTTATCCCTCCTCCTAGAATTGTTTCTATACTTTATCTTCAGCAGTTCATTAACCCTAAATACCTGCCCTCCTCATGTTTCAGCTCATGCTCATTTTGAACGTTGTTTTCAAACCTTATCCAAACATAATTTTGGCACATCTATCCTGTCCTGCCGAATTTGCATGAGACCTAGTCTGGGAACAGCTCGTTTGAAATGACATTCAAGGGCTGTTTTAATATTTGGCTGCAGCTAATGTGGATGCAATTAGTTGACACTTGTAAATCCTGAGGTTAAAAGCCCTGTAAGAAATGCAGGAAGCTGAACGCACACCTGAGGCCAAGCCCTCAGCTCCTGTAGGGTGATGAACCTCCCTCCACAGCTGGACGGCACCACCTTGCCCTCCGAAAGTTCCTGACCCACACCCATCAGATGTGATGCTGAAGCTTTACCAAAATATACATGTAAATGTGTATTTCCATTGACTTCACTGGAGTGCCTTCTGCCCTGGGAGCAGAAAACCCTGCTGGCTAAGCACAGGCTGACACGTACAGAAGGGATTGGTAGATTCCATTGGGAAAAAATATTCTGTGGGATTGAGTCTCCTCATTCCGTATCAGCCCCTTTGTAATACTTTTTATTGTTTTGGACTGAAGGAACTCAGACTAGCCTGGCTCTCAGTACCCCAGACACATGCATTTTTAATACTGATCCAGACCAAGCTGCATTGTGCAATAGGCTCCCTGCTTCCAAAAAACAAGAGATAACATGTACGCCTGCCTAGTCCATTCTTGCCTGAACCAAAGACAAATTAAGACCAGCCCAGGTTCCAGGGCAGGAGAGGATCATTGTAAGGCAAATGAGACCTTGGCTCCTCACACTTCTCGATTTCGGCAGCAATTAGGAGCCTGAAACCCAGAGCTGGGAATGCTTTTCACGGTGTTTTTACGGGAACAGTGGATGAGGGCACTTCGCAGCAGCTTAGCCTTAGCCCTCGGCAAACACGTGGCGGAGTCGGCCGTAAGCAGCTCCTCTCCAGCATCCCCAGCCACACCGTGCCACCTGCCTGAAGGCAAGATCATTGGTTTTCAATTTAAAATACATGCAGCCATGATTCTCCTTCTCCTTGCTCTTCTTCCAATCCTTAAGGCATCTCCCGTGAAGAAGACTGCAGTAGTCACTTCACCTTAAATGTGTATTGCCACCAGTGTCAGAGGGCTCGGATGTGCTGTGGCTGTTCCTGCAGTGGGGCAGGGAAGCTTCTGGACCGAGGGGTGGCTGCAGGAGAGGTGGGACTGAAGCACACTGCTGGGGTGTGGGGAGCTGCAGGACAACCTAAGCAAAATCATACACCTCTTCTCCCCATACAATTCCTCATGTCCTGTTTTAAAATTCACTCCCACCTCCCTGCAAATTGGTGCTTTCTCCACCACTGTTCATGATTACACAAGTGACTCTTTTGTTTCCCGAGACCCCTTCCTCGAGCTCTCTGGAGAAGCACATATCCAGGGCTCTCCAGCCCTTCCTGACAATTCTACTTTCATCTGTGCGTGAAGTCTGCTTTCATATTGTCTCTTTAAGTGCTAAGAGCAAGTGTTTTGATGTTAACTCCTGGGAACTAGCTCTTAAGCTACCACCTCACGCTTAATTACAGTTATTTATTAAGTACTCCAGCATATCCAAGGGAGAACGGAGGTTTTCTCCTTCAAAGGGCTTCTGGATGTGGTTCCTCAAATACTTTTTGTCAAGCACAGAGTTTTTCCTACCCATGTCCTCTTGGATTGCGGAGCCCTCTCCCCTGCTGATAACCCCACGGTACAGGGCCATGGGGCCTCCCTCCAGGAACACAGCTATCTTTAGGGTAGGGAGGCACTCCCCTCAATTGTTCTCAGGTGACTGCAGCCACAGTGATCCTGTGTTCAAGCACACAGCTGGCTCTGCACCACATTTCCAGCAGGATGAGTGCTGCCATACTGTCCTGTTCAGGGTAATGACACCAATGCTGCCACTCTTACTGCTGCCAGGTGATGTGGTGGGCATCATTTGACTCTTTTCCAGTCCTGGTGCAAATAAAAGCCCAGGACAAAGCCAGATGCTCTTCCCTTTTCTGAAGCAGGGTTGGGTGATGCCAAGGGCCTGGGATACAGGTGGGGAAGCAGCAAGGCAGTCCTGCAGCAGGATGGGCACCAGACGCCCCTGGCACTGCTTAGTCAGGCTGGTGGCGTGGCCATGGTCTGGGAGCAGCAGCCAGAGGTCCTGCTGGCTCCCACAGGGTCAGCTCTGCAGAGATCCCAGACACCAACAAGGCCAAACTACTTCAAAGCAGAAATGGCTTCAGCCTTCTTAACACATTCCAGGACAAAGATCCTACCAACCCACGGAGCAGCAGGTGCAAGACATGGATTGGGAACAAGGGCTCATTAGGGGTGACCACAAGGCACCGTTTACGGCACTTTGCTGGTGTAGGGAAGCAGAAAACAGCTTCAGGAGATCCCTGCCTAGGGACAAACAAACTTGCTCCAAGCCCCAGAGTACACGGGATGTGAGAGATGGGAGCAGAGATCCACGAGTCTAGCTCTAAGACACCTCTTGGCACAAGATGAACAGTCTTATCTCGATACTTGTGTTTGTTTGCCCAGCTCCAAACCTGTTTCAGCAGCGTGAGAGCCTGCCTTGCCCCGCTCCTGCCTCTTGCAGAGACACCACCTCTGGTACCAGAAGCCAAACGACCAGAGCCTCATCCACTCTCCAGCCTAGGGATCTTCCCGAGAGATCCCAGGCAGTGCTGCCAGCACAGTCCCAGCAGGAGGTCTCTTATGGGATGGGAGCCCTGCCCTGTGGAGCTTGAACCTGGATCTTTCCCCATTGCCCTGTCTGGTAAGAGACTTGAATATTTCCTTGCTGTATTTTGTGAACAGGGCCTCACAACCACATTTTCTTGTGTCAGAGCAGTGGAAAGGACGGAAAAACTACCTTTGGAGTAGAAAATTTCACCCCTGCCAGTGCCCTCACAGCTCAGCTGAACAGATGCTGAGGACTTCTCACCTGAAGTGCCCATGCTCAGGGGCAAACACTCACAGGTCACAGCCACGCTGATGAAGGACACCGAGCCCTGTGCAATCGCAGCCTGGGATGGAGGGATGGGCTCTGGCCAGTATCCATGCTCTGAGAGGTTCCGAGGTTATTCCCTGAAACATGTGGTGCAGGCCAAGTGGATCACCCAGCTGAGCTTATCAGACAGCTCATTGTTCCTGCCTGAGTGATTCAGCCCCACCAAAGTGCTCCCTGGAAGCACAGCACCCAGGAGGAGGATGAGGAGGAGAAGGAGGGAGGTGTGCAGTGCACACAGATAGCTCTCCTGATAGCGGGAGGCAGATAAGCACACGGGAGTTAATGGCTGAGCTCAGATCTAGTTGAGGCAGTCTGACCTTTCTGCTGGTGAGCCTGCCTTCAGCTGACATGACAGACTTTGACACAAGCACTCAGGGGAATTTGTGGCCAATAAGTGAGACTTACTTTCCCCACCAAGTACTATTGATTAGCGCAGCGCCTGCAGACACGGCTCGAGGCGGTGGCGGGGTTTCAGGGAGGGAGCAGAATAGACAGCTGAAACGCAAAGGTAAAATGATTTGTTGACTGAACCTGCAAAATGTCCTTTCTGTCTCCTACCATAGCGACCTGTGCACTGCTGAAAACCTTGGAAGGACGGAGTCTTTCCAGTCTGGGCAGCGGCACTGGAGCTGGCTGGTGTCCCTGCATGGCCTGGCTCGTCTCCATCCCGTGGGTGTCCGTGCAATCCAGTGCCTCCTTCCATCTTCCCGAGCCACTTTGTCCTCTGGCATCCCTGGAAAAGAAACATCCGTAAGGAGCACCGATGGTTCCTGGGCATGTGGGCATTTAAAACTGAAAACGGACGGAGGATGCATCTGAGCACCTGGGAGGGGCTTCTTTCTCTCTTGGCATCCAGGAGAGGCTCTGCTCCAGCAATCCATCTGCAAAGGGTGGCACAGGACTGTGCCAGTACGTGACACCAAAGCCAGATGTGTGCAGCCTCACTCCGGGAAGCAGTGTGACAGCATTCCCATTTGGCTGAGGTCCCCATCCCAATGGAGAGCGGTGGTCACTGGTCTCCGTGAGTCTGGTGATTCCAAACTGGCTACAATGTTATAAGCCACTATGGAGCATGGAGTGGTTGGATTTCAGCTTCTTGCTGCCTTGGACATGTTGTCGGTGACATCACGAAGCTGAAACGGTGCTCACGCTGTAGAGAGTGGCTGCCTGCAGTCTGATAACGCTATAGTACCAGCAGTACTCGCCAGATTCTCTGGGATGTGAGGTGGAGATCGCTATTATGCAGCGATACCTTGAAGTCCTAAACACCTCCTGTAATCAACCCCTGGTGTGCTCAGAAATGCAGAATGGGGTTTTTGAAAGCAGCAGAATGTCAGGAAAATCCACAAATGCCAGAGGTGAAAATCCACAAACGCCAGAGGTTTATGTCCAAAAAGGAGACAGAGTCCTTCAATTTTATTCGAATAAAGGGAGAGGCCACCGGGGTACGCACCCGCGGGGTGTTTTCTCTCGAGGTTTCGGAGGGCGCAGCCTCCTTTTATCCCAACTCCCGGCCGCATGTTGCCCTCTTCCTTTCCCCACTGGCTGAGGTACTAGGAAGGTACAGCCATCCCAAACCACCTGCCACGTATTCCCCCCTTGAACTACTATTTTATCCCAAAATTCAGGAATTCAACCTTGTGCAGACCCTTGTTTGTCTCAGGAGCCAGTTTGTCTGGTCCCGGTAACAAACCTGCTGCCCAAAGTCAGTAGAGACATTGAGACCCATTTCAAAGACGTTAACACCCACACCTTCACCCATCAAATTATTTCTAAGGACATTAGCACGCATCTTTTCTCTCAAGAACGACCCAGAAGCTTGAGTTACACGCAGTCTATGTCAAAGGCACTCGTAAGTTATTTTAAAGCAATGCGTGACATTACATCAACACCGAGTCCAGGAAAACCTACCAAGTATTTTTAATGCTGGAGGATTACAAAGATGCTCCCACCCAGGATATTATTGAATCTTTCCACCATGCCCTGCACTTTTCTTTCCTCTGCATTTTTTCCGCTTGCTACTGTGTACAGAAAGACAAGGAGAAAGCAGATTTTTTTTTCCACCTGAGGTCTCAGGGCAGGACCGGGAGGTGCTTGCTCTGAACAAGTGCCCACCTACCATCCCTCTGGCTAAGATTTGATCCTGGGGTCATTGTAGAAATCCAGGAGCTCCTCAGGAGCTGGGACCAGCAAGTGCTGTCCCAGGCTGCAGGGAAAGGATAGTTAGAGAGGGATGCCATACAAGAGAAGAGCACTCCCAGAGCTGTGGGGTGAGGCTGGGGTAAACACACACGGGAAACTCTTGGGAGCCGGCTAAAGGGTGGGGGGTCAGCGGTGGGAGTGCTTGGTGGGTCCGGTTTTGATGCATCCATGTCCATATGGCTTCAGGAAAATGCATCCCGCCCCTCAGTAATCCTGCTCCCACAGCGGGCTCAATGACACGCCTTAAAACACCAGCAGGTCCGGAGCAGGAGGTGCTGCCGGCGGACAGAGCCCGTCCCCAGAGAAACACCGAGAGCCAGCCAGGCCCAGGCCGCCGGCGGGGACGGGCCTGGACTGCCAGCGGGCACTGCTGCCGTGCTCCCGGCCGGGCTGGGGCGGGCAGCTGTGTCTTGGCAGCCCCTCTGCCCGGCAGAGTCAGCCCTGCAGCCGTTCGGGCACAGGGAGGAGTTCGGGGCCATTCCCGGGCCTGGCTGGGTCAGGCCGGGCCCTGCGGGCTAATCCAGCCCCGGGGGCTGCGGAGCCCCGGAGGCGGAGGAGGCCCGGCTCTGCTCGGGGCCCTCCTCTGTCAGATCATGCTGTGCTGGCGGTTTGCAAAGCTGTCTATTATCGGCACGTTAACAACCTTTCACAACGTTTAATTACTTGGAAAGGTAATCAGTCTTGTGGTAGTTCTTTAGAAAGCATGCCCATTTCACTTGCTCTTGGCAGAGGACTCTGCTTTTTTGTCTTTCATTCTCGCAATAAGTATGTTAAAACTGATCCTACTCCCAAAGGCAATACCTATTAGTAAAACAGAGAAGAAGATTGCTCCTTGGCTTTCTGTACAAGCCCTGCAGCCGGGTGCCATGCCACAGATCTCTCCTACCAACACCATCGTGCACAGATTCAGGGAGACTCCCTGCGTTTGGGGATTTTTTAATAGATTCTCATTTTGACACGCACAACCAGGTACTCAGCACCAATCTCTCCACTTCGCTGCTAGAGCTGGCCCCGGTGCTGGCTGCACATGAAATGACAGCCAAGAAGCAGATGTAAGGGCCAGGTCCCCTGTGCTCAGTCACTGCTGCCCTTCGGCATCCAGCAGCAGCGCCCGCACAGGCTGCGACAAGCCGCGGTGCCCGAGGCTGGGGCTGGGAGGAGGAAGCAGGAAGACCCAGCAGCTGCAGGAAAAGGACAGGCAGAGATCACCCAGGTGGGTGCAAGGGCCACCAGGCTGTCTCCAAGGACAGCTAACCGTGACGCTGTGAGGGTCAGGTGTCCAAGATCACCACCAGCCACATCTCTGCTGCATCCAGCACCCCAGAGAAGTGGTAGGTTGCTCTCCTTCCATGCAAGGATGCCACCACTCATGACAGGAGGCACGTTGCCTTTGGGCTTGTGACCCTGTGCGGGAAACTGTAGCAACCATGGAAATTTGGTCCTCACCAGCTGATGGCTGCATCCTCCTGAGGCAGCTTGGGATCACTGCACAGGCAATATCAGTTTCCCCATGGCTGCCCTTTGCCAGCCTGGTGCAGCCCTGGGACCAAGGAACCAGCTGGACAGGGGATCTGCCTTGGCACAAACACCTTGTGGGACTTTTGTGGAGGGCACAAGCATGCACACACATGCATGTGCACATCTGCATGCACACCTGCATGCACATATGCATGCACATGTGTCCAGCTGTGAGCCCATGGGGACCTGGTGTTTGAGAACCTGCTCAGTCCATGCCAGGGGCTGGTCCTGGGCAGGAGGCACAGCACATCAGGCTCCCACCAGCCATGGCCACTCCTTGCAGGAGTGGAAAGTATTACATTAGATTGACTAAACATGTCCTTTTTGACCTTTCCACAGAACTCTGTCCTGTGAGCCAACATTTTCCACTTCAGACATTGGGGTACTCACTTTTGGGGAGAAAAGCAGCAATTGGTATCAGAAAGAAACATTATTCAGGAGGGTAGCAAAAGCCCTCTGGTAGTTTCTTCCTTTCTCCTTAAGGACAAACTTGTCTAAGAAACAAAAAGCTCACTGGAGCTTTTTGCAAAGCCTCACAGCCTGCAAGTACCCCTCTGTGGAGGCATTGGTGAAAGCCTGGTCCCAGTCTTGCACCCCATCCATGCTGGTGTTTTTCTAATATTCTTGGAAGTCTCAACAGGTTTGTTTTCTTATTTTTTTTTTTTTCTTTTAAAAAGTGCAGCTTTTAACAGCCCTGGGGCAGAAGGCTCTTGCTTGCTAAATCACAAGGTTTGCCACACTGAAATGTAGGGACGTGCCCGCAAACGGGAACTGGCTGTCTTAGCTTTTGTTCTTGACTGTTTGCCAGAATCCTTAAAACAACAGGAGGAGGTTCAGCCACCTAAACATCCCTGCACTCGCTGGCTCAGGGAGCCTGTAAACACGGGCATTAGCATATCAGACGCATGGATGTGTTTGCCAGCAGAGCAAGCAGTCCCACTGCCGGTGGCTGGGTGGCTGTGGGTCAAGAAGTGTCAGGAAAACCTGGCAGTGCCAATGGTGTGTCCCTCCTGGCATGTCCTTGCAGTGCTTGGTGACTGCAGACAGGAGAAAAGTGTCAGGGAACACCACTGAGTGCTGTAATGTTAGAAATATTATAATCTAGGTTATCCTGGATTTTAGAGACAGGTAAAAGGTGATCCCCATGCTGCTCCACCAGAGACATGCTGACCAGAATTTGATTTGTATCAGTGTAATGATACAGCTTGTTTGAAGAACAGTGATGAGAAGGGACAGCAATAGACCAAAACTTGTAGATCAAAAGAGATAATTAGCAAAATGCTACTCTTAAAGAACCAAAAAGCAACTTCTAGTACAGCCAGTGGTGGTAAATGCTTCCTCAGCAAAGACCTAACTCATGCCGTTCCAGAGCTGGGTATTCTTACTTAACTTGGACAGCGCACCTCAATCTGCAGCTGCAGATATACCAAGACTTATATTTCACTCACAGACTTGGAGAGAGACCAAGTGCACACCTGAGACCTTGCCTACAGTCATTCCTCGACCACCTCACTGTTATGGTAATGTTTATTTAGACTGGTGGGGGTGGAGATGACCTAGCAAGGGGTTGAGAAGTGCTCCTAAGGTCCATCCCTCAGCTGGGCTCGCAGCAGCCACCATCCTGACATATGAACCTGGGAGGTCTGGGGCAGCACTGCATCTGCTTCCAGGCTCAACCCCAAGGTGCTCAAGATCTTCCAACTCCCTCCAGCTGGCTCCATTTTCCTTCTTGTGTGTCCCAACCAGGTAACTTCAGAGGGATTTAGGATTTCAACAAACTGCACTGTTCACCTCAGATTCTGCAGGGCACAAACTCTACAGAAAGGGTCCTCCAGTCTTCACCTGCAGCCCTCAGCACCAGCATTCCCTCAGGCTCGCCTCCTTAAGTCCCTCCACACCTTTGAATCACTGAGGAGCTCAGGAGCTCCAAATTGTCCTTTGCCTGAGCTTTGCACCCTTCCGAGGTCTCTCTTGGTTAAGTAAATAGGATGCAGCTCAACTCACACAGCACCTAGGTTTTTCCTTTGCTCTCCTTGACCATCTGCTCCTGAATTTTCACCATCCCTTGGCTCAGCCAGCTGGGAGGCAGCGCCCTCACTCCCGGTTCTGCCTCGACCCCATCACTTGGATGAAAGCTAATGAGCACGTGCAGGTGCGTGCCCGTCTCTGAGCCACCTCCTTGAGCTTGCCGGTCCCGCGAGGTGGGTGAAGCAAACCTCCTGCCCTCACAACATAACGGCATTAAGTTATAAAGTTCATCGTCAGTAAGTAAGCCAATCCCACCCACGACTTCTTTCCACATAATTATGGTTCACGGATATACCAGGAAAAAAAGGAGAGCCCCTGCCGGAGATGCTGACGTCTTTTTCCTTTCAGGTTCAATGCTGCTTTATTGCGGTCGGGTTTTCTTTCTCTGCGCCACCCGGTCTTTCTCTGACTGGAACTGTTCCCCTCCAAAAACGTGGTGACTTTTGCTGAAAAGCAATTCTGCCACTTCTGTAGCGAGGCAGCGCTCATGAAGGGCACAGTGGTAGTTACGGGATGTGTGGTTTACCTCAAGACGTCACATCTCCTCCCCCTGGAGACATCAGAAGGGTTATTGCTCAAATTCAGCTTAGATTCTATAAAGGAAAAAGGCCCTGTGACTTTCACTACTACTTTTAATGTTCTAAGAAACCTTCACATTCCCATCCCCAGGCTGCTTCAAAGAGCAAAGAGCTGGGGCAGAAGATGCTGCATTTTGGTAAACACACGCATTTGAAGTGCTTTCTAAAATCCCATGAGTCAAACTGCAGTATTTCCCACCCAGGGAAAGGAACCACTGATTTTGTTTGGGGATTTTTCCCAGGTGAGGGCTGGTGAGAAAGGAGGACTTTGAGTACCTGATTTGCACTTTTTGTTCTTAAATACTTTTGGAGAGCAACAGGAATGAAATATCTGGTGTGCCTTTTGGTGCTTCTTTCTGTGCTCAGCTAGAAGATGTCCCTGAGGACACATTGCTGGGGACATCCATGGTCTGTGCAGGAGAAGCAGGCACCATGCTCTGCCATGGCATACACAAGCCCAGCAAAAGCTGTGACAGGAAAGCTGTGAACCAAGAATCAGGCAGGCTTGGTCGTGCTGGACACAGGCAGCACAAGGCTGCGTTAGTGCACACTGAAGGAGCAGAGAAAGGAAACCAGCAACCAGCCCAGAGAAAGAATGACACAGAAGGTAAACAGCTGCCATCACCTGTGCAAACACAGGCACTCTCCTCCCCTTCACACAGGCCGTGGGGAATGGGGCAGTGCAGTCCAGCCAGGCTGCCGGCGCTGCTGTGAAGGGTGCTGATGCTGACATGGAGATGAACTGTGAATCAGGGAGCCCAGCTGATGCCACCCACCCTGGATTTTGTCCTCTCTCTGGTTGTCCTGGCAAGGACAGCTCCTCTTTTCTCACAAGTCATCCCAAGGCTTTAATACTTTCTCCCTGTGCTGACCCTTGTTGAGCTGAACTAGTACAAGCACAATGCTGTGACTCCTCCAGCCGTGAGGTTTTGCCCATACAGCAGCTTATGATGAGCTTTTTCAGCCTTGTGTGAGCCACAGCGAGTGGGGTCTGCAGGCACCACTCCCGAGTGCTGCCCACCTGAAGCTGTGATGATGTGGGGAAGGGCAAAGGTTGCAAAGGGAAACTATGCCGTGGCCTTTTGCTCATCTCAGCTTTGAGAGGACAGCTGTGGTGTCTGACCAAAACCATGACTAAGTTCCCCTTTGCTAAAATAATTTCTGATTTCCCATGTGGTGCTCAAGGATGGGGTTCCCAGGGGAGGCCCAGAGCTCCCTTATGTTTTATGCAGAGACCCGAGGCCATGCCTGATGAATGCAGGGTTTACTCATGGGTGCCTCCCTCATGTGTGCCTTACCACGCTGGGACCTGCCCAGGAAACGCAGCTGGCTTCCTGCTGGCAGTTGGGCAGCACCTCCTTCACTGAAGAGCTCAGCTTGTCCCCCTTCCTGTCACTCCAGCACCAGCCTCTTGGGCTTCCCTGGGAAGGTTCTCACCTGTGGATAAAAGTACTTGTCTAGGGGATGAGCTGTGCCCCTCAAGCGTGGAGGAAAAGTGACCCAGCCTAGGTCTGGCAGCAGGAACTTGACACCAACCTCCCCACCAGCTGGGATGTGGGATACACACCAGGGAGAGGAAAATCATTACAACACAACCAGTTGGAAGATGCAATGTGCATGTGTACATTACAATGTCATTATCTCCTAAAAAGTATGAATAGGGAAGGAGTTCCTTCAACAAAGCTGCCCAGTGAGGAAAGGCCAGGGATGGGCACCTTCAAACCCAGCACCCTGTATCTGCTGAGGCTGGCAGGTTCCTGGGATGAGCTAATTAACTCTTCAGTTGCTGAGGAAGCTCAGAGGACCTTAATTTGACAGTCACCATGAAAGCATTTTGTCTGTCAACAGACTCTTTCATCCAAGGATCTCAAAGTGCTTTACAAGTATTAATTAAACTCACCAAAGTATGAATAATTATTGTCATTGAACAGTGTGGAGGCCAGACTTGCCCAAAAACAAGTGTCAGGACTCAGGGACAGGCACGGAAGGAGGAATTCTTAGCTGCAGTTGCCAGACTGCAAACCCTCCTGCAGAGAACAGCCTCAGACTGAACACTGGCTGAGCCTGCTGGACTATGCTCAAGGGTGTCCTCCACTAGAAGATCACAGTTGAAGAACAGGGGGAAAAAAAAGTTATTTTCATTTTGGAATACAATACAATCTATATCACAGCAAAAAATTTAGGCAAAAATGCCATGAAAGTATAACCTCACCGTATCAATGTGAAGGTTTTCTAAATGACAGAAAAGGAATGCTGTTTCATTTATCCTGTAGCAGTACCTTCTGCTGTTTTATGTGAGATTAGTAGTTTCTGAAAATAATGCATAATAAATCACATGTTGAGAAATTAGGGACGGAATTTAAACACTATTTGAAATCTCAAATGATCAAACTTTAATTTATAAAAATGTGCTTATTATTTCCCCTTCCTGTTATGAATCTTAGTGCTTGGAACACTTTCTCTTTCCTATGCCTCCAGCCATCCAGTATCAAGTAGTTTCAGATCAGAGTTGCTTTGGTAGCAAGTTCAGGTATATTTTTAAAGTGATAAAGACTTACTGTCATAATCTAGTCTTAACCCTTGCACAGCCCAACCCAAAGGAATTTAGCTATTTACCTTGTAGATAGCCCGACTACTTACATCATGTTATTTGGTTAATTTTCATGGATGTACCTGTAACTGCTGAAAATTTCTCTTGTTTCCCCACTTTCCAAACCCTGCTCCATGTTGCATGAAGAGGTTCCAATACTGGGCTTCTTGTATGCATTTTCCTTACCTACAGGAATATTGTGGGAATTAATATACAAATATTGTGAGATTTGAAGATAGCAGAGCAACAGGGAGGGGAGTCATAAATATACCTCACGCAGATAATAGTGGCTATAAATTCTATTGCCTTGATATGGCTTGGCACCAGCACCCTGCAGAACTCCTTGCTGTGCTTGCTCCTCTCTCCATGGCAGCTTCACTGTTTATTACTGATATAATTACAGCACTATGACGTCTTCTGGACAGCTCTGGATAAAAACAGTCTTTTCACTTTGAAATAAGCACTTTACACAGCAGTGGCAGTTAAACTGAAGAATATCTGTAAGAGGTGTGTGATGGTGGTAAACTGACAATTTGTCTTATGCTGGCACAGCTTTCCCGTGCAATTGTCTTTTGGACAGCCAATTGGCCTCAGAGTTCAAACAGAGCCACCACAGCTGAGGCTCTGTGCCATGAACACTGCCCCGAGTGAAGAAGAAACCGAGTGGGTGACTCTTCTTTGTCACAGAGGATCCTCATCATGGCCGCGCTGGAGGTGATGGGAACGTCTCCCCCCCTGAAGCAAAGCCAGGGGTGGGCTCCCAGAAGGGGAGGCGATGTGGGTGTGCTGCACGTGGGGAGGAAACACCCTTAGCACAGCGGTGGCACTGCACAGCCTCTGCTCAGGCCTGTGGTCAGAGGAGCCCTTCCTCCTCCTCCTCCTCCTCCCCATGCAGAGGGCCCTGTGCCTATGGCTCTGCCAACCCAGGCCCCTGCCCATCCAGCGTGCAGGGGGTGGTGGGCCACAGGAGCCTCCTCACACACAGGACTGGAGGGCATGTTCCATTGCTGTGGGATCCCTGGGCAGCTTCAGATAAAATGGCCAGGCAGGATAGTGGCACAGTTATTTACCCCTCAATTGGGAAGGGAGAACCTCTTCTTTAGTTCTAGAAGCCTCATCACCCAAGCCATTGCAAAGTGAGCTCGATTGCGTGTTTCAGATCGGTGCTGCCTGTTTCCAATTACATCTGAGAGCATTGCTGCAGAGAAGAGCCAAGGTCTTGATTTATAGGCTTTTGGGCAAGAGAATGCAGTGTTTTTCATTATCTTTATCTCTAAATCTCCTCTTGTTACTTGTTGCTTACAACAAATTTGCAGAGTCTAATGCAAAGGTCTTTTGTTAAGGTTTCCTACACTCAGATGCTAAAATCTTTCATTAAAGCCCAGGCTAATTGCTTCTGCATCAGATAGACAGGCCCATCCATTTCACCTTGCTCAGTGTGCCCTTGGGAAGGGAACATTGGGATGCATTCCCCCAGAGGTGGGAGAGCTGGAGCCACACCTGGGGTTGAACCTGTGCAGCTGACCCGTGCTACCCTCCCAGCCAGCCCAAGGCCAAGCACCTCGCAGGCGTTGGGGATGGTGGGAGAGGCAGCCAGCCTGCTCCTGCACCACTCGCTCTGCACCAGACATTCCTCTGGCTGAATTTTCTGCTGCATTGGCTTCCCACATATTTATCCTGACATCACATGGGCTGGGGCCCTTCCCGCCTCTGCCCAGCAGGAGTTTGCAAATACAAAAAAAAAAAAAAAAAAAAAAAAAAAAAAAAAAAAAAAAAAAAATCCCTTTTAGAAAATGATGTTTTCTGTGGAAGGAAAAGGCTCAAATGCAGCAGGAAAAGAGTTTTATGAGCTTTGCTTCAATACTTGTTGTGCAACAACCTTATGGGATTTCATTATTTATGATTTTATCTAACTACAGTCTATGCCTAATAGCTTGGAGGTGCTGTTGATTAATTTTTTCCAGGTCTTTGATGTACTGGCAATAACTTGTCCATGCTGTCCTGTGTCAGTAAGGTGGAAATTGCCATGCCATAGTCAAGGTATCATGAGGTGGCCAAAGCCAGAATAACTGCCTGTATCCACAGTAGGACCAAGGTTTCCGCCAGCCACGCTTTCCCTGCTGGAATTGGCTGATGGAGCTGTAATGAGTCAACTCACTAAAACAGGAAAAAAAGAACGCACCCAAAAAGTGCTGCTTTTTGTTTTTTTTAAAGTTTTTTTCTAATTTTTTTTTTCCTGGGTTAGTGAGTTGAACTAACTCCACGTGACCAGGTATGCACTAGAGTCGGCAGGAGGATGAAGGGAGCAATCAGGCAGCAAGGAGTGGCAGGAGGAGGAAGAGGAGGGAGAAGGGCAAGTGGGGGCAGGCTGGAAGATGATCTTTTGATACCACACCCTACGTATGGACACTGTCAGTCTAATTCCTACCGTACTGGTTCCATCCTTGATGTTGTAATCTGTTTCTGTGAATCTTCTCAATTAGGTAGTGATTTATTGGTTACTGGGGTGGGTTTGGACATCCTCCAGCAACAGACATGAAATCCCTTACCATGCTGAGCTCTGTCCTATTGCCTGCAATGCAAAGGCACAAAGCTTTTTCTCCAGGAAATGATTCTTTTTCAAAATGATTATAAGATTATATGACTAGACTATCGTGTGATGTAAATCTGTCTCTTTCCAAAAGCTTTGGTGTAGTTACACCACTTACAAAAGGATTTGCTTCAAAATTTTTAGCTGTCCCAGCACATTAGTTGCTGGTTAACTGGAGGTCTTCCTGAAAAGAGTGCATTTATCAGCATAAACGGACCTGTTTCTTTCCTTACGTAGAGGTTTACAGACTGCCCAAGTAAAGTGTTTGCCAGTTCAAAACTTATTATTTCTTGTCATCACTTCTCTTATAGCCATAACCTTTCTGGTGTTAGTCCAATTCTGTGGATTTGTCAATCACCACCACAAAGAAACCCAGAGCCAAAATAAACCTGGCACCACTTTATTTCTGTATTACAAATGTACTGGCACAAACCTTGTCCACGGAATCTCCTATTTCAGCAAAGTGCTTGAAATCCCATTGACTTCAATTAGTAAGTTAAGCAAGTGCTTAAATGCTGTATTTCAACTGGGGCCTGAAGACCATACCTTGGCCAACTGGATCTGTTGTCTTTTTTTTTTTTTCTTGATGCTTTTAGAGGAATTTCCAAATTTCAGTTCAGTCGAAACATAAAAAAAATTGGATGAGGTTAAGGAGAGCTGAAAGTTGACACTATGTTGTCTTCTGGCAGAGTTCATTTACAAACTGTGGTCCCTTAAGCACTAAGGATTCAAATAGAGTGAATGAAAAAATGAGATGCCTTCAAAGTTATGGGCTCAAAATTCAGAGGGGGGAAAAAGAGGTCTTGCTCAGCAAAATGACACAAGGGAGGGAATTACTGATGAATCAGAAAAACATGGACCACTGTGAATAGGCTTTACTTCATGGTAGCTGATGTTGTCTGGCAATTCTACACTACACACTACTCCTGTTCTCCCCACATGCAATTACATATCAATGTAATGCATGGTTATTACAAAATAACCACAACATGCTAGGAAGAACATTTCATGCTTCTCAGTTGGACAAGGCTCATCTGGTCTTAATTTTTTTTTAAGGAACATCTTCTATTTTAAGATTTTTCCCATTTAGCCAATGGAATCTATGTTAATTTGACCTCTATTAAATAAAATTTTTTCCATTATTCTCTCTGATGATCAAAGAACTCTGGGGCAGTTTCCTGAGAGGCCAGAATACCTTGCTGCTGGAGCAGGCTGGCTAAGCAGCTGCATGCAAGTTCTCCCCCACCTTCCTCCTGTTGGGAGAGAGGCTTTCGGTCTGGCCCCTTGCCCTCAGCCCCAGACCCACGAGCTGCCCTCACCCAAACCTGCTTCTCCCAGCCATGCTTGTGCTGCTCACCAAGAGGTATTGCAGGAGGTAGAGCCATTGAGCACTGTCCTTCTGCCACGGGGTTTGGGCACCTTGCTTGGAGCTGAAGGGAAATCCTTAGGAGCTCTGCCTGCATGGTGGCTCCTCTCGGCCATGTCAGAGTCATGGTGGCAGCTTCTTCTTTGCTTCCTTGTTTTTGACAACACTGGCAAGGACTGCTGCCTCCTGCAGGGCCCATTCCTGCAGGTGACCAGGAGATGGGTGCTGAGCATAACTGGCACCAGCTGAAGCCTCCCAAGAGGCAGGTGAAGAAGCATCCTGGCCCTGGGCGATGCCAGCCAAGGTGGGTGATACCTGCCTGGTTGACAGCGAGCTCCAGGGTACACCCTGCCTATTCCCAACCTGTGTCAAGAGCCTCCCAGCTCTTAGCAATAGTCTAAAGGACTGAAATCTCACACCTGGTGACTCAGGGCACGGCTTTGCCGGTGATGGAGCAGGGTGAAGAGCCTGAGTCTCTGGGGAAGGGCACTACCTGCAGTCTTGTGCCATTCCCACTCTGCCCTCCTGGATGGGATGTGCCAGCTTGGGCTCCACAAGCCAGGGGGCTGTAGAGACAGAGCCAGGGCAGCAGGAGCCTCTGCACTGCCCTTCTGGGCATGTCTGTTCCCAGGCAATGCCAGTGGGATGTGGCAGGAGAGGCTGAGGACGGAGCCATTTCCCACTCTCCCAGTGAGACTGGACACAGCTTCCCCCTGCCCCAGAAAGGGTGGGAGCAGCACTGCTGGCTGCAGCACAGCTGGGCCTGGCTCTTGTCCCGCCACAGAGCACCCTGGACAAATCACATCCTTGCTTTCTGCCTCAGTCCCTTGTTTGTAAAATGGACACAAATACTTCACAAGGGTGTTGTGAAACGTAATTAATTAATTAATACCTGTACTGCACTTTGATGTCCTCACATGAAAAGTCCTATATAACTACAAAGCATTTTTAATGTTATAAAGCAAGAACTACTTGCTGTCTTGCCTTGGCAAAGAGGCTGATTAGATGTTATCAGTTCTGCTGCTCACATACACAGAAACTGCTGCACTGGGGTTTGGATCCTGGTTTGTCTTTAAAGAGTCACATAGTAAAATGATGGGAAGAGTTAATTTGGCAGTCTGTTCCCTGTGACTTCAGGGAGTGGCCAGAACTGGCTTTGTATTTTCTGTCAACAGAATAAGCTAAATAGCCCTAGAAGAAAAAAAAAAAAAAAAACAACCCAACAACAACAAAAAAAAAAAAAAAAACACAAAAAAAAACAAAAAAAAAAAAAACCCAAACCCTAACATATCTGTGCATACAGGTGTGTCCTGATCACACGATCACACCTGCAGTAACTGGACCAAAAGGCTTTCTAGCCCAAGCCCGAGAAAAAAGCTGTACCAAGGAGCACCTAATCCTGCATTAAACAACTGCTCACGTTTCACAGAAGGCAACTGGCTACTAAGTCTGAGTCCATTTGGGCCAAATCTCATGGCCTGTTTCTGACTGTTCTGCTGTTAAGACAGTCCCCTTTGCAGTTTTACTACTTAAGTGATGGAGACTCAGCCTGGGCAGTTGGGACTGAGGAGCCCTGATTCTGCTTTCATCATGAAATGCGTGGTACTGGGATGCCAGAAGGCACCACTGCAGAGCCTGTGCTTTAATCTGCACTCAAGTGATAACCAATGTTAAGAAGCTGCACAGTATGGTCCTTTCTTTAGAGAGCTCAGTTATGTCTGTGTGCTGCTGGAAGTGCAGCTTTAAATGTTAAAATTCCCAACAGACCTGTCCTGCACTGCATTTTAAGATGCACTAATAAGTTAATGACAAAATACAAACGCCTTGACTCCTGCAATTTAGAAAACTGGAGCCAAAGGAGTCTTAATAATCCTGTTTTTCTTTCCCAATTAACACTGTTTACTTTCTGCATTTCCTTGACCTTGAAGAGCAATCCTGCACAATTCCATGTACGGGCCTCCACCTTCAGCCCTTCCAGCACAAACACAATACCCAGCAGCGCAGTTCCAGGCCCACAGCAGCACAGTGCCAGTAAGCCTCTGCTCCCTCCCTCTCTGGCTGCCAGCACCCACTTTCTGTCCCTTCCCTGAAACCTAGAACTTGGCTGTACACCTGCACGTTGTCATTTGCTAAGATGAACAGGTAAATACACACGAAGCACGTTGCAAAGGGCTTGGGCTCCTTCACTGGCATTTGCAGAGGCTGTCTCAAAGCTTGGAGATGCTCACAGCTGCCTGCAAGCAATAAGCAACTGCTCACAAGCACTTTCTTGGCTCTTTTTTTTTAATTAAAAAAATAATGACAAATGACAACTTCTCCCTGTGCTCATCTGGACAGCATTTGGAAGACAGAGGGATTCTGTGCATGCCACTGCATCTGGCAGCACTGTGGCTGAGCTGGTGCTCTCAGCCTGTCCTGCCCAGTGGAGTGAGAGGGGAGGGAGCCAAAGCTCAGCTCAGGTTCGAACAGCTGGAGGCAGGAATAGGCACAATGGGAGGAAACCGGGTACATCGCCTTTGCAAAAACAAATAAACAACACTTCGAGAAATGAAAAAAAAAAAAAAAAAAAGCCCCCTCCTGAACCAGCTTGGACAAAATCCTTTCCTTCCCCCAGCAACAGAGGGACGCAGAGGCTGAAGTGTTTTCACACTGAAAGCATGGCATCGTTTGTGAGCTTTTTCTACAGTCTACAAATAAACAAAACCCAGGGAGTGTTTTGCATTCAATAGTTAATCACAGTTGGCTGAGTGTTTTTATTTTTCTTCACTGTAAAGGCATTCTTGGTCCGCCTCCCAAACAGCTTGTTTTGTCTGAGAGATTTAATCTTGAGTGGCAGGACAAGGTGCAAAGACAAACCTCAAAACAATTCTTATTTTTCTATAGCAAGATGTCAGTATGTAAAAGCCAACTACCCTGCAAACAGGCCCCTCCGGTTGGCACGCACAGGACTTCTTGACACAATTGCCAGTCTGCCAGGATACCCTTGCCCACAAAGCAGCTCATTTCACTTGGTTTTAACTCTTTCCTGTTTGTGAACTGCTCTTTAAGTGGTCTAAATAACCAGAATTCAATGCAGGTTGGACCAGTTTCCAGCCCTAGCTCCTCCCTGAAGAAGCATCTTGTTTGTATACACGGAGCACTGGCACCAGAGCCCAGCCTACTTTCAATCCAAACACAGTTTTTCTTCAAAGCAACATCAAGGTAGCTTTCATAAAAATGAAGGGATGATGCAATACACATATAGTGCATCAACAAGTACCTGAGCTGCTCTGCTCAGAATTAGCTTAGGCAGTTACTTAAGAGCATTGTTGGACAAATATCAGCCACATTTTTGCAGCCATGCCTACTAACACAAGTGAATGACTGAAAAAGTACTGAATTTATTTACATTTTATGGTTTGCCCATCTAAGATCTAAAAATGGTTAGAAACAATAAACTTATGAAATTTCACCACTTATGCTCTTTGTTTTGTTTCCAAGTGCTTTTGCCTCTGAACAATCTTTAAAGGACATAGCTTGTGCTTAGATCTGCATCACAGGCATTAAAAAAATTAATAAAACCACATCCAAGTTACCCAAAAGATTTGTCTTCAGGTCATTTAGTCCCACATTTTGCTTGAAGCAGGACTATCTCCAGTTGCTGGATAGGACCACCATGGCTCTGCCCACTCCTGGCTCACCAGTCTCCAGGGAGAAGCCCCAACCTCTGGGGGGCACCACTTCTACTGTGGGACTGTGTGTTCTTGTGGAAATTCTCTCGGCTGAGGGCTTGAAATCTTGGAGATTTGCGCATTTGATGGTGTCACTTTTCAAGGCAGAATTTTTGGTAACTCTTCCCCATAAATATAATCCAACAGACCTGGCAGGAAGCAGTCATGAAACTGCCTGCAAATCCATTTCAACAGCTTCTTGTAACTTCCCTAATTCTGTGTATGTAACAGGGAGATACTTCTGATGGTTAAGGTATATGCTTTAAAATCAGTACAAGGTCTTAGCAAACATGGGGGTCTATACAAAGTGATGCTGGTAACCTCCATCATCTTCTAAGTGTTTGCCCTGAATTAACTTCCCTGATTCTTGGGCCTGCTCCAAAGTATCTCAGGAGCAGAGAACATAACAACCACTTCACACAGTATAGCTTATGTGGGGACCCTTTTGCAACAGTATATCACAGGGGGGAATGCCACATGAATGCATGGCTCATTTCTGAAAAGAGCCATGACCCACGATCCATTTCTAAAGCACCACAATAAAAGTAATGCCCAATCCAACAAAATGGCCATGACAAATGCAGAAGAAATAGTCCTGCCACCCACAAGCATGACAAACCAAGTGATTAGGTTTTTTTCTCTTATAAAGTACTCCAGCAATGGGTAATGCCAGACAGGGAATCAGATTTGCCCGAGCAATGTCCTGACAGACACCACCTCCTCTTCAAACCAGGCACTTCTGAGTGTTCTTTGCAGCCTTGCTTTGAAAAGCCTTTTCCTCACAAGCAGGCATTTACCCTTTTTGTATGAGCAATCCAGGTTGTTGCTGAACACCCATCCACTGGAGGAGAGGAAGGCAGGATCAATTTGTGGGGGTTTTTTGTGCAACCTGCCCATAATTAGCCCCAAGCAGCCGCTGAGTCACTCCAAGAGTCCCGGGTGCTATTAGGACCAGACACGCCATGGCCCAGTGTATAATTATATACCAGCCAGCACCGTGTGGAAATGGCTCCATTTACTATCTGACCCCATTAGACAGAAGCTGTCATTTCTTCTTGGCTACCAGGGCTGTGGGAGCTCTGAGGAACACAAGCCAAATTCTCACAGTCCAAACTCATTCACCCAAACTCACCTCTTTCTTGCTGAAACCAGCAGATGCCACTCTCTTTCCTGGCTCACCTGTGAGCTGCCTGAGAGCTCCCCTATAGGCAAGAGGAAAATGGGTGCCTTGAGACCCAGCAGCCACTGGATACAAGGGACAGGGAGCTGAGTGCAGGAAGTCTAGGAAACACAGCCTGCCAATAGTGTCTGTTTCATCAGAGAGCAGGCTCAGTTGGCCAAAACACACAAGAAATCACCCCCAGCTGGCAGGGCTGTACTTGAATTGCAGCTGGATTTTGCAGCTGCCTTTTCCTGTTGAGGCAGTAGGAGGAAAAGCCTGGCTTCAGCAGCATCAGCAGGGTGGCATTCCCCCCTGGCACAGCTCCTGTGTGGGGCACACAGACGAGCCTGGTTCCTGCTGATGAGCAACCAAAGGCTGTTACCTCCTGCAGCCGGGATCTCACAGGCTGCACGCAACGCCCGAGCCAGCAGAGGCCCTTTAGCTGCTGCACTGGGGAAAAGTCAAGAATGGGTCTGGGCTTTTGTCACCCCAGGCTGTCACACACAGCTCAAGTGAGCTTTGCTGGGAGGGCTGTGCAACGCTTGGGCTGCTGCTGATGCTGCAGTTCAGAGGAGAAATGCAAGGCTCCAGCCTCGAGCTGCTACTCTTGTACCAGTCCTACATCCTCTTTGAAAGACACAAGTAACCTCAACAGCTCTGGTTTTTAAATGAGTACTGAAAAAAATTTGCTCAAAGAGACAGTGGAATAAGGGGAAACAGGATGTCAAATTAGGATCAGCTTGAACCATGTCAAACAAACAACGAGGAAATAAAATGTACCCTGATTGCTGGCAGGCTTGAACACTTACAAAGTACTCACCCCACCCAAATCAAGGGCTTGAAATGGAGCAGCAGTGGAACCTAAACCCCTGACAGTGTAAGATTTGCTGCTCCCTACTACTGCTTTGCTATCCTCAGGGACAGAAAAAGCATCATTAGGGTTTAACTAGAGTTGGATGAAAACATGGAGTACCCCAAGGATCAATTTTCACTGTGGGCAGCTGCAGCACGAAGCATTAATTCTTCACCCTTTCTGGTGACAGGAGAAACACAGGGAGCTGTAGACACAAATAATGTTAGACTTGTAATATGTATTTTGCAATGAAATGCTTGCTTTACTTCCTGTTGTTTAGAACTGCATTTATTCTTCAGCACTGCCAGAAAAACCTTCTGTATTTTGTACTTTGTGCACATTTAAAGGCCCATATATTGTAGACTCAGCAAGTGGCAAACCTTGCTTCCTTTCTGTTTTCTTGATGATTTAAGACCTATTTTCAGCAGCTGATACTGGTTTCCCGCCTTGCCTTTTTGCTTGGTAACTACCACTTCAACAAAATGGTGTTTGTGCAGTGCCTTGGAACCAAGAACTGAGCTTTGTAACATCAGACAGGGAATAGAATAAGGAAAGCAGGACTAAGGTCACCTACATACCATGTGCCTTTCAAGCCACATGCTTAGAAATAGATGGCAGAACCCTCAAGTTTTTGCAGAATAATAATTTGACTGCTAGATTTTTATTTCCTACACAGTTAAATTACTTGCATGTTTCTGATATTTGTGTTGTTTACCTTCCCCCAGAACAAAGTTTGAAATTATTCCCTGAATCTACAGAAATCAGTAAATTAAGATATTAAAAAAAACCCTGCACTGTTTATAGACATTTTTCAGACTTGCTTTCCCTGTAGGGGTAAACCTATTGATGCAAAGTATAAACAGGAAAAGATAGTGCCTGATCAATGCTTTATTTAGGTGCAGGCTTCCTTCAGGAAAGGACAATTCACTTTGCCTCTGCTGATTTTCTAACATGGAAATTAAACGAAGAGTTGGAAAAAAAAAGTATCCAGTGCCATCAGCATGATTATCCTCTCTGATCTGGTAACAGCCTTTCCTCAGAATTCTTCTGTTGTGGAGAACTCAACACTTGGCATAGTAAATAAAAAACAGCTTCTACTTATTTTTACAGCAGATAATTCCATATTTGATGTAGGCCCACAAGACATTGGCATATACCTTGCTGCCTTGTTAAAAGAAAGAACTCAAGTTTGCTAAAAATAACAGTAACTAGTAAGGATGAAGCAAAATTGTCCTAGAGGAGGACAGGGACCTGAAAATAAAACTGTAAAGGAGGTAACTTAAGGGATTTTCAGTAACATTTAAGAAGTAAGAGTAACTTTTAGGTTCAATGAGTGTTACAATGCATCAATTACAGAGACAAAAGTAATTTAAGGGAAGAGTGTTCACTGGCAGTTCAGCTTGGTCACAGACTTCATTTGCTTCGCAGGGCAAGGAACAGCACCCCATAATTAACAATTGTGGTCATAAGTTGTGTCCAAAGCTTGCTACCTCCTTGCAGCACATCTTCTCACAAAGCTAGAAAGGTGAGAAACTCCCCTTCTGCACCCACAAAGGACTCATCCCTTCATCTCCATGTCACTGCTGCACAGACGCGGCACTAGAAATGCGTTTCACACCTGCTCTGGTGAACCTCACCTCCTGCTACAGGTTTGCACTGCCTGCTGCTCCCCTGGTTAAGGGAACTGACACAGAAGGATGTCTAAGCTGCAGTGCCTACTCATCACAAACACAGGTTTCTGAGCTCTGCTAAACCCCCAGCCCTCTATTAGGGGGCACTGCTTAATGGACAGCACTCAAGACCTATTCTCTTTGCTAGGTAAGAAGTCTCTGTGTAAAACCACCTGAAGTGAGACTTAAAGTACTGCACTTCATGGCTAAATCCCATCCACTGACTGATTCACCAAAGATGAATTATTGCTGTAGGCTCCAGACAGGATGAGAGAAAGGGAACATACAGAGAAACATCCCTAGGGAGGGTTTCACAATGCACAGGAGGTCCGTGCTAACTCCAGCAATGATCTTTTCTCAAGAACTGACTCAAGTCTACTATCTGTATGAATGGGAGGATGTTCAAGGACAGTGACAATAGCAAAATGTGCTGATTCAGCAAATGAAAAGTGCCAGTCAACAAAGCAGTGGCCAGCACAATGGAAAGCTCAATGAAGGCCAAACAATGTATGGTTTAGTTACCTTTTGTTTATTCTTCCAGCCGTTTGTCCAGTCCTTCCAGCAAGTTCACAAGAAGTCTGACTTTGAATCCATAAGATTTGGTATTACTTCTAGGACAGTGGATTATGTATGCAGATGAAGGCTTGACTCTAAGTTTGTGATTTAGGGACCTTTGGAAAACCATGCATTAGCAGGGCTTAGTAACTCAAGACTTACTGCATTCTTTAGTCAAAGCTAGGACAGCGTAGAGTTTAAGCTTTTCAGGACATTTGCAACATTGCTATTTTTATCCTGGTTCTGTGGTTCTCATAAGCCAAGGAAAATAGCCTAGGTCTGTGTGCTCCCTTCAATTGCATATATCACATAATAGGAAAGGAAGTGCTGAGAGTCTCAGTGTTGTTAAACTGGCCACAATGGAAATTATAATAAAACAGGAGATACCAGAAATAACTCCAAGTCATCAGATCCCGACTTTCATGGCTAACATAAATGCCTTCAATGGATACTTGGTTTGACATAAAATTATTCAAATGAATCCTCTCTTCTGTATAGTATTTATATGGCAATTCTCCTGGAGAGAAGCTTTCATTCATTTCAGTGTCTCTCAATACCCCATTTGGAGAGCTAACACTCCCAATACTTCTAAGACTATGAGAAAGAAAATAAAATATCCATAAAATAGTTCTGCTTTTGAGAATTATTAGAAAGGGATCCATGTAGGTCAAAGAGTGAAGGGTGACCTTGAAATAAAGAAAATGTTCATTTACTGTAATAAAATACCTTTTCTTCTAATCTGAAATTTAAATACAAACAGTACAGTTTTTCATCTTTACTACCTTCCCCCCCCCCCCCCCCCCCAAATACTAGCAATTGTAGCATGACATTAAAATTAGACTGAAACTATTGATTTGTTTCTATGTATGTTGTGAAAAGTTGGTGAAACTGTTGAATTCAACACAATGAATTGCTGGTTTAGGCTTTTTGTAC
The DNA here is from genome assembly GCA_039654755.1 of Calcarius lapponicus. Classification (NCBI taxonomy): domain Eukaryota; kingdom Metazoa; phylum Chordata; class Aves; order Passeriformes; family Fringillidae; genus Calcarius; species Calcarius lapponicus. The sequence continues at coordinate 70,885,756 of CM077465.1, read as the reverse complement.
CCTCAAAATACTTTCTTACGTGGCTTCTAAAAACTCTTTAATAATAAAGCAGTTCATGGTCCAAAATGACTAGGACTGAGGTGAAGGATGCATTTTTGGTTGAGAATAAATCTAAATTCTGAAGAGTGGACCTCTTTTCAAACTACCTTGCAATTGCTAGCCTTTGAAGCATGGTAACTTCTGAGAAGCCAAAAAAATAAATAACTGGTGCCACTTGGGCAATCAGGTACATAAAGCACACACTGTGTTCATGGAGCAATCAGTATAACACTGAATCAAAGACTGAGTTATAAAATGTAAGATTCCAGGAATGTAGTGATGCAACCTAAGGGTTTGGTTTATACCTTTTGAAGATGTCTAGAGATTTTTTCTATCAGATTTAGAACACTATGAGAACAAATGTTTTTCATTAGCTATCTTCCCTCTCCCACCCCATTCACAAGGTTGGCTTATTCTTGAACATGTGTCTGTGGGTTTGGCTTTTACCTGAAGAAATGTAGACGTGAGATCATCCCAGTATACTAAACAATATTTTGTTCTTAGTCACCTGAGGTTGTTCAGTTATAATTTTGCTATTCACATAAAACCATTACCTTCTGTGAGAATTCATAAAATCAGAAAGTTTTAAGAAGCCTACAAAAAGCAAACCTCAGAAACTGTAATTAGAGCTAAGCAGTAGCCATAAAATAAGTCAGCAAAAAAATTATGTAAAAAGTAAAAAAATAAAAGCAAATAAAACAATAGTCTGTATATTAACGCTTCTCTAAAATAACTCCCTAATCTACAAAAAAGTCTATCTAGCAAAATATTAAAAAGTTCTAAGCTTAATAATAAAACTCTGTGCATTGTGTTTTAAAGCTTACAAGCAAGTGTTGTATTCAAAATAAGCAGTATTGTTTTAACCAAGAGTGCTTATAGTAGTTAAATAAAACTACTGTCAATATTCTTTTACTTTGTGTAATTAGTCAAAAAACTTTTAAAGTAAGTTGTAACATCAAGTTCTTAATCTTCTGCCTAAGATGTGAACTAACAACATCTTCCCACTCTCATAACCACGTAATGGAACTAATGCCAAAAAATAAAACAACTCAAAATGCATTTCTAACAATCCCATCCTATTTGTAATTTGTACATAGCCCCCCCAACCAGTGATAACCCTCCACATCTGCTCTAAGCATGCAAAAGCCTCATGCAGTTTCCCCACAGAGGGAATTCAGGCTCAGACCTTTGAAACTGTTGACAGCGCTCAGATAATGCACTGAGAATCACAAAGGGGTGGGTCACTGCAGACTTACAATGAAACTTCTTATTCTTTTATTTATTCTTACAATACAGATTTTGTTTGCAGCTTAATTTTCAGCCAAGAACTTCAGTATTAAACATAAATTAAATTTTGCTCACAAACTAGCTAAAAATACTTGTAGTTTCTAGAGCGAATTATTTGCATAATTCTTAATTATTAAGCTTCACGACTCAAACCCCATCTGTATTTCCTAGGTGAATATAAACCCTGAAAAGCACTACTTTTCATGCCAAATAACAAGTTGTAGAAAGGGTAGGAGAATACTGCCAATCAAGCAGCTTGACGAGACTTCGTTGCATGTGATGCTACAGGGTATAATTTAAAATAAAATGTTTTCCAGTTCCACTGTATCATCTGCATACTATTCATTTGGTTCCTTGTATTTAGCAGAAGTAGGGCACATTTTCCAGATACCATTTATAAGCCAACATACTCTGTTAATTTTATTCCTTACTGGAAAGTACCTTGGTCTATTCACAAATTAATTGGGGAAGTGACATTGTGACCATTAGTCCCAACTGGTGTGCCTGACACAAGCAGGAAAGAAAGGATGAATAGGCAGGATTTTCCATTTGGCATTTCACAATTAGGGGAGGTAATGTTTCCAGTTATATGCACTTAAAAATATTTTCTGAGAAGATATGCTGAACTTAGGCATTAAGCTAAATACCTATAGCCCTACACTATTTCATCGGTTATTTTCCAAGACATCATTCATTCCTTTGTTGAAAGTTTGCTTCTTAGCAGTATTTATCTTATTTGGAAAAATTACAGGCCTATGAAAGAGCTTTATTTTGTTATACTGCTTTATATAACTAGCTACTTGCATGTTGGTACTAAAGAAATAGAACTTTTTTTGTAATGGCAAGGGGCACTCATTAGGAAAACACCAAAATTGTCCAACTGGAAATAAAAACCTAACATTTCACGTAAAATGAGCTTTCAACAGAAGTATTAGAAAAACCACCAAACCTCAAACACCTTGCCATATTAACTGCAGTCCAACTGGAAAGGCACTGAGAATTGAAGTGTGCAACTCATATCCATACCTGTGAGAGTAACAACCACAGTGAGACTCAAACCTCCGAGGCAGAATATGGCACTGTGCAGTCCATTAGGCATTCCTGGTACATACAGCAGTTTTGTGTTTCCTTAGGATGAGCTGAAAATGTTAACTAAATGTACATATTACATCATGTTTCCATAGGGAAGAGCAGTCCAATTTAGACCATCTGAAGATGAGGAAACAAGGCATAACATACAGGACATTGTTGGCACAAGAAAGTGTTATCCTATCAATACACACCTTTTTAAATTTAATCCAATAGATATATAAAGGAATGGTGGTGGCAGAGGCAAAGGGGCAGGACTAATATCAAATATTCAGTTCTAAGCATGCTAGTGAGGTCTTTGTTTCAAAAACTGAAGCTACCAAAACCAGTTCAGAGGCAAGAAAGCATTTATCAAGACAGTCCAACCCATTTCCAGGCATCCTTCTTCTGGGCTGACATGTGCAGACTGAAGGATCTGTCCAGTGTAGTTTCCATGCCCAAAGCTGTCTAAAGCTTCCCATTAGCAAATGCTGCCTCCTGGAACTGAGGGACAAATGTCTTGAAATATGTCCTAGTGAAAAGAACAGAAAATATATGATTAAGAAGTAGTAATCGTAAAAGCATGAATTGCAGCACTTCATGTTTCCCATGTTTTCTATTTCCCCTATGTGGAGAAGGCTTCACATATGGTACAAAAGGCCCAAAGACAGACAAGGCAATGGAGCAGGAAAATAGGGAGAAGTCAGAATACGTGTAGGAGATAAGCCCTTTATCTGTCTCAGAAACCTTGACACGATACTGCCACTGCTGATGGCAGCAGTTTACATGAAATGCAGCAAATAAATACTAACAACATTGTATGAATGGTAAGTCCTTTTATTAAACTTCAAAATTTATAGGATAATGCCCTTTTTAAAAGTCTGCTTTGTATATTTTGGATCTTAGTCTATCTTCTTTGCAAATGATCAAGTGACTCATAAATCCATAAAATGAGCTAATTCTACATATCCAAAATTGAGTTAGAACTGTACCTTTGAGATTTTTTTGCTGAGATACTCACCCATGTAATAATGGTGTTTTACATGTCCCAGGGATGCCCTTTACTTGCCAGTTATATTAGAAGTTGCTTTATCATTCTGCCTTTGGTTTCTGCCTACTGCATTTTGCACCAAACTTTCAATTTCTCTATTTTTTAAAAATTTTGTTTTCTATTTTTATCACCGGTCTCTATAAATTTCTCTCCTGTTAGAAGAAATCTTAAGTTAGAATAGCTATGTCATTTATTAGATTCCTGATCTCTTTGCTGGTTTACCTCCTGAAGCAAACACACACTGATCAGCTTCACAATCGTAATGTGTTTCATAACTGCAGTAGAAGCTTTGGCAACCATTGGACAACAACCATACTTCCTCACACCTAAAAATGTTGCAAGACCACCAAGGGAATGCTCCTCTCTCTTTGTGAGGTTCTGCCTGGCAAATCAATTAACAGATAGCTGCAGTCAGCTTTTGTGCACAAGATATAAATACATATGAGATGCTGTCCAAAGGTTAAAAGAGCAATGGAAAGTAAAAGCATTTCTGGACTGAGGACCTGATCCCAGAAATGGAAACACCCATAATAAAGAGGACGACCAGCACACACATTTTATAGCATATACAGATTGTGCTGTGTATTTACAGAACACACTTTGGTTTATTGAAGCAAAGTTCAGAAAACAACCCTCATAATCATGCCTGCAAAAGTGGTTGTTCATGCTGGCACACACATGAAACATAAACCAGCTGAGAAGATCTGCCTGTCTCCTGATCTCAACAGCTGAGTGCCATTTCTGTATCTGGGCTTTTCCTACCATACCTTTGAAATTGTAGCTTTTGTAAGTCCTGTTTAATTCTATGTGTTTTGCTAGCTCATGGAGTACCTCCTGCATGTTGTCAATGTGAGGACCTATCCCTTTTACTTATCCTTGCTTTATCTGTCCGAACATTTAATTATGCTTCTCTGCTTGCTTATTTTAAACAGCTTCCCCCTCCCTCTTTGATACCTTCTCTGGAGACTCTCTTTCATGCACGTGATCTTAATCGACCTGATAAATGTTACTTAAAACTTCCTGCTTCCAAAACTGTAGAAATTCTTAATCATTAAACGGGATACAATCAGAATTATTTTCCTACATTTTATTTCTTTTTCTTTATAGCATTTCTGTGCTTTGTATTAAACCCACACTTAGTGCATTATATGCAGTAATTATATATGCCTTTTCTGTTAGGTAAATTCCAGAATGAATGCTTATGATACCACAAACATCCTCCCACACCAACTTTATCTACACTTGCATCCTTTCTTTTCACTGATTCCTGCAGGAGAACTTGTATCCTTAGCTGCAAAACCAAGTCTAACACCTCCCTACATTCTGATCAGATGTACTGTTTCAAAGAAGATGTTATTTCGCTGGTAGTTCATATGAACCTCTTGTCAATGTTCCATACACTACAAAAATTCCTTTAGTACTTCATCATTTTAAATGTCTTCTTTTTTTCTTTTTATACCTTAAAGTACATGCTTAAAGTTGCCCTTATCATTTTGGTCTTCTCCAGACTGAAGCAAATGCAGTACCACAAGTGTACTCAGATTATGTTCCTCCATTTCTGTCCCTCTCCCATACACCTTAACTATCTCAGATGAAACAAAATCAGAGATAATTATGGTTCATCACACATACTACAAAAAAATAAATTAACACTGCTCCCTTAACCCCCCAAACCAAACCAAAATAGGCCTTGCTAAGAGATGCAAAAGCCCAGTGTGCCTGATAGGACTGTCTCAGCTACAGCACATTTAGTAGATTGAGGAGGAAAGATGAGGAAGTAGGAGAAGGTAAGTGAAACTCCTTAATGAACACTGGAAATGTTTTTCTAATTTTTTTTTATTTTCATCCCAAAGTTTGGGACAAAACCATGTGTTAAAATACCTGAATTTCGTGTGAAATGGAAACGACAACATTTTAATTACAACAATCTCTGCAGAGGTCACCAGTAAGGAGGAAAAGAAGCAGCAATCACCTTCTGAGTAAGCTTCATCTATTGACCATCTGGCACTGAATCAAAGTTCACGTTTCTGCCCAAATAGGACCATGACACAAAATACTATGTCACAACAGATGACATGCAATAATTGTGAGAGAAATATAAAATTTTTTGAAGGACAATATTCTGCTATAGACTGCATGGTAAAGGCATCTCTCACATGCAGTGCTATTCCTTATAGAAAGATTTTAAATCAAGAGACAACACTCATGGTCTAGCATCCTGTACATACAGGCACAGAGAAATAGTGAATATAAACATGAACTTTGGAAAAAGATACATTCCTCATACTCTATGCATATTAACACATTCACATGAATTACACCCTCAATAACTATGATCTGTGCTATACCATAAGGATTCATTTAAAAGTATCTGAAAGGTTTTTTTTCAGAAACTTTGTCACATGATATTCTCAAGTTATCTCCAAACTATTTTGAAATTGTTACTTTTATATACACTAGATATGTTTTCCAGCTCTGGAGAACTGTTATTAAAAAATCCAACAATTTAGGTACCTGTTGAATTACACTGAAGGTGAAGAAAGCTAACTTCACCTATGGTCTCTCAGGGCTCTGTCAAATGGCCGAAATCAGCTTTTGATCAATACTTTTTTTCCTTTCTGGGAAAGATGGAGATCCTTCTTTCTCCAGCTTTCATCTACCATGTTCTTGGTGGGTCTGCATCGCACTGACCTTATACCAAGCTCAGAAGACCTGCATAAATTCTCTTGTAAGTACAGGGAAACTCATTTGTACAAAGAACACAGATATTCTTCACGTGAGTGTTGTTGAGTACAATCAACACTCATTAAAGAAAGTAAAACACACATGGAGTGTTGCATCCTTCTCACAATGGTTTTGATTCCAGCTTAAACAGTGTTTAAAAAGTTGCTTTCTTTTCAGCCTAGAGTGGGTGCCAATCTTCATACACTTACGGGCACATGTCTAACACTTTATTGAGCTTCTTATAAGACTCCATTGTTTTTTGTCTATTCATTTTTATTCCCTCAAATGGTCATTTTCCAAGTTCAAGGTAGTAAGTTATGAGGTTTCTATGGAAATTTTTCTTCATCACTCCAGAAAACAACACATTTTGCTGTAGTTAACCACTATATATACTTGACACAGTACAATGAATTCCAGGTGCTACGCTCAAGGACATCTGTTGAGAGTAAAGCACTTCTCTTTCCTCCACTTTATTATCCAGTGGAAAGAAAGTCTTGCTATAATTGCAAGTGGTAAGTATCTAAAAGAAGGTAGAATTGGCTCACCTGCTGTTTACATATTTCCCAGTGATATGAAACACTGAGTGTGGTACAAGGTCTCTAGAAGCCCATACATGTCTAAATCCCAGGGTGTGGGTTTGCTGTGCTTAAAACATACTTGACTCAGAATTCACATGCTTTTGTGAAATTTCATTTTAATTGTACTGTGTTTTTCCCAGGGTAATTTAGTGCTGGGTTTTTTAAATGCAGTTGGTAGAAAATCTGCATTGACCACTTGATAATACCTTTTGCTTTCACATATCTATGCTGAAAATCTGCAAAGATTTAAAATTATGTAGCTGCAATCTCCCATCAAACAACACTTCTCATATATTTATGGTGATAGTATTCCAACACCAACACACCCAATTTCTGCTGTTGCTTTTGCTGAACTGGTACTATAGCCAGCAATACAATTGTGTTTGAGTCACTGCTGCTGGTGTAATAAAGTTAAAAGGGTTGCTTAGGTGTTCCTGTTTCACTTAAAATCTTCATATGGTAAATTCAGAGCAGAAGATCAAGACTCAAACTCTGAGAAGAAAAAAGCATACAACATGTTGTATCAATGAGATTTCTGCTTTTTATGTCTGGGACAAGGATAATCATCATGGGGTGATGAATCATCTTCCCAAATCATTCACAAAATGTATTCCCCTTAAACTCCTCAGTTTATAACTGCTAAGATTTCCGGCATGCTGATCTCAAATTCACCCATGCTGGCCCTATTTGCACGCATGTTTTATTTGTTTCAGCTCAAGATGTGGGACTTTTCAAGTGCTTTTTCCATCAAGAGATGATTTGAGGAAAATGAAGAGGATGAAATCATCATGATGGTCCACATCAAGAACAGATTTAGCAGTACAGCAACACTTCTGCTACCAGCACAGTGTCCTTAGTGGCAAATTAAAGCCCTTGAGCCACAATCTTCATCTTTTCACAAAGACATAGAGACCTTCTCTCACTGCATCAGGCACACATGTTGTGTTGCTTCTCATCTGAAAGCAGACTTACATTTGGATTTTTTTCTACTACTGGCTTTGAGAGCAAACTTTATTCTTAAATAGTACCCATTATTTCAATATTTTAGTAAGTACTGCAACAGATATTTAATTCTGTAAATATCTGGCTCTAATTATAGACCCTTAGTGTATTCAAAATCATAGTAGCCAGTATATTTGACAAATACATCAATTTTCTCCTACTCTAGGCAAGGCATACATAATATGTATGAATTCTTTTCTAAAACTTTTCCAAGTTAATAGATCTGACTTGGGCAGGCGCTCCCGTAGTCATGGTCATCTCTGAATAGTTCTACTTAATCCTTCTAAGTCTTCTGGAGTAAGGTCTGTATTTAGTACCCCATTCTCCTCAGCAGTTCTCTATTGTCTGAACTGTCCAGCAGGTAAATTGAGTTTGTTTGAATAATCCTGGGACTGAGGTAAGGACTGAATTGTATCCTGTCCAGCTGCATGAGATACAACCAAGAATCCCAGGCATTTGTCCCAACTGCTGTCCACTTATTTTAAAGGAATTGTACCTCTAGGATTTACATAATTTTGCATCCCATATTTCTTTCCTGCTGTACCTTAGGAGAACTGCTTCAAGACATCTACAAGTTTCTTCAAATCCACTGAATCCTGATAGAACAACATCAACTCTACAGATGACTGATCTTCATAAATTAGCTGGAACAGCAATGTTCTCCCCTCTTTCAATCAAATTTGGTGAAAACGGGAATTAAGAAGGGTGTAGGTCAGAGTGAAGGACAGGCTGAGGCTTCCTGAAGTTTTTGACCTATTCCTTCCAGACTGGTATTATTATGCTGACACTTTGCAATAAAATCTTGTTATATAAACTATTTCAACACTATAGACATATTAGAATTATAAAAGAGCTTCTCCAGGCTTTATCAACATCGCCTGATTACTCACTTTCTGAAGTACAAAGTATTTTTGCATGGATCATACATACATATGCAGTGTGCCTTTGTATTTTTGTGTTCCTGTTGAAACTTGTTTTGACACAGTGAAAACTTGTTTTGAAAATACTGAACACCTACAACAATACCTTCTGGATGCCAGATGAGGATTTGTCCTCCATGACCACACAGGCACATCCAGTTGATTTGGTTCATGTAACCCCTAAAAATTCATCTCCTGTACAGAAGCTATTTACCATAATTACCAAAACTTTTTAAGATTTCCTGTTTGTTTCTGACAGAACAAAATCAAGGACGCCAACCAGTCTTTTTTTACAGATGTAAGTTTTCTTTCTAAAATCCTTTTGTCAGGAGCTACCTAATTCAACATGATTACCACTAATTAACAAAAGGAACTTAAATGAATAAATTGGTACATTAATTCCAACAGTGGGTATGCATTTAGGTCATATTCCATATGACTGCTCATTATGTCCTTAACCCCTGCTCATGCCCTGCTCCAGCATCTCTATGCCTTGCACTGAGCAAGGGCTGAACACAAAAGTGTGGATATCTACTGAGAGCCCATTCTTTTCACAGGCCTCATGCCAACGTTTGAGAGGCAGCTTTTTCCTTTTAAACACAGATATGAGACATTTGAACCTCTTTGCTATTTTCATCATATATAATGCATTAAAAACATATTTCCATTGGGGTGAACCATGTTGTCTATTTATTCACAGGCACTTCCGCAGGATTCCTCACCAGGCTAAAGATACATGAGCACTCACAGCAAAGCCGCATCAGCCCATCTCCTGCTTGGGGATAACTATGGGGGTAACAGGACAGTAACTCTACAGCAGACATTCTGCACCTCTGTTAGGAGAAAATGATCGTTGTATCATTGTCTCCACGTCTAAGATATTACAAGAACTGAAGTGAGAAACAGTTCTCAGCACTGTAACTTTGGATTGCCCAGCTGGAACTGGGCTGTAGCAGTCAGGGCCAGGTGCCAAGTGGCAAAGGCTCAGGAGCTAATGAAAATCAGGACTATTATGAAAGCACAAGGCACTCAGGAGACAGCAGCATTTCTAAATCACCATTCAAATCTGAACATCACAAAAATGTATCCAAGCAGGGCAGCAGAATGAAATAGGTACCTTCCAGGATTTCTTTCTTACTTCAAATATACATCACGATATTTGGCATGTATTCATGTTTCTAAACTAAGCTTCTAATGGTATGCTCTTTGGGATGTGGTTTAGAATTTCCTTACTAGGCAGCTTTATCTATAGCAAATATTTTGCTTTAATGTGAAACACAATGTCTACACAGTTCTCCATTTTATACATCTCCAGAACTGGTGATGACAAGCAAACATCTGAAGTGTTTATACAACAGCAAGACAATAGTTCTTAAATTACTGCTACTGTAACTGGCTAAACACACAAATGTACAAAGGAGCCAGTGCACAACACCATTAAGCTGCCAGCAATTTTTTTCCTGTGTGCAAAAAAAAATTATGCATCACAATCCTTCTTCCTCTAATATTTCTCTCTCTCTACATCCTTTTATTGTGAATTACCCACAAGGAGATTAGTAAACTTTTTTTGCCTGTTTCTACCTGCCAGTCCATGCAAGGCACTGACTGTGCAGCCAGGCTCATGGACAGACAGAACAGTAATCAAGCATCAAGAGATCTGGAGATCTGCAGTGGGCAGCCATCAAAATGCAGGTTTTTAAGAAATACAGCTGTTTTCAGCTCAGTTTATTATACTGCACGACAGAAACCTGTCTCCAAAATTACAAACAAACCAAAACTGTAACAGGAAATAGAAGTGGCAGAACTAGTGAAACCAAGTGCATATCAGAAGTTTAAACATTAATATTCACTCACATCTAAACGCTGGTTTCTGTATTTTACTAACAATATCTTTTTCTTCCAGAAGTTCTTTCTGCAGATACTGCCATTTCTGATTCAAGTCACAGACAGAAAGGTACAAAAAATTATTATATTTAGACATGTTTTTCAACAGTTTGCTGATTGCAGAATTCACAGGTAGCTTTAATCCATATGTAGCAAAGAGAAATAAAAATTAAATTTTCATTTAATTCCCAAAAACCTGTGGTATCAACTGATTTTATAAATAAAGTGAAGAATTCAGCATTGGTCTGTTGTAAAAATTAAGATGACTTTGCTGCCCAACTTACCACAAAGCAAAATGAATTCTGACAATCTGTTCAAAGCACGAAACAACCATAAATATAACAACCCGACTAAAAGCAAAATATAAAGGAAGGGAGTTCTGGGGAACTGCTGTGGAGCCAAGATTGCAGATCATCATGTAGGCTGGCAATTAATGTTTATTTTAAAGCAGCAGCATAAGTAGGGTTATCACTTTGTAAAAGATGCTAATTTTGATTCCAAGAATATATGTCCTCCAAATGCATGGACCTTTACTGACAATAACAGATAGAAATTACAGCTACTGGACATAATCAGTTCATATAGACCAAGGCCAGTAACTATGAAAGCAACTTTTTTAAAACCATCTGGAACTCAAGACTCTGGTATTTAATGTCTCACAGATTTCTGATACAGATATTTAAAAATTTACAAGGGTGTATTGCACAGACACGGTGAATCTGAGTGTTCCAAAGCATACACAGAAAAATGAACTTCTCATTTTGAAACAGTTTCATCAATGCCTTTTGCTTGCCAGTCAGTTCAAGAGATAAAACACTTCACTTCCTTCACCTTCTCCACAATGTACATAAATAGATGTACTTCAGACAGATAAAGGTTTGTGGTCTTTGATCATAGCAAATTTTGCTTCTGCTTTCTAAACTTCCATTTTCCGCACAGGGTAGTGGGTGTCTGTGAAGGGTGCACTGGAATATCTCGGTCACAGCATGGTCACTCTGTTTCCTTATCAGTGGATCACGAGAATGATATTCCAAGGTCATCATGGAAAAACTCAATCTTCATAGAGTCTTTTTAAATATATTGTTAACTTGCAGGAAATTTCCAGTCCTGTGAGCTACAGCATGACAAGTCTGCTCTATTTTTCCTAGTTGCTGAAGTGCCATAGCCATATTTTCCCACTCCAGGTAAAGGTTAACTTCTTAAAGAGGAACATTTATTCAAGGAACATATTATTTCCTCTTATCTAGGCTGTGTAAATGCACAATGAGCTCTGCTGTTGGAGAGCAATTATTTAACAAACTTTTTATTATATTAGATTTGAAGGAGAGAGTCAATGCGAGACAAGATGCAACTAGGAACCTCTTCAAAGTCTTAAAGGCAGGGTAAAGAATGTGTGAAAGTAGTGATAAGTAGCAAGAGAAAGCAGAAAAGACTGGGCAAGAATACGTTCAGGAGTGAGGCTTGTAAGGAAAGACAAATGCAGAGATTCAAGAAGAGAGGAGCTCACAGTACTAATAATAGAATTTGAATGATCTTTAAGAGATTGAATCCCTTAGTAGCAGTTCAGAGGCAGAAATGAAGAGTTACACCACAGATGCATCCATAACGAGTCTGACAACCAGCATCCCTGAAAACAAAGTTTGCTTGCAGGTGAAAGGACTGATTTCATCATGCCATCCGCTTTGCTTTGCCAGATTGCTTATCAACAGGGGCCAAAGGCAACATACCAAACCATAAAGAAACCTCCTTGGATATTCATTAGGACAAACCACTCAGAAGGAAACGGATGAGACGCCACACATCTGCGATTATATAAAACATACGAAAGCACTTGTTCCTTTTTGCTATTCAAAGGATATATATTTGCTATTAGAAATAAAAGTGAATGCTCAAAAGATTGCAGACCCATCCAAGGGAAAAACCAGACAGAAAATAACCTTTATACTAACAAGTAAAAGCAGAATAAAAACAAATAGAAAATTAATTTGAGGAACAACTTAGCTGTGACCCTCAAAAAACACTTGTCAAGCAATGCAAAATGTGGTCAAAAAGTAAAAATACTCAGAAGTAAAGTCACAAAGAATAAATGAAATGGAGGTGCTTAAAGATGTTGCCATACCAGAATCTGGCCTTCCCAAGAGATGTACGAAGAGATTCAACTCATGCATATAAGTCAGCCAAAAGGAAATGAACAAATAGAACAAAACACAACCAAATCAGCAGCCCCAGATTACATTCACACCCAAGTGCCAGAGAAACTCTAGTGTGAGAAAGTTAAACTCTTAAATAGCTTGTAGCCTCCTGCTTAAAACAGCTTGGTACCCAGAGAAGTGTGATGTCAATTAAAAAAGGTCTGGAGGTCTGAGAGGATAGAAGGAGCTATGACTCAATAAATCTCATGTCCATACATTACAAATTGGTAGAGACTGTTAATAGAAATGATTATAAAAATTCATAAATAGCCCTAAAATTAGTGGACTTGAGTAAATATGATATACTGGGTAGGTGCCAAACTTGTGCTTCTCAAGTCTCCTATTTTCTTAAGTTATCAAAACCACATGGACAAGAAAAATTAAAGTGATACACACTGCTCAACTTACCTACAGGTATTTGGGAAGGTTTTTCAAAGGCAAAAAGCCCTGAATTACCACAGAAGGAGAAAAGATCCATGAGTAGATAAAGAGCAGGCTAAGATACAAAGAAAGGGACAGGAACAAATGATGAATACCATTAGGGGAAGCCACCTGAGAAATGCACAGAAATGGGTGTTCTGATCTGCGTTGTTCGTATTCCTACATTATATGAAAAGTGAGCAATGGAAGATGGAAAGGTCTGTTAGAGTTAACAATTTAGTCAGGGAAGGAAAAATAAGCACAATTATGAGGAACTGCAGATAGTTCTTACAGTACTAGGAGACTGGGAGATAACATACCAGGTGGAATAACTGGGAGATAACATACCAGGTTTGTCAGTGTTGACAAACATGAAAGGACAAATATGTGAGGAAAAAGACATAATTGTACTACCACAAAAAACACAGGCTCTGAAAAACAGACAGAAAGGAGATGTTGGTGCTAAAATGACACTGTAACTAGCCTTCATCTGTATGCAAAAAACAAAATCGGATACTGTTAGAAGCAGAATGAAGAGTAAATCAGACAATATCACTACACCACCATATAAATGCATGGTGAATACATCAGGAGTAACAGAGAAGGAAACAGAAGGAAAATCCAGAAACAGTAATGGGAAAAAGAAGCATGACAAGGGTGACCAGAAAGATGGAGAGGTTCTGGAGAAGGAAGGAGTGAGCAGAGCAAGAGAAAAGGAGGATCATAAAACAAAGGTTGTGGAGGGGATCAGTAGATTAACTATTTGCTGCCTCTCTTTATACAAGAGGTAGAGGGTAACAACAACTTGAGCTAGGAGGAGGCAGGAAGCAAAAAGCCAACAGAGTTTGTTACTCACACCACGCCTGTGTGATCCCTTGCCACAGAATTTAATTATGTTATGCTGTTGGTTCAAAAAGCAAGTGAATAGAAGGAAAGCCAGGTAAGATTACTTAACAGAAATGTACCAGTACTGGAACATACAATGGAAATATGACTACATGCTCTGCCATGCTTTTCTACAGGCATCCACTGCTACCTATCAATACAGACATGACAGTGGGCTAAATGAATGCAGGGTTTTACCTAGCTTAATGGAACAATTATGAGTATTACTCAAAAGACAAGACTATGGAGCTCACTTCCTATTTTTATTTAGCTGTTTATTTTGTAACTGATCAGGCAACAGTATTTATCTGAACTATTAAATCTCAGCTCCTTCCAAACCCATGTATTTCCCTTACCCTCTTCCCTAACGGTAATTTCATGTTCTAATATAGAACTAGCAGCTTTCATAAATGTATAATGGAGTTCTCTAATAAAGCCAAATCAGACAGTGACTGTGTTTCACAGTATTTCTAGAACACCACTTAATCCCAGTTATCCAAGAACCACCTACATTAAATTCTAACCTTTCATTCCTACAAAGCAGTTGTCTTCCAGCAAAGTGCTATTATACTCCACTTATACCATGCCAACTTCTCCCATCTCTTCTGTGCATTTCTCTTGTCAATATCTGAGAATACTTTTTGCAGAAAGAATATTTACTATGTATCAAAACGCACATATGTACAGTTCACACATATACAGAGTATCTATACAAAATCACAGAAAAACTAATTGCCTAACAGATTTTATTTCTATGCACTTCCTATAGCACCTATACTCCTCATCTTTAAATAGTTGTTTTTCTTTCCTACAGTCAAAGCTTTAATGAGAAGTGACCAGAAACAAATACCCAGGCCCTTCTGTCTTGGCTGAAATCCACATAATGCATGACAGCACTGAAGATCCCTGGCAGGCACCTGTCAGAAACTAACATACCATAACTTAAGAGTCAGACTTAATTATCCAGGGAGACATTTAAAGAAAACTACATGAAAAATATGACTCAAGAAGTGCAACTATCATGTTATATATTGTATTCTGTACTGTATGCAGAAGAACTATGCAAAAATAAAGGAATGTACTGGGAAAATTCCAATTAAATGCCCTATCTACTTCATCTGTTATGTCTTACAATCAAAATAATTTTATTATTAAGTTTTGCTGGTAAATCAACTGCAGAACACACTACAAGGACAAGTGCAATCACTAAGTATTTTAATAAAATGTAGCTTTTTCCATTTTCCTTTCTGTTGTTCCCTCATAATTCTGATGAGCTGACACTCCCACAGAAAATCAGTTTTGATTTAATGGTGTATAAAATCAAATTAACTTCTTGGTAAGCTTCACACGTCTGGGTCGCCACATCTCCTCTCGCTCTGGCTGTCACAGTGTATTGCCCCTTTCCTGCTCTGAGGAGCGGCCCACCAGCGGCAACAAAACGTCAGCTTTACTCCATTGCAGGCTAGGAAATCACTTCTGTTCAGTTCCTGATGCAAAACTATCAAAAACCAGAGCTAAACAAGCGACCCAGCTCACCACCTTCTCCTTTAGCTGTACCTATGCAGGGCGTTCTTCCTCAGAAAGAATCCTCTGAGCCTTCCAAGTGTCCGAACACATGCACACACCTAGAGGAGGATGATGTCCCTGGCTTTTAGACCTTCTGTTCCTTACTCTCATTTTTATGAATTTCATTGTAAGTTTAGGATAACATGCAACAGAGACAAAGACCAGTGATGCAAAAAGCTTTGTGAGGTGAGTATGTCATGCAAATAAGTTAGTTTTTGAAAAGCTGCTCTTTAAAGATTGACTAATGTGCATGAAAAATCACATAATACAGGCAAAGACAACTTGATACTTTTACAAATAAGCAAAAAACCTCAACTTAAATACAACCCAAAGAATAAAAAAAAGTATTTATTACCTCAATTAAACCTATCAAGAAGAGAAGATATAAAAAGGGTGCAACATTTACATGTAAATTTTATAGTAAGAGTCATGGTAGCATAGCTGGAACTCAAAAGTTTCATGAAAATTGTAAAAGTTGTTATTTTTTAAGGATTTGAAATATAGTAATAGGTATTCTGCCTAAAATGTGAAAGAAATGTGAATAATAATAAAAAAATGGATGAGTCGAAACTGGTAAATGTCAAAACAACAACAAAAAAAAATCATTAGGGCACACAAAATTTACTGAATAGAACAGCAAGTCTTTGACAACTGTTATGTCTAAATAGCAACACAACAACTGTCCCTTTTTCTTTTCAAACATCCTTTCATTAGACTAAGAAATGCAATATTTCAATCTGTAAAGGTAATCATAGAATCACAGAACTGTAAAGGTTGGAAAAGACCTTCAAGCTCATCGAGTCCAACCATTAACCCATCACTGCCAAAGCCCACCACTAAACCATTGTCCTAAGTGCCACATCCACACGCCTTTGAAATACCTGTAGGGGTGGTGGACTTCATTACCTCCTGGGCAGCCTGGCTTGAGAACCCTTTTGGGGAAGAAATTTTTCTAAATATCCAAACCAGGACCTCTCCGAGCCACAACTCGGAGCCATTTGCTCTTGTCCTATCACCTGGGAGAAGAGGCCAATCCCCACCTGGCTACACCCTCCTTTCAGGCAGCTGTGGAGTGTGACAATGTCACCCCTGAGCCTCCTTTTCTCCAGCCTAAACACCCCCAGCTCCCTCAGCCATGCCTCACAGCACTTGTGCTCCAGACCCCTTCACCTGCTCCATTGCCCTTCTCTGCACATGCTCCTGCACCTCAAGGTCTTTCTTGTACCTCAAGAAAGGGGGGGGGGGGGGGGGGGGCCTCAATCATACATGCGACAGACATCACCTAATTTGCTGATACTCAGGAAGAAGCTGTGGCCAAGGCTGAAAATGCTATGGCCCCAGTTCACCAGCCTGACACTTCCTAACCATGGCACTCTTGTGCTGAGCACAAACCCAAGCTGCAGCTGTGGCTTGCACAAGATGCACCTGCACATAATCTGAAGATGCACTTGACCTCATGGCAGAGCAACAACCAACATAAAGCTGAGAGCAGTTGAGCTCTTTGACGCTTTCACCCTCTGAATGCCCTAAGGGATACAGAAAATTTACACCACATTTGGCAAACACCGATGAATGGTCAGGGACAACATTGTCATTCAGAAACCTGTTTTGTCAGCCACCTTGGAGGAAAAAAAAGGGAATATGACCCTTGGAACAACTTATTGTGATACCACTTTTCCATGCTCCTGCTATTTTTAATGATGAGTAGGTGGATTTATGTAGGATAAAAGAATAAACTGAGTTTTAACCTTGCTCTCTCCTGAAGTATAATCTAAGTCCACAGGAGCAGCACTGGGTCAGACAGAAATTGGGCCAGAGTGCATCTAAGAACTGGATTTCATTTGTATAAACAAACAAGCTTTATTTACAGTATTCCTTCATAAAATCCCAGGCTTCAAGTCAGCACGTTCTTTAAAGACTCCATTTATGTACAATTGAATGCCTATTTAAGCAAAAAGACAAGAAAGCTTTCCCATGGAAACTGCACAGAGATGTTTTACTTCACACATACACCACAAACAAGGCTGCTAACTTTCCATAATTTACTGTATTTTTCTTAGGCTTGCCATTGTATTTAGGACCAAACTTTTGGAGAAGCTGCTTACGCAGGAGGCCACAGACATATAAATAAATGACCTACAAGAGGCAAAGCTGAGATACCAACTGAGAGGAAATGGCATCTCAGCAGCTTGTAAGAAAATTCTTATGTTATTGGTTTCCCTGTTTCTAGCTGGAGGAACAGGTTAAAATTTTGTGTTAGCTGAGAAACAAGCAATCTGGAGGCAATTGAAATCACATTATTAAATCAGGACTGATTCATCCTTCTGCATTAAATAAAGCCAGAGGGCAACCCCTGGGCTAAGACAATAGCAAGCTTCAGTTATCACATGCTATCTCTCAGTGAGGAATCTAAATCAGTGGGCTGCAATGGAGCCCAGTGATTTTAAAATCTGTCTAAGAGGACCACAGAAAAGAGGCTTGACTTCATGGACTTTATGAGACAGATATAAATTGGTCCAATAACTTCAGCAAGAACATGGGCAAGTTTTTCACTCTGAATAAAAAAGATCCAGCTAAAGTGATACTCTGATATGAGAATTTGCCTTTAGATTTAGGTGATATGTCTTTAGGTGTGAATGCATACAATCTACTCTTATATGTATGCATTTTAGGGAAATAATTTTGCTCCTGCCTATAGTTACTACTGATTGTCTCAGGCTACAGCAAAGGGTTAAGTCCTAACTTCAAAAGAGATGCCTACTTCTGCTGGGGGCCACAGAGATAAGCAAGGATACCAAGACTTTCAAGTTTAGTCCCTGCACCGAAGGAACTGGATGGGCTCATCTGTTTGGAAAAAAAAAAATCAACAACCCACACCAAAACAACCTTGGGAGAAGGCTGGGCACAGAATCAAAGTCCCTTTGGAATGAACTTATGACAGCTCTGCCCATGAATAAACAGGCTATGTTGAGTTGCTGAAAACAGAGACAGGGCTTGCCAAAATTGAGGATGAGGAAAGCTGTGACTGATGCCATTTCAAACTTGATGATGCTCCTACAGTTGTGCAAGAGCAAGCAAAAGCTATCCCTGATGGTGTCTTTAGCCTCAGTGGGAAGATAGAGTACATTGATTCCTGAAGTTGGAGAAGAAGGGTGGAGAACTTGGTCAGATACTGGAATATCAAGTGGGAGATCCTGCAGCCCTAGAGCAATGGCCAGGAAGATAAAGAGAGATGTTTTGTCCTCAAAGAATGCTGAGCACTTGGGAGGACAATTTTGCTAAGAGGGAAAACGACTATATATAAGCAAACCCTAATTGACAGTATTTAGAAACACAAACAAGTTGTCTCTGATTTAACTAGGGCTAAATTTACTTCAGCAGAGTAGAATGACATTGTTTCTAGAGGGTATATAATGTGTTCTTTTTTTTCTGATTTTATTTGAGAAGTATTCATGTGCTGTTTGTAACTAATACGTCTAATTAGAATGCTTTCCCACGTATCAACACATATTCCACTATACTCGGTCCATAACAGGTCTGTGGTAAAAATTAAGTAGAATTAAGAAGTTATTTGGTTATGTTAAAACACACTAACCCTATTCTAAGAAGCCCTAGCAAATATTTTAAAACACTGTTTACATAAGATGCTCAATTGTGTTCAAAATCTTTCTTAAAATATGCTCACATGTATCATAACATCATATTTTCCCTGATGCAGATTTATTTATGGTACCTACTGAGGAATCACTAGCTGTTCCTGCAAGCGAAGCACTTTTAAGTGGAGCAGTTTGTGTCTCCTGAGCTGCTCAGTGATTGCTATTTCAGACATCTCAGCACACTGCCTTCCCCCCGCTTCTCATCATCCCTCTCCCATTACGTAGCCAGTGTAAAGCTTCAGTGCAGAGCCTCAACGTAAGAGTGAATAACCTCACCAAACGTACATGTGATAGTAAGTGTACACATTTAGTGCTTTTTAAAGAGAACTGCTGTCATACTTCTAAATTTCAAGAGCAGGGCAGTGAAGTCCATTTGTATACACCCACTCATAAGCAAATGCACTTAGAGACAGCACATAGGTACTTGTAAGCTTTCAGCTACAAAAGAAATGCATTTTGTAGTATGGTCATAAAAAAAGCCACAGTAATGCTTCCAGTTATTGTTCTTGTTGGTTTTTTTTTAGTAAACAAAATACTCATCCTGCTAGAGAAAAGAAGAAAGTCCATACACAAAATAATCATGGTTGATTAAGGAATGGTGCTCCTATAAACAGTATGGTGGCAAAACCAAATACTACCAAAATTTTTTATTACAATGCATATTAAAATTCCAAATCAAATGTTACTTGATGTTTTCCATAGATTTTAAATTAGTATAAAAATCTACAAATGCATCAGTCAATTGTTGTTTGCTTCCATTATTTCCAAATTACAGCCTCTGACCATGCCACTGATTTGATTTACTCAGCTTGAACTATTTTTGTTTCAACTCTTCTTTATGCATATTTGCTGATTTAATTTAATCTTCTGACTGTCATTCAAAATGTTCATCCCAATATGCCTTGTGATTTATGCAGTTTGATGCCTTTACATGCTGAACGACTGATAATCAGCCTGCTTAAATCTCTCGCTTTTCTAACATTTTTACACTTTGCAAAATTAAAACACTGCAGCAAGCCTGCTGCCTTAACCTCCCCATTCAGGTAAAATCTGTTCTGCTTCATGAGAAGACAGGGACAGTCTCTAGCTTTGGGGACACCACTGCCTATGGCAGCTTGCCCTTGCAACAGAACCTCTCTGCGAGGCTGCCCTGTCATTGTTAACAAAAGGGGTACACAGATTGAAGTGATCTCTCCTCAGCCCAAAATAAGGGCTTGCAGAAAAAATGCAGAGGAAGGAGACAGAAATTCTCTGTTTCCATCCAACAAAAAAGCAATAAAGCAAGACACATTCAGATTTTCAGATAACTTTCTCAAGATCTGATAGGGCTGCCTCCTATGCTGGAATGGTGGTTTACTCTACCTCCTCCTGTTCTTCCATGCCTTTTTCATTACAGCCTAATTCCAGATCCTTCAGGTTTTTCTTCCTTGCCCCCTCCATCTCACATGCTTCCCTTCAGGGTCCCCTCAACACCCACACAAACCCCAGGGAGTTACCTTGACTGACTGCTACCATGCAGGTTCCTCCTGCTGGGGGCTATCTCATTTACTTAGGCTGGAAGCTCTCTGGAGCAGACTGTCACCGCTCCGTGCCATACAAAGCCTGGCAGAAAGAGCCTTCTTTTGTTCAGTCCTCTGGCACGAATGCAATAAGCATGATTAGTACCTGTCTACACCCATCCACAGGAGCACAAGGACTGTATGAGAACAAGAACAGGTTCAGCTTTTGTACCCTGAAAATGCACAGTTACATCCATGAAATTTCTACCCACCAAAGACCATGAAACAAATGGAATACTTAGTAGGAAACAGCAATCTGACTTACTTTGCTCTCTTGGCCATTTCATTGCCATCCCATCGGGGGCTGTATGGGTAATTCTTCTGGGCCTGGGAGTACAGCTGGCCACTGTTAGTGAAGTGGTAGACAGACTGAAATGTTAGGGTTAGGTTGGTCTCGAGGAAAGTAGAGGGGTAGGTCAACTGCAATTCAAAAGGAAAAAAGAGTTATAAAAATATGCTAGTGTAATTTTTCCTTTTTGCTTATTGGGAATATATCAGACCATTCTATTGGTTTAAAGGTGTCAGAAAAGGAGAAGAAACTGATGGTTAGTTCCAAAACAGCCTTCTGCATTTCTTATAAGTAATGATTCCTACCTATTGCTGTATGGGGCACTTTGCTTTACCAAAACACTTTTGTAAAGTACATGATTTTAAAAAAGTTTAGCTAGTGTACTGCTATGTTAATCATAAAATCTTCACCAGGGTTATTTAGTTATTTTAAAAAAACTTTTAAAAAGAAATCTTCCCTTTCAAAAAATTCACAGAATATGTTCTGTTTTGCTTTCCATTAAAAAACCAAATTTATCTTTATCTGCTTTAGCCAATATATTTTAGTGTCTTCATGGACATCAAAAGCATTATCATCCTTATTTTACAGCTGTCCTGTCCTAAAGCATCCAAATGAGTTGATATAGAATGTAGAAAAATTCAGTCATATTGAGCTGGAAAATATTTCAGCTTGCTGTCATTTGCTAGACAAGAGAAAACACCCACAAAACTAAAAACACACCACAAAGTCATTATTACCCAAAATCTCCCACTAAAAATAAAAATCAGAACCTCTTAGTTCCCTTTGCCTATCACTGTCTCATGATCAGCTAGGTCTGGTGAACAATAAAATAGTCTACAACAGTTAGAAACTGTGTATGTTTTCATGGTCAGAACTAGTTTTTAACTTAACTTTTTCATTGTTAGAATTATGGTGTGTATTTTCTTCGTGCACTTCTTATTTCAGGAGGCTTCAGAAATCTGTAGTTAAACTGAGTTATGACAACAGACTTGAATTACTAATATTAAATGTCTAATCTAACATCCAAATTAACTGAAGAACAGTAATTTCTTTTAAAGATGTAGGCTTCCTTTATAAAGCACCTAAAACCATACTTTTTGATATCCTCCAAATCACATTTTAAAAATTCTGTACAGTGAAAGAACACTGCAATGGAGCTGCATTTTAAATACTTCCAGAGATTCTAGCACCTCCTGTGAAATCTCTGCTAACAGACTGAGGAATCACTGTAAGAAAGGTTTTATTTTCCAAATTTCCATGCTATCATCCTGCTAGTTCCTTCATTTTTCAGTTTATCTAATCACATCTAAATACTCAGAAGTGTATCAGCTACACCCTATCTCCCTTTGCTCTAAAGGACCCTCCAAGCTCTAGGAGTAAAAGCATTTATAGCCATGAAGCACACTAAATTAAACATGCTATTCCAGCCATGGTCCCAAAATACAACAAATGCTCCCGTGGAGGACAGTGCTGGCTCAGTTCATGACCCAGTGTCTGAGCCACACGTGACAACTCCCGGAGCCCGGGTGACTCAGCCCACACAGCAGCTTCCAGCAGATATTTAAGCAGTAATGACATGGGCAGAGTTCTGCTAATGGGCAGAGTTCTGCTAATTTGAGGGCAGATCGCTGCTTTAACAAAGGTTAGATTCAAAGATTGCTCTGTCGAATTCCTCTTTATAATGTGATTACTAAATAACAACCCTGAAAACCGCTGGTGTAACCTGGCCATTTATCAGCAAGCACGCTGCCTCCTCCCCTCACAAATGATGTGTGCACCTCGGTCTCTGAAGGACTCCACCATGGAAAAGGGTAAAGAATCAAGAAGACTGATTCTCTATTTTAATCTTATAAATATAATACTTCAGCTCTGAGTGCTTAAACTGTATCTTTTTCATTCTTAAGTACCAACTCCTTAAGAGAAACCAAGCTTCTATACTTTTGTATTTTATCACTTATTTTATTTGTGCGAGAGGAAAAACAAACTTTATAAAAGCATTCAAATAATAATTTAGTCCTTATACTCGACTTTTTAGCTGAGAATTTCTACCTTCCGTTAACTTCCCCTTCAAAATTGCCATCTACATAACACACGCAAGCAGCAATAGTTTTTTCCCCCGTTACCTAAAACTAAAGGTGGGCTCTCAGGGCAAAGTACCTAGCCCTAGAAATGCTGTTTAAAATGGATAATCAAGGCAGTGCTCTCACTACAGGGACACCTGTATTTGTTATGACAAGGTACCACCAAATTATATTCTATTAACCAAAATCTGTATAGGAATTTTCAGGAATTACATTATAAACTGATCACATAAATCAGATAATCAAACTAGACTCAAAACTGTGTATCCCACATCTGAACAGCAGCAGCATTACTCTGAACTGCAAGTAGAGTTTTGAAAAATTTAAACTGCCTTTGATTTATAATAATACCCTTCACCTGAAATTGCCAAACTTCCAGTTTTCTAACCCAAGTGTTTCCTTAATACAAGGTGTGGACGAGTCCAGACCAAGTAAAAAAACCTGTCCCTAAATCTGGAACACAACCACGCCTAAAAGGCCAGTAAACAGGAAATAGCCTTGAGTTTAAAGTGTTATACATATCTCAAGGTAGCCAGCTATTATTTCAGCAATAGGAAAGGAAGGCAAGAACTTGCTTCCGTCCCAGTGGAGGCCTGTGCATTGACACTGTTGGCGCACAGAATGAAAAAAAATAAGCAAATACCACTGGTAATTAATGCTGGCAAGGTGTGGTGGACATGAAAGGTCAAATTCTGCTCATAATCACACATGGCTTGCTAAAGAAAATTCTTCTTTTTACCTGGTCATGTGTAGGCAGTCTGACTCTTAATCTGTACATTAATACAAAATCAGATCTGCCTTCATGCAATATCAAAGATGACAAAGATATTACTGTAATTACATGCAAGACAACCATTCACACTTTGCTGTGAAAAATGCATCACAGTTAAGAACAACACATTGGTTTTATAAACAACACATCAGTTTTGTAAATTAACACCTGAACTGGGCAAACTGTAAAAGCCTGTGTTGGTTTGGCATGCTAGTTACCTAAGAACTACAAAAATGTATTCATGTTGAATACAAGCACTATTCCCAAATAACAGCTGACTCACAAAGTACCCTGGTGATATGTCTGCAGAAAACAAGCAGATGACTCATGTCTGTAAATTCCTGAAAGTACCAATAGACCCCTTGCTTAGTCATCTTTTGCTTGGATGCTGGGTTCATGAGCTCTGTAAACTATAATGAGAGATCTAGCTCTTAGTAGGACTCTCTCTCCCTTTTTTCCTCTCTTCTAAACAGTGCAAATTATCTCCCTAAAAATAACTTCATCTGCGTAAGTGAGTCACTTCAACTAGCAAGCTTACACAAGTCATGTAGTTAAGCAGTAATATTTGGTTATGAAGGTAAAAATGCTGCTGTCAAACTCAAGATTTAAAATGAAAATTATGTCAGAGGAAGTCCCATTTACCCCTTCTTTCGCAGAAATAGAAACATTTCCTTTGGAAAATTTAAACAATTAGCTCATTCAGGAAAGTAAAGCTTTCTAATTTAGCTCAAAGTAATTTAAATCTGATGATTTCTTACTTTGGCTCTCCTAAGCATCATAATGTTAATGTAAGAGGAACTTAAAACAGCAGACTGGAGAAGGAATTCAGTAAAACATTGCTTTCTCCTACATTACAATTTACAGATCATTCTTTAAAAGTCAAATTTTAGACAGCCATAGAGTGGGGAAAATAATGTCTTTATGCAAGCACTACATGAGCAGAACTTGGAGGGCTGTTTGTGGGTAATTAAGCATTGAGTAAATTCTTCACTGATTGAACCCTAATTTTCCCACACAGTTCATAAGAAAGCAAAAGAAAAAGGACTTGCTTGTTGAGAATGAGTCATGTTGTAAAGAAACTTAATTACAGTTTATAAATAGTTGAAGTTGCTCTCTTTTTGAAACATAAGAAACTATCTAGAAGTAACACACAAATTTGCTTCTCTTGACTTAGTATTTAATGGGTACATATATTCAAAACATAGTTACCTTAAAGCCAAAATCTTGGTTTACTAATAACTAACAAACTGTGCAATGCACCTGTAAGGTTGAATTGTTTATTTTCTTAAAAAACAGCAATCTGAGGCCTGGAAGAACTTACCTAGTTTGTTAAGCTTATGTCAACAACTACAGAATTGATTTTGCCTATCCTATTAATTTTAAAATAGTATCTTCAGCATCTAATTTTATGACTTGTTCAACAGGATATGAAATATGGAAGGAATGTCTCAGAAAAAGCATGTACCGGTGCTGCTACAGGTTTTCTGGAGGAAAAATGCTTAGAAGAAAAGGGCAGGTTTACCACAGTGCCCTCCTTTCTACCTTTAAGCACTGGAGAAAAGAGATGGAAAAACAAAACCATGCTTGAAATGCTTGGAAACCATTAATATATTTCAAAGCACTTAGTAACATTTTAAAGATTTTCCATATACTCTTCCCCCGTTCTAGGGAAAAAGTTTATTTATCCTTCATGTGGCACTGGATAAATCCAGATAATTGTTTTCACAAAAGCCAACATTTACTCACTGAACTCATCATTTAAATCCTTGGATGCTGCCATACTGGTTATCTTACTAACCTTTGGGATGCTTGATTCTGCAGCATCTGAAATTTGCATCTGAAATTTGTTTTTCACTCATGAACACTGAGTGATCTGGATATTTTATTGTTGAGATTTCCACTTTGACAAGATTTTATGGCTTGCACAACCTTAGTTCAATCCGTACTTGCTTTATGGAGCTGCCTTCAAACACAAGATAACAGCGTTGTTTCCAGTTCTAAACAGTCCTAGGCTGCACAGAGCTGGCCAAAGGAGACACTGTTCTGGCTTCTCCCATCCGCATTTATTTACTGCACAACACTGAAGTCTTGCTCCAATTAAATGTGCTAATTTCTGCATGAGCTTTTCAATGTGATGATTCTAATAATCATAAGAATGATGTTAGCTACATAAAATATTTAAAAAACAGTTTCACAGCACATTCATGAGTTGAGAGGTTCTTTAGGTATTCCAGATCAGGAATGAAGGAACAAAGAAAGAACAGTCAACCTGCCTGCTGATGCTAAGTACCAGCCTGTGGGATACAATTCTTCTGAGATTTACTAGTAGAATATACTTTATATAGCCAAACACAAGTCCTTCCAATGCTGACTGCCATAGTACATACTTCAGAATCCACAATTACTGGACATATGAAAGGTTTTGTTACAATTATTTCACCAGAAAACCAAGAAGGATATGCCAAGTCTCAAGTCTCCAGAGAACACTGAAGACTCTTAGCCTGATACTAGCTGTTCTCTTCCCAAACTTCCCTGACTCACTCCTTACTTATCATCCAGCTTTGGCGAGAGACTGCCTCTGCACTCAAGTACTTCTGATGAAGTAAGTAATGGAAACAGGAAACACATATTCCAGGCTCCAGAACTGCATTTCTGTCTCTTATTAGTACATATTCATCATCTTTCTGCCTGTTCTTTTTTTGGTTCACTGAATTTCACATTCTCTCTGCCTTACTTGCAATTGAGCTCACACTGCCGGGAAAAACAGTGGATTTGAATGCATGGCCTCAAACTGAAAAGCTCCTTGAACTTGGAGCTCTGCAGTTTTCCTGTGATGATGGGGATGAGACACATGTGAATTTTCAGTGCAACTCCATGGCAATACATATACCACATCACTTGAGAGATTCATATTATTCCAAAATGAATCTCTCAAGCCCTATTTTAAAAGAAAATTTATACTAGATTTTTTGACATGACTTCTCCTATGAGACAGGTGATTCAGACAGTCTGTACAATGGGTGAAAGATCTTTACCTAACTTCAAGGAAAAAGAGCTTTCTTCAATTTTTAGATAAAAATTCCAGCACAGAAGGCCTTTCAGGATTCATATTGATCATGGTTCCCATGGAGAAGCCTGAATAGATTTAGCTGCAAGCATTCTGGGGGCTGTAGTGTCTAGCACAAAGCTCCTCAGGGCAGGATTTCAGGCTGCTTTCCCTTGTGAATCTTTCCTGGACTCGTGTGTGCTGAAGGCCTTTGGCCTACATTCTACTGGCAAAAAATGAAAGGGGAAACTTGGCTTAAAATACACAAAAATTACTGAATGCCACAGCTATCCTGGTTTGGTGTGTGATGATTTATTCTTGCAGGAATGAGAAAGCAAGGATGACAAATAACATATCAATGGCATTAGTGTGTGACTTCAGGTTAACAGAGTGCAGTCACAGGAATTTGAATTTGTTAAATATTATTAGGGCTGACATCCCTTCTGGAGAAAACCGTTTTTTTTTGCAGGAAGATGCTATTTTGAAATCAACATTTCAAAATTTCAAATCTGAAAGAAAAAGCTGTTTATGGAATTTTAGCTGAGACACTTATGGCATTTTGGGTGTGTTGGTAATCACAGCTGGTTTGAAATAATTAGGTCTGCCCTTGCTACGGGAAATATCCACCCCATTGGCAAAGTCAACACTTGTATAGTAAATGAGTAAGATGACTTATGTACGAAATACTTTCAAATAAATACTACAGAAATACAAGTAAATACTCAAAAAAAAAAAAAAAGAGGAACAACTATTTTATTAACAGAATATACAATACGAAACAATAAAAGACAAACCACTGTGGGCAAAATGGAAACAATGAATTGTGATGGATTAAACTATTCTGACACATTACAGAGTAGATTTGTTTAATTAGCTTTCTTTGTTTTGGTTTGTTAGTTGGTTTTGTCTTTTTGGGTCTCTTTAAATATAATGTAACCCATTTTTATTTATGGAGGAGGACTGCATTACATTTCTGTATCCACCTTGTGGTTCTCCTTCGACTGATAGTGGGAACTATAATACAATCTAGGCACCAGTGGCAACTAGATTTATGATTACAATTGTTTTGATTTTCTTTCAACATAGGCATATTATATGTCTTTATTATGACCTGCAACTTTTTTTTAAGTCCTCCATCCTTCATACAAACCAGCATTTTAAAAAAAAGTGATAAAAATATTTTGAATGACCGAAGTTACAGTCATGTGCTGCAGACAGAGTATCTAACTATTGTTTAGTTTTACAGAGGAACTAAGTAACAGATCAAATCAAGATATTCTCCAAGCACTTTCCAGCTATGTGGTCCAAGATCATGCTATAGAGCTATAACTTAATCTGAAAACAGCTTTATAACATCTTGCTTTTTGAGTGTCATTGCCCACCACACCTATGTCATACTCTTATTGGATTTCTCTTACTGGACAGCAAGACTGGACTACCTCCTGTGGAATATCTCACAATCCCATATTGACCCAAAAGAAATGGCATAATGGCCTTACAGGTCCTTTCCTTCTCTAATTTCTGTAATCATATCTATCTTCATTAATAAAAAAGCTTCTTATACCAGCTTCAGCTACTTACTTGTATTTTGTTTTATTTTTACTTCAAATTCTCAAAGATCTTAATTCCCTCCTCCTTCCGTTTTTATTTCCTTTTATTGTTTCTGCTGTTACAGTTTCTATAGTAACTTCTGGAAGTGCTGATGAGATTGATGTGACTAAAAGCTGTCTCTTCTCCATCTGAATTGTTTGAAGCTTGAAACTTAAATACAGTTGCAGTTGTTACGGATGTAAAAAGCAAACCGTGCCCTTTCTTGGCACAGGCAGGATCACTGCAGAAAAAATACTCCTCTGCTTTCTGAGCAGAGATACACTGATAGATGCTGAGAAGTTTTTTGTTACTTTCCAACTGGACAGGAAAATTTGTAAACCATGGTTTTAGCTGAAAAGCTGACGTGCAAAACCATTGTCTTCTCTCACCAATATTTTATTAAAACGATGAGGCTTGCAAATAAATGTTTTTTTTGGTTTTTTTTTTTTGGTTTTTTTTTTTTTTTTTTATGTTTTAAATGCTTCCTGGGATTTGAAAGAAAATTCTTTTACCTCACTCTCATCTGTGGTCAGTGTGGCATTATCCTGCAGGTCAAGAGGACCCCGTGCTGCCACACCTGCTATCTTGTTCTTCCAACCTTTGCTGCTTGCAGCTTTCAAAACCCAAGGCAGTGTAATCCCATCTGGCCCACACAGTCAACTAAGCCACTCCAGGTATTTTTAACTGCGGTACAGGCCCACTGCATCTTCCCACTCCTGAACATCACAATTACCACTTTTACTCTTCAAGCCACCTTACACAGTACTAAAAGCTTATCCCTCTATTGCTTTTTGACCTGAAGAACTACTTTGTGGAACACACTCTTTCATGACACACTTTATAGCCCACCAGCCATTTTTGGTGCATTTTGTGAATCACCATTTGAGGATGATGCAAGACAAACATCAGGATCACACCCCTAAGCTTCAGGGAGCAGACTTCAGGCTGTTCAGGGATCTTGTTCCTCCCATGGAAGACTCCTATGGGATAACGGTCCTGGTGAGAAGATGGGTCCACGATGACCTCCTCCAAGCTCAACAACAGTCTATCTCAGGGAGCAGAAAGGCAAACACTACCAGCAGGAGGCCTACATGGATGAGCAAGGAATTGATAAAACTCAAGCATAAAAAGGAATCACAGGAGATGTGGACACTCCCTGAGCATGCAGAGACACGACTGGGAACGTCAGAGCTGACCTAGAATTGAATCTGGCAATGTGAGTTAAGGACAAAAAGATGGGCTGCTACAGCAACAGCAAAAGTATGACTAGGAAAAGATAGGACTGCTGCTGAATGAGGCAGGGGGACTGCTGACAAAGGAGACAGAAAAGCAGCTTAAGCACTCCCTCCTTCTCCCATTTTGAAATTTATGCATCTTTGGGACCAGTTCCATCTCTAAGCTAAGGTGTATTCCTTATTATTCCAAAATGAATTGTATTTCTATTTCATAAAAGGTATTCAGCACTTGCCTCTGTGTGCTATTGCTGTCACATATAGATTCTTAGAAAAAACTTATTTTGGTGACAAAGTGATTGTCATTGCATAGAAGGAGGAAAGAGAGGGAAGAATGATTCAGAAAATGTTTCTTATCTTGATGCAGCTCTTATTTCTAGAAATTTCATATCTCTAATAATCTTGTGGTGCTGTGTACCATCCTGCTTCTTTTCTGAAAGCATTACGTGGTGTTGAACCCAGGACTCATCCATGAAACCTCTGCTCATCAGCTCTTTATGGACTGAAAACAAGGTATTTGCTTCCTACTTGCTATTATGAGCAATTTTGAACTTGGTGCATTTTACACCTTTAAAACAGTTCCCAATCTTAGAGAAAAGCTATCTGTGAGTTACCAAAGCATGTAGACACAAACCAGACACAGACTAAGAAGAATAAGCACCACAACCTGTACTCAAGTCCTGCCCCTGTCAATTACTTTTTGTGACCTAATTATTTCTTTTCAAAAATTGAGTGGATAAGATAGGATTATATCATTTTTCCATGTTGGGTACCTTTCCTGAGAATTTTAGTTATCTGTCATATACTTGGGCACATAGTAGTCATACTCTAGATATATATATATAAAATAATCAACAGTTCACTTTTCTGAAAAGTGCAATTTTTGTGAGAAGTTATTATAAAACCTTTCAGTCCATTTGTTAAAGTGCTTGTAGTTGCTGGAAGAACGTCAATTAATGTCTGCAGCAATACACTACAATTTTAAAAGTGTGCCAAACACACGTGTTTCTCAGAAATTAAAAAAGTAATATCCACAGGATATTAAATATTGTGGATATTAAAATGTCCAAAAAGGACATTTTAAAATACCTTGCCAGTCCACCCACATCAGGCCATCTATAAGATTCTTATAAAGCTTAATTAGTATCACAACTGTTGCTTCCTGTTTGTTGCTGCCCATACCAAGTTTTATGAGCTTCCTGATGTCCATTCTCCCTTTTTCTGCAATTACAAATAGGAACCTACAACTAGCTTGTTCTGAGTGACATGAAAACAAAATGAACCTAGAGAAACAGAAAAAGAGGAAAAGAAAAACACTTTT
The DNA here is from genome assembly GCA_039654755.1 of Calcarius lapponicus. Lineage (NCBI taxonomy): Eukaryota > Metazoa > Chordata > Aves > Passeriformes > Fringillidae > Calcarius > Calcarius lapponicus. The sequence goes on along the minus strand of CM077465.1, from coordinate 70,854,594 downwards.
CAGATTCACTTGCACCCATTATGGATACCTATATTAAAAAAAAGTCTCATTCAGCTCACATATAAGTAAATAGCCAAGGTGGAATCAAAGGAGCAAAATGTTTAAATCACTCAATGTAAAAAAAAAAATTACCAGCTTTCAAAAAAAATTTCAAACTAAATCTATTTGGCAGTATCCCTTAGAAAAAAAGGAGAAAAATACACCATGGAGAAAAATGATCAGCAAGACTCATTAATTTTCCAAATGCTACAATTCAGTCCTGTGATTAGCCCCTGCCTGAGCCCATGCCTAGTTTGGTGTGCCTGTGACTCAGGCTACTTTTCCATCACACTGCCTGTCCACAGCACTACGGTGTACCTGCAGTTTTCACTGACTTCAGTAAGCAAGAGACACCTCACTACACAGGAGACGGCCCAGAAAATGCTTTGCTCTGAGTGACTGGAACAATGTGCAAAGTTTTGAAGAAACCTGGTCAGTTCAGGATATATTTTGCTGTTGGCAGAACATGCTTTCAGAAACTCTCAAGACAAAATTCAAAGAAATACAAGGAACCAACTAAAAGCACTGAGTCAGAGGAGAAGACCACCAAAAAGAAAGACACTTACTCCCAAGCATAAGATCCAAATTTGATTTTCTCTAGCCACTTTTACATCACTGGGGCTTTGTTAATCCACAGTTTTTCATTTAAGAATGAAATGACAGTCTTACACAATATTTACAGATTGTTTTGATGAGCATTGAACTTCTCATTCTAGACTCCTAAAACATTTATTTTGTTATGCTTGGCATTTCTGCTGAACTATCCTGCTTTCCTGACAGGACCAGATACCACCTTGTTATTCACATGGTCATGTTCTCTTTTTACCTCCTTCAGTTTACAGAGTCAAAAATTCCCATTTTCATTTAAGGAACAATGAGATGAATAAAATAACAGCACTATATAAGAAAGTTAAAGCACTTCATTAGATAAAAACTCACAGAAACAATCTAATGTAAATATTCCACTCAATACTTGGCCTATGTTTTTAGGACACAGCTCAGGCAGACAAGGTTTTATACTTTATACTAATAAGTTTTCTTGTAAAGACTGAGAAATGTGTGCAGACAGCAATATTCAAACAAGAATGCATCAGAAGCTGGTCTTGGTAACATCCACCAAAAACCCCTGAGTCCAGAAGCAGGTGCCTAACCAAAGCCTGACACTCATAAGGTATAGTCTCCCTTTAGCCAACTAATGCTTTAGGTCCCTTGCTTGCTTGCTTCTCTCTTGTTTCAAAACTTTCTTCTTGCTGGGATGCTGTCTGTTTCTGATCTGTCCTCTACCAGAGACAACCACCTAACTGCACAGACAAGTTAAAGGGCAGACAAAAAGCTACTTACGTTGGCATTCCCATAGCAAGAATGATCATCAACTAAACTCGAGCTTTTACATGACCAGCGCTTTGGAACTCCTGGGTCAGTGGCATTATCCGCACAGAAACTGAAATCCCTTACAGTCAGCCAAGGTCATTTCCAGCAAATGTTCCCAACCAACTTCACCTTGATTAAGATCCCAAACTAACTGGAAATATAAATGCTGGCAGCCTTCAACATTCTCTGCCCCCTAAAATATTGTTCAGTGAAACAAACCCTTTTAGTTTAATGTTTGTCCTTTTCAAGACATCTTAAACAACCACTAACACAAGCAGTTTCATTTGCTACTGCATACCAGTCCAGCTTCTGTCCAGCTCTTTAGTGCTGATAACCTAAAGAGCTTGCAAGATAAAAATTAATCTTTGAAAAGCCCAAATACAGGTTGCTTCAGAGCTCTACTCTTGTGTTTATAATAATAATGCTACTTAATTTTTAATTATGCACAGATAGTGTAACTTGTGTCTTCATCTAATATTGATTGGTTACTGCATCAATGGCCAGACTTGATCTTAAAGGTATTTTCCAACACAAATGATACTATAATTTATATATGGTATAAATACATAAACTGTATACAAGAACAAGAATGCAAGGAAATACCTGTCTCCAAAAACCAATCATAGCTGATTTATAAACATGAAAAGAAAGTCTATTGAAAAGTGAGCAGTTTACTAAAGTTTACTTACAAAGCTTCATACTGGGACTTACTCATAAACATTATCAGTATCAAAAGCAGTAAGCCTGATTAACGATTTCCTTTCCCATGTGGATGCATGAACTTCTCTAAATGTTTATTTCTTCTGTCTTATATTTGAAAGCACTTGATTAATTCTGAAAACTAAACCACTAAAGAAACAGTTCCTTGGACTAGTCTTTGATCTAATATAATAACTCCAGCAGCTTCATTAGCCTAATGATTAAGTTTGCAGCTAGGTAGCTCCTTGGTGTTTTAAGGCAGAATGTGTAGACTCTAGTCTTCACTCAATAACTACAGCACCAGTCGTTTTTTTTAGCATAAGATGTTGTTCTAAGGTTATTTGGCTTCAGCAATTCAGAACTATTTTTCTGTTCCTATCTTCTTTAACCCACCTTACTCAATAAAACTATTCTGAATAATTTCAACTTATTCTAATGTTTTTTTGCTTCCTAGTGTCCAAACAAGTTTGTAAATCCCAATGCAAACAGTTGCAAAACAATGCCAAAGTTATTTTGGGAACCTCTGAATCCATCTTCTAAAGGAAATACAATTCATGTTAGTGTTTATAAATCTCACCTAAATTGCAATCTCAAATCTAAAATTTTATCCAGATTTAGACACCAATAAAATGTACTATGGTGCCTTTCATTTGAAATGCCACAGTTCTTGCTGTATACTGACCTATTTACTCTCTTCTGAATACTTTATCTACATACTATAGTAAATATATAAAGTAGAACAGTTTTCAACTTATTGCTATCTCTCCCAGACATTTTATTAGATGCTTGCTAAATATTTAACCCTAATATACATAGTTATGTCAGTGGTTAGGAGATGAAAGCCTACATTACTTCACTCAGGAAATGAAGTGCAGGTTTCGGTCCTTTCATTGCAATATCCTTCGGTGCATGGACCAGAAATGCTTTTGCACTGAACTGTTCAACAAGTGAATGATGCAATGGCTTACACAGCTAAGCCACTGTATGATTTCTAAGGCCACAGGGTTAATACATAGTGATAAACTATTCAGTTATAATTGCAGCTTTCAGGCCAGTTTAATTGAATACCATGAATATTACAGTTAAAGCTCTCTCTGTTATTTAGCAGAAATTTGAATTTTGATTCCTCTGAAATCTAAGTGATTCAACATGTATTTAAGGTATATTATCTCACAGCACAAATCAAATCTGCAGGAATTTTAACATTGATTAAATTAACCCAGATATGTTGGGGAGTAAGAAAGGTGGGAAATCTTCACGAAGGCTGTACATAAAGAAGTGTCGTCTCATAGAAGACAATTGTCCAGTGACCAGTTCTCCATTGTAGTTGAAATGTAAGTAAAGATTTAATGAGGATAATTTTCCCAAAGATATTACTTCAATTCTGTTTTCCCCCCAACATAAATTATAATAACATGATGGAAGAGCTTTAATTTCAGGTTTGAGTTTTCTAAGATCATTAGTGTGTGGTGAGCTAATCTTAGGGCATAGAAGGAAAGGGATTAGTGAGACCATTTTTTATGATCTGCAACACAACACAGGGTGAAGAACTTCTCTGAACAATGGCAATCCTGACTTCCTGCATTAAAAACTCTGGGACAAATTTTTGTGACATCACCAACACAGCATGAGTCTTCCACATGAAAAGCTAGCCCACAACAAAAAATTATGTAATATGAAAGACTCCAGTGCTAGAATGCTATCAAACACCAGTGCTGCAGCTGCCGACATTGCAGTGCAATAATTTTAAACATAAATAAGAAGCATAACAATCAAATCTAAAGAGTTACATGACTGAATTTCCCCAGATCAAAGTATCTTTCATACCTGTGAATTTCACCTTACCACAAGGAAAAACAGAAATTGAAACGTAAGGTAATATATATAAGGCAGCATCAAAGCCATATTTACTAATTTCCGCATGGAGTAATTCCTATAGATTTAAATTAATAATGTGTTTTTGATAGTAATACAATCTTCATTTAAAAATTTTAAACAACAGCAAACCTAGCTACATTGTTAGGACAGTTTTGCCTACACAGTTTCAGTCTAGGAATAAGTTTTGGATCCCAATGACAATATGCTGTTATTTCTTATGTGATATATTTTTTCTACAAAGTGTATTTACAGTTGTTACCAATGCATTAATTCCTGACAGTTACAGATGATTTTAGGTATTCCTGGGTTGAGTCTTCATCACCAACACTTTTGAAAAGCTAAGTTACAACAGTGAACTCAATCTTGAGTCAAATTACCAGAAAACCTTCCCTAGACCCTTTTGGCATTCTGTAAAGCCAACACTGCTGTACTGGTGTGCGTCCTCTCCCCTCCTCTGGATACAATTGAGATTTTGTGTTTTCTAAGTCACATCAAAAATAGATTAAGCAGTGGATAAAAATAGCTAAAACTTTTAAATTGTTTCCTGTAATTGTACATTTTCCCTTTTGAACTTGTATCTTCAGAGGATAGACATTTATGCCTGAGGCAAAGCGTTACTCACTGTGAACAAGGAAGCAAAAATCTTTCCACATCAGCAACAGAGTAAGCTTTGTGAATCCTTCTGCATCATATTCCACCACACCACTGTCAACAAAAACACAACAAAAAAATGAGTACAGTTTTTACCTTCAAATACTGGATGATGAATATGTAAATTTTGTAATATGGGGATTGTTATTTTTGTTTGTTTGTTCAGAATCTTCCAGGATTTGTCTTTTTTATTAACAGTTACAATTTTCTAGCTAATTGTAAATTAGATTAAACTTTTAATCTCAGTAATTGTCTTAATTATGCTGAGATATTGGAGGTTGTTACCCAAAGAATGGCCATTTTCAGTTTAAAATACACTTTTGAATGAAAGGAGACCTGCTACCACATCTGCAGTCCTAAACTGATAAAAACTGTACAACACAAATTCCCTGTACCTTACTCAAATTGAGATTATTTATCATTTCTGTAGTGAGTGAGAGGGTAAAACTGAGAATAAGCAGGCTGAGAAGAGTTTAAATGTGAAAATTTGGAAGAGTATATACAAAAAATACAAAACATGAGATCATAACAAAAAATTCCATATAGAATACTTGTTTGATAGATGGATTAAACCATCAGAAGCTGGTATTCTGTCTGAAGCAGTATCAGAACTCATGAACCACAATGTAGATGTCATATAGTCATAAGAAAATGTGGCCACTTCTATAATAAGAGTTTTCTCAGAAGAAAAGGAAATGTCTTGATACAGATTGAACTTGCACTGACTGTTACTCATATGTTCAGCTGAAGTTATTGTTATCTATTTATCATTGTATTAAATTTGGGTGCATGCTAGAAGCCACCTGTTTTCCTAACCTCACTTGAGAGACCTGGAATTTGAAGGGCTCCCTTGGAAGCAGAAACCCCTCATCACAATTAGCTAAAGGCTTGGACTCTGGCTCAATTTAGGCAGGAAACCAAAGTGCCAACCCTTCACAGTGCCACAGCAGCCCTGACTATTTGATTTGTGAAGCAAATGTGTCATCATGCCTGGCCATGCACCTTTCATCTGCAGGAACACAACACAACCCAAGAGCCTCTTCTCTTGAGACACAAAGTACTGGTTGCTGGCGGGAACAGCCGGTCTCCCAGCCCTGCCTTTACACTGAGCAGGGGTTTCTGGTTCTTGCAAGGCTTGGAACCACACCTGCTTCCCCATTTTCCCACCTCAGTCACTGCCTGTTAGTGTAAAACCCCTTAAGTAGTTGATTCAGAAAAGAACATACTTCTTCTGCACAAGGAAAATCCCTACTGTCCCTTTTCCATCATCACCTATTTTCTAGAAAAATCAGATTGGCCACTGGCACAGAAGTGAAATAATACTGAAGTACATTCCAGTATTGCTACAGAAAGACAATCTGTACACATGATTCTGTGAAAAATGACTAGATTTCATCTCATCCAGAGGACAGCAGCTACACAACCACAAACCATATGCAGAAAATGAGTTTCCCCCACGCTACAGAAAAATACGCATCGGAAGAAAACTTACGTTCCAAAGTGACTCAGGAAAGCTGCAATGTACTCTCTTCTCTTATGGTATCCCTGAATAACATATTGTACCTTAAAAAAGAAAGAAAATAAATCCAGAGCTATAAAAAGATTTAAAAACCCAAAGCCCAGTTTGTCATACATTTCTTGTTAAGGAAGATTTATGTTTGACATGGTAGAATTTCTGAATCCTACATTTAGCATGATTTCTCTAAAGAATCCTAAAGCACCTTTAAAAAAATTCTGGATATTGCACACAGAATATATTTTAAAGAAATCTCTTCAATCATGTCTAAGTGAAACTTAAGTCTTTCACAACAGACTGAAGCACTGTTTAACTGCATGAGACAAACACTGAAAAAAAGAAATGCTCATCCTTGTCTTACTGAAGTTTGAGTAGAAATCTGTGATAGGCAAATCAGTTATCTGAACTGACAGCTAAGTTTCAAAATAACATTCTGGTTATAAAAGAGAAGAAAAAATTACATTTCTTGCACAACTGATCTTGGTTGTTTTCTGAAGACTGCACCTCCAACAAAATCTTCTGAACACTAAGCTCTTTCATTGGTTTCATGCTGACTCAGGGAGCCACCTACTCAACTGTGAGCATCAGTTTCTGAGGCACTCTGGATGTTGAAAGACTTCCATCCTGGCACAGACAAAATCCAACAATGCTAAATTTGGAGACTTACGGCAAAATTCTCCTCACACCATGCATGTTTTCTTGTTGATTTGGATAGCATCACTTAAGAGAACAGTGTGAGCAGGGTTTGACCCATAACAAAACCAGTGCATGTGTCACCAGGCTCCAAGGTCATCTGGTTTACAACTGGTGGCTTGGAAGTACTTATGGTATGGTGCTACATGTGATTCCCTGTGTAACTTCCTTTGCTTTCCGGAACCAAAACTAGCATTTTAAGAACCTTTTCTCCCTCACTGAAAAGAACAGGAATAGTATTTTCTTGGCTATGGCAATACTAGAATTCCTTGGCTGGCAAATGCTTTCCTAAAATTACTGAAAAAGTCTTGATACAACCATTGCTGAGAGCTGTCTTGTATAACTAAATTCTATTTATAAATTCAAACATCGTATTTTATACAACACTAAGATTATTTTGAAGGCTTTGTGTAGGATCTGAAAAGTTATTCTGAGATGAGGAAAACATACGATAAGTTTGCTTAAGTGACTTCGTTTAAGAAAGGATAAAAACAGCCCAGTGTGCCTGCAGATTTTAAAAACAGAAAGTAAGTTTAACAGAAAACCACAACAAAAACAACTCTAATGATAGATTCCAACATAATTATGGAAACACATTCTGAAGAAACTTTTTCTAAAAGATAAAATTATTCTCTTCATTTAGACAACTGAAGGTAAAAATAATATACAAATAGGAAGTCTGTAATAGGTCAATTTCTAAATGTTGACCCCTAAGCCTTCTTTTGAAAATTATACCTAAATAATGGAGAAACCTTCAAAATACTATAATTGTTCTTTTTTGTTTAAACAGTAAGCTAACTGGAACACAACCTTTTCAGCAACCTTAAGTAGCTCTTATTGAAAACATCCAAAGAAACTGCTGATTCAGTTCATCTGGAGGAAACATCTGAGAAGAAAAATCACGGAAAGTACTCAAAACCTACAATGATGACTGGGGTATGAGAACTTGCAGCTAGAACAATAATATGCAAACTACACATCTGCATTTACTAAAAAGCAGTATACTGCAATGCAGTATTGTACAATACAGTAACATTTTATCCTAAATCAGAACATGTCACAGTAAGGAAAAAACTGCTGCAGGATCTGATCCTAAACTCACTTATTTACCTAAAGGAGTCGTTCTATTTAATGTTGTGCTTAGGTACTCAGTTCTTACCAAGAAGGTATTCCCTGTGTAGTACAGCCTAAGTATGCCTTGCTTTGCATACCTGGCCGAAGAATAATGATGTCTGTGGAAATGCAGTACAGTGCATCAGGGAAAGGAAAACTGATTGTCTGCAGCAGCTTACCTTGTTTGTTAGCAGCTGGCATACTTGGGGTACATAGTCGATGAGACAACCTCCACCAGGAAAGGCTGGGATGTGAAGGGCAGATGATCCTCCAAGCGCACTAGAAAAATAATTTAGGAATACATTACATGTACAGCCTCTGAGATTTGAAAATTATTTGTGCACAGTCCTCTCTCCCTATTCTTGAAGTCAGAAGGCCAAGAGGAAGTATATTTTATGCTGTGGTGATAATAAAAAGTATTGAGTGATACCATTTATAAGAACAGGTTATACCATGACCCACTGTAAATTAACCACTGAAATCAAGAGTATCACTAATGCAAAACATTCTCTCAGGAAATATCTTTTTCATTGTGAACAGTTCTGTTTCTTAGCTCTCATAAGTAAGATGTGGAGTACTGTAGTTCAGACATCTTGTTAGCAGGGGAGGAGAGGACCTGAAGTTCTTAGCTGTTCCAAAACCCACCTTCAGTCAAACCAGCTAAGAATAATCAAAATAATTGGGACTGAGGAGTCATAGATGGCCAGATGCAAATATCAATCATGTCATCAACTCCAGTTTTGGACTGCCCAATAGAACACTGATGTTAACTTACTAAATCAAGGGGGCAGCGAGCCAGAAAGATTATCAGGTACACGATGATGTAAGGAGGATGCTGAAAGAAATGGGTTTGCTCAGTCTTCAGAGAACACTGCAGAGGGGGCATACTGAGGAAGGAAGCCGAAGGCATATTGATGCCTTCAATTATCTAATGGAAAATTATAGAGATGGTGGAGTCAGAGGCTTCTCTGAAGTGGGGCTCAGTGGTGCTATGTCCTCAGAGGTGCTCAAAGCTCAGCTGAACAACAGGGGCCATGAGCTGGCCCTGCTCTGAGGAGTGGCTTGGCCAGATAAGCTCCCTCTTGCTCATCTATGTTGGTTTATGATTATAGTCTATGATTCTATGATTTTGTTCATGCCCAGTAGGAAATGACAAAAACAAGGGTATTAATTCTGTCTGTGCACATACTGGATATCTGAATGGTAGGAATTCATAGAAATAAGGTAACTTCAGAGATGTATTTAGGCAGCTTAACCATTTGCCTCTATCAAAGGACAGAAGACTGAAGCACACCTGCTATTACTCAGGATAATGGCTTCTTTGGTGTGGAAAGATCTAACACTTATTTAAATCAGGCTGTATAAGGCAACAACTAGGTAAAGTCCATGCTACTTCCTTCTAGCAGCACTGACCTAAATCTTTCTTTATAGTCCCTTACCAAATCAAAATTTGCATTACACACTGTGGATTACATCATTCACTAACCATCCAGAAGCAACTTGGACACCATAAAAATGCTTCAAAAGCTAAGTTACTTTGGGTGGCCTCCCGTTTACATGCTGTTTCCATGACAAATTACACTGGCTAGAAAGAAAATTTCTTCCCTGCAAAACAAGTCTCTTACTCTTCAACAGGATCTGGCCTCTTTTTTTCCTTAGTACTTGATAAGAAACCACTTTGGTAGGTATAAAGGTCTACAGTCATGCATCCCTTTGAAGGAACAGAGCCTACATAAATCAAAAAAATCCCAAACTCATAATGAAGTATATGGAAATCTGCTACTCAGGCAAAACAGTCTGGGTTTAGCAGACTGTTCACCACATGGAACAGTTCTGCAGGTCTGGATTTTGCATATGCAACGATGAAAAAAAAAACCCTGAGCACACCACAGCTTCATAAAAAAACAAACAAACTTTTCCAGCAGAAGTAAGACTTGAATGGGATTTTTTTTTAAAACAGAATTCAGTTTCCCTGCTGCTACCCCCTTACTAATATTATTTACACAAGAATATAATTTTGCAACTTATGGATGGTTTAAAGCACTGAAGTATGAATAAGATGATTAGAAAGTTGGAACATTTCTGAAACAATATGTTCTTACAAAATTGCAAGTATAGTGGGTCCACCGATCTGTAACATTGGAGAATGGAAAACTTCACCTCCTGGTATGTTAGAAGTGGGTTGTGAACCTCACTTTAGGACACTGACTTCCAGTTTATTAAACTCCTTACATATTATGTAAATATATCCCTAAAAGCCTCCAATCTCATACACAGAGCAACTGGTACTGTCCGCTTTGCATCGTGCCTTGCCTCATTTGACACCAAGTCTATGTTCCCTTGCAGCATGGACACAGAACTGAAGATGCTCAGATGACAACAACAGGAATTACTGGCTTCTCTCCCAGTTACAATAGCAGGTATGAAACTAGAAGTCATCTCTAACAGACTACACATGCAAAAAAAAAACTTTCACTCCTATATCATCAGCTTACAATACATCTTCCAGAATGAATTATTATGATTTGTGAGTAAGGGTTTGCCATTTTACCTGTCTCTATCTCTTGAAAGTAGCCATCCCATAAAAATGTGTTGACATAAATGGAAATCCAGCCCTTCTCAAATGAAAAACAGACTGCTTAAAGATGTGGTTTCCGAGAAAGAGGTCCCTCCACAGAAAGAAGGCTGGAATTTCTGGTATAATTATACTCTGAAAACAGAATAAAGCTGTACCATATGTAATTTATATTCTGTAGAAATAATTATGGGTAGGGAAAATTAAGAGTGGACAGGCGTCTTTGTTGCCTCTATTGGGTCAGAGAATCTGCTTATTAAATATTTTAATAAAATACTGCATTTGCACAGGACCTTGCCTCAGACCATCTCAAAACTGTCTATAAACATTTAGCAATTAAGATTCATCTGCCTCATTAAACTGATACTTACCTTTTATTTTTAAACATGTAAAGAAGCTATTGCTCAAAGTTTGATTTGACTATGCTGTACTACAGTATCTGTCATATTAAAGGAACATATTTGCTGTACTTCACAACCCTGAAACCAGGCAAGAGGATGTAATAATTCATTTGACTTTATAATAAACCTGCAACTAAAGAAAGAAGTGACTTCCACATGCCAAAGAAGAACCTGTAAAGGATGCAAAATGGAGACAATTGGGCAAGGGAATGCCGCCATGCAGCCCAATATTCAAAGGCTGCTTTTTGAGGTACCTCACAGTCCAATCAAAAGAAAAGGTGCCAAACAAAGTGCTATAAGAAGCCTTTTATAGAGAAGGACATTCCATTTGGCAAAGTATTTCACCAGTACAGGCTTAAGATTGCTGCATGTCAAATCTCCTTTCCATATTTGGGCCTCTTGGAGCATAGATCTTAACACTTCTCTGTGCAATCAAGATTTCCTTCTCAGTATCAGTGCTATACACCCCTTACAAAAAACCCCCACATTCATTTTATCACAACAACAAAAAACATTAAACAAAAAACATCAAGAGATATGATGAGGAAGCACAGACAATTGCTCCCCTACAGCTGCCAGAATAAGGCTAGTTTCAGTACAATCAATTGAATTGTGTTTGATTTTTACATTGTTTTTTCCAATAAAGTGCTACTTTTTAAAGGCTAGAATTCTAACAGTCTGGTATTTTCCATAATTTTAACAATTCTTGAAGCAACAGTCTTAGGGGATGCTATTTCATTTGGACTAGTACCAGGTGAAGATAAAATACATGGTAGATCTACCTGTCTCAGAGATAAGGTTGTACAAACATGCTGGAACAAAGATCTGCTGGCCTCAGAATTTTATTTGCTTGCTCTTACTCTAAGCCTACTCAGCTCTGCAAACCAACTTCGTACATCTCATTTTAAGACAGAGCAGAGACTCCTTGCAGTAAGGTCCTGCCCTCCTGGACTTCCAGAGTCAGTCACAGTGTGGTTCTGATCCATGGTCTGTGAATTAAATTGCATCTTGTGAGGAACTCAATTCAACAAGTGCAGCAGTCAGCCTGCATTAATAGAAGTTTTGTTCTGTGACATGCTGAAATACAAGTTCAGAAAGCATAGCTGGAGTATGTTTACATTTCTGCAGTTGACTGGTGCATTCCAAGTAACTTGCTCTGTCTCTCAATGGATCTATTTATTCAGGCCAACATACAAAAGGCAAAATTCTTCCACATTTTTTGATAACTTATAATTAATTAAAATGTCTTTCTCAAGAAATCATCCTCAATAAACAGCTTAGCATTAATTCACAAGTTTAGAGAAATGACTGTTTTTGTTCTTGAGTATTTATGGGTAAAGGACCAGTTATTTGCCCATCACTTCATTAGGAAAGAAGGATACTTGCAAGTTTCAACCTCAGCAGACTGAGTGCTTTAGCAAGGCAGACTTACAGGCATGTAGAGAGATGCTCTTACTCCTATCCCTACCCCATCCCTACAGCACTTGGGCCCGCCTAGTTCCCCTAAACTCCCTCATTAGCACTGCCTCTTCCCTGCAATTCATTTTGCTTCCCTCTTTGTCCAAAGACAAAAAATGCAGGTTTCTCTAGATTGCTGAGAAACTTTTGAGCTAAGTCTGAAAAATGAGGATTACTTCAGATCACCTTCTACATGACAGTTTAAAGAGTTAAGCGCTAACACACAGGTTATGCTACTACAGCTAAGGACCTCTGCAGACATAATACAGTTTATATTTTGTGCTCCCCCCTTACCTATTCCCATTCCCCATTTTCAAAAACTGCATAAACTTTTCTGTGAAACAAATATCACAAAAAAAAGAACATCAACAGAAAAACTATACTCTTAAAAGTATACCTTACTTGACAGAATAGTGTTTTTTTTAGGAAGAGTAGAAAATGTGTATTTGGGTGAGGAGGTTCAGAACTGTAAGAATCACACTTATCCTGAATACAGTGTGATTAAACAGAGCATTAAACAGCTTTATACCAAAAGAAAGTGGTACATAATATTGACTGCACTCAACATTTCTAACTCCAATATATTCTTTCTGCAAAACACACAGAAAACGGGGAAAAGACAAGTTCAGTGATTGTGAATGATGGTGTTAGAGATTTGTCTTTGAAAATGTAAAGAAATGAAAAACTTGCCTCCGAGTGGAAAGACCTTTCATATGGGTTTAAAGTAATTAGGAGCTTTTCTGTCAGTGTGGCCAGTGTTAAAGCATTGTCAAATCTATGTACAGGTGATGGAAAGTAGATTTTAGACTTTTTAGACTATGGCCCTTTATTTTACCAAGATTGGTAAAATTACCCTTTTAACTCTCTGTAATACCTGCTGTATTTTGAAACTGAAGCACACTGCAGACAGACATGAGCATTTAAATGGTTTATTACTCATGATAGCTATACCCAAGAGTAGCCTCAAGCATGTGGAAAGAAATTCCCTTCTTTTTGCTTTTTTTTCCTATTTTGAGAGGCATGTTCAGGGCTTTGATCTCCTTCCCTGTTCTCTTTGTCTTTTGTTGCTGAAGTAAATAGTTGACTTTTTTTCTTTTGCAGTTTCATCACTTTAGTACATTACACCATTTGGCACAAGAGACACAAGGAACCACATCAAATAAAAGCACGTGACCACAAAAGCTGCCTTAGCAACCATGATCCCAGATTTGCTGTCAGTTTACCATTTTTCAGACTTGCCTGACTGTAACCAAATCCCTCCTATCACACAAACAACGTGGTGCTTGGCAGAAGCCTTGGGATAGTGCTTCCATCAGCAACACAAAGCTTAGCAGTAAAATAACAGAACATTTGTACTGAAAAATTGGACAGTTAGGTTTGAGACAGCATTTTCTTTCCCTTCCTGTAATAGTCATTTGAAGCAAACATAATTAACATATTGCTTGTCCACTCAAATCTATCACAAAGGGAAGTATGTCCAAAAGAATTTCCATTCTATTTTTAAAGAGACAATTTTTACTTTGAATTACTTCTACTATAATACTGGTAATACAGAAATTAATGATTTCAGCTAAGAGATCTAATCTGAGGCATCTATATTATTGAATGTTCTGGAAAAAGAAATACAATCACAAATAGACCTAGAGGGAAAACTATGCCAAATCTGCTTATCTGAAGAAAGAATCCTGGTCAAACTCAGACTCAGCATCTGGCCATTAGAGCTGAAAGGATGATACCATCATTTTTTCCTTGACCTACTAGTGGTTCAGAGTAAATACCTCTGAGCTTGTCCTGACTAGTGACTGGAAAAAAATATGAAATAATCACTGTAAAGAGCAAATACTAAAACCAGAATGTATTCTAGTTTCACAGAATGTGCAGAAAACTGCAAGTCAGACTTACTGAGCTTTATTTCAGCTCTTCTGCTGACTCTGTATGTTCTAGAACATTATTTCAGCCATTCTGTTTCTATGCTTGCCCACCTATTATGTTCAGATGCTTATATTGAAGTACATGGAAGTTTAATAACATTCATAGACGAGTACAAAAGCTGTGGCATGAAGTAATCTTTAAGTGCTAATAAATACATGTTTGGGTTAGTCCAACTTCTCTATTCTGCTGCAGGTAAAATTGTAAGAAAGAAGCAGTTGTCTATAATGTATCAGCCATTTTAGACAAAGTGGTTATACCAAGGAGACTTACATTAAGTGTACAGATTCTAGGCTTTAGCAGACTTTAACCAATCAGACTTAAATGCAAACCATACCTAGAGTGATTCCATACTGAAAGATTTGTGGGGATAAGAGCTCTGTCCCCAGGATTCTATTCCTTCTCAAAAAAAAAAACCAAAAAACCCTCAAGTAGCATGACATTAATAGATGGCTAACCCTATAAATACATTAGAATTTGTTTCTTTTCATCCCTTCACTGAGTATTGAGAGCTAGAGGCAGAAAGAACAGATACTCCTGCAGTATCAAGTTTTTCCTGCTGCTGTATGACAGCATAAAAGTCTGAAAATATTAGTATTTTCTCTGTATTTGATATAACAGGACTGAAAAGATTTTTCCTTTGCTTAATGGATCTTTACACACAGAAATATTCTGCATAAAGGGGACTGCCAGATTTTACTGGTGTGTTAAATGAGTGAAAACCTGGGCTGCTAGTGCTGGAAAAGGGAGCACTCCACCATCCTCACATCTCACATTCTCTGAAGAAACAAAAACCACAAGAGGATAACAATTACTACCTGGCTGATGGGACACTTGGGACACAGTGGTACCACAGGGCACACAAGCACTCTGCTTACAACAGGCACCACAATGCATTCTTCTCTGGGTGACAGGACCCCTTTTATAAACTGACCTGTGGCTCACAGCACACAGCTGGGCAGGCGGGCAGGCAGCCCAGCACCACTGACTGTCCTCTGGCACCTCCATCAGATCTCAAGGTACAAACTCATGGAAAAATCCAGGCAACAGAAATTACCAGTGAGGCTTTGAAGTGTACAGGTTAACTTAACTGGTGTCAACAATATCACTCCATAAAATGGTACAAAAATTATGGTAATTTATTCATTCTGACAACATAAAAGTGAAAAGTATAAACCAATATATTTCAAACTGTTTCAAAGTATTAATATAGAATTGTTTTTCATAATCCACTAACAGGTTCAAAAAGAAAATATGAAACGTTCTGCAGGTTATAAAAAGAGTTTTAGCCTTCTCTTTAAGGCTAAAATTTTCTGAAAATGTTGCTTTTCTGTTGCAACTTACTGAACTGATGTCCCCTTAGTTTTTCTGAAAAAAAAATCACCAAGAGCAATGTGTATTGCAAATGCACTATACTCAGTCAACTGGGGCAGATAATGAGAATCCATAACAAATGACAGAAGAGCTGAATTTAGAGACACTTATGATATCAAAAATAGAACTTTGGTGTATCCTTCCCCTTCCCTCCCAAAAGGTACTGCTTACTAGTATTCATTCCAATTAATAGTATTAAATATTAAATATTTTTACTAAATAATAATTCATTCAATAATATTTACAGGAAACAGATATAAGAAGCCCTGAATCAGTTGCTAGATGCCTCACAATTTAAAGAGGAGGGCATGGTTCCTGTCCTAAAGAACTTTCACAGTCTACTATTTCAAGCCACACTGCAGAGAGAGAAATTGAATGAGAGGGTAGGAAGCATGTACATTGCAGAAATGAGATTTAAACCTTTATCACTTACAATGTAGATAAATAATTTCCAAAGCATTTTACTTATTTCTTAAAGGTTGGCAACAAATTAAGAGAAACCTAAGTGAGAAGTTAAAAAAGGTCAGAGGAGATTTTTACAGAGAATTCAATGCAATAAGGAAATAACAGCAAATAAAACCACCAGGAAAAGTTGTAAGAAAGAAATCCAGACAAATAGAGCAGCAGCAAACATCACTGAACAGAAAAGGTAGATAAGATAAGTAACACGGGCAGATAAGTAAATAAAGAGAACACTGTGCAGTCCTGTTTTCCTGTTTTGTTTTCATTTCCACAGAAGCTCAAAAATGTACAAGGAAAGACCATGTAGCCTAACCTCCTTCAATTTTCTTCTGCATGGATCTCAGAAAGAAAAGCAAGTGTGAAAGAGGCTGGAGACTCATCACAACTATGACAAAACAGGATTTTGAGTGAAGAAAAAGTCAATTGTAACTGAATTGTTAAACTTTTCCACCCTGCACTGATTTGAGATACCAACACAAACCCAGGAATTTGTTTAAAATAATGCACTCTCCCCATTTCTCCTTCTTATGAACTATGAAAGAGGAAAGTTGAGTCTGTCATTCTTCAAATTCCTGTTCTTCAGAAAGGTACCTTTAATGGCATTACCTGTTTTGCTGATATATTTATAACCCCCTAAACTGTGAATATATTAAGGGCCTTCTAAATAGCAAGTAAAACATTACTGGGCATTGGCTCTTCTACTTCAAGGGAAAAATGTAATGACTTGGAAGAGCTGTGTCAAAGGAACTAAAAGTGGTGTAGCATGAAGACAGGAACTAGGAATTACAAACTTTTGCAAAAAGAAGAAAAAGGAAGAGAATACTGGACTGCTGGTAGGCCGTGAGCAGAATGTTCCTCTGAAACAATAGCACCCAACAAATTAACAAAAGAATCCAGGATTTATTTATTGTAAGGATCCCTGGAAATTCCTCACTACAATGAAGCCTGGGTGGTATGTTATACAGCGCTTCACAGCATTTAAGATACTGATCTACTCTTTTATAATCCACTCTGCTTTAGTGATGAAGATCTCCCAAACAATTGAACAGAATATTTCTCACAAATCCATGTACATCTTCTCTTATTATCCATCAGTAAAGTGGATAGCATAAAATAATAACTGCTCTAAGCCAGTATCAGTTACACATACAAACATATGCTCTATCTATCTGTAATTTCTGATGGCTCTTACAGCAGGCATTCAATAACATCCACTCTACTACATTGTGACTGTACACATGGTAGGTAATTTTCCACTAAACCCAGCTAACCAGCAGTGTCTATCACAAAGCAGCAAAATGACTCTCAAAAAACCTTATGACTCTGTTGCCTTCCCTGCCTACTGTTCTTGCCTTTTTCTGAAGAACAACAGTCATTTCCTTGCATAACTTTCAGCCTTTTATGTATTGTGATTGCACTTGCTCATATTGTTCCTTATTTTATTTATGTTCCCTAATCTACTTGCCAAATTACAGTAATTATCTCTTATTGTTAATCTTTTCCTATATTGCTTAATGCCTAACACTTCCAGTGAAATAGTAATTTTGAAGAGCATTTATTTTTTGCCTCTGTTAAAACACTGCTGTGTTGTAAACTTCTCTCATGTAGTTTTTTTTTTTTTTTTTCATTCTCCTTAGGCCATACAGTAATCCTCACTTGTGAATCTCATCTATCTGGAGAAACATTTTGTATGAAACATCCTGTCCTCTGCTTCATCAGCATCATGTTTAATTAGCTTACACTGAGAGGGCAAGAAAACTTGCAGAAAAATTTCAGAAATGAAATGAGAGCAACATGCTGGAAAACTTCTGGATATGAAGTTGAGCATTTGGGTCATCGATAAGAATGCCCGAGGGAGACAGAAAGTTAAAGGAGAAAAATGTTTTTCTTTCATACATCTGGCTTCTGACACTGATTTCCACGTGTATGCAGCATGATTAAAGGGCATTCTTGCTCAGATCTTGAAATTGGCTTTATCTTATGTTCACAAATGATGTGGAATGCTACAAGTCTGGTCTGGTGCTTCTGCTAAATGCTCCAGGAGGCCGAGTGCACTTTGGTTTTATGTAAGCCAAATACACATGTGGACACAAGGCAAGAGAACATCAGTTTTTCATGTAAACACAGCCACTGTGGCTTGACAAGCTAATATGAACCATGTTAAACTCTTACTCATTTAACAAGGTGATATCAATCTGCTCAGACAGTTTTTACAGTCCCTTTCAGAGTTTTTACCACAGGAATTTGTGTAAGTCTGTTTTGTTCCCATGAACATAAATAATTCAAAATTCATCCTAATATGTTCTCTTCAAAACAGAGGGAAGCAGAGCTATGGATCCCTTTGCACAAGGGCAGCCTTTGGTAGGTGGAAAGACTGAGAAAAATTCTCAGAAGAAAACACTGGCACTTTGAAACTCTGGTCTTACACCAGAAGCAACAAAGGTTCCTTCTGTAAAAAGGCAGACACAGATCTGCTTTTAAAACAGAAAAAGCAGAAAATAAACCCAAAGTCTTTGTTGTGTTAAAACTGAAGCAGGGACCCCATATATACACAAGAAACTGGAAATCTCGTAATTTGTAACTTAACAGCAGCACTTAAGTTGGTCAGAAGGTGAATACAGGTATTCCTGTATTTTGATTACACTGATATGCCTGGATTTTGGTCATGGAGCACATTCACTATAGAATGTTATGCAAGGCAAAGACTGGAGCAAAAAATGCTTTTCACAAAGATTCCCCTTATCCCAGAAGAGATAATGAACATTCATAGTGCAGATACAGATATCAGACAGGCCATTAGTCAAACACAGACACTTCTACCCCCTAAACTGTCTTTAAAGCTGTCCCTCTTTCCCTTAGGAGCTGCAAACACTTACATGGCCATTGAAAGATGAAAATTCCACCTTTACATTAATATACCTTACCACTTTTTAAGGTTTGATTAATATTACTTAATGTTTAAGATGTTGAGTAGTAAGATATTAGGATGGCCTAAATGGCATCTGTAAGTAGATGTATTTATTGGATGCTTTGATAAACCAGGCTCTTTAGTTGAAGAATGACATTTTCAGAAAGATTGTCTGCTTTTAAATAATTTCTGTTCTGTCATTTAGTAAGACTGAAATATTAAGATTCTACATCTTGAATTGCTTCCTAAACAAAGTATTCTCTTTTTAGAAATTATATTAAGGCTCTTGAGTCATATAGATATGTAAAAAAGATCAGATGATTACCAAAAATAAAAGCATTGAAGCAGTACTACATGTCTTATTAAAATACCTTTTACCGTAAAAATGCAACATGTTTTAAGAACACATAATACAATTTGTGCATAGCGCTTCTACACATTGCTTCAAACACATTAATAGAAAATCCTTGATACAATTTCTGTCAGGGAATGAATATTATATTTGTATGTGACTAAAAGCTGAGCAGAATTCACAACTACTTCAGAAGTGGAGTACAACCAGAATTTCTCAAGCAGGTCCTCAGCATCTTTCAAGGTGAAGTTTACTGTTGAGCCATTTCAGTTTATCCCAAGTTCTGCCTTCCATCAACTAATAACATCACAGTGTCACCAAAATCCCTTGGATACTATCTATTTAGGCAGGTTAAGTGATTTCCCATTTTACAACATTCAAAGAAGGTGCTGCACACTGTCTATGCTATCGATCTGCAACCACAGAAGTACATGATTTCAGACCCAGAGAACTCCACAAGCTTTTTTAATTGCAAAGATCTGTCACTCATGAAAATTTATTTTAAAATTGACTAAAGAATGTAAAAAATGAAACCTTACATATTACTTAAATCTATAAATAGTGTTTTAGAATTCTAGTTTACCTGGGCAGAAATAGCTGATTTGGGGCTCCTGCCAGCTTAGGTTACTATTTTGTTGTGAAGACAGAAGTTCTCAGAAATCATATGCTCTTTGCTTTTTCTAGTATTTCCTGTCTTCAACATACAGGCCACTATTGGGTGTTTTTAAGTGAATTATAATGAATGTGCTAGCTTATGAAGATTTTAGGTTTGCTGAAGTTGGAGTAAAAAAGAAAAAACCACGATTCTACTAAACCAAAAAAATACACTTGTGAATTTAAATCTAAACTTCCCTGTACACAGCTTGTGTTCACTGGGCTTCCTTCTTGCAAATGACTGAAGTCTTTTCCTTTAGTAACTACTTCTGTAGTTTGTGTTTCTTTGGATACTGATTGTTTTTAATTTCTTTAAAAATCACAGGGGTTACACTGACAGAAATCATCTCAAGCTTTCAAATTTTTTACCTTTCACTAAGAGCTCAGCATAATGATGCAATTCCAGGTTCCTATACATGCCCAATTTCACTCCAGATTAAGAATCAGGCATAGAGTTTAACAGTTGTTTTATGATACAAAGGAGGGAATGAGATTTGATCCTCTTTTACTGAGGTAAATTCTTATCCACCTTGGTTTAAAATAACAAAATACTTAGATTAGGATTTGGATCTACTGTACCTAATGTATTGTTCTCTAGCTAAAAAAAAGCAATAGTAAGATGAGAGTCTTTAGTATCATTAATCTACTTCTGACTTCACAAACGACAGCCAATCCAATAACTCCCTGTATTTTATCCTTTCTCTTGTTTGCTGGTTCAAACTTGGCATTTGTATAATACAATACACTATTTATTTATTCATTCATTTATTTATTTCAGTTACTACAGCCTTGGACACATAAATCCTTATCTGAACGTCTCCTTGATAAACTGAGGTGTTGCCTTTCACTCCTATAACCACCTGCACCTCATACGTAAGCTCAGATACAAAATGTGTAATATTTAGTCAACATTTTTTTCTCCCCCAAGCCCCCAAAAGAATCACAATTTCAAACTTTTGGTTCACACATCTGCAGTAATTTGACCTTCCTCTGCACACGTGCTATAACAACACAAGGTTACCAACGTTAATGTCATACCAATATATGGACATGACCTAATAAAGGTTGATGAATTACTTCTTTATGAGTTTCATGTATGTAAACATCAGCTATATTATTCCACAAATGTAATCTCTGTATTTCTGTTTTTCCTGACTACCTGCCAGTCAATGTTTACCCCTCTTTATTTGCAGAATCAGGACTATTCACAGGAGAAGCAAGAAGGAAGTTGGTGAGTAGCACAGTTACAAAGTCTGGTTTCCAGTGGACTTGTTCAATGTGTCAGACTGACTTTTTACATGGGCTGTGTTAAAGCCACAGCACAGCAGGAGTTCAGTCCTTACAAACATCAGAGAAACCACACTGGAAAGATGTCCTAAATGCCTTTGCCAAATGAAAAGCTTCAAATGCTGTTTATGCCTTGCAAGATATCAGAGCATGCATTCAGGAGAGGAATCTTGACTGAAGAGAGGCTTTTTTCACCTGATGTTTAATAAGGCATGAATTCTAATTGAAGCACTTCCCAAGATTAGAATATTCATTGTTTCTTTCTCCCATATTGACTCTCTGCTCACTGAATACTGAAGTGAGCTTCAGCACCGAATACAGAGGGGCTTCAGCCTTTCCTTGAGGTGGCAGTAACAGTATCTTCCTCTTCTTAGTGTTTATATTCATGGGAATATAAAAACTATGGGAATTTCCCATTTTTGAGACTTCTACCTTTCTGCATTTTTTTTTCAAATTGACCAGCAGGCTCAAAAATGTTAGCAGGACAAAAATGACAGATATCTGTACATATAGATAACATGATCATATTAATTTTACAGCAAACAAAATCAATTTTCTTAGGAAGCCAGACCAAAAATAACCCAAATTTCCCATCACACAACATATCTAGGGAAGGAACTGAAGTCCTTGGCAGAGGTAACCATCAGGAAAATAGCCAAGACCTCAAGCTCTGTCTGTGCAGAAAATGATAGCAATTCCAAGAAACCCGCCCCCAAACCAACCCCATTGATTAACCTGAAAGCTTAAACAAAAAACTGAAAATCAACTGATTAAACTCAATTGCACATGCAATTCAGAGAGAGGACAGTGTTCCTCAGACACTTCCTGAATCAGAACAAGCATAGGAAAATTCATCCCATTAGGTAAATCATTTGCCAAAACCACTGTACCAAGAGCTTCTACAAATGCCTTCTTAACCACAACCCCAGGAGTGTCAATACAACACTAGCAATCCACTTTCTTTACCATTAGTGCACACAGGTGCATACTCAAAAGAAAAAGTTCATGAATAGTTCTGTAAACCTGAGGTGTCAAAGGAAGGTATAACTTGACACTGTCACAGAAAAAAATACTGATGCCTCTTGAGGGATGGAAACTGAATCAGTAAGGCAAATATGTTAGCCCTAAGGCAGCTTCAAAACAGGACTCATTTGAAACAGCTATCTCATATGGAAAACCTCAGCCTGCAACTGAAATTTTTTTAAATACAAGAAACAAAAGAAAAATATTTATAATGGAAAACATGAGGCAATTTCCAATTGCAGCAAATTTCAAAGGTTGTTCGCTCTCCCAGCTCCCAGCTTTACTGGAAAGCAGGAGTTGCTTAATACCACTAAAAACATCTGACAAAGGCCCTTTAGTCTAAGTTTAGAGATATGACCTTTTTTTCCTCAATAGTCTAGAGCAGGAATCTATTAATCTTTATAGTTTTAGACATGTGTATTTATGACTCTCTTCTTGGGCAGTACCCACAGGGTGCGAATTTTAAAAGATTCCCCCAGCCAGTTGGCTTATACACTTTTTTTTTTTTAAGCTGGGAATGTGTGTTGGAGAAAGGCTCTAGAATTTCTGGTAGTTTCACAGTAAGTTTACTAATCTTGCTTAGTGGGTAGGAAAAGAAGGTGAATGAATCAACACGAGGAAAATAACGGTCAAAATACCAGAAGGTGATGGAAACTTGCCTATGTTCACTGAGTACAGCAGAAAACATGGAAGTTTTACCGCCACTTAAGTTAGAAATTATTTTTGTACTCTGCCCATCGCCTCCAGTTAGAATTTTAAAATCTCACACAAAATGCATGTGTCAGGAAAGGTCCTGTAATTCCAGAAACCAGTTCTTCTATTACCCAACCCCAATGCCATATAAAAAACATTGTATAAAGAAAGACATATTGGTACATGTCCTTGTTGCTCTTGTTTTTTCCACCACTTGACTTTTCAGAAAACTGAGCAGATTTTTCTGCTCTTATATGTTGAAAAGGGAAAAAAATCAGCCAGGAATCTGTTTTCAGTGGGTTCTGTTTATCAAGATTTTCTAGCAAAAGCTACTCACCATTGGATTTGCTACTGATTTACTGTAAAACAATTGTCTGTTACGCAAGGGTAGTTTGCTCTTGCAGGACAAAAGCCCTCCAGCACAAGTCACTGCAGGTTAAACTGTTTTCATTTGCTGAGTGCAGAGGATACTCCTAAATGTAGTTCTACATACTCTTTTTTAAACTTTCCTTTAGTTTCTCATAAGGCTGCCCAAAGACTGATCATCCCTTGCTGGAGTCCACGAAGGTCATCTCAAGCTCTCTGTAGTACAGATGATGGACATCACAAGGGAGAACTCAATGACCATTTAACATGAGCAAACAGTAGCCCAAGAGCCACCTGTCCCTGCAGAATCATCACCACTGTTTTTAAGCAGAGCAAAACCAAGGTTTTTCACTCAGAAAAAACCAAGTCAAGGGAGGTGGCTGTGGAAATGACAAAGACATTATGAAAGCTGTTTTTTGTTCCTGTGAGGGCTTCCCTAAGTTTTAGGCAAATGGGTTCATTTCAGAGGCTCCCTCCCAGCATGTTTGTGTGCACAGGCACCGTGTAAAAACTGCACTGATTCCTTTGCAGTTAGGGGTAGCCCTGTCTCTCACACCTACAGCAGCTCTTAGAAAGAGGCACTAAGAAGACTAAGTAAATAATTAGTTCTAACAGTGGGTTAATTCAGCTGGAGGGTTCACTAGTGACTTGTGCTGTTTAAAATGTTTGTAAATGACCTGACAAACCTGTGAGCTGCCAGGTGGCAGTTAGTTCAGGGATGACAGGTTATTGAGGGTAGCCAAAATAAACTCCAACCATGAAGAGTAATGAACAGGCTTTGAAGCAGAGGAACTGGATGACAGTAAGAAAGAGATTTAACACAGATGAGTATGAAGTGTGATACACACAGAAAAAAACAACATTAACCAAAAATGTAAAATGGGCACCAAAGCATTCAGCTACTCTTGGGGTTATGATCAAAGTTCAGCTGAAATGTTAACTCAGCACAAAATAAAAAGTCAAAACAAAAAGAAGTATGGGATCATGAGGAAAGAAGTAGAAATTCATCTGCAGCACAACTCAGTCTGGAAACTAGAAAATGAGGACAGAAGACTGATTACCATAACATGATGAGTGATGTTGAAAATGTGAATAAGCACTGACTACTTGCTGTCTCTTCCAATACAAGTGCAGTGGCCAGCTCTACACCAAGCTAACAGGAAGAGCTAGTTTCAAAACGAAAAGGAGGGACATCTTCATGCAAGATGTAGTGGAGCTATGAAATTCCCTGTTGCAATATGTATGCAAAGGGTAGGCTGGACGAGTACGCAAAAGAAAAATTCATTCAGGATTACATACGAATCAGATTTCCTCAGCCACCAATGGCTTAAGGCTGGAGAATTCTTAGGGCAAAATATCACTTGTGCTAGCCCTGTTTCTATAGACTTTGTTATCACTTCACACATCCATGTGATTTTCTAGTGGGGTGGCATATTTAGATGATACTGCAAGGCAATTTACAGTGCAAAATTTTAATCACAAACATGCATCTCTCTATTTACATAAAAAAATTAAAAGGATTGTCACAGTATAATGTGTTTAAAGTAGATAAAAATCATTTAAATGATGGTGTTTGCTTAAAATTGCAGCAAAAGTAGTTGTTAGAGTAACCTGAACTAATGGGAAGAAAAAGGCAGAACTTTAGAATGGCTACATTTTCTTTTCCCACAGAGAAGGTTTTAAAGGAACTAATTTTTTGTGATCAGTAAAATGTAGTATACCTTCAAACAGTTTTAGATTTAATGAAACAAATGAAACGTTCAAAAAAATAAAGATCCTCTTTTGAGAACTTCAATAGCTCTGCAGCAATGACCTGACTTGTCTGACATGAACTTAGGCTGGGTGGAACATCTGGAAAAACACCCCATCTGAAGACGTAGGACCCTGCCCTCTTCTGCAAGTACAAGTGATATGCCAGGGATCACGATGATTTTAAAAATGCACAGCTCTGCAAAACATACTGTGCTACCTTCCCCACCCCAGCTTAACATAGAATCCCTCTGACAATATCAACAGTTGCCTAACATGACATTTCACATACCACCATGATTTGGATGGCATGTGCTTGAAAGAGAACTTGAAACACTAACACTTAATGTGATGAGGTTTAGGAGAAGATTGAAGGAAGTAAACTGAGAATGAAGATTACAAAATGGCTCTTTCATTCCTCTGTGGGGATGAAACAGTATGAACAAAACAACCAAACCCCAAATGCTATTTACTTTGGGAAACAGGGTATGTCAAACTTCTCAGAGTAGGTGGAGTCAAGTAAGGACACAATTAGCCTAAAGCCACCACCAGCAAATTGCTGCACACAGTGATATCCCAGTGTACAGGTATGGCTAGCTGCAAGAATCCAAGGGAAGAGGACAAGCTGTCCCTGGAAAGGAGTGTGGGTGGGATGCACCACTACACAAGCAAACCCCATTCCCTAAATATGGCCATGATTTAGGGATGCACTTACACACTAGTGAAGATCCACTTACAGGCTCTGCTGGAGTTTTGATTTAAGGCGTCTTACCTTTGTTACTGAACAAATCTTGTAATTAGCTAATGCTGCTGCTTGATTCTATTTATGTGCTCTTTGCTTTTGAGCCTCTGCAGTACAGAGCAGAGATGTGGGTGATGAGATACAGCTACCTCTGTTGTATCTTTTTTTTGACAGGCTTGGGGAGAGAAAGGGAAGACAAAGACAAGCATTGACTTGATACAGTGTTCTTCTCCTTTGTTTGGTGTTTGGGAGAGTTACAATGCAAACTTGATACTTGAGGTCATTTTACTAAAGGGAATGAGGTAAAAGTATTAGCAAACATAACTAGATGGTCCAATTTACTTCAGGTAGCACATCTTGGTACTGAAATCCAGAGTCCATGAAACAGCATTACATAAGACAGAAGCAACAGAACAATCTCATATGAGCCCTCCAAAATTAAGAGAGAAGCCCACAGAAAATCCCTCTAAGTATGGGAGATAAATTCAGTAGCTACAGTCAAATCAGTCCTTGGCTATTTCACTGGGATCCAATAAAACAAGATTTGTCAGAATTACAACACTGGAGAGATTATCAATCCAAAGGTCTGTTGATGAGGAATTAGAAGACAGCCAACCTATTTCCAAACTATCATTCTATTTCTTTGCTACATCCAAATCAGAAAAAAAACAGTCATTAACAGATTCCCCAGCCTTCCCTTTCTCACCCCATAGCACTGTAGAAGGCCACTGAACTGATGTTAAGATACTGCCAATGTCCCAGCAGTAAGTTACCAGAAATTTCCTACTGTGAAAGAATACAGGTTGTATTTTTAAGCACAAACAAGTTTAGGAAAACAAAGAACACCAAAGGGGTGAAAAGAAGACACTTCAAGTTTACACTAAAGAAAGATCTGAAAGGTGGATATTATTTGAGAATCGTGTAAGCTAGAGGCAAGGGGAGGGGGGGTGTCACCATCTGAGACACTTCACATTTGTAATTACATTGGAATCCTCTGCTGAAAGGTGGAAGTGGTCGAGAAGAATGGAACTATTTCATCCTTTTATGAGAAGCAGATTTCCTGGAAAACTGTGTTGCTTGTTTTTAGCACCTAAGCTACACAAAGACACACTTCTCAAACATTAAGGAAACAGAAATGATTTGCATCTCTGCTCTGACTGACCTGACTACCTGAGAGTAGCTTTTTGTTAGAAATTAGCAATTGCAATAGTATTACTAAAGAGGCTGGAGGTCATGGTTACATACATCACAAAGTTTTCAAGTACTGCATACTAATATCTAGATTGCTCCTTGTAACTAAGTCACCACTTTCTATTCTTCAAGACTGCCAAACCTGTGACATGCAACTGTTACCAACTGATTTAGCACATCCATTAGTTTCTAATATGATTGGCATTATACATAATTTCAGAGCATGAAAGACAAAATTGGTTGGGAAACATCTAATTTTCATCTTTCAACGTGACAATACATGAAAAATAGCATCTGAAATGCCCAAAATTATTGCCTAAGTAAGTGACTTCAAAATCCATGTATTAGCTGGGAAAAAAGAAAGACACCCAGGTCTTTACATGTCAAACTTACACTCCTATGGATTGTGTAACACCTGCTCCAAATTGCTTTCTCTTTGGAGATCTACTTTGGAAAGTGACCTATCTAAAGCTGTTGCCAGTACTTGGAAAAGGCCATCTAGCTTTCAAGGAACCACGCATTTATTCAGTATCTAATTAGTTCAGAACCTGAAGAGCATTGATGCAAACCTGGCCAGGACTAAAAGTAACTAATTGTAGCTCTTTGAACCAAATGCTGGGAAAGGTTGAAACTTATGTCGTCCAGGGTCTGATTTCCTAACTTAGCAAGAAGAGATAAAAATGCAGTACATGTAAAAGCAAGGGATGCCTGGAGAACAGCTGACTATACACTATTATTTATCAAGTCTCAGGGTACATGTTTCATAATCCCAAAGATACAAAAATTATTTTCATTTAAAATTTTGTACTTTGCCTTGATAATCCAGCACTCTACTATCGTGTCTACCAGGAAACCCCCAGAACTGCTCATTTCTAATGAATAATTTGGACCTGGTATTTTCATCTTTCCCTCAATGTAAATACACATTAAAGGGGACATGAAACACAGACAACCCCAAAAGACCTGAAGAATAAAAGAGCAAAAGCTCCTGGTTGAGGAAAAAAATACTTTCAAAAAAGTATTGCTATAAGTTAAAAGAACAAGATATAGTTTATGGTTTGTTTTTAAAAAAAAATTAACTTGATTTAGTTTTGTTGAAAAAAAGCCCCCAAGCCCAAAACTCCCCCTCCTTGTGTCACTTTGTATACTGCTTTCCCTTTTTCATGTTACTAAAGCTAGAAAATGAAAGAGATATTTCTTCCCCAACAGTTAATTCAACCAGATCATTTGCATATTTTTACATACATAAAACAATTTTAAATAGCCACAGTTCTGTCATTGTGACTGGTATCCTAATCAAGGTGCATGTCTCCTCAGCAGGTACCGCATCAAGACTGCCCAGACACTGCAGTAACTTCAAAGGACCAAATTAATTCCCAAAAGATACTTGTTTTTTTTTTCCCTCCTAAAGATTTAGACTTCACAGTGTACGTACAAAATTATAAACTGAACTTATCAAGGCCTACTGCAGTATTCTGAGGAGAACTGAATGCATGCCACGTTACAAGTGTAAGAAATGACAAATAAGGCATATCACAGGATCATAACATGGGCTGGAAGGGACTTTAAAGATCACCTGGTTCCAACCCCTCTGCCATGGACAGCCAGGGACACCTTCTACTAGAACAGGTTGCTCAGAGCCCCATCCAGCCCGGCCTTGAACACTTCCAGGGATGGGGCACCCACAACTTCTCTGGGCAGCCTGTTCTACACCCTCACTGTAAAGTGAGTTCAAAACTCCTTGAACATCATCACCTGAATTTCAGAACCACTTTCCCAAAAGCCCCCTATGAGTTCCTGTAACACAGCTTTACCTTCCCCAGTCTTAGCTATTTTTGTCACTTTAAGACAACTACAAATGCACAGAAAAGCAAATTTTAAGTCACAGATAGATTTTTCACATGCACTCAATTTCATGGTACAATCCAAAATATAGATCCTACTACTCATTATATACTATATGAGCTTTTTGAAAAGTTATGATAAAGCAAGAATTTGAAGTCACTCCCATAGCAACACATAACAAAACCCATGACTTTCCCTGTAGAGCACTGATTTTATGATTAAATAAATTTATCCAAAAACCTTTTTATTTTAATATCCCAGTGATAAGGAAAATAATTATACTTCCTCCTCCATTCCAGGTGTGAATGAACACATTGACTGGAAAACTTATACTTCCTCAAAGTAATTATTTCTTATTTGCAAACAAAAAGGCATTTAGAGAGCCTGAAAATGCCACACAAGCAAAAATGATAGAGCATTTAAAAAGAAATGCCCCACAGTCAATATACTGGAAGTCATCTCTGAGTCATCACTGCCCTTCAGGCTTCCACATACCCTCTTTCACCTCCTTTAGCAGAATTTGGATCTGGCAAACCTGAAACAATTCTCCTTTTGTCGTTTAGTATTGAAGAGCTATCCACTGATCTATTTGCTGGTATAATAAAACCAAAATCTGTGTTGAGAAACCACAAGATCAACTGCAAAATATTACTATGGCGGCTAACAACAGTTTCTATGTTATTAATCCAATCAGACAGGTCTATGCCTGTCATCTTTGCCCAGATTTGAACTCCTGTTGCCCAAGAGAATAGAAATTGGTGATGCAGGAAGAAATGCTTAACTGTACAGTATTATTTGCTTGTGGCTCAGCAAGCACTTAACCACATATATGAAGCCTTGCCAAGATGTCCTCCTACAACAAAAGAACTTAAGGAAAAAAAAAAAAGAGAACACAAACACAATCAGTAGTTGGCAGATTTTGGGTGGAACACTATTTACCTACTACTTGTTCTTAAAATAGAACCCAGTATGTTTTACAGGTTTTAAGAACTGAATTAAATTAAAAGGTCTTTTCTGCCTGCCTGAAGATACAATTTTAATCAGCTTGCCAACCGCACTATCTATTTATCACCAGGTTACTGAGATACACTGGTGGGGTCAAAGCTCAAGAACATACCAAATTATTAAAAAGATCTTTTTCATAGTGGAAAAAGAAGTACTTCTACACATACTGAATTTTTAAGTTTCCATTTCTTTTGAGTACATAGCACAAATAACATCAGTGGAGGCACCAGAGGAATCGGTATCAGTGCATCTAAGTGTGGATAGCCTCAAGACAGTCTATAAGGTTAAGGCAGGGCTTTAATTGAGGAGGGTAACTGAGAAGACATTTTGCATTAAAAAATTGACTATAAAAGAAAGAAGGCATTTCTAAGTCTAGCAACATTTATCTGGTACAGATTGAGATTATCAGAGGGAGTCTATTTGCTTCTAGTTTCCCAAACATGAAGTCTTTCTGACACACATGGATACATTCACACATCCTGACAGCATTTGGTACTATTTTATCCCAGAAGGGTACCAAGATAATAAGCACATTAAAGTTTGCAAAAACCTATATTCCAATTAAAAGACAGTAAACCATTTTATCAGTAGAATAGCACCAAGGAAATTGTGTATACTGTATTCCTTGCATATTTTCAAATCAAGCCTGGATAAAACTCCTAAACATTTAACAAAAAAATCCTTTCTGGTACTGTGGTAATTGAGACATGCAAGGGATGGCTTGTTGTCAAAAATAAGAAAAATAAAATTCATTTTAGACATGAACCTGTTGTCAATTTGACCACTGTCAGAAACATGAGTTCTCCTTTAGTCCCCAAAAGAATGGTGAGAGAATGGTGCAGAAGACTTTCCCACAAATTTTGTCAGTTTCCTTCTGTGGCTTAAGAAAATAACTTCATGGCACCATGTATTAAAGGGGTATGCACGTGCAGTACAAACATAACCTGCCCCAGAAAACTGCAAAAGAATAAAAGAATATGCACACACATAAAAATGAAAAAAGCCATCCCAAACCATGTCCTTTAACAGGTCACTTGTACAAAAGACACTGCTGCTAGCGCAGTGTGCTTATAAACCCTCTACAGCCCTACATTCTTGACTTTAAAGGGAGTCAGCTGTAGGACCTCGTTAGATATTAATTAACAAAAACAGGGAGTTGCCTTGGTGAAAAGTAAACAACATTCCAGCGGCAGAGTCTGATGTAACATGGGTGGTTGCATATAGACTCTACCATTAAACTATTAAAATATGCTGAACAGATTGGTGGTTGAACAAAAATAGAATGCTAGACTTTCAAAGCATTAGTATAACAAACAAAATCAGGATAAATCTATCCTTTTTCTAACATTTTAAGTGTACTCAGTTGTATGTGTAAAGTACTCAGTAATGCCAGTTGCATTGCCAGGATCATTCACTGCTAATGACTAGTGTTCTATTTCAGGGTATTTATTTACTTTTTAAAAAATTCTGCTACAGTATATGAAATTAAGAAAGGAAAATACAAATTAGCATCTGTGTATTGAAAAGGCAACTTGAAGCTTTCAGTACACAGAGCCAAAAAAAATAAAGTAAAGGATATTTTCCAGTATTATGTGCCTTGGTGTTGCAAGGCATAATACCACCCATAATACTGACCCAAATTCTTCAGTATTTGGGGTCCAATGCACTGCTCTAATTTATGTCATGCACCAGCTAGTCCAAAAGGACTATGCAATTGTGATACTTGTCAGAATGCAGAATACTCATGCCCTTGTTCCTCATGCTATCCCTTCACTGTGACAGCAGTGAGAGAAGAACTTAATTTGACTTTCTTCCAGCTCATCATGACCTCCAGTCAGAAGAAATCTTAGATAGCAATATGTCCTTGAGACCTCACCCATCCCTGCTGCTGGAGAAGCAGGATGAGACTCACCAAAAAAGCCTCTGCTTCCACACTGCAGTACATGGCATACTGCTAATGACATTGTGCAATACTGCTGTGACCAACTGCACAGCTTCAGTCAGAGGGACGTTCATGTTCCAGGGACTGGGACAACCGAGGCCTTGGGAATCTGAGACTGGAATTCCAGAAGAGGTCCTCTCCTAAGGAGGGTGGAGAGCAGCAGACTGGTTCCTCAAGGAGCCTGTAGGGTCTCCACGGGAAAGTGCTCAAGACATGGACAGACTCTGCAACACAAAACCTGAGCTAGTGCTGGTGGCAGAGCCATGCCAGGCAGGAAGCTGGCCCAGATGATTCAGAGTTCCTTTGCAAAAAAGAGCTCTATAACTCTGGTGTGAGAACTACCCCTTACTTGCTGCAAAAGAATTTCCCACAAAACCACTCCAGCTATCCTGGGTTAAGGAATTTGATGTATTTAATGAATTGATGTGACCTCCAAAATTTTAAAGCCATACTATGAAAAGACAGTAAAGAAAGTCATAGTAATGAGAAATATCATCTTTTTAATGCTGAGACATGTACTCTAAATAGAATACTGTCACAGAGGGAAAAAATGTTTTTTTCAATTATATGTAAATAAATACAATATAATTAAACATTTTTGCTTTCACTATTGCATAAAAATCCTGAAGGTTTCCCTCCTTTTATAAATGGAAACAATTAATTCTGAAGAGAATAATGTTTAAAAAACTGTAAAATAAACAGAGTTAAAAAAAACTAATGTTAAAATACTTTAAAATTAAGAACTACAAAGGCACTGGAATTGTAGACAACACTAAATGATTGCTCTGGACATGCACTGATTCTCTGTATCACACAATTAAAAGGGCTGCTAGGTTTTTATAGATCAATTGTTACCTAAACTTTCAAAAAGATTTGCTTTGTCAGGATGTACATTCATCATTCAACTCTCCTTGCAGTTTCTATGTCAACTGCAGGAAAAACTGTTACCTGGCATGCAAAAAACAAAGCCTCATTGCTCAAAAACAAAACCAATTTTCAGAGATGTGTGCAGAGCTGAAAACTAACAGCCAAAAGAGAAACCAGGAAAGAGATGGAATGTAAAGAAATAAAAACCCAGTGGAAGGCAGTATGAGAAACCTAAGCAATAGGTAAATGAACAAAAACAAGAGTACCAATTTAAAACAACAGGATTTGAGGAGGTAGAAAGCAAGTTACACATTCATTACAGGCACAAAAGAAACACAGTGGTTGAGCCATGGAACAAATTAGGAGGATCACTACATAATTACACATACATGTGATCTAACCATCTTCCCATTACAGAGCAAAAGAAAAAAAAATCTGGGAAGTCGACCAAAAACATGACCTGAAGGAATTACCTCCACAGAATGTCCCAGAAAGCCCTGCCTGCGTGGAGAGGTCTAGGGAAGAGCAGTGGGCACACACAACACAACCTCCCAGGACAGACAGAGGTTGCACAACTGTTTGGGTTAATATCAAAGGCAACCTTGAAGAAAGGAAAAGGAAAGGAAAGCAAGCAGCAGCCACACTGAAGAGCAGAACTGCTTCGCACGCAGTACTTAACATATGGAATAAACAGTACTGAGGCAACACAAGGGAACAATTAGTCTGAACGGTTCTGTAAATATCTTGGATAAATACCAGAAGAGAAGAATACTGAGGAAGACACTGACTAACTCAGGGGAGGGAAGGGGCCTCGATGGCTTTTCTGGCCTCCCTCTGTCCTTACGTGCCCTGTATTTATATTTGAACACTTGCATTACCCAGCATATAGGCTATTTAAGGTCAGGAAAGCATTGCAGTAGCGCAGCTGCCTCCAGCAAGTAGTGCTTGACATCACTAAACCACACAGAAGAGCACAGCCCTTTCATTGGCTTCAACAGCAAATATCTGCAAGCAGAATTGTTTCGCTCTATTTGTACAGGTTTTTCCACTGCACTGTGGTGTCTGCAACTTCAGTACTAACAGAGTTTTGCCCACTGAAATTGTTAAACGGATGAAGTTTCTTCTCCATTTATTTTTAGTGGCCCCTGACCAGAAACCAGCTCAAAGAATTTAGTTTTAAAATCTAACTAAAAAGAATCTACACTTTCATCATCTTAATTTTCAGTTCTTGCCAAATTTAACTTGTCTTCCTCCATGGGTTGTTTGACACGTACTGCATGCACGTTCTAAATATCACACCCAAGATCTCTCATTTAAATTCTGTAATATTCTTTGTTGACACACAAGTGTGTTTTCCCTAACTATACATAAAATGAGTCCCATTCATTAACACAATAGTCACATGATTTTTTGCCTACAGTCTGCACTTTCTTTTAAACATAGCTGAAGTTTAGTATTGTTAGAAGATACTGTGCCAGGTTCAAAATTCAAGAAATCCTTGTGATTTTTTAAGGGGACTCTTCAGAGTAAAGCTCCTAGGAAAGAAGCACAATATTCCGGAAGGGGAATCTGTTATCTATGAAAAGACTGTTCAATAAAAAAGTCTCACCCTTGATAATGCATTTTATATATTTTCTCCAGGTAGGTCCAGTCATAGTCAGCCAAGCAGCTTGTAGCAGTTAAGTAGCTGGACAGACTGTGACTGTCTCATATGCCTTAAATAAAATAAGTAATACAATGAACCACATTCTTGACAATAATTAGGGAAAAGAAAACCCCCAGAAATTCTGCAGTCACATTTTAAAAATCAGCCATGATATATTTTGGGAAAATGGCATCTTCCTACAGTGGACAGTTAAGGAGGTATTAATGTTACTTTCAAGAAGGCATCAAGTTTAACATGCCACTGATTATTTGCAGGAAAGATGGGGGCAGAAAGCAAAGGAAATTTGAGAGGTGACACCCAGTAGTACTGTGGGGTCAAGAAGTGTATGGAAAATAGGCAAGTTGGCAGGGAAACCAGCCCTTCTGGTAACGTCAA
This sequence comes from Calcarius lapponicus, assembly GCA_039654755.1. NCBI lineage: Eukaryota > Metazoa > Chordata > Aves > Passeriformes > Fringillidae > Calcarius > Calcarius lapponicus. The sequence goes on along the minus strand of CM077465.1, from coordinate 70,819,770 downwards.
AGAGTGCACTACAATCTTTTATCACACAAACAGAGTGTGAGACCCCTTTATATTCTTTCTCCTGCCCATCAGATTCCCCACACTCTTCAGTTCCTCTGCCATACCCCTCAATTCATGCTCCCTGTACTGCCACATTCCCTCCTGGAACATCAGCAGCAGGAATGTGGTTCCTAGCAGGTACTACCAGCTCTCCCCAGTGGGGGGATGGGGGGCAGAGGGAAAAGACAACAGAGACAATCAAAACTGAGGTCTTTCACATATACATAAATCTGTGTTCACACTCGTCACGGGCTGTATCTGAAAATCCTTTTCACTTTCCAGTGGTCAGAGATTTGTACCAATTGAATACAGCCATTTGGAAGCCAGCATTAAAGAGTAGCTGAAGTTTTGTTAATTGTTTTAAATAATAAAATAGAAAAAGTCTGAAGACAGAACACTAATATGCAGATCACAATCAGAATGAAGATCTCTGAAAACAAATGGCTTAATCACCATATTCAGAAAGCAAACCCCATATCCCAAATATGCAAAAATCAACTTCAAGAAAGCACACTTTGTTAAGATACCACGTTCTGTAGTGGTGGGTTTGCATTTACATCAGGAACTGGGAAAAATACCCACGCAGCAACAAAAGTGGGTTCAAAGTGTACTCTAGGAAATCTGAGTTTTCATAACTGTTGAATAAATGTGCCTTTCCATACCCACTGCATTTCCTGCCAAGATTCTAATTAACTCATTTAACTATTGCTTGACAGTTTTGGTAATTATTACCCAGTTAGAATGAATACAGTAAAATAACCAATCTCAGCTCTGATCTGAAAGAAAAGCCTTCCATGACCTGCTTGTGCCAGTTTCCATCCTTTGCCAGCAGTCCTGGAGAACAAAGGAAGTCCCAGTTGACTGTGCATCAGCAAATGTAATGACCATCTATAAGAAGGATCAGAAGGAGGCCTGTTAGGCCGTGTGCTGGGGAAAGTCATGGAGCAGATTATCTTGAGTATCACCACATGGCATATGCAGAACAATCAGGGGATCAGGCACAACCAGCATGAGTTTATGAAAGGTGGTCCTGCTTGATCAACTTGGTCTCCTTCTGTGACAGAGTGACCCCATTCAGTGGATGAAGAAAACGCTGCAGATGTTGTCACTAACTAGCCTTTGACATCACTTCCTACCAAATTCTCCTGGAGGTGCTAGCAGCCCATGGCTTGCACAAGTTCATTCTTCACTGGGTAAAAAACTGGCTGGATGGCCAGGCCCAGAGAGTGGTGGTGAATGGAGTAAATCCAGCTGGCAGCCAGCCACTAGTGGGGCTCCCCAGGGCTCAGAATTGAGGCCAGTCCAGTTTAAAATCTTTACTGATGATCTGGATGAGGGGGATCAAGTGCCCCTGTTTGAATTTTCAGCTGACATCAAGTTGGGTGGAAGTGCTGATCTGCTGGAGGGCAGGAAGGCTCTGCAGGGGGATCTGGCCTGATCAATGGGCTGAGGCCAGCATGAGGTTCAATAAGGTGAAGTGCTGGGTCCTGTGCTTGGGTCACAACAACCTCCTAGAGACTTGGGGACCTGTATCTGAAAAGCTGTCCAGTGGAAAAGTACTTGGGGGTGCTGGTCAATAGCAGCTGAACACAACCCAGTGTGTGTCCAGGTGGAGAAGAAGGCCAGTGACATCCTGGTCTGTATCAGAAATAGTGTGGCCAGCAGGACCAGGGCAGTGATTGTCCCTCTGCACTCAGTGGGACACAGGGGGCACTGAGGAGGCCACACCTCGAGTGCTGTGGCCAGTTTTAGGTCACTCACTGCAAGAAGAACATTGAGGTGCTGGAGCAAGTCCAGAGAAAAGCAATGGAACTGGTGAAGGGTCTGGAGCACACGTCCTATGAGGAGCAGCTGAGGGAGCTGAAGTGGTTTAGCTTAGAGAGAAGGAGGCTCAGGAGGGACCTTATCTTGCTCCCCAACTACCTGAAAGCAGGATGTAGCCAGGTGGGAGTCAGCCTCTTCTCACAAATAAATGATAGGAGAAGAGGAAATGGCCTCAAGTTGCACCAGGGGAAGTTTAGATTGGATATTAGGGAAATTTTCTTCACCTAAAGGATTGCCAAACACTGGAACAGGCTGCCCAGAGAAGTGGTGTAGTCACCACCCCTGGAGGTATTTAACAGATGTGCAGATGTGGTACTTTAGGGACATGGTGGACTTGGCAGTGTTGAGTTTACACTGGAACACAATGATCTCAAAGATACTTTTCAACCTAAATGATTCTATGATTAGATTTACTGATCAATTACTAGACGCCTCAAACTTGTCAGGTAATTTTAAAATTTGATGCTGTCAGTAACTTTAAAGCACTTTTCCTCTGCAAGAGCAATTTAACTCCAAAGAGGCAGTCTTTGGAATTAAGTCTGTTTAATAACAGAGAAACTACTGCTTCAATTGTGATTTCCAGCACTCTAACTTTGTATCTAACTGTTGCCTTTTTTTTTAAAAAACAGAATTTAACACCAGGATGTTATCAGTGAAAGGAAAAATAAATTGGCCCCAGAAAAACTCCAAATTCCCCTATATATGAATTTTACCTGAACCAGATTTTTCCATTGCATTTTGAAGAAACACCTAGTCAGTACTTATTTAGGTTAACATTTAACCCCAGTTACCAGACCCTATTACTGCCATACCAAATGCCACACAATAAAAAGATGACACCTGCTACAAATTTCTTTCATCAGCCTAATTAATGTTGCAGAAAACATTTCAAGGAGTTCAAACTGTCCATACCATTGGTCCAGAGTTCTTTAGGACCTTTTGTTCCTGAAATGAATTTCAGTATCAAAATAAACACAGTCTAATAAAGTAATTTAAAAAGTAACCCCTATTGCATATAGAGAGGAAGATTGCAAAAATACTAAGCACTGACCTAGCTAGTAATAAAGATGACAGCAAATTTCAATGCTGTTGCCAGGATTAGTTTTGACTAATTAAAAGTGCTTTTGACAATCTCACTGTACAAAAATACAAGTCTAAACATATGGGCAACAGTACAGAATCAAGAGCACCTTAATAAATAACGTCTGATGTCCCCCCAAAAAATTACTTTGTTCCCTTTTTCCTTTCTTATCACTCTTTTTAGGTGGATAAACATGCCTAGAGGCAGTGATATCACAGTAAAATTCTGAGGAAGATATTTGAGTACAGATTTATAATGACACAGAAATTCCTGTGTTGAAACACAGCTTATTACAATGAAAGGTGGCATACTCATAGCATATAACAACTAACATGATACAGAATTGGATGTTTAATTAGGGTAGCCTGAAATAAATTACATGTACATAAGCGAAAAAGGGCAACAAATTAATGGAGAGATTTGATCAAAAGCAATCTAAAGCAGAAATTTCTGTAGACCTTTCTACCCTAGTCAGAAGTATGCAGAGGGAGTTGAAGAGGCCTGTGTTCAATCATGTTTTCATTTTCTTTAGTGATCTTTTACTAATGAATTTTTCTATATGTGTATTTCAACCATACAAGAAAATACTTTAAATGATAAAGTGCTTGATATATCATGTAAAAATACTCCCTCCACTATCCCATTACGGAACCTTAAACATACAGGGTGACACTCAGAGCCTGACAAAACCTCCGGAAGACACAAACCCTTCCCAAAACTCAGCTCTAAGTTTTGCTCTGAGACTTGAAGCAACACTGAGCTCTGGATTGCCACAAAAGGGACGCCGGACCAAAACCGGTCCCTATCTCCTTCATAGGAAAACTGGTACCTCATTACCTAGCAACAGAAGTGGTCCCACTGAACTGCCTCAAGTATTTCATACCTCGACAAATAGGTGTAATTGCTTAGTCTCTTAACTGACTTAAAAATCTCACTAACTGAGCCATTTAAAGACAGCATTAACATATCCAGCATTAAAGCACCATTTAGATGATGGACACATAATCTTAGCTCTCCTACAACTATTTTCACTAATTGCTTTATAGCAGCTTCAGAGGGAAGAAAAAAAAAAGAACAATCAGTACAGTTGAACACCTGGAATAGAAGTACAAGTCAATCTGCTTTGACTGCCAGTCCCAGTCTGTCCTGATCTCTTCTGAAGCTGTCAACACACCAACAAAAGCTGGTAGCAGCAAAACAGATTATTTTGTGGACACGAGAAGAGTACAAAGCAGTGCTAGGTTGGCAATCAGGTTATGGTACTGGCTATAGTTTCTGAAGCCTTGGCTGAGAGGGGCATGGCACACACAGCAGGCAGTAAATATGTCTGATGCACTGGCCAGGCACTGACCAAACAGAGCCTAATGGAACAGGAAGCTCTGCAAAGCAACTGCCATTCCTTCTGCTTCCCATGTCTGCAAAGGGATTTGAAGAAGCCATGGACTGCCATGGATGACTACTAACAATTCTATTGAAATCATCAATTCACAAGAAAAATCACATTTTAGTATACCAAATCGAAGAGCTTCTGACTTCTACGAAGCAGACATATAAAAAGATCTAAGCACAACCATTCATTTAGTGACTGTGGTATTCATAATCTGTCTGAAACAGCAGGATTCTACTGGAGGCAGCATGGCATGCCAACTTCAAAGGTGAAGCCCTTAACAGTTCCCCTGTGTCTCAAACATAGCAAGAGGCAGGACTCAGCAGTAAATGGGTAATATTCTATGGTTTTCCTCCTCCAACTCCCAGCAGAAAGCACAGGTAACAGACAGGAAACACCTGAAAGCAAACACACATTTCATTTTCTGTTCAATTTTTTCTTCCATCAGTGAAAAACATACAGGAACATTCAAAGCTAAAGAGTTCAGATCAGGTTCTTGTTATTCTCCCCTGCCTGTATGGGAAGGTTAAACGCAGCCACCGAACTCTGCATACCACCCTCAGTCACGAAGAACCCTCTGGCACAGCTCCCAGACCAGTAAAAAACGACCATTTCAGTCCCCAAAGCATGGAGCCTGATCCATTTAAGCAAAACAACTTCTACTGACAGCTGGTTTTCTTAGCATATTCACGTCTGTATTTATCAGAGAAAAGCCCTCCAGGACAACAGTGTTTATTGCAGGATTATTTCTGTGAACATAGGGAACACAGCATTCACTGAGCAACAGTGTTTCTACCCTAATATAGTTTTTTCTTAAAATGTGAACCAAGATGAACCCATTTTTATGCTCTTTAGCATGGATGACTCACAAAAGAAAAAAAAAATTACATACATTGAATTTTTTCTGTTAAGAAAAAAGCCCCAAAACTTCTGATGCACATTCATGTGTAGTATGCTGACACAAATTTTTAAGCATTAATTTAGAAATCAGCTGTTCAGTCCTGCACTGATTCTTTGGATTTAGAGTCTAATGACTTTTAATAAATGAGAAACAAAGAGACGATGGGCATTTTTATTACAAATTTCCATCCCATACGAGTATCTAGTATCCTTTCACTAGAAAAGGCAATTTTGAACAACAAGATACTTTCTACCAACAGGTTTAGAGCCACTATGCATAAGTCATGGAAATGCATCCAGAGACATGAAGAGTAAGTATCCCAGCAGGTCCTTATCATGCCCTAGAGCATGGCTGTGCCTACCTAGCTCAGCTGTATGACCCTCTTCCCAAAGCACAGCAGCTCACAGCAGAGAATGGAGAGCATCCCGAGACAAGTCCCCCGCCCTGAGGTGGGAGGAAGGGAAGGATGACCTGGGGACACACTCATGGATGCTGACAAGCACCAATCTCTCAGTTGTGTGGTCAGTCTGTGTGGTTTCTCAGCTTACCACTTCCTACAGAAGTGTGCAGAAACTGTTTTCTATGATACTACAGTAAAGATGCTAGTTTTTTAAGGACAAATACATCTCATAAAAATCCCATGTTTCATTTTATCTGGGTCTAATTTTGAAATAATTGAAAGTAACTGCTCTTGGCATCTGTTATGCAATAAAAAGTCAGAAGAATTATCAAAACTATAGAATGTAAGCTTTTTAAGTGACTGATCTCAAATGAAGGAAATGTTAAAAATTGCTGTTAATGTGTTTTGAATAAATAGTATCAAAATGAACTTTTCAAATTAGCATGCTTTAATGAAAGAGTTAAACCAGGTATTGTTATGAATAGCTATTGATGAGATTTTTACAAATTAATACAAGTAATTCCCATCCCTAAATGTGGGTTTGGTTGGTTGATTGTAAGAACTGCACTCGACACTCTTGCAGCCAGACATCACACCATGCAAGCAATACATACAATAATACATACATACAAGCACCATACATACAATAAAGTACCAGTACTGACTTGAATGATCCACAACTCTTCTCTACTGCATTTCTACCTGCTGCTTCAATATGTGAACCTTTTCAAGCCAACCAGTGTATTAGCATCTTCACCCCAAACCTAAAAGGTGGACATTTCCCTGAGTCCATTTTACAGAGTCTATGACAAAGTGTAGTCAAAGTCTTAGATTATTATGCCTACTATCAATTTAAAAAATAGAGCAAATGTGTTTTACAAAAACTCTTCAAAGCAAAAAACCTATATTCACATTCCTAGGACTCAAATTTGCTGACAAGATCTGGGTATGTATCATTTTTAGAAAGGGCAATGTGGGAACGTGTGTTTATATGGCAGAGCACAAAAGCAATGAAACCTCCTGGGAAAGCAGGAGATAACTCACTTTACACAAACAGGCCCTTTTCCTCTTACTGCTCCACAACCTGAAATGTTATTTCATATGTCAGGAAAATGCTATTCCTGTTTGCTCATTCTTCCTAAAGTGAACCCATTTTAGTGTTAGCAAAATAATTGTGGGAATTTGGTATTTTTCACATTTTGTTGAGTTCTTGGGAATGTTATGTTGGGAACTATCAACTATTACTTGGAACACCTCAAAATCTGCTGCACAGAAAAAATACACTGGTAATTTGCTTACATGGCTTTTGTAGATCCAATTACTGTAAGGAGCAGGAAAGATCTTTATAAGCAGAACACAATTCAAATGTAACATGCCACGGCCTCAAGTCATTAAACTAATCCTGAGGGCTGCTTGAGGCTTTTTATACTTTTGGCAAAAAGTATAAAGAAGTACACATTGTTGCTTAAGTTCCCAAACACTGGGAAGTTAAATATCTAGACTGTCAGCCCCTGCTAAACACAGCAGACATTGGTTTTGGGAAAGAACAAGAAAGAACTGTATATTTGCTATTAAAACACAATTTTACAAACACTGAAAACATACCCATACATTTTTTCACAGCACATAAGAAGTAGCCAGTAGCATAAAGGGAGGTGCAAGCAACTTCAGTGATTATGCATTATCAGTACCTAGATACTGTGATGAAAATGTTACAAATGCAGAAAGACAGATTGACTTAGATGAGATAAGTATCTCAATCTCAACACACAGACAATGTGACAAGGTGTGGCACAGAACTCCAGGGTTTACTGGCATGATTTTAACATGACTGCATCAGCTATTAATGACAAAAGCCATAAATACACCAGAATGTCAGCTACATACCAATACCACTCAAGTATCTTTCTGCTGTATCGCTCTACATCACACATCTAAAATCAGATGCTCTTTAGGGCGCTGAGAGAAAATGTAATACTTTTAGAGAGACAAAGACTTCCTTTGTAATGCTATTCTGCTAGGTATCAAGAGGTTAACATCTTTCTAAAGATACTGCTGAAAGTGGGAAAATATGCAACGTATTCATTAGCTCGTGGGTGATTTAGACAGATACACCTGGGTGGCCTGAAACATACTTAACCATCAACATGTGACTACAGCTGGAAATACAATGGAAACTAATGGTAGCCCATTTGCTTTTAAGAGTTCAGAAAAAGAATCCTTTGGAACATAGAAGGATAATTACATATTTGACTACAATTATTCCCTCAACTGATGCTGACAAAAAGGAATGAATTGATGAAAAATATGAAAATGTGAAAGCTACTAAATACATTATCTATGTGTTTGCACATGCACATGTAACCTACATTTTCTGAAAGTATCTCAGATGTCTTATGTCTGTATCGAAGTCAAATTCTGGTTTTTATTTTCTAAACTACATCCAAGAGTTTATCCAGATCAATACTCTGTTGACCAAAATGTCAAGATACCATGTTTCTTCACTCATACAAACTTTATCCCCAAGTTATTATAAATTGTGGTAGTCAGTATTTCCCATCTTTCCTCTGCACAGAAGGCTCATCACCAGTTCAGAGGAAAGTCAACTGCCCTATTAGCTAAAATACATCACTGAAACAATGCTACACCAGTTTGAAAGTGGAATACCTAAAAAGTCTAACCTAGTTATTTTTTTAAGCATTACAAGACTGAAATACTGAAGATAAGGAGAAGCATTAAAAGATTTTCAATTTCAGAAAAGGAAGAAAAGAAATTTAATGAAAACAGATTGATTTTTAGTCTCCAGTCTTCCATTTTAGGAGTAAAAATCCATTTCTCAGCAAATGTGCCAACTGGTAAACACATCAGTAAGGTCCAATGCTCTTAAAATGAAATATTCAGATATTCTCCTGAAAAAAGTAATTAACTAAAGCTGCAAATTCCAAAAGTTAACCAAATTACTTAGCTCCTATAATAATAATTTATTCAAATATATTATGTTTATGTAGAGAACTCACCTTCCCAAAAGAAAAAAAAAAATAAAGATTCCCTCCCACAAAAGCTATCACTATGTTGTACCATAGAAGGCACTCAAAATATACTGCCACAAGAAAGGACAAACATGGTTTTCAGAGATTGTGATGCTACAAGAATATCACATACAAACAAAACTAGCTGAGAGAAGATCTATCATTTCTCCATCACACACACTCAAAGCAACCACTATAACTTTAAGTAATTTAAAGCAATAATATGTTATTATCTAGTATGTTATCACCCATATCAGGAAAAGATTGAAAAGTGCTGAGATGAAGTAGAATAAGCATCCTAGAAAAAAACCCTCACTCACTGTTCAATACGTGGGGAGAGGTACAGCTTGGGAAAAACCTGAGTAGCTTCTGCGTCCTCAAAACTAACAGAGAGGAGTGCAACATCTTCTCCGGGGTCTTCATTCACATCCTGTACATAGAAAAGCAAGACAAAATGGTAAATAACAAACTGAATATTTAAAAGCTTACAGATAAGAACTAGTAAGTCAAATATGAATTTATTTAGGAGATGCTTAAGTGAGAAATCTAAACTGTAACCAGTTTTCAAAACAGGTTGCAAATTTATTCTTTCTTACTATATTGGCACTTTAAATAAATATTTTGATCTGCTACATTAATTTCCTTTAATGTAGCAGAATAAAATTACTGAGTTATGAAGTATTCAGTACTAAAATTCTTCAATTCAGTGAACTATAAATTTCAGCAAAGATACAGATTTCATTTTTAGGAATTCCTGGCTTGACATCAGAAGCAAATGCCAAAGGATTTTTTTAAAATGTTGCAATATCACTGAGTTATGACCACAAATTCTGTATTTGTTATTTTTCAAAGTAGTCTATGATTCAAACTTTCTAGTGTATTGCATTCAGCTCCTGTTGCGGATGAAAAACATTTTTGCAATAAGAAATTTATATCTAGAAGTCACTGCCCCCCAGTTTCCTGCAAATTAAACCTATGCACTACTTTCAGCAAAGACTGCAGACTCCAGGAAAAGACTGTAGAAAAAAAAAAAAGTATGCTAAATACAACTTAATGTATTCACAGTTGAGGCTTTCTTTAATCAGAACAATCAGTTACAGCTTTGGGATCATCTAGAACAAATTGTTTCTGGTTAGGACCTGATGTCCCTCCAATTCATAAATTACATATAGTACTAACAAGTGTATTTCTGCCACACACAGCTTCATTTAGGATCTTGACCTCTAGTTAGAAAGTAACAGCAGCACAGTCACCTTCACTGACAGCAAATAATATGGTGCCACTTTCTGCTCACAAATAAATCTTCCAACATATTTGTTCATATGTACAAAGCAACTTGCCAAGATGCCTTTGTTCTTATCTGTTTTGGAAAAATAGGAGAGGAAATAAGATATGTACTCAAAGCATGATCAACATGGTGCAGAGCGCCCTGGTATGCTCTGTCCTACAGGCAGCTGTGAGGAAGGAACAGGCAAACCACTTAAATATTCTTAGGAGGCCCTGCCCTGTGTGGGGAGAAAAAAAAATTAAGTGACTGCTGAGTGGTTTCAGGAAGGCAATCTCATGCCATTTGAAGCTCTGGCAGGACCAGAGCTGTTAATGTCCAGAGAGACGAGCTGTGTACCAGCTATTATGTGCAGAACACTACATGCCAAGAAACTTACTGATAAGCTGCAGGGAAGAATGGGTCTTAAAAAAGCCTAATTGTCTTAGATGAAAAATGAGACAGAACTGACAGTGTTTTCTTAAATTCTGCCTTGGTGTGCAGCTCACTTGTGACAGATGAAAGAAAACTGTACTGTTAGAACTGCCTGTAAAATGGTCATGAGCACACTGTGGCTGGAAATCAGAGCATGGTTTCAACCCTAAGTCGCAGGACAACACTCCATATGAGTGGTGAGCACAAACAATAGCTGCTGTCCTGCCGTGATCAGTTTATGGATGGCATTATGGGATGTGACTGCCTGTAACAGCAATGGATAAGATCTCGTGACCCAAAATGTTCCCTTAAGTGTTACGTTTTTAAGTGGTACTATCAGCAGGACTAGAGAAAGTAGAACAGATTACAAAACCTTTATCAACAAGACAAATAACAACAAAACATACCCAAGAGCACAATATATCCTGACCTTTTCCCCAGTTTTTTATGTATTGCCATCATTAAGGAAAAGAATTAAATAAGGAACAGCTTTCAATCCTGAAGCTGACTATAGCATTAACTGGCTTTTTCCCATTAATTTGCTAATTGTCAATCAAATGAAAAGAACTATTAAGAGAGATTGAACAGCAACCCTTTTAATGCTAATAACAATTAAAAAGATTTTATTTTAATGGGCATTCTTCAAGAGATGACAGGTACATAAAATGGTTAGGTTTGATGAGAAGCTCAATGCAACCCTGTGACGCGCACTTGCAGCTCAGAAAGCCAACTGGATTCTGGGCTGGATCTCAGGCAGTGCTGCCAGCGAGACAAGGGAGGGGATTCTGACCTCCTACTCTGCTCTGCTGAGACCTCACCTGTAGTGCTGCATCCAGCTCTGCCATGGACAGTAAATCCCCTCTTTAGTCTGGCATTTATTATTAGTGCTAAAAGTAGGTGTGCACACACAGCCTGACACCACGTGTAAGACCAGTTTCTGGAATACTATCAGGTGCTTACTGATTGAACAAAGTCAAAACAAGGAAACAGAAAAACCCATCTCCAAAGCAGACTAGGTGAATGCCACTACAGCATCCATTAACACACGCAGTAATATTACATTATATTTTCTGTGCTCACTAGTGAACTTCATATGAAGACTCATGCCAGTGGGAAAAAACCCCACACAACCACATAAATCATCTCTGTATCTTTTCATGTTAAGTTGCAGTAAAATGAAATGTGAAGTAAGAGCAATAAATTGAGACATGATATTTTTCAATTTACAAAAATACACACAACAAACATGACTGCAACTCCTGCTGCCAGCAGAGCACCATTATGTTCATACTGCTACTGTCCAATGCAAATCCATATAAAAAAATTGGCATTCTTCTGTAACTACCACTTTTCAAATGGATGCATATTTTCAGCCCTGAGAAATGAAAACTCTTATTTTAAAAAGACCCCAAACCAGCATTCCTGTAGGTTTTAAAAGACATAGAGCAGTAACACCATGAAGCTGCTCAACCTTATTGTTCAGGTGGCCACAGATTTACAATGAACCCCCTTCTATCTGACACCATACCATTTATTCCTTTCAGCCTCTGTTACTTTTATTTATGGAAGAAGCTGCTTGCTAGAACTGCATTTGACACTGGTGTATCTGTTAGAGCTGCCGTTTATAAAACCAAACCAAAACCACATGTCTTAGAGATAAACTGTGGAAAACTTTGCAGCTAATAAACTTTTTTGATGTTGTCTGTGCCAGTTAGAGACAACTTAACCCTTTCAGTGATCTCTGTCCCAGTGATCTGTAGAAACCTGTAAGTGATCAGGTGAGAAGACGGAACCTTCTAATATCAGGCCATGCCACGTGCCCAGGGGCTGAGATATTTTCATTACACCACAGTGTCCAAAGGCAAATGCTGTTTTAATGCTTCTTATCAAACCCTGCACAAAACAGCATTTTTCCTTTTCCTAATTCTGCACATGTATTTATATCAAAGAACAGACCAGATCTGAATAGAGCAGCAAAGTAAGAGTCACCTCTATTCTTGTTTTTCAGCTGGATTCAAAAGATAGAGTGACATCCAACTGCTTTGGCAATATTATAACCTTTTAGGGAAAAAAAAGAAAGAAAAAGGGCTGCTGAACTAAAGTCACATCTCATGTTTTTCATGTTTTAGTATTTAAGTATCCATACTTTTTCTTCTTATAATTTGTATGTAACTTACAACACAATAGATGCTTTTATTAAACAAATGAATTTTCTATTTAAGAAAATCTAATTTTGTAGAATGCAGAATGACAATTTGCAACAAATGTTAAATTTCAAGATTAGAACTGCCATAATAGAAGTGCCATTTTATACTCACAGAACTTTTTCTACACAAGACTCTACAGAAGGCATTATTAAAATGAACTTCTAACTGAACAGAGAACTCATCCTGAGCCACAGGAATTTTGAGGTTTAAAAACGGAATGTAAAAATGCTTGAGATCATTAGTTAAACATGTGATAATGCACACCTATTAATTTTTCCACAACAGTCTCATGCCTGATAGTAAAAAAACCAAGCCTCTAGAACATTGCAATGTAAAAGATCCAACACGGATTTTCATGGTGCCTTTCTGCCCCCTTGCTACTATGTCTTTTTTTTTAAATATTTCTCTCATTTCTGAAAATGTCCATTCAAATCAAACATTAAAAAAATTGATATACCCCTTAAAACTGAACATAGTTTTCTTTCTCAAGAACTGCAAGGGGTTTCCTACGTTTACAGAATACTTTGCACAATGGAACCTCATCCTTGACAAAACTTCCAAAGCAACATGGTGAGAAAAGAACGACAACAAAAAAGTCTAGACATTTTCAACCCATACGCTTTTTTTTTTCTATTACAGAAACCTAGCAACAATTTACAATTTACAAAAATAAATACAACTTTTCATAAACAGATAGTTCATGGTATTTGATTTTATTTCACTGTTCTTCTACTTAGCCAGTGCAGAGGAAAGGTTCCTTAAGTATGCACTTTTAAAATTATGCATTTTCTCAAGAACAAGAGACCACGTGAAAATATAAATGAAGAACAGAAGAGATGAAAATGGAAGTCTGAAGGCATTTAGAAATTTTTCTCCCATATACCTCATGAATGGATTTTGAGTATCACAAAACTCCAAAGAAAAACTTAAAAGTCTATTTCCAATTGCATCAGCACTGTGTTAACAGCCACTTGTTGGTTTTCATTTCTATTAATCTCAATTTACATTCAAATGCATGTTTCAATGTTTACAGCTGCTGCCTTTCCAAGATCCTTAATCTTTTTACAAAGTTAGTAGGAGTTGTTTATGAAAATTACCATCAAAACCACTTTAAATACACTATCCAAATGACATTGTTTTCTCATATCCTACCTACTGTAATTGAAAACTGGGAATTTACTGGAACTGACAATTTATTATGAGTCAGATGGTTGATAGCCAGGCCAACCAAAACATCTGCTCTGCACAGTCACAACTGCTATAACCCATTTCCTCTTGTGCCTGGAGTCCTACCAAGTTGTACATTAGAGTTCCTTTTCCTTAAAGATGCAGAGTATGGAAAATCAGTTATTACCTTTTCTTCATCATCAAAAAAAAAAAAAAAAAAAATTGCCTTGCAGCCTCTGATTAAAGTACACTTTTGAGAGGAGGTAGTTCTGTATTTGGCACACAAGTGCAATTCCCTGCCCCAAACAGTAATGCCTAAAGTGGTGACTTCAGTCTTGTCCTGGGCAGTAGCAGGACCTGCCTTTCCATGAAAGGCTCAGGATGGAGGGGGCATGAGACTGGGAGGAAAGCGTGAAATGGGGTGATGCACAGATCAAAGATGTGGCATTGAGAGCCTGGTTTAGTGTGACTAAGGTTTAGTGTAACTAACTCTAACAAAAATGAGAAGAAAACAAGCTTTGAATTTGGTAGAATGGATGGGAAAGTATGTGCAGGAAGAGTACTGGCATGCTTTGTGGAGGACAAGCAGCTTCTGACCCTGGGGACAGCAGGAAATAAGGGAGATGAACTTCTGGTAAGGCTGTAAGTGTGTACTATGGATATACACAGCAACTGGTGTGGGGATAAAAGTGAGGGAAGAAAGAGAACACAAACTGTTAAACCTACTGGATGTTCCTTTGAGAAATGAGATGCTTTGTGGATGATTGATATTGTAGATGCCTCCCAACAATATAGTGAGGCCAAATCTGCTTCAGGAGGGAGGTTCCCTGTCCCAGCTGATTGCTCCTACCTCTTGCTGGAGCCCTCACAACTCTTCAGTAATTGTTTTTGTGGTATGACTAATTGAAGGAATGGAAAACTTGAACAAATGGGGAAAGGATTGCTTAAAAGAAACAAAGGATAAACTTACATGACATGGTGGACGTTGCTGGGAAAGGTGGAATAGAAAGGCAGAATACAGATGAGAACAGAATGGAGTGAGGAGACCTTGATCTTAGCATCTGCAGCCAGCTTACACTAAGTGGGTCTTTCAGCAGACACCTACTTGCCTGTGGTACCTCTCAGCCCTACCAAGTCAGTCAGCTTCACTGAAGCTGACTGAGAAATTTATATTTCAGGATCCTTTCTGAAAAAAGAAAGATCTTCAGAAGATAAATGCATGAGAGTAACCTGCATTCAGAAATTTAATTTCTTAGGGTCAAATTTAACTCACGAAATTCTGCACGTAACATACCTGTACCATAATTATTAACAATTGGTCAGAGAAGAATTTGGTTTTGAAGCTGAAATGTGAATTACACCAGAGAATACACAGCACTGTTTGCTTCCTCAGTATTAACAGACCTCTTGCTTCACAATAGTTATCAATTTTGGGTTTTGCCCACCAAATGGCAGTGTGCAATAAAATGAAAAAAAAGCACAAACAACTTGTACCCTCATTGTGCAGCGGTTTCACTAGCTTTGATACGAGCAGCTACAAGTTCTCCCTATCTTTTTCTTAAGTTTTTTTTAGTAGGTTTTTTTTTTCCTTGTTTTATTTGGTTGGGGTTTTTCTGTTTGTTTTTTAAATAATAAAACACACTAGGTGAAAGCAGGCTAAGGAATGTGGAGTGGCAAATGAGACTGAGAAATCTGCTTCACTCTAGGGAGACATTTAATCACTCCAGGAAATTCTTTCTCCTGTCTTCCAGGAAACCCACCAGGTCTGATCAAGGAGTGTTGATTCTTTAAATAGGAACTTTAATGAAAACAAAGGCAGTTACCTTGAGTGCACTGCTCATCAAAGCTTTCCATACACAGTCCCTCTCCCAAGGTAACACAGCAGCAAGCACTCTGGGCAAAGCACAGTCCAGCTCAGTGCTGTTCCCATTTTAAAAATTACATGGAAATTGTAGGCTGGGAACAACTTTGTAAAATCTGAAAAGCAAGCTTCTAGGACAACATACTGGGTTTTCTTCATTGAACAAAATAAACCAAATATCTACTGAGCATTAAAACTATCAGCAAGACCTCCAAGCATGCCACTGGGAATCAATAGCTGAACACAAAAACAACGGATGTTACACAGACAGTGTGACATCCCAGGGGTTCTTTTCATTGTCATTGTTCAGGGTCTTCTTGTTCAACATTTACACATTAATCTGTTTTGTCTATACTCCTTTCTTTTGTTATGGTCGTGATAATTTACTGCTACTTTCACAATATGATTGACTGTTAAGATTTAGGTAAAGAATGCTGTTAAGAAAAGCATAAGAAACTACAAATGGATAGGAGGAAAGAGAAACATTCTTGTCCACGAAAATACATGCTAGATTCAAAGCCTTTAAGATTAATGAAATTTCAGACAATAAAAATTAATTTATTTTGACAGCAGAAAAAGTTGTGGTGACACAGCTCAACAATACTGTTTGCTTAGGTGTGAAAAACAATCTCAGAAAACAAGGCAGATTTCTTCAATGGTCAAAAACATGTTTTGGCAAGTTTGAGACTCAAATCTTAAATACATAATCCAGGCGTGGCACAGTATAAAAATAATATGTGCTACAGTATAAAATGAATATTTTTAAATTAATGTCAAGCAATCTAAAATGCTTTCACACATTCATTTTCACATACAAGAGACAGAAAACATATTTGCAAACAAGGATCATTCTATCATACTGACTGAGTCTAAGTCTTCACTTGTTAAGTATGTTTTGATGATACTACAGTAGAGAATATTTTTAGAAGAGACTGATATGAAAGATGCTGATGATCTTAAATTTCAGTTCATTCAATGACTCTTCAGTATGAGTACATCTGCTCTACCTACTCCAATATCAGCTACCACATTCAGGTTAAAATAGAATTTAAAATTTAAAACTGGCATTTACAGAATTTGAAATACATCTGGTAATATTTTTTTTTAAAAAAAGAAATACAAAAAAGGAATAAATATTAGAAATTGAGATTGCTGGGTAGTAATCTTACACCTAGCTTTTCCATGCATTCATAAAAAAGCAGCTTTCCTTCCTAGAAAATTTAGGACATCAAGAGTACTGCTTAATTTTCTCATTTCCTTCTAACCTAACTTCTAAGCAGACCACATAAATCATTAAGTTATTATAAAACTCTACAGTTTTGCCATTAATTAAATTACCCTGAGAGACACCCCCTGCCCCATTACTCTGATGAAGTTTTGTAGGCAAGGAAGATATTCCAATACCACCACGTCTTTCCTAGAACCTCAAGAAAAGCACCTTGAGGTTGACAGGAGCACCTGCCTCTGCCATCACCAGCTGATAATGAGGTGAACAAAGTGTTCAGGGACTGCAAAGCTTAGTTTTTAATATTCTAAACCAGCAAGTAGTAGTTGCCACACTCAAACCAAGCAAATGCTGCCATGTCTTGACAAACAGCTACTTCCTCAACCTGAAGTTATGACAGTTTTTTCAATGTAAGCCCTGTTTTAAACTTGTTTTCCTGATAAAGATTTGTGGACAGATAAAACCTGGAATTCAAACCCTTCATTAGGATTTCACCAAGATTCAAAACTCTCCAGCCATCTCTTCTCTCAACTGGACTGCAACTTATTTAGAAAGCAATATTTGCATTCCTTTCCCCCATTTTACTGATTTCTCATCTCTTTAAAAATAGCAATGTCACTGCAGAGGCCAAAGAACAGTCATCTTGCGTCCAGTGGAAAACAAAGTCTCCTAATAAATACCCAAGTACTTAACTACACAACAAAGAAATCATTAATACTAATCTAAATAAAATAATTTTCTTGCTAAGCCAACCTTCTAATTGCAAGTATGGCTGTTCTATACATGCACATTTATATCGGTAGATTGACAAAACAAACATAACATTAGTATACAGGGCTCATGTATGAAAGATTCAGAGGTAACAATTATATTTCAGAAGAACATAATATATTTGTGCAAGCAAGGATTCTAGGTACAGAGCTGACTCTTAGAACTACAGCATGACACTAACAAGAGTATTGTTTTAAAGATAATGAAATAGTTCATAGATACAATTAATAGATTCACCAACAAAAAAAAAGACAGCAAAAGTTAAAATACTGGGAAAGAGACATCAAGCATAAGTATTTCTGTTACTGTGCTGCGGTTGCAAGTCAGCAGAAGCATTTACTTTTTAAAATCAATCCAACTTTTTAATAAAAGCTTTTTCCCCTGCTCTCCACATATTCTTCCATGTTCCTGGTTCAGTGAATATCCCTGCAAAATCAGAAATACTATAGATTACATGGGTCACAACAAGAACACCAGAGTAAAGCCATATCCTGAGCCATGTCTTCAGTGAACCAGGAAGTACCAACAAGATTTCACAGATGAAAAAGTGAATAATCAAAGTGTAAGGTAAAAACAAGCAAAGTTAAACTTGTTCAGTGGTCTTTCACCACTGCAGCTTAGCACTGCTGACCTGATTTAAAAACATGAAACAGTTATTTTAAAAGAAAGTGTCAATATTAAAACTATTAACACCTATGAGTTGTTTTGTCAACTGCTGTTTCCTGAAAATAACAGGAATGTTACTTACTAAAGTTCACAGGACTTTTGATTTACAAACTGCTGTTCTGCATTCCCATCTCAAGGATACATTTGTATTTCTTTTCCAGAGAATTTTATTATCCCCTCGTTCACAAGCTGTTATTATGCATTCCCATTTCAAGGGTATAATATATTTATTTCTTTTCCAAAGAATTCTATTATCCCCTTGTCTCATTATTCCATTTATATCAAATGGATCTTAAATGGAGCATGTGTCTGTGTGGGGCATTCTCTGCTTTGGACAAAGAACATGGAAGTCAGAGCATCCTGCCCCCTTGAGCCCTATTTACAAACATTCAGCTTTCCAACAAACAACATACTTGGTCTGCAAACAAGAGTAAATGTATACAGATGTCACAAAGAGTAGTAACTCTAATAAAAATAAAATCCTTGCAGTAAGAAGAAAAACACAGCTTTTCTCTTGTATTTCTGTGAAGGTGGATCCTGACACAGGTGAGAAGCAGGACACTGGAATGAGGGATGAAAGCTGTATTTGAAAAAGACAAATGTGACATTGGTATTTCAGAGTTCACATCTGTACTGCTATATAAAGTAGACACAATGTGAGAAAAATTCACAGGGCTAGACTCCTTCTATATATAATAAAAAAGTAACACTTGGTGACATGCTGTGTCAAGAAAGGTCTTTGGAACTTCCAATGTGAGACAGTAACTCCTGTTCTTGGGCACACAGCTCAGGTGAAGGCTGAATCATCAGGTGTTTACCTTGCCCAAGACAGTGCCTGAAACACGGGGTGTCCAGCTCAAATGTGGTCCCACTGAATTAAAGAGGCAGTTGCTAGAACAATATATCATGTATTTCCAGATGGAAGACTGACTCCATCACTGACATTTCCCTGATTACTGACTCAGAAAAGATCACCTTTTGTCTGTTCCATCAGTGCATCCATCACCAAGTTAGGATGAAGAATTTGGAGAAGTATAGTTACTTTTATATGTACTCTTTTATGGTGTCTGGAGCTGTATTTCAATAAAAAATATTAAGAGTTCAAAGGCTACTAATATTGATACCACCCTTGAATTTTTAAAGTCTTTCCTGACACTTTCTCTTATATCACCTGTTCCAAAGTTCAGAGGATAATTTTCTGTAAATGCAACTTTTAATGCTGTCATAAGGCTCAAAGTTATCTTCATAAGCTCAATTGTTTCAACACAGCATCTCAGCATGCACAAATTAACAGAGAGGAATATCCTTTGCTCTAGGTCTGATAAACAGCTTTCTGACCATAAAATTGAGTAGTACATTTTCTGTCAGGGAGGGAGATCTGATTACATACAAGCAAAAGTTGGATCACAACAAGAAAGCTCCAACTGGAAGCTTCTTACCCTGTCGCATAGGAGAGAGCATTTGATTGCTTTACTTATAAATTTTCTTTTTCTTTGAAGCAGTAAATTAAATGCTACATTATTTTCAGAAGTTTTCTGAAATAATGCAGATTTGATGTTCAAGCTTCACAACTGATGGGATTTGCGGGATGATTATTGATTTGGCTCCACCTTGCAGTTATGAACAGTTAAGAGTTCATGGGGACACAAAGACAATTGTAACTCCTCTACTTCCCCCTTCTTCATGAACCTCAGCTTTCCTACAGGGAACAACTTCAAAACAATATAGTCCTTTAGTTGTCTTGCACGTACACCTCTAGTGGGACTCACTATGATACTTTTTTGCTGACAATATTAAGCATTTTTTAAAAAGCTTAGGAAAAGTGCAGAATTGGAGGTTCTTATAAAATAGCATGTGAAAATCAAAGTAAGTGCCAGCTAAAAAACAGAGAAGCCAATATTAAGATGTCATTATAAAATAGAACAGACTAAACAGATGTAAATAGTAATACTTAAATTCCTGTGTATATTATCAAACTGTAAGTCTGAAACCATCGAGCCTTTACTACTTAGAAGCCACTTAGAAAACAGTTGTGTCTTATCAGTGACAAAATTGCAGTGAACAGCATTTTAAGGATCAAGGGAGAAGATTCAAGTCACATGCATTCTGGAAACTCCCTGAAATTGCCAAATTCAGCTCAATTTTTCTAATTAATCTTTCCACTCTCAGCAACCTGATTTTTGCAAGTCTATGTAAAATTCTACCATCTTGATATGTCACATGCAAGATTCCTTGTTTTTTTTCATTATGTCATTTATCTAGAAATGAAGTGTTTAATCTTTTACTTCTAGGGTTCTGACATAATGCTAGAAGCTTATCCTTTCTTGTTATTTTCTGAATATTAAGAACAGATGAAATGTTGGCCCACCATTTCCACTTTATATGCAGCACTTTTCAACAGGCACAGAAGAAAACCATCTACATACACATTCTGCCCCAACCCTCACAACTACCCAATACATCAATTTTCACATCCTTGGGAAGAGGAAAATATACTATGGAACATAGGAAACTACTTGAAGCTGGATATCACCTCTAGCTTCAAATAAACATGTTGAGAAACACTGCTTTAATTATAAATATAGTTTAAGTTTTAGCTGTCAGAGAAAAATCTACAAGTCTGCTCTAATTAAGACTGAATACATTAAACAAAACCACCAAGTGGTTGCAGCATGTTCCTTTTAAGGTCTACAAGTCAAGAGTCTTCTGTTAGAGTGGTAACTGAACTAGCATACAGTCAAACAACATCACACAGGGAATCCAGTTCTAGAAACACCCATCTGCACACAATCAGTTCAACATCACACATAACCAGTTCTCATGTAAGGTCTTGTGGATTTAGGGAACATCAAGACTTAGAACTGTGAGTGTAGTAATAGAAATACACTGTATATTTCAACAAACAAAAATAATTAGGAGCTATCCGTGGAGCATGTAAATATTTTTTTTGTCCTCACAATAAAAAGAATTGCTAGTCATCAATACTGAAATTCAACACCACCTCAGTTTTATAGCTATGCAAAGAATGGACCTTCTTTTATATTAACTCCCCACTCCTGCAGCCGAAATAGCCATGGGATGAATATAAAAATTCTGCTAGCGAAGCTATAGCCATATGTTTCTGTTGCGTGCAGTTCATTAGCAATATAACACAACTCATGTTTAAGTGAAAATTTTAATAGACTTGACTTCTTCAAATAAATCTATTGCATTTTCATTTTTATTTGTAAAAGCAAGGACCAAAAAATTCATTATTTACTTTAAAAACTGTTCTAAACTTATGGTTACATTCAATACTTACCTATGCTTTAAACACAATAAATATCCCTGAAATCTTAGCAGCACTGAAAACAGTAAATCCAGGAAAGCAAATCAGCCTGTCCAGAAATACAACCTCAACTCATACCAGTTTCATTCTACAATCTAAATAAAGCTTCACAGAGTTACACTGGTAATAGACCCTCATTTTTAGTTCTGCTGGTTACTTCTTTCAAATGGGTATCTGTTGGCTACAATAAAGTTTATAGTATTTTGCTTCTATTGGTTTCAAACAACTCAAGAAATAACACCGACTACAACCCATGGTAAAGTGTCCTACAGCTGAGGATGTTCAAAGACAGCATTTTGAGAGACGATATAAAAATTTATTTACGTTCACATTCCTTTGCACAATGCTATCGTTGCAATGCTAAAACTCTTTAGACATAGCCATGGCATATACAGGTGCACCTACCCAGATGTATGTATACAAGTTCTTTTCATAGAAGTTATGCTCTAGTTACCAGATGGGCACTGCAGTAGTTAGCTCAAATGAAACAGAAGTGAAGATCCTTCCATTCTCTCACTCTTTTGCTGCTTCATTTGGGATTCACACTACAGTCTTGTCAAGTTCTGACCTTTCAGCCCAGACAGTTACTCACGTCATGAACACAAACTTCCCCTTAACTGTTAAGCTCAAGACCTCTCCCTCATGCAGCATTGTTAACTGTTTGGTCTGCAACAAAAGCTACTCCTTTGATTTATACTTGGCCCCACAGCAATCTCCAGAAAGCTCTGTCTAGACCAAGCCTTCATTTATTTTGATTGGTCCCCAGACTCCTTCAGTAGTATTAAAAAGAAACTGTTAATATTCTTTGGAAATAACTGCTGCTCTGGCTCCACACAGGCTTTTTAGCCCCTACAGTCTGTGACAATCAAGATGAACACTTCCACAGTCTTCACAGATTGCCAGCAGTTCTGCTTCTGAACGTGCTTTGCATCTGGGCTTTAACACTCTCCCAATGTTATCAATGGCAATATTTATACATACGTGAAAGAAACTTCCAATGTTTTCCTTCTCCTCCCTAAAAAATTATGCCATTGCCTTTTGTCTTCCTCCATATTCAATTCCTCAGTATCCTTAACTATCTGAAAGGCTTCTTAAAAGTTTTTTTTTGTTTGGGTGCTGCTTTTAAAAATACATTTCTTTATTTATATTTCCATGGCACACAGAAACAGATGCTTCAACTGCTTGAGCTCCTTCAGCCTGAAATACAAACCGGCTACTTAAACACATCTGTCTTGGTTTTCCCTCAGAACAACTGCACTTACTTGACTCTAGCTTGTCTTAAGGCGATCTGTGTCCAAACAGATAAGCTTATGACAAGTGGTTATTTTTTTGCATTTAATAAAGATAGAAAATATATCCTTTTCCACTAGGATTAGTAAACACCTACAGATTTCTATCTCTTTTCTTCCCCCAAAACTTTTATTTTCTTCATTCTAAGAGAAGCTTAAACCCCACTGTATTAATCAAGCATAGAGTGTTCCCACATTAAGAAATACTCTCCGCAGGTATTTTTGTATCTATGAAATTGAAGATGCTTTACATTAAAACTTTAATCTTCACAAGATTACTATAATTATTAGTTGCACTATAATAACTGGTTTTGTGGCAACCACATGTTTGATGCTCTATTGTTAAAAGAAGAGCAGTCCCTTTCATAAGACTTTACTATCTGGAAGGCAGATGTATAAAGATACCAGGAAAGTCCAGAGACAAAATTAAACAACCCAGGTTTTTTCCTAATGTTTGTTTGCTTTGTATTGTAATTGACTCATTTTTTTTATAGCTCTCACAACAAATTACCTTAGAACAAGAAAAGGAACTAACTGAAGGGCATTCTTTGCTGTAGCCAGTTTCACTGTGGAACACACTGAAACATGAGGTACATGAGGTTATTCAAAAAATGGGGAGAATAGAACAGACACACTCTGACACTGATGCCACATTTCCTCAGGAAACTGAGCTAAAACTACAGCTATATGAACACCTTGGTTTATCTGCAAAATGGTAGGGAAACCCTTGACATAAAAATGTATAAAGAATGCCTTCATGGAAATGTCTTCAAAGGATATCAGCAGTTCTTCATTCCTTCTAGAGTTTATAATTTCCAATTGAAAAGTCATTCTTGAAAAGGAGAAGTGGAAATTGCTGTTGTCGTACAGGTAGAGAGATGCAAGAGATGACTGTGATGGGTATTTGCAGCAAGTCCATTACATGCTGGATTTAGGTTCAATAAACCTGGAAAGTGGAGGCTCAAGATTGATGGTGAAATTACCATTGTTTATACAGCTCCTCAGAAAAAGTCATCCATTTGTTTTCTCAGAAAACAGTTTAAGACAAAATGTTGATTGCCTTGATTAATAGGGAGGTGAAAAAACAGAACAGGGGCTAAGTATGAGCTACAAAAGTTGAAAAAAAGTTCTATAAAAACTCGTATGAAGAATATAATAATTTAGATTACTCTTGATTTACATTAACTTTGAAAACAGAAAAACTCGATGTCTATTAGGTGAAAGAAAAATGCAGAGGGGGCATAGACACTTCTGACGCTCATCAGCCTATAATGTATTCCTTGAACAAAGCAGATGAGGTCTTATCTTACTGCTTCTCAAAGAAAACTAAGGTAACACTATTGAAAACTTTATTTCTGACCTATTTATATTGGTGAAGAGCCACTCACTACCAGACTGTAGTAAAGGTACTAAACCTTATCTATATCTCAGAGTCAACAACTGTCCCCTTGTCTCAATTCAAGTAAAACACTTCGGCGCACTGTTCACTAACATGATTAACATAATTCAAAGTGTTTCTAATCTGAGAAACACTTTGTTTCACTATGCTTATATGAAGAGACCTTTCTCTAAAGCCCCATACTTTTTGACCAGGTAACTTAATTATATACAAACTGCTGGTGGACTATTTGCCAAAGACATAGAAACATGTGTTTCCTTTGAAGATGAGAGATACTGAATCAGACTAGATTTTGAAATAGGCAAAATAAGAGGCACTATTCTGCTGAGTCTTCATGGTACAGAAGTACCTTTCTAGTTATAGTCTATGATTTTCCCACCAATTTCATATGAAATATGAAGTGATGCCACTCTTCTATCATATTTTCAATGGGAAAATGTATTATCCAGAACAAAGAAACCACAATTCAACTGTCATGACATTGTAGACAAGTCACATAATGCACTGACTCCTCAAAAATTGTTCAACATTTCAATATATCAACTATTTTTCACATATTCTATGATGCTGTGTTCAACTATGTCAGTTAAAAAAAGGCTTATTCTTAGCAGAATATGAACATTCCCAGTGACTTAAACACTGTTCTTTAATCTAACATAGTGAAATTATTGTTAATGCCAAGTCCAATAGGAGATCCTTTTTCTTGGCTGCAATTCTGCAGGGACCTTAGGTAATGGAATCAAAATCTTGAGCTTTAAACAAGTACTGGCACAAACCTAGCTGCAGTAACCAGAGCAACCTCAAGCAATGTTGTAGTTACCTGGTGTCTGCTCAATAGACTATATTTTTTTGAGCCTCAGGCAGTTGGTGAATATGTATCTTTGCATTAATTCCCAGTTAAAGCTAATTTTAATTAAATAAACTTAGGAAATTCTACTCCTCACCACAAATGATGTGCAGTATTATTCTAACAAAGAAGTTTAGTGATATTTGCCAACTTTGAGAAAATCCTCATTAGTGGATATCACAAATAAAGTAAATACTGATCTTCAATTTTACTTGTATTATAAATTATGTCACTGTATGTATTTTGAATTGGTGAAAAAACTTCTGTCTTCATATTTTATCAAGGCCTAGCTTTATTCTTCTATTTACACAAAGGGAAGTTAAGTATCTTCCACATTTCAGCACCTGAAAAAGTAATGAAATGTGGTCTGAGGGTACCCAGCTCTGATACTGAGTCACCTTCATTAATTATAAAAGCTCAAAAAGAAAGGTAACAAATTTCTGACATTATTACCAACAGTAAGTTAGGCATGCTAAGACTGATCTGCTTTGGGACCTACAGCGTTGTTCTGTCTGAAAGACAGCGCTGAGTCTATAATCAGAAAATAAACAGGTCTTAGGCAACATACATCTTCTACAGGCACACAGAAATTCCAAGGACTTTGTAAAGAATACTCCAGGTATGATTAAAATACCTTCCAATACTGCCTCTCAAAGTCAACACACTTTATTTATTATGCTTTTCACTCGATTAAATAAACAAACCTTATTAATGAAATAAAATCCATATAAGGAAGGTTTTGTTCCCATTGACATACTGGGGGCCTAGCAGGCTCCAGCACAGTTCAGAGCATGCAAGAAAAAAGATGAAAACCACTTTCTTCAGAAGAGCATGAAATGCTGTGGCACTAATCAATCAGACTTCTGGAGCTAGGGTTTGAGCTCTGTGTTGAGAAAACTTGGCTAATACAGAGATGATAATGCCAGGTTCTACATTCTTGTCTGAACTGATGCTGAAGCCATCAACAATCCTGACTCTGGTAACAGCCACCTCAGCACTGGGAATAGCAATGGTTGTGTAATGAATAGTTGGTATCATAATAACATTTAATAAATTAGTTTCTTTAATAAAGTGCTGGATTTTTCATAGAGTAGCCAGAGGAGGCATGAGGCCATTGCTGAACTCAATTTTGGTTTCATCAACCTGACACCACAACAGCTTGAGCTGTCATTTACACCTAAAGATCTGAATGCTCACATGTCAATGTCAGCAGGAAGAGAATGACACCTAAGCCTCACCACTGAAAGCTTACTTCGTGCTAAATTATTTGATGCCATTGCTCACGTGGATAGACTTGAATATAATTTCCACTGTCTTCTACTTCATTTTGACATATTGAACTGACATTAAATAATTTAAATAACGCAGCACAAAAGCATTTGGAAGGTACTTATCATTCAAAATCTCTGTCTTGAATTTATACATACATGTACTTTAAGCTAACAGTAGCAATTGAAACTATTACTTAGAAAGGACTAAAACAGTATTTAAAAGATAACCTATGACTAAAGCAAAAAAATGTTTAAAATGGTAATTAAAAACTATTTCAGCTTGCTTGAAATTAATAAAATTGCTCATTTCCTCTCTACCTCCAACGCTGATGTATCAAAGGACATTATTTGAAGAATTAAAAACATGTACTGAGTGACAGCTCCTTAAATTGCATAAAGTTCAACCATGATAAACAAATACTCAAATGGACAAAGGTTAGCACACAGAATAGCTTGTACTCACCTATTAATAAATACCATATTAAATTTAGGTTGACAGCCACAGCTAAATTAGCAGATGAAGTAATTATTGTATTTGATACTCCATGGCTTAAAAATCACAACTACTGGAATCTATTTTTGGTCTGTCACTACCTTACTCTAGCAAAAGTTCATAGACCACTTTCCCAATTTAAAAATGTGGAGATTAATACATCTTATCAGTGATATTACAGGGCTTAAGTCAGTATTTCAAAACCTTTTGATTCTGATTGTAAAGTCTTCCATCAATGCTGCAGAAAGGAAACTTATCAGTCTCAATTCCTTTAACTGCCACCAACTGCCTTGTGAACAAGGAAAACAATTCAAGTTGCAGAAGCATTTCCAGCATCAGACAACTATCACTGGCAACATGAAATTCTTTTAATAGAAAAAGAATGAAAGAGTAATTCATTTGATGAGCCAAATTTCAGCCTGATGCTTTTATAGGAATAATAAATCTCTAAAACCAGGATTCATAATATTGATGTAGAAATACTGAGACAAACTCAAAACTATTAATGGTGCAAAAGACACCACTTCAAATGCTTTTACCTGTCTGAACCAGTTTTGCTGCTTTGACACACCTACAATTCTTGTATATATTTATCCCTCAGAAACACAGAACAAGCACATAACACAAAGAGGCCTTTATATATAATGCCATATAATTACCCTTTACATTTCAGATGGTTTGAAAATCTGTGTTTATGAATATAGTTCTGTGATCATGATCCTCTTGACTTCAATGAGGGCAGAGTCCACCTCATGGAATAAAAAACACAGTCGTCTCTTGACTGGCCTGAACTGCACCAATTGGGCCAATTAGACCAGCCTTTCTATAAAGGTATCCGAAATATTTGTTTTTAAAAAATTGCACGCAACTAGTTTCATAACAGGAGACATAACACTTGCCTTGATCACTTTCCAGCATCATAAACCTCTGCTTTTTTTCAAACACAAACACAGGGAAGTGAAACTACCAGCTAGTCCTTTCCCAAACCATGAAATATAATGAAAATTTCTTTGAAAAACAGGGAAGAAAACCCACCAACCATGAGGTATACACCTGCTCTTCACCATAGCCAAAACTCTGGTTTAAAGCTAGAAATCAACTCTTTTTCACGCCAGTTGGGTATGTCAGTGATTTGCTTCCAAACGCAAGTGACTTTTTCTCATTAAGTGAATAATTAGTTACTCTGTGTAACCGTACTATTGTTTTCAGTATTTGTGTAAGAAAAACTGAGAATCTAGATTTAGCAAAGCCACACCATCCTTCCAAAAAAGTAATATGGCAATTTGCATTCCATACTATGTAGTTACCTATAAATATATTGCTTTGTAGGCTTTATTGATCAAAATCTATGTTTTACACCTCATATTGCACCATATCTAACTTTCTATAAAACACACTGCAGAAAGAATACAATAGAAAGAAGTAAACTCTACTCTCATTGCTCTAGTTCTTTACAGAAGTAATAAAAAAAAAACCAAGAAAAAAATTAATCCTCATACTGCTCTGAAAATACAAGCATGCATTAAGCATAAGTTCATTTATTGAAAAGTTGTCTATATGCTTTTCAGCATGTAAATGCTTCCAAACCAGCTGTGTAACCAAAAATTTGTTGTAGAAAGAAATTTAAGACTGCAATAAGTATCAATTTGGAACTGTATGCCACTAATAAGTTTTAAATATTTGGCCCTTGTTTTATATACAAAAACGCAGGAAATTACGTTACTTGCCCTCTCAGCATCAAAAGGAAACTCTCTAAGAGCCTCAGTGGAAACAAAAACTATAAAAATTGTTCTTCCTGATCCTTCATGTTGATAATCTCACAGTGACACAAGCAAAGAGAAGACAGTGATGCTCACTTTGAGGCTTTAAATATATTTCGTAATATATCAAAATATATGTATATGTGGTATACCAATCTGTGCACCATCCATGGACATACATGGATGCAAAGAGCACCTACTGTCCTCTTTTTGTGCTCAACAGTTGTGGTGACTTAAAGGTGAGTTTGAGAATTCAGGTATTACTGCTACACTTGAAGAGGAAATATACTGTTTAAAATGGAATGCAAATTAAAAAATAGTGCCTATTCACTTTTGAACTTATTCTATGATTTCACAATCTTAAAATAAAATGTATCATTTTCCCATCATAAATATCAACTCCCAGTAATTTGTCATCATTCTCAAAAAAACCATAAAACATATTGAAAAACTATAAATAAACATTTTGCTAACAATTATGTTTGTACATAACCAGGTCAGAACTGCACCGAAAAACTCTTGTCTTCATATGCAAATTCCTGGAACACACATATCAAGTTCTTTTACTTTTTCTTCATTTTACAGGCAAGCTTCTAAACAAATGCAATTGATAACAGTCTTTAACTATAATGGGAAATAAGATAATGAAAAAAATCAGGCCTAGTATCCAGAGAAGGATTAAGACAAATAGAAGAAAAATAAGTAGTTGTCTAAAAATTAACGTTTTATGTTTCTGATGGTATAAAACTTTGAGTTTTAAATCCAATAGTCATTTAAAGCTAAAACACTTATCAGCAACATTTATCAGACTACTTCTTCCCCTGCCAACAATTTTTTTTTTCCAGACGCCGTATTCCTTCATGTGCTATTTGGAGGGAAATACTTCTTTGCAATAAAAATTCCTTCTGTATTTTTTTCCACTCCCTTCCAACTTATACCAAACAAGAAAGCATAACAGACATCCTTTTATGGTTAAAAAGATCCTAACCTAGGTTCTTAATGTTCTTGGACAAGCAATGCCCACATTACCACAACATTTTCTTGACTTAACACAGTTTGAAGATGAGGATGATGCTTTACATGCTCCAGGCTGAACAGATTTGTTAGGAAGACATGTCCTGACAGATATGCTTAAGAGAATAAGGCCATTGATTAATCAAGAAAGGAGTCCATTAAAATAATGGAATTAATATATTTGTGGATGGTTACTTAACAGGACACTGTCAAGGTATTTTTGTCAAATTTTGAATATTCCCTTCTCAATCAGCGTTAATACATGCTTGGCTCCATATCTGCCTCGCTTTCAGTGTGTTAGAAGCTGGATTGCAATTAATGGCTGAATTAAAAACAAAAAAAAAAGGAAACAGTGTTGGAACTAATAATTTACATGAAGTGATAAACTGAGCATTTGCAAATACTTGTTTTCTGTGTAATAGTTTTACCAAGATCTGAATACCTTAATGCACAGGAGAAACAAATAAATATCTGGAGAAAATAACATAAAAGTTTTAAAATAGTGTTTTCAAAAGTTTACATGCAGTAAGCTTCCAAAATATTAATCTTAAGAAGAATGTTTTTCATTGTATTTTTCAAAGAATTCAAAATTAGAACACAAAGATAAAGAGATAAGACTTGTTTCCAGTCTCTCTGTGATTCAAAAAACACTAATATTTTGTACAGCTGTAAATATCTTAATTGAAAGTATGTTCCGAAATTGCCTTAATATGGTAATGCAGAGATTATTCATCTTTCTCTACAAATTCAGAATCTTGTTTTTTCTGTCCAACCCCAAAATAGCTTTTGCATATTCAATGAGCAGTTAACAGTCTTCATACTGAAAACTTACTATCGATTCTTTAAGCTTACATTAAAGGAGAGATTTCCTTCACAGTAACAGGGATGATCGACTCGGTGAAGAAAATTAGCTGCACCATGATCTACCACAAATGTTCCCAAATGGATCACCTGACTAAAGATTTAAACTGTATAATCTCTTAGATGGGCATTCCCAAATTGATTTAAACTACACTGATAGATTATTAAGTTGCAGGAAGGAGTTTACAAACAAATTTAACTGACTACCTGGGTGCTAAGCAAGTGTAAATATTCTACTTGTGCATTCATCCCATTTGAGCCAGGTTGTTCTAAAACTTTTTGGATGATGAAAGAATTTTGAATAGCATCAAGTTTTTCATCCTAGTGTAAACATACTGTAATAATTTTTCTTCCTTTAAATTTAGTTTCAGATTCAGTGCATATGTAACCATTCTTTTCAGATTCCTCCCCAGTCTCTTCACTCCTTTCCCTGACCTGTTTTTAGTCGCAAAAGAGAATTAAGTTCATAGAAGCTCTATGAAGATCAGGTAGAGGAGACACAACTGATTATTCCACCAAATACTGCCACAGATCAACTCAGTTTGCTATGAAAGGCAGCAAAAGGAGGGCCAAATGTGAAAACACTTCTCATCTTTCACTTGATAAATCCTACACAGGACACATGGGAGAACAACAGCATAGTGCAGTGATTCAAGAAGATGAGAGATTAAACCTGCATGAAATGAAGCTTCACTATTTCTACTACTCACAAATGTGGTGATTTTACTTAAAACCTAAATCTGAATGTGCCAAAGAACTGCCCTAGAAGAGGCGTCCTGCTACGCACACTCTGTCTTGATGAAGAGCATTGTAAAATTAATTAAATTTCTTTTTTTAAATCCCACTTATACGGATCACTATTACAATTTTCCAAGTTTCCTGGGAATGCACCCTTCCAAACCTATGAGAATGCAATTTTTTCAATTTTACATAGATCTCAGCTTCTTAATTGGCTTTGAATAACTCTCAGTTCTTTTCTATTAAATTATCTCTTTGTGCTATATCTTCTTTTACATTTAGTCTTGAAGGACCATATTAACATAATTCTTATTCATACACAGTTACTCACCTTGTAACAGTGATAACGCTTCTGTATCGGTGGCATATAACTTTCTACACCATTTTTCCAGGAGGGATAAGTTTATTCAACTATATTCAAAAAATCCATAAATAAAGAAGCCAAGGAAAAGCAATTCTGCATACTGCAATGCTGCCTCACATGAGTCAGAGAAATAATATATGCCTCCAAGTTGCTTTAATAGGTATAGTCTCCTAAATGTGATACTATCATTGCCTGAAGGCCTGTAAACGGACCTGCAGTTTGATCACACATCTTTTCAAGAAGGAATTGGCAACGTGTGGTAAACAACAACAACAAAAAAAAGAAACAAAGAGAATATTTTTGCTATTAAGTTGCTGCCATACAGTAAAACTGATGCTGCAAGAACACAGTCATAAATGCCAGTCTTGTTTATTACAAATTCAGTTTCACAGCTTCTTATGAAACATTTGCTATTGCATCAAGAGAATCTCTCTCGTAATTTCATTCCAACATTTCTTTTGTTTTAGGAGAGCTCATAAAGCACTCAGTTCTAAATTATTAAGACCTCAGTCTTCTATTTCTACCAAACAAGTAATATCCACCTATAATTTACACATCTTGAAATAAAGTTTCAACAATTTCTGATTTTATATTAAAAAAAACCCCAAAACTTGAAAAAGGAGTTTGAGTCGCCATGTAAAAAAGAATATTAATACAAGAGAAACTGTTTTTCTGTTCAGTAGCTCTAGTGAAGTCAAGGTTAATTACATAAAACAAAGCCTAAAAATTACTGCCATTTTAACAACCTTTTACTGACATTGTCAAAATAAATGATATGCATAAAATGAAATGGATACACAAAGAACTACATTCTACCTAGAAAGGTAAGTGTTCCATTTGTAAACAAAGATTAAACACAGCCTTAAGAATATAAAATTAAAATTGTATTTTAGTTTAAATATTTCTCATACAGACTGCAAGTCAGACTGCATGAACTTCAGTCTCTCTTCTGCCATTTATTTGCTTATCAATATTTTTTTAAATAAGTGAAACAGCTGCAGTGCTTTTCTTTCATACAGAACACAGCTCAATTCTGTGAACTTTAGAAAGAAGGAATAATTGAAGTTCTAAGTATCTTCAGAGATACATTTATTGTTCAAATACGAAGAGGTGTCCAAAATCATCTTAAGACACTCAAGAATATTAAAGAAGGTTATAGTGGCACAACAGTAAGAACCCATAATAGTGGAACAATGGCCTAGGAGAAAAATCTCCAGCAACTCTGAAGTCACACAACTCTTTCTGTTGACAGGCATGGCTTGTTTTTCCTTGAAGAAAAGTGTGTCAAAATGAACCAAACTTAAATGTCTCCTAATTTTAACTGTGATGAGTCGTGAAGGTTATAGAAAGAGAGGGGAAAGGGCTCCCTACTCATAGCTCAGAATTCCACTCTGAATTTGCATATACCTAGATCAGGTTTCAAGTTCTGTCTGAAACAGACGTTTTTTATCTTATGTCACAACTCCTGGGAACAATATATTAAATTAGAACTTGTGAGATGATCAGTTACTAATTTCATATAATCTATGTAGGGAGAAAAAGCAACAATACCTACATGTATGTCAAAATAGGAACGTGGGTATAACTTGACCTATATTTCAAGAGCTTATCTAATCACTTAACAATAGTAAAATGAAAGTTAAATAAGATTTATTACTTAGAAAAAGTAATGAGTCCAGGTGAAATGAGATAGAATTAATGATTTTATCTAGAACACACATTATAAATGCTAAACAATGAGAATAATAATTTGGAATGAGTGTGTTTATTCTTTGTTAACCAACACATTGTCCTCAGGGTTTTGCAAATGAATCACTGATTATTTACATACCA
Source organism: Calcarius lapponicus (assembly GCA_039654755.1). NCBI lineage: Eukaryota > Metazoa > Chordata > Aves > Passeriformes > Fringillidae > Calcarius > Calcarius lapponicus. The sequence continues at coordinate 70,786,316 of CM077465.1, read as the reverse complement.
TCAGTCAGTCATCAGTTTTAGTCAAGACATCAGTCATATTTGTCTAACATTTTTCTACACTAGAAAAGATGTTACAGTAAAACAGAGAATATCTGATATCTCCAAATATATAAACACATTCCAATATATTAAAAGCATATATATTTCAGTAGTGTATTACTTAAGACAGCTACAAAAGCAAGTCATTAAAATGACAAAATATGACAAGAGATGGAACAGCATTATTAGTTTAACTCTATTTCCCTGTTTTCTTTCACCAGAAGGACTTCCTAATGGTATTATATGGGTATATTAAAGTGCTATATGTGCACTCCAGATAGTCCATTATGCAACTCAAAACTGACATTTAATTCATGGACATATTTTTCCCCAAATTTTGATGCACTGGTAACCTGCTAAGGCCTAAGGAGTGCACCTAATTGCACCCAATGAGGCCAAACTAATGCTCCTCCCCACTGCCCCTTCTCTCCCATGGATGTGCTGCTTGCAAAGATTACAGGTCCCAGCAAATGAAAGACATACAAGTTCTAGCATGAACACCTGAACTGTTAAAACAGCAACAGAGAGTCAAGAAGTCTATGTTTTACTTGCTGTTCTTTCACTGTCTCACTGAGATGCTGCTGGACAAGGCAAACTTTCATTTAGCCTTCTCATCTAAAATCTCCTTCTAAAACAGAAAATGCCTACATAGACCTTCTGTAAACAAGCACCTACCTTCCTAAACAGAAGTTACTATAGAAATTAAAAGCTTTACAGGAACATGGCACATTATTAGCTAGCAATTGGTAGGCAAAATGCTGTGCCTTTTTTTGTATCATGGAAGAAAAACAGCAGAACATCCTATATATTTTTTGTTTTTACTTTGTTTTATGGTATTATGATTAATGACATTGCCACTATCAATTAGACAAAAATAAAAGTGATGGATCAGTCAACCTCAGTATGTTTACTGCTGAGAGTAACTGTTTCAATGTTAAAGCTTTAATTTTTTATTTTTATTTTTGTTTTAAACCTCTAAACCCAAGAAACAAAGTAAAAGTGAGTAGTATTAAGCATGTCACTACATGATTATTTTACAGACATATATTTAAAAAAAACCCAAACAAATGAAACCTTCTTTTAAGACTGCAGTTATGAAAGGATTTTTGTATATTTAACAAAAAAAAAAAAAAGTTACCAATGCAAATCACAGCATTCAAACCAAGCATGAGTAAGAATCATACAAAATCACCTTACAGATGCACATTCATGTTAATACTATTCTTAAGAAGACATAGTCTATTAAGCTGAAAGCTAGAACAAAAGAACCCCAGAACATTAAACCAACCCAGTCCCTGTAGCAGCAACTGGCACTTTTACAAACAAAATTTACATTAAAATGTCAATATATGAGGTGCTGGAGGATTTAAGCCCCAATCTGAAGCCTTAGAAACAAACCCAGTAGTAGGGGTACTGAAAGGGGCTGTGGGCTCAGCATGGAAACATCCTTCAGAAAATCCTACCATCATACTTATGCACTTATGTATGTGCAAATACAAATCTGCTGGTTCATGAGTTTTACAGATTATTTGCTAGCTTCAAATTCTATGCTCAACAACTTCTCAGTATTTTTTTCTTCAAGAAGAAACAGCAGTGTAGAACAAATGCAAGAGTTTTAAAAGTATGTATTTCCAAGATCCACTTTGCAGTTTAAGACCACTGTACATTGCTTGTTCTACATAGTATGGGTGGACCATTACAGATAAAACAAGCACCATCATTATGTATTAACTGCAATTATTTTTATGGCTATTGAATTCCATTCTTCCTATGCAATACATAAAATGCAAATGTAAAGCAATAGTACAAATTACAAGCCCTAACAAGGCAGTAAATCTGAACCAAGTCACGCAACATGTCTATAAACTTTCCCACCAGATGTAAAAAGGCTTTCAAAAGCTGCTATTTTAAACTTATTCTTCTTAATTTTTTAAAGAAAATTAATGAAAATCCCCCTATCTCTAGTCACATCTGAATAGCAGATTAGTAGTCTACCAAATTTGAGGGGAATTCACAGAAATTGAGATGAATATTGTAAGATTTATCAGTAGATGTGGTGGTTCTTTCCTTTACTATTGCATTATAAAAATAAAATGCTTAAAAATAAAAGAACTGTCATCAGAAATACAGTTGATTGGAGACTATGATTCATATTAAGATCATAACCTATAAAAATCATCAGCTGTGCAGAATGAGCTGTTCCAGTTGACAGATCTTATTAACAAAATCTTCCAATAAATTACAGAAAATGCTGATTTTAAAAAATTGCTTTTGGCTTTCAGCATACGGAGCTTAAGGTGCTCCTGACACCAACATATTTTATGTGGTTTTAGTCACTAGATGCTACAAACAACTCATCTTGTTCTGGAAAATCTGTACCAATAAATTTAGTGAGAATGAAGGCAATTTTTTTCCCCCAGAATTCAAATGTAACACATTTTGATCATGAAGTACACTTTCATACAGCTTTGCTTCCCTTGGTTTGTGGGCAGAAGATATTAAGAACAAAACCATGAAAGGATGACTAATTAAATCATAGTGTCTGTAAGGATTTCTGCAGCTTCACTGAACTAAAGCAGTTATCATTTTACTCTTAGCTCTCCAATACCAGAATCAGTAGATTCTGTGACAAAACAAGAGGTGACTTATTCTGAAAATCCTGTGAGGGTCAATAATATGACTACAATGGTATGACCAGCCAAGAAGCACAATACAGTGGAATATGAAAGATATTATACACTTTCACCTACAGTGATAAGTGAAGCATCTTGCAAAATAAAAAAAAAAAACAAACCAAAACAAAATCCCCAAACATTTGCAGCTGACAGATCTTATGTTTTTTAAGCTATAATGAAAAACTAGACACTTAAAATATTTCAGCACCAAAAAAAAACCAAACTAGTTTTCTGATTTCACAACTTTTTAAACTACCAGAAACTCTTCATGACATGAAGACTTCTTTTTTTCCCCTCCCCATGTTATTTTTGGCCTCAGTCAACATGTAAGGTCCAGTGGCTGGAGTTTGCCCGCTTCTGGCACTGGGCTGCTACTCTGACAATGGCCAACACATCGAGCTAAAGGAGCACTTCCTCACTGGTACTTGGTTGTTATTTTCAATGGAAAACATGGAGAGCAAAAATAAACTGCAGATTACTGGGCCAGGCTAAAATGAAAGACTCGGTAAGAGACAAGCATCAATGACATCTATACTGATAAATGTCTTCTGCACACAGCTTACATTTGTTTTCCCAGCCTCTAGATCATGCAGTTTACTGTCTTCAGCTGCTACAAATCCTACTGTTTCAAATACTGCCAGTACTAACTTGCAGAGACCCATTCCTAATCTAAAATCTCAGTGGCTCATTATAATTGTATGTTATAAAGTTTGCCTTTATTAACAGAAGAAGCCCAGACAATCTTTGATGATCCATTATTCTGTTTAAGTAAGCTAATGCTGGTATAGTAATCAATCTACTGAATATCATACTGTCATCTATTTTTAAAATATAAAGTATTTGCTCCAAATGCTTGCACAGATCTCAAGATAAGGAATACTTCATGGAATGAAATTCAGGAAGTTAACTTTGTACCTGTGTCACAAAATCTTAAGTAGTATAATATTAACAGCAATCTAAATTAGCCTAAAAGATCTTTGTACAGGATGATCACAGTATTGTGAATTAGGAGGACTACATTTTATTTCAGGATTATTTGTCAGTCTTATAAACTTCCAGTTTTGCTATTGGTAAAAGAGATAAAACGACACCAGGCACCACAGACCTGACAAGCTTCATATGGCATGCAGGTCCATCATTCTATCCAATACAACATAAATACATTTTAGAAGGTAATCAGGTAGAATATGCTGCATAACATTCCATACTCTTGTGAGAGGTGGCTGCCTGGCACAGACTAAAAGAGTCTAGTGCAAAAAGATCAAGTCAGATCTGAGCTCCACATAATTTTGACACTGCTGTGACCTCAACACACTACACATCAGGTTTTAGTTAGTCAGCTACAAACAAAATCAATGAAGTTTAGAAGCAAAATAAATTATTATTCTTTTTCAGACTATTTAGCTCAGGTTTTTCAAACAGCATTAGAACTTTATACAAGTGTATTTGTGTTTTGGTATTTGCAGCAATTTAACACAAATCTTAAATGCTGTCAAAGAAATCAAACTGCTAAAGCACAACCATAAAGAAATTGGCCTGGAAAAAAAAAATCTCATTTGACCCTGCATATTACATTTTTGTTTGTTCTGTACTACAGTTAATTACTCAAACATAGACAAGTATTGCAGCCTTTTCACAGTACCTGGAATTTGGTCTGCATTGTAAACAAAAGTTGCAGTGAAGTCTTTTAAGAGACTTCCAAATGATGAAATCAGACTAAGGAAAGAAACACAAGTATGTTCTTATCTTTCAATTTGAACTTGAGGATAAACCTCTTCCATTGACAGTCTTACACACAACTGTTTGGCCCCTGGCAATGTGTCTAGACAACGTCTGTTATTTATTTCAGTTCTAAAAGATCAGCACTAAATACAATGATCATCACAAAAAGAAAAGCATCTAAAGAAACAGGTCTGCATTGCGTATTTCCTTTACACTTCAATACTGGCAAATTATTGGAAGGCTGCTGGTCACAGCATCATAGCTAAATTAGTCCTGATATAAGCTATTCACTGGAGCACAACAAGCAGGTACATACACATAGGAAATGAGTACCTTAAAAGATACATACAAGAAGGTGGTGTAATCAGGGAACATCTTACGTAATCAAAACATCGAAAACCCCCACGGAAATAAGAAGAGAAATACCTAACTGTCTTGTTTTTAACAGCATGACTGGCAACACAGTCTGAAATCCACTGATACCGTGCAAGTATATTACAGTCACATAAACAAGCACCATTTGTAAATGACTGAGCTGGAGGTTTTTAATGATTTGTCATTATGATTACATATGTGTCCCTAGCTGATGAAAACCACCAAGAAAGAAACAAAACTACACAGAATGAATGTACCCAGGCAGCCAAGAAGGTCCATGGCATCCTGGCTTGTATGAGCAATAGTCAGGCCAGGCAGTGACCGTGCCCTTGTACTCAGCACTGGTGAGGCCACACCTCAGGTACTGTGTCCAGCTCTGGATCTCTCACTACAAGAAGGACATTGAGGTGTTGGAATGTGTCCAGAGAAGAGCAATGGAGCTGGAGCACAAGTCTTGTGATGATGGACAAGGCATCTGGGGTTGTTTAGGCTGGAAAATTTGAGGCTCAAGGAGGGCCTTTATCCCTCTCTACAAACACCTGAAAAGAGGTTGATAATGAGGCGGGGGTCAGCTTCTTTTTCCACATAACAGGAGAAGGAGGAAATGGCCTCAATTTGCACCAGAGGAGGTTTAGATTCAATATCAGGAAAAATTTTTTCACAGGAAGAGTGATCAGGCACTGGAACTGGCTGCCCAGAGAAGTGGTGGAGTCACCATCTCTGGAAATGTTCATTTGATGAGTAGATGGGGCATTTAGGGATGGGCATGGGGTTCTTAGTGGACTTGGCAGTGCTGGGTTAACAGTTCAATTTCATGATCTTAGAAGTCTTTTCTAACCTAAAAAATTCTATGAAAATTTGAAAGAGGTATTTTAGATGTTAAGCCTATTACCTATTTTATTACTGCGGCTTACACAGTATATGTAAAGAGGCAGAAATGCAAACTAGAGTCTGACTCTCAAAATGAGTATATATAGTGAATACCTCCCTTTATAAAATATTGTTGAGAAAATGAAAAATACTACAACAAAAAGAATTTAATTCAAAACGAACATGCTGATTAAAAATCCAACTGCAAAAAAAAAGCAAAGCAAAAGTATCCAAGGATTTTCCTAAGCCAAAGCCTCATTCTTGTCAAATATGAGAACCTTAATGAAAGATTTATTGTAATAAACTTTGCAGTAGTTTGAGCCATCAGCTTGATTCTGTGGCTGTTTCAACACAGAGTTTTCACTTATATCAAATGGATTTGCATAAGAAAACCATTTGAAAGTGGATACAAAGGTCCACATTCAATTAAAACCTTTGCATTAAAGTATAGCTTTTTAAAAGAAAAAATAATGAATGTGCTTTTTAAGTGTAAGCCAACATTTCTTTTAGAACAGCTCTTTAGCATAGAAAATACACAATGATGCTTTTTCTTTCAAATGTAAAGGAATATGGCAAGAGAAGTTATGAAGAGAGATTTATCTGCTGCAGGCATTATAACAGGTATTATGTTTCCAACTAAATAAAATCTGAAGAAATTTTACTAGTATAACTGAACAAATTTTGCTACAATTTTAGAATTCAAAGGAAGAAACAGTGTACTCTGCATTGCTCTTTAAACTATCCTCAGTCTTTTAAATATACTCATATATTTTACTTTAAATGTACACACGCTTGAACCCAATTTTAAATTTAGTGCCACAAATACTTTTGAAATAACCTGGCAAATTTGCCTCTTTGGTCTGTAACAATCCAACTTATGCTACACCTCCAAACTTTTATTCTTTATAGGAAAAGTACTCTCACTACAATCAGTATGAAGTTGACAGAGTAACATCTTATGTTTCCAGAGTGTATTCTCAACAACCCCAAAGATTTTGCAACATTGCATACTGATTTCACAGCTTACATCATCAAACCTGAGTACTGGCTTATGACACAAAGTTTTACTGTCATGCTTGTAGCGTGATTACCTACTGACATCAATAAAAACTTCAGAAGAGCATTAGAAATCACTGGGATACTAGAAGTTATCGATTAGGCAAAAATAATGGTCTTTAATATTTCGCTAGATTTTAACACAAGTAGTATTAATTAAACATAAAAAAGAAAATGTCAGAGAAAGCAAAACAGGTTTGAACTTTGCAAATCATGACAGAGAAGCTACTGCACACTATAAGGTTGGCTACAGACTAGAACATAATTCATACACATTAAATTCTGCAGTAAAACATTATTAAGCTGTTAATACACTAACAGCCTTCAATTACTGATTGCTCTTCCACCTTTCAGGGTAATATATTAACAATTATTTCCACTGGATCAATAAAAGCTCTATCAATCATGTACCATAATCCAGCAGGTAGCTCTGAAATCAGCATAACTTGCAGCCATGATGGAAATAAACTATTTTATTGCAATATATTAAAGGTCTATCTATGTCAAAAATTTCATACAAAAAAAAAAAAAAAGACATGGATTGCTTAAAAAAAATCTCTTTTTGGTTTAATAGCTCCTTTACTAATTTGGAGTAGTCAGAGTAGAATTATTTAAATCATAACAGAGTAGTCCTGATTCTACCTGCTTTCACGTTGTCTATTTTGCTGTCACAAGAGATGACATTCATCTCGCTCAGAGCTAAAGGCAGCAAGGGGTATATAAGACCCTGCCTGCTACAAAGCACACTCTGTCATAACCCATGCTGGAGCCTAAATCAAACCATTTTTCTACTGTCAATAAATACTTCTGAAATAAAACAATATTTCTTCTCCTGTGGCTACTCAGCCAGACTACATGTCACTTTCCTACTACAGATAGTTAACTTGCCAGCTTGCACTGTAGAAGCCTGATCAAGAAAACCAAGGATTTCACTAGTACATTGCCCACCAAGAAAGATCCGCTGCTGTAAAAATCCAGGCTGTAACATACAAAACCACATTAATTTTAAAACCCCGAAGTTAAGACATTAAGACTTCTGAAAGACCAAAATAAAGGCAGACTGGGAAACTTTGATTCTGCTACCTGCTCTGTGTGTCTCTTACCTCACACTACATATGCATGCAAAATAAACACATGCTTTCCTTCAGACTAGTGAATCACTCAGTACCCAGGATGAACAAAGCTCCAGGAGGAGACTTGTGGAGCACTAATGATTTACCCACAGTCTACAAACCTTGTGTAGAGAAGATGTTTAGTGAACATGACTGGGAATTACTGTAAGTAGGAATATGTTGTCATGCATTAAAACTTTACTCTTCAGAAACAACTGCAGGTTCTATCACAGTGTTCCCACACGATGACAGGTACATAAGTCATACGCCACCTTCCAACCTGCAAGGTTTCCCAGAAACTGAGCACAGAGGTTCAAGACAGCCCTGCAACTGCAGCTATTCAACATATTCCTGCACTTGTCCTGAAATGCTTGACTCTTTTAAAATTGATTCTGAGAAATACAGCACTTGTGAGTTCTGGCAGGAGCAGACAGCACAGTTCACATTATACATTCTCAGTCTTCTTTTTTCCAGAGTCTTTCAGAAGCAAATCACAGCTACCCTGCAGTCTAGGTGAACTGTTGCTGTGTCCTGCTTACCACCAACCTTCCAGAAAAGGCCTTAGCCAACCCTCTTACATCTGATCAGAAACATTCCCATCAAGTGAGAAGAAAAAGCCCAATGGAAGACAGCAGCTGGGTGAAGAACTGCTACTGAAAGTATCTGCATGCTTTCGAGAAGCAGCTCACTACTCAAACAGAAAATCTACAGAAGCTATAAAGATCATAGGGTTCCAATCTCAAACTGCAACCAAAAATTTCAGTCAAGATTATAGTTGTGCCTGCCTTTACTTTCATGGTTTGTAGCTTGAGGCATCTTATTTGGTGAAATACTGAAGACTCACACTTGCAATTGTGATTAACAATAGTTGAAGACAGTTCTAACAATAAGACAAAGAGCAGGTAATGGAATCCACACTCACAATTTCATCTCAACACATGAGTTTTTAAAGATTAAGTAGCTGTTCCTCTTTCCAAATATTTACAAGAAGGCAGACACATGGTTTAAAGGAAAGATGAGTGCTGGCAACATCAACTGACTCAAACCTTGTCTGGAGTGGAAGTTCTGACACTTCATTCTGACAGTCATGATAGACAGAAAAACCAGATCTCGCTGCATTCTCTAAATATAACAACATTGACCTTATAATGGGCTTCCACAGTAGCTGCTTCAAAGAGAGACTGTCCCCTTGCTGTAAAAACACTAATTTCAAATTCTTCCATGGTGGTAGTTGGTCACAAATTGCTTTTTCTGGTTTTATTTCTCCTCTTAGCAAAGAAATAAATGCCTTTTCATCCCAATTTGCAAAAAAACTCTACTTTCAAAAGTATCTGGTTAAATTTCTGTTAATTGTGAACAATGAAGTAAAGTAATCACTGAAGCTTTCAGTTCAAGTAACCAGAATTTGCTTTCATTCCCTGTTAAGAAATGGTATATTTAGTTTGCTTTTCTGCTTCTACTATCAAGACTATTGGTACAATTGAGACGGTTCATTAAAAATTCCAACACTGACATGTCATGAAATTCCACAGACTCCTATAAAAGATGCCACTAAAGTAGCACACAAAACAACAGCATGTCCAACATTACCTTCTCAAAACATGATCCAATTAGATTTAGAAATTGCGAACTTTCAAACTCTCGGAGAGCAGGAAGGCAGGAAAGTAAAAATAATTACTAAGGAGATTGCAATAATTCATGCTGTCTCACAAAGACTGTCTATTTAGACAGTTATTTTACCTTAAGAAGGTATGTAGGAATATTGCTGAAATCGACAGGCAACTTCAAGAGGAAACGAGCTGAAAATTCTCCAGTCTGTGGAAAAAAGGTAACACTAATGAGACCTGGTAGCTAAAAGAGAATCACAAACATTCTGAAGATTAAATACTATCCAGAAAAACGTGTAAGAGTTCATACCAAAGAGAAAGGTTGAGATTTAAAACAAAATTGCCGAATAGAAGTACTGGAGAGCAAAAAAAATTACAGATTTCACAGGTGTGAAAAAACACCTTAAAAAACATTAACCCTCATTGCCAGTAAGTTAACAGCAAAAAGTAGTTAGAATAAAACAATGTGCATGACAAAAAAATCAGACTATATTTTGTTACACCCTAAATATAGATGTATCTTGGCTGTACTCATTTCCGGACAAAGGTCTGGCAAGACCTGCAAAGAGTCTGAAAGCAAAGCTAAAAACCTGACAAACTGATAAGAACATATAGATAAAACAGAGGCATCTTTACAAACACTGCAGATATATGTAAAATAATTTGCGTTTTGAAAGGGGAGCACATATCAACAGCGTCATCTGAATAAAGTTAAAGGAAAAGAGTTCAAGTAGGTTTTAAATAATTAATCTTCAGAATTATGTAACTCTAAACACCTAGACAACCGTTTACTGAAAATTTGCCAAGTGTCCCATACACATTGCCCTTTTTTACGTATAAAGGGTATGTGAAGGAAATGGAAAGGATTTCCTCTCTGTTTCATACACTTCCTTAAAACCAGACTTTGTCCACCTGGTTATAAAGCAATGAAGTTAGCTGTTTTTTAAAAAGAAATGCCTGCCTGATTTCCTCCATGTTAATTTTTTGTTATCTCTATTTTTTAGTTCAATATAGTAGCCACACAGCAGTTATATGTGTTAGGTACCTTGAATTAGCAGTAAAAAAAAAAAGTGTTAAACATTGATTTTATGCAATTAATTATAAAAACTGGGATAATTTGAGACAAGCTAACCAATTTGTCAGTGCCAATCTGTTTCTGGGTAATCTACCAGGCATGAACTATATATACCTCATTCTACCTTTAAGTCACTAAACAAGAAAAAACAAGATCTGGAATGGAACTGAAATGTTCCTAATGGCACCTTTCAAGTAATATCATTTGTCAAAAGGATTTGTGTGACATTGGGCTGTAATTCACCCTTATGCCATCTAGCTAAGAATCGCCCTTAAAATTTGTCACAGGCAATCACACAAGATAGGCAAAGAAATTACTCATAGAAACACTATGCAACAAAAAATGAGTGTACATTAAAGTCCAGTTGTGAAACCTTTCCTGATTACACTTGTGAGGAGAGGTACCAACTTCCTGATGCTGTATTACTGATGTATGCAGAAAAACCAACAACTTCTTGCACACATTTAACATAAAGACTGTTGTGATGATGGTCAGGGTCCTCACTTCTTATCTGGAGTGAAATGGATATTACAGATAGTGCTTCTCCTCTGGACTTTCAAAAAATGCCATACAACGTTTGCCATAAAATCCAGAAAATTATTTTTGGTATAATACCAAGTCTGATGAACTGGGATGGCCACTGAGCACATGAATGACCTCTGATCAATGCTGCTCTGATCATCAGCTGCTCCAAAAAGTCTAGATCTTTCATACCATTCCATCAAGATTATATTGCAAACTCATTCTTCCAAAGGTGTTCCAGCTGGACAGGGAACAGCCCCTGTCCATGGTGCTCATCTCCCCTGCCCAAGCCAGCTGGATAAAGGCATCAGGTCAAGACAGATGAATTTCTGGCCACAGCCCTGAGTGATTGGGTATTTAGTGAGCTCCTGCATCTGCCAGTATTCCTCCAACAAGAAGCTACTAAGCTAAATAATAGTTTGTCAATTTGTCATGTATCTTGGAGACTTGCACTTTAGGAAACTGGAGGCAGTGGAACAAAGGTATAAGGGCAAATTTCTGTTCCATTTTGGGTCAGAGCGCTGAATTCAGGCATTCTCTTCAAAGTATTTTAATGTCATGCACCTAAGATGATTGCTTTCATAACACTGTGCAAGGCTCATACTTTATTATTTCAGAAATCTGCTGAACTACTATTGTTTCCTGAGAGACAGCAGCAACATGAATTTCAATGACTTCTAGGCAGAGAAGATAAAAGGCCATTTACCTCCTGCTTTCTGGAAAAACGGTCCTATTTTGCTGATCCTTGAAGCTAACAAAACAAGAAGTTGTAAAGGACAGTAAAGAGAGCTACACAAGATAGTTTCAGTTTTGTTTTAGGACACTAGTAAACAAGCCTCTGTCATATATATCAAGTTCACAGAATCTTCAAAACTCTCAAGAGTCTTCTTGACAGAGAATAAAGACTTGGAAAAAAGCACATACTATAGAAAAATCTATAGCTCTGCTATATGAAAAGGATTTAACTTAAAATGTATTTAACATTTCTTTTATTGGAATGTTTTTAATTTAAAAAGCCTTTAAAATTAAAGAAAGTTCTTTATTCAGTCACCAAAGACTGAGAAAAGACTCGATAAAATTTCATTACAGTTCAGAAAGTCTTCTGCACTTCAATAAACCAGTCTGATGAAATTTAGAGACACAGCAAGTTATTTGGGATGCAAGTTATGGACAATAACATCTGTGAATAAGTTAATTTCAATCAGATATTCTGATCTATAAACATTAAAGAGGTCTGAATTTCTTTGATGAAGAAAACTAAATCTGGGTTCAAATAAAAAAAGCCTAGATGGCTTGCCTAAAGAAAAAATAAAACCCAGATGAATGTGTGAGTTGTAAAGTAAACATCCTTAAATCATGTGTAACTTAAGGATGATTGAAGTGATATAAAGTTGAAGTCTAGCCTTGATAATAGGAGTACTGAATTTTCATCAATTTTCAGACTGCACCTGTTTCAGAAGATAGAGCTTCTGAAGGCCAGTTTATCTTAAAAGTATGCTATTTCTGAAAGCAAGGGGGAACCAAGTCCTTCATAAACACCATTAGATATTTCCTGACATATCTTACTCCAAACTTACCATGAAAAATATATTACTAGCAGAAAAAAACTTGATTTTTGCAAAGCTTACTCTGTGGCAGAGATCAATCTTCAAAAAACATCAATTCACACAGTAATCAAAATGCCTACATTGCCAGTGGCCACATCTTAGAGATCTATACACAGAGTGCTTCTACACAGAATGGCACATTTCCCATGTGGGAACATGGGATATAACTTCAGCCAGTTTAATGCCTCACTGTCCTATGAAAACATGGCCCTACAAAGTCACTGCTCTAGCTCCTCTTGCAGAAAATTACTTGGGTTAGTTTTTCCTCTCCTCTCCCAGAACAACTCATCTCAGCTTAGACAAGTGCAAGAGAGATACTGGCAGCTGCAGCTACCAATTAAACCAACTCAGTCATAATGTGGAAACACACCCTAATACATCCTACCCCTAACCAGGCTGGTAGGCTGGCAGGGTGTCATAAGAACACGGTTATTCTGCCTCTCAAATCTTCAAAGCTAACTTGAACTTCCACACTGATGTTGTACTGCGCCCTCTAAACACAGCACAGGCTTTTCAACAGTTTCAAAGTTTCACCTATAAACCAGACAAATGAACACCAGGTTCAAAACCAGTTCTCACCTGGGAATCTGGTTAAACCAATATAATGGAATACAGCAACATCCCAAACAAGGAATATAGAAAACAAGCTAAGTCAAATAGTTTTCCCCATCAGAAACAGAAAGCATGGAGAACCACAGGAAGAACTTACATTTTCCAAAGCAAAAGTTGTATTTGTTAAAAGCATCTTAGATGTAACAAGAGCTTACCCAGTTGTTTTTTTTGCCAGCATAGATTTCCATGTTTTCTCCATACTGGGGCTCTTCAAGTAAAGTCTGATACTCAAACATGAGACGAGAACTCTCCCGTAATCGGCTGCACTGAAATTGATGATACTGCTGCACAAGCTCTTTCACAACAAGCAGGAGGCATTCAGGGTTTGAAGGATTCCAGGAAGCTAAATTCTGTTGATTAGAAAAGAACAAAACTCAAAATTGTTTACACCAATAAAAGACAAGCAATCCCCCTTCCATACTGATCCCAGAGGCACGTATGCATTGTGGAACCTTCATGACAAAGCTAAATCACAATATTAGAATACAAAGGTTCTACCATGCTTTGGAAGACAGCCAGGTAGAACAGCAGAAGCTTACTGACAAATAGGAGACCTACCATAAAACTGATAAAAGGGCTAGTACCAGGCTTATATAGGCCCAAATGACCATTCTAGTCTTTCCTAAAATTATAGGAAAATTATAGTTGCATCTGAGAACTACATTGAATTAAATTAAAACTGATGTGCAATACATAAGTACAACCTTGCACAGTAACTGATTCAAAAACAGTCAACCAAGTGAATAGGGCAAATTAACACCAACTACAGAAACTGCTCTGCTTCATTATCTCAAACAGTGGCGACATTATCAGTGGTAGAGCAAATGGGCTCTCTTCTCTCGCCTCAACCTTGTGATTTATTTCACCTTAACTGCCTCTTCACTTGAATTACCTTGACTCATCCCCTTAACACAAATGTCATCTGTACACAGAAGTCTCTTTAATATGTCGGCAGAAATTTTTATTACAGGTTCGCTGTATTTCAAGAAATAGCTAACAAAAATAAAAATGATAATACAATTAAGGTAACTGTGTCAGTAGCACAGTAGTGATGTTACCACTTCTATAATTGGCTTAGATCAGTCTTCTGTGCACAGTTAAGTTCTATTCAGGGAGTATTTGGTGTTACAAACCATACCTAATGTGACCAATGTTACATGCCTATATCTAGTTGACCAAAAAAGGACCTATGTGAAAGGCAAAGGGGGACTTGCCCTGTAGTCCATGCTGTTAGGACATGAAAGAGCACTGATTGAAAGTACTTAGGTACTCATATGCTTTGCACTTAGATCTTCAAGCAGTTTTCTTGATACCACCTCAGAGCACGTTAACACAATCGAGGCTTTTGGTGAGCTTTGAGTACAAGTAAAATCAATCTGCATTTCATAGAATCATGGAATGGTTTGGGTTGGTAGGGCCCTTGAAGATCATGTAGTTCAGGGGAGGGACACCTTCCACTAGATCAGGGTGCTCAAAGCACCTTCTAACTGGCCTTTGACAATTCCAAGGATGGGGTATCAGCAGCTTCTCTGTGCAACCTGTACACCTGTTCCAGTGCCTCATCACCCTCACAGTAAATTTCTTCCTTATACCTTATTTTAATTTTCCCTATTTCAATTTAAAGCCATTACCCTTTCTCCCACCACTCCATGCTGTTATAAAAGCCCCCCTTTCAGCTCTCCTGAGGGCCCATTTAGGTACTAGAAAGCTGTATATCACACAGACATTTGACAATAAACTAGCTGCAACAGAATTTTAAATTGCATGAATTGTACAGTTAACATTAAGAAACTCAGAACTAGCACAGGTATCTGCATTTTACAAGTAAGTGATGATATAATACAGTAGCTTCATAAAATTACTTCTCCATATTTGTATTCAATGTAGTTAAATGCCATGTTACTTCTTTCTGCAAGTTGCAGATATTTCATAAACAAATTCATATTTTGTGTAATACCAAAAGTAGTAAATACAAGTAATAAACACAAGTGGATGCATTGCACAGAGAAGTTGTTGAGTCTCTGTCCTTAGAGATACTCAAAACCTGACTGGACAAGGACCTGGACAGCCTAATCTATCTGATGCTGCCCAGGCAGGGCAGCTGGGCTAATGATCTCTATCTAAAGGCTCCTTTCAACCTCAGCTAGTTTCAGCTTTATTAAGAGGTTCACAAAAAGCTCAGACTGAAACAGGATCTTAGGAGGTGAGACTCCACAGCTCTGGCCTGAAAAGAAATAAATGAATTTTTGTATAAATTTCATCTTCTGATACCCTACAAAGGCAGATAGAAAGTTTAATCACTTACTCATCAGGCACCATGCTTCAGCTCTACAATGAAATTTACTTGTAGCATGATCTCTAACTAAGATGGCTATTTCCATTTAAAAGGGTTATAACTTTTATTATTTCTGATGACTTTGGATATGTCCCTATGGAATAGTTTTATATAGACTTCAGTATATGTGTATGATGGCTCAATATTACAAGTGCTTCTCTTTCCACAATTTTATACATTTTTCCCACTTAAGTAATATATATAAGATCTTACCAAAATGAATTTGTCATTTTTGGCATCATCACTTGAAATATACCAGTCAAATTTGTCAGTGAAAGCAATGGGAAGTATGTATTACTGTGTTTTACATGCACAAACAGCTACACGATTGAATACTACTGTATTCCTATTTTCCTGCTCACTCTGATTCTGGTCAAAAGGGCTGCTTTGCATGGCTAAAATGCTATTCTTGAACCTCTGCCTTTAAAAGTTACTCCAGTGTCACAGATTTCACATTTGATCACGGCTTGATGTAAAAGTACTGTTTTCTCCTCCTTCTAGACAGTAGGAACACTTAAAAAATGGTAAAATTATCATTGTAAAATCTTAAAACGTAAACTACATTCCAGAGGGATTGGTCAATTGGTGATACATGAATTGCATTAGTGTAAGTTCCTCAAATACTACAGAGTGACTGAAAACGTTTTTCTACCTTGTCTGCTATCTACAGCTGGTAAAAATTTGTTTGCAACTTGAATCTATTTAAGCTTATCCAATTCTACAAAATACTAGAGAAAATCTGTCAGGTAGACAGCATCTTCTAGGAAACACATTTTCTACCATGCAGCCTGAAACCAGACCGCATATAACCTTAAATTTCCTGTTCCCAAGCTGCTGCTCAAATAAAACATTTCCAGAAAGCCAGAGGATGTAATATGCCAGTATGTATTGATATCAGCCAGACAAGTGGGAATAACCTTTCCTCCTAATGACATTGGTATAACACAATAGAAATGTTCTGTCAAAGGAAATGACCAAGAGTATTTTAATAACTGACCTAAATGCAACTGAACCTTTTGTTTTTTAAATAACATTACACTACAGAACAAAAAAAGAGCAAGAGGAAATCCATTGTCATTTGTGCAGCACAGAGCTAAAGGAGTGCTCTTTTCAAAGAATTCAAGAACATTGCATCAAAACAGTGTTTATTCTATATTATCTTAAAGCTACAGGAATTAAAATTAATGATTTGACTGTATGATCCTTACTAAACACCTCTCATTCAGCAGCTCAACTTTCAGAGTACAAACTAGTTACAAAAACAAACCACCTGAAGAACAATTCAACTACCCACTCAGGACATACATGAATTATAATGGATTCTCACTGATGGAAGAAGAAACATACAAGGGTTACACAAATTTTGATACACAAGTTCTGATTTATATAAAACGTCTTTAGCTTTAGAATTGTATTATTGTAGTGCATGTTATTTGGTATTTGGCCACTACATTTCCATCCATTTTATTAACTTTGCAGAAGGACTGTACTTTCCGCAAGATCTAAGCTCATAAATTTTAACACAAACTCTACCGAATATAATGCCATATTTATGTACAAAATTTCTTTTTACACATCTTAGTGTGACTTATTTGCCCTAAGAACTAGGTTTATTCACCTGAAAATACTTTTAAACAATTTAACTCTAATCCAATTTTAACAGGATGTCAAAATACGTGATATATTGTTCTCAGTTTCAAACAGCACCTTCTTTAATTTTCCTTCTGTTTTTGAAATCAAAGATAAAGTAAGCAACTACCTGTAAAATACATTGTTAAAATCTAAGGCAGAATTTGATTTGTCAAGTTTATCCCTTTCAGAGTGTCTACATTGCTACAATTTCAGCATCAGGCAGAGTCTTCTGAGGACACACAATTTGTCGCTGTATTTAATGAGAGTAGTGTCCCTGCAACAGTAAGTTGACCATTTTTTTAGAGGGAAAGGACCTTCTAAATAAGAATTTATTTAGTGATGCAGTATTGTTGTCACTATAAGACTTTGGAAATCATCAAAATCTTAAACACAGAGCAAAAAAGTAGTAGTAACCTGTACGCTTCATTTTCTGATTGTTTGCCTGAAGGCTGCATTCCAGCTGAACCAATCCTGCTTTTTAAGAGATTGTAGTTAAGAAGATTTAAAACATTAGAAGACCAGAGCTTCTGGTGTTTGTGTTTCATGGCTTCAAGTTCTGCTTGAAAACTCAGATCTTATATAAGTATTAAAATCTGATGCAACTTCAAGATTATGAGGTTTAGTTGTTATAACTTTAAAAAAATCCTGGGAAGCCAAGAAGAATACAGAAATAACAAGACAATTATGTATATAGAAAAAGACTTCTTGATATAAGCCACAGAAAGCAACATCTTCTGCCTTGCTCACAAATCTATACATTATTTTACCAAAATCACACGCATGCTGAAAGGATGGGGTTTTTTCTCCTGAATTTGCTATAAAATTGTGAATAAAATTGATTTTGTAGAGAAAAAATGATCACAGTGACTGGGGTATTGACAGACTGAGTTACATATTTCACTCAATAAATGCTGTCTAATTTGAAATGAGATTTCTGCAGGCTTTCCAGAGAGTTAATAAAATTTAAAAGAACAATTATTAATGCATTTAAAATAAAGAAATCCAGACTTGGATACAATCCCTTGCCTTGTTTGCCGATAGATATCTTTAAATGAACTCTGCAGTGCAAACTCTATAAGTTACTTAACAGTTAGCCAGTTAGACTGAAAGTAGCCCACTGTACCACAGTATACCTGTATGAATCAACCCAAACTGCATCTGCAACTAGCCCTGCATTTGTGCTGATCTCACATGATGGCCTACATGCACAACTCACATTGGTTAGGACCATCATTAATGTCATCATTTTTGCAGTGCATCACTGAAGGACTTACCTGTCATTTCTGAGCACACAGATGGAGGCTCAAATAAACAATTCTCTTCTATCTAGACACTGCTTGCATGTCTCTCCATGATCTCCACTAACACTATGAGCAACTTCATGCATCAGATCTTAATTTAAACCTTTCAAGTTTTAATTTCAGTGTTTTTTTTTTTTTTTGGTTTTGCCATACTGCAACTTACGTAACTTCCATCTTCTAAAAAGATCAATTGTTGCCTCATCTTAAGAAGTATGGAAGGTTTAGTAGCATCCAAAGATGACTCTATATTCTTGTGACACAAAAGTCTGCTAATGTCATCTGTGACAACTGGGTAAATCCCATTTTTCCAGCTAGGGAATGAATGAAAAATGATCTTCAGGAATAAATTCAAAATGGCCTGCAGAAAAAGTAATGGAATGAGCACTTCCATCTGATAGAGACTAGACTCCGGGAGCATCACTGCCCACACAGCTATGACTACTGTCATACAGAAGATGGCCAATAACTATTTACCTATCCATAAGAAAGCAATTCAACATAAAGAAGTTAAATGCTCTTTCATGACAGAAGTTTTCTTGGCTGATTTTTTTTCATTACAGAACAAAGTTCCAGGACAAGGTCTTTCAGAAAACAGTTATCTAGACCTTTAAGTGATTAACCAATAGCATGTACATTCACCAAGTTTTGCCCTCTAGCTCATGTTGTGTGGCAATAGGAATGCAAAAATAGTATTCAATTATTATACAGAGATTAATAGACCATAGGCATCCATCAAACTGTGTCTACACTGGAGAAATCCAAGCGATTCAGGAGATCTCTTCTGACAATCTGCCAGATATTAAGTTAAACAATCTCACCAAGGAGCACTGATTTTCACTAAGAAGTATAACCCCAGAGATTTTGTCGGGCTGCACATTCAATTTGTGAATTCCCTGGCTCCTCATCCTGTCTGCTGACAGAAGTTGGCTGCATAGTAAGAGAACAGTTTGATAGGGAAAGGTTTTCTTGACATTCAGACATGACCAGAGTTGAGAAAATGAATTCACTTGAAGTTGGTATAAAAGGCAGAGTAGAGCTGTTATAAGGCCACCCACAGAGTGCAATTTAAGCCATTTCAACAGTAACTCATTTAAATGAGTGGCAATGACACCAACTGGATTTCCAAGAGAGACAAGGAAAATTTGCAGCCTGACACTATCAGTTCTAGTGAGATCTTACAGGTGAGACAAGTGAAAACCCCCCAACAAAGTAACTCCTCAGCCCTACTAAGCAAAGACATGCAGAGTTTAGCTTTCCAAAGATGCCATACTATTCAACTTCTGGCAAAGAAACCACATTTAAATTTTGTTCTGGAACTTTCTGTGCTTTGTATTCCTTCCTTTATCCTTCCAGAAAAGCTAATTAAGAACTTATGCAAACTACTCTGTGTCCATGATTACCTATTCCCCCTTTTTGTTTTCACAGTATAATGGGCCTCATGTTCCATAAAGCTGCTAATTCATAGGCTCCTTCACAGGTTATTGCTTATTTCATAACTCCAAGCAATGTCTGCAGCAAACCATAATTCCACACTATCAGAAATGAAATACGGTAACAATTTCTAATTGATTTGAAGTTGTTTTTCTTTGAAATGTGTTTAAATACCCAGTTTGCCAGAATATCTTCCAGGAATGTGATTTTAAAGAAGACAGATTGCAACTGTTTTTCCTGGCTATACTACAGGAAATAACAGCAAGATCTTATTTTAAGTTAGTGTACTTCTATATTTCTAAGCAAGAAATTAACTTTCATGAGAAAATGTCAGTAAACAAAACCTCCCAAGCCCGTAACAGTGGTAATGCATTTCTATAGCATCTTTCATCCAGAATTATCATAAAGAATAATGTTAAGTACAGATTTGCATTTTGTTTATATCTCTGCACACCACATGCACACAACTTGCATCCTACAGTGGCTTAAAATCAGTACCAATATAACTTTTTACCTAAAATGAGAAAGATCACAGTGTGATATCAGCACTTATCCTCCCCATAAATACAGAGGAGATACTGGTCCAGTGGTTACAGCATTAGCCTAGAAACTAGCATGTCTGGTTTCAGTTCCCTGCTTTGCTCTACTCTGCATAGGCCACCACAGGGAAACTGCTCACAGAAAAAGGCACAGGATAATTATCTACCATATGCTCACATCTTTCTATCAACAGATATTTTTCACAGTATTTGCAGGGCTGGAGTGTTATAACAACTTCAAAGGCTTCAGTATCTTAGCAGCCAGCACTTAAACATCCTACAGGCTGCAGCTTCAAATCAATCACTGTAAACCTACATGCCATCTACTTGTCATCTTGTTTTCACAGGTTCTTCATATCCCTCTCCCCCAAAGCACCACTGGAACAACTTTCTGGAGTGATCTTCTTGAAATGATCATTTTTGGGCCCAAGCAAACATCAAAACTTAACATTTCATAAAAACTGTTCAACTCTGGAGCAATTCTGTCATTGCAAATACAACCAAAGAATTTGCAGACCTTGTGTGCTCTGCTGCCATGAATATCAGATAAAAATGTTTGGACAAAGCAAAGCTTGGGATTGTCAGTATTTATTTTATTTTTATTTTTGGCAAGAGGCTGTGAAAACTGGATACAGGAATTAGAATAGCTCATAAACACTTAGTCGAAATCCCATATACCTGAGAGCCTTGAATTAGCAAGAAAATACAGAGCAGGAAAACAACATAATAAGAAATTAATTTTGCTTTCAGAAGAGCATCTTATATTGTGCATGAAATTATTTTCCCTTTTTTCTTCCACTGACACAGTAAAAGAAACACAGTGTGCTTCTTGATAAATGATACAATACCCAAAGCAGCTCTATAACAGATCCCAGCAAATCTGACACATGGAGAACACTCTTCTGCATTCACCTAGAATAAATGCAAAACTGCTGCTCAAGTACCATTCACTCAAAAAAGGAGTAAACTAAACTTCCAAAGGTTACTACAATTTTTTTCTATTTCCTGCTGAAGGAGATGTGGAGACAGCTGATCTTGGTAAGCTAAGAGTACTCAGGAAATTCAGAATCTGTGAAGATGAGCCCAGAAGAACATTTTTATGTTGTGCACTGTTCCTAAAAGAGTCTGCTTGTTTCTCCCACAGACCTCTCTTAGATGATAATCAGACCCTTAAAATCTACAACTGCCTACTAGCTAATTAATCTCCTAAAGACTTGACATGCACAAGCATTTCTTGTCCTGCTTTGCTAAGGAATTAGAGCAAGTTTTCTTTCTTTACAGACCTCTTAGCACACCTCTCTCAAAGCAGATGATACCTTTACCTGATCCAAAAGGGAATTTCTTAATTCTGGGTTAGTGAATGCAATGCACTAATTATTAGTTTATCCATGTGAGTACATTGCACTTTTTCCCCTAGGAGATGGCTACTAGGCGTACACATTTAACTAGACATGGCAAGTAAAAGGAACAAAGCATGAAGACAAGAAAAATTCCCCCACAAGATATAGGCACATGCACCTTTTCCCTAAAGACTCACTTACCGTGCCCTGATGGCAGTGTGAACAGACCTCAACTCCTCAGACCCTCAGTGGAGCAGAGAACAGACCACTGTCAATGCTTCACCTCAAGAGTCCCTTTCAAATAGCAAGTGTTTCACTCTTATCAGCTCCTGTGGTTTTTTCCTTTCCTGTCAACACAAGTAATTTTAGCTACAGCAAAAAGGCAGAACCTTTACAGCTAATGTTTTGGATAACATCCACTAACATCCCTTGAGCATTTATCTGCACATGCAGAACTGTTTTCTTCTAATCATTTTTCCCCTTCCAAAATCCCACAAATTAAAATCAATGTATCACAAGGTGGATCTCACTGTCGTGAGAGCAGCATTCCCATCTTTATTTTCACATCTGTACTATAAGACCTTGAAAATACAGTCCCTAAAGAAAACACTTACAAAATACCATTGTGTAAATTTTAAGATATTAGAAGTCCCAATTATTTCTTTACCATACCAGAAAAAAATACTGCAAATTAGTTCTCTCTTGTAAAAAAAAAAAAAAAAAAAGCATGAGAACACTCATTTGGATCCTTTATGAAAGCAAAAGCTGTATCTCTGGGAAGATGGGTATATGGCAGAGTTCATGTAAAACTGTTTGAACACTTATACTGCAAACAAAAGACTCAAGATGCTGACTACATTTGAATTGTATTTCCGTAGTTATCTCTAAAAAAGAGCAGATATGCCTCAGGAACTGAAATAGAAGATAGCAAGGGAACACAGATTTAAAAGAATGTAAAGAATGAGTAAAACAAAGAGAGGTTTTGAAACAAATATAGGCTGAAACTTAAACCAGTAAAAAGGAAAGAAAATGTATCTTCAGCCCTCCTCCATTTGGGGAAATAAATAGCTCTTTTGAAAATCACCCTGAGTGCAAAGACATTTATTTCTTTGCCCCAACAATCTCTTCTGAAGAAAAGAACCTTCAGGGTACCAAAATTAAACTAATTTCATTGTAGAAAAGTGCTATTATAAATTATAACACAATTCACAAGCCAGAATTAAATCAAATACAAAACTGCATTATTAGACAGAATGACCATTTCTAACTATCCTTCTGTAATCAGTTAATTTAAAAGTTTTTTCTACTTGAATATCCATAAGCAATGACCAACTTCCTCTACAGAAAAATGAATTATAAAAGCACATCAACGTGAATTCAATGAGCATACTACACAGAATTTAAATGTATTCTTAATTCTGGAAGGCTGTCCTAGAGTCAGTCTTTTCTCTCAAAAAAACCCCACTCCTACCCAAACCCCTTGTAAACGTGTTTCTACAAAGCTAACAAGAGCTGTTGCCTTCAAGACATGCCATCTCTTACTGTTTATAGGGTTCTTGTAACGAAGCAGAGTGTATTGTGACAGGAACACCACAGGTAAGGGCAGAATCCTTCCATTTTCCACTAGTTTTTCTGATAATACTTTTCTCACCATTTTTAAAAAAACACAGCTCAAGTAAAGAATGATTATACACTAATAAACTGAACCAAAAAATAGTCAGAAGTACATTACCACTTTGCTGGTTTACATTAGAGACTTATAAAGGCCAACATATTATCATTGTACTCCTAAACTTCCACCTAAAAGATGTTCTGCTTTCATATGTCTGGCTTGGGATATCCAGCTTTATATATTTGGTTTCATGGCTCAAAAGTGAATGTTTTGCAGGAATTCATTATACCACCCTTACCACTACCAAGGGCTGTATTTCCTGCAAAGGAAAGACATGCAAGCCTAAACATCTTTTTCAACATTTTACATTAAGATTTAAGCATCCTTATTATTCTGCTCCAAGCTTCTGGCCCATCTAAGTCTATGACCATGAAAAATATGGTCAAACTCATACGACAAACAAAAATTATTTTTCCTATAAAAATGCTATGAATGGAAAACCATAAAATATTTTCTCCCCCTATTTTACTAGTGCACAATGATTAAGTCCTTCACTGCATGCACTTTATTTAATATGGCAGAAAAACATTTTTTCCCACTTTGCCATCCTTCAGTCAAATGCCCATGCACATTCCTAATGCTCTCCAAAAACCAGTCTCTCCTGGACTGAAATACTATATTTTAAAAGCTAATATTCTGTATTTTTTCATATTCTAGGGAGAAATTGCATTATCAGAGAAGCTTGTGCCAAAAAATGAAAGGAAATGTTTCCCC
This sequence comes from Calcarius lapponicus, assembly GCA_039654755.1. Classification (NCBI taxonomy): domain Eukaryota; kingdom Metazoa; phylum Chordata; class Aves; order Passeriformes; family Fringillidae; genus Calcarius; species Calcarius lapponicus. Next base: position 70,762,080 of record CM077465.1, on the reverse strand, counting down.
CTGGAGCCCTTTACAAAATGAATGGAATTCATTTTGCCTTCTACACCAGCAAGATTTCAGCAAGAAAGGCAAAACTACCTAGCTTAACAGATATTTTGCTCCCTTGAAATTAAAGAAGTATTATCAAATTATAGATTTTTCTTTTTTTTTTTTGATTTCTGGATTCTAGGTGAAAAGTCGAGCCAAAATTCTGCAATTACGTTAAGCACAACTTTTAACCTCAGCATATTCTCTTCTGCTTTTGCTTTGAGATAGAAAACCATGTTTTATAAACTGCGCTAGGAAATGCTGAAGTTCGGCAAAAAGAAAGTGAGGTAAATATATGCAATGACTACACAGGAATAGAAAATGGCAAAGTAATACAATGTGGCTAACCATCTCTCAGCCCTATAAATATTAGCAACTCTAGACAAAAAGGACAAAAACGAAAGGCTGCAAGAGAAATTAAGAAGACCAAAACAAGGAGAAAAATTAAAAATTTCCCAGTGTAGAAAAGTTTTGACAGACTCAAAGATGGAAAGATGAGAGGAAAACCTGTCCTTGAACATCCTCTTGAACTCCTTCTGCTGGACTGCATAGCCACCATCTTTACCACACATCTGCACAGATAATCCTAACACTTGCTCTGAGCACCGTGTGACTTCTCAGAAGGACCTCCACAATGCTGGCCTCACACATGCTGCAGTCAAGCTGGCCAGGCTACACCAGGAGAGGATTCCCAGCCAAAATCCTCTTTTGGGGATTTCTCCTTTCAAATTCGGGACTTCTTCAACTTGGCAGAGGGACTGAATCAGATAATCTCCAGAGGGCCCTTCCAACCCTAACTATTTTGTGATTCCCCGAGGAACAGCGTGGTGCTCAGACATCCCAACCAGATCAAAATACGTTCAAAATTATATTTTTTCAGAACTGGCTTTAAAAGAAATGCTGCACTGGTATATCTTTATTGTTCAAAAATGTGAACAAAAACATATACCGTAAGTGCCAACAATACCAGTCAAAAAGTTCTTGGGAAAGTTCCTGAATAAATTACTTCTCTGATGGTATAAAATGTGATTTTTTTTTTCCATCACCTATCAATACCAGACAAACTTCAGCAAGGCTGCAGTGACTATATGTATACATATATACTTATACACACATATACACGTGTCCAGCATACCTGCATTCCCCATATATACAAATAGGTAGGATCAATAGAGAGGGACAGGAATAAAAAGTTTTCAGAATTAATGTTTGTTTCAGAAAATTAAACGTTAAATAACATGGGATAATAAATAATCAAAACATATATTGACATATAAAGTCAAGACATGGCTGAAAGACAAACACAATAAATGGAAATATAAAGTCATTCAAAATAAGGAAAAAAACCTTCCAATAAATTGAAGGATCCAATTCTGCATTCCATTCCACTTAAATTCCCCAAGCTCAACTGAAGCTGAAGTAATTTAAGGCTTTCATTACAAGAGCAGCAGGTTAGGGGGTCCAAAAATGAAATCTGCTGCTGCCATTTGAAATAGAGCACACAAAAGAGCTAAACAGGTTGAACTCACCCATGCATTTCTCAGACAAGCAGAACCCACTGCTGTGGCTTTATATTTTAAAATCACACTCCAAAACCAGTGAACTCATTGCCCTTATGGGGAGCTCTCACACTAGAACACAACAGCTGAATCCTTGCTAACAATACAACTGACAGACTTTTTGGAACAAATAGTTCAAACAGCATTAGTTAATATAAGGGGAGTTTGAACTTTTTTGGAGCTACAGTGAGCAGGGGGACAACTGACGCTGTTAAACATACGTCTCATGCACCTGAGTAAATAAATAAAAATTAATGGAAAAGGGGGATATTTAAAGGATCTCTTCACCACACATTAAAAGCTAACTCAGCAAACAACAGAAATAATGATTAAGACTTTGAACAGAGACCCAGAAAAAAATACAACCTTTGTGATAGTCCTCATATAGCCAAGTGATTCTAATAAGCACAAATACAAGAACTTAAAAACAAACATTGGTTTACACAAGATATAGAGTGTGACAGCCAATACACTTGAGTAGCACAATGAGCTGAATTAACTCCACAGTGGCTGGAATCTGTACTCAGTATCAACAATTACACAAGAGAAAACAATCTTCCCAATGAAGATTAGTTGTGGGCATGAGAACTGCAGCAGCCTATTCTCTGAAGGTCTGTGACAACAGCATCCTTCTCCCATGCAAATGCAGCACAAAGTATTCCCACAAGGAATATGCTATATACTAGCCCACAAGGACACATCCAGCACTTACTAGGCTTCAAGAAATGCTCATGTCCTCTTCCATTCCCACTAAGGCTATTGAAGCTTTTTTGATAGCAATGAGTGGGCAGAATAATTCTGGCAAGACTAGCTGGAGACCTGAAGTAGAATATAAAGATACCCATTTCCTTTAACTGATAGTTATCTTGCTTATATGGCTATTGTATCCTCTTTGCCAAACAGAAAATAATTCAAAATCATTGGAAAAATGGGGTTAACATTTTGAATAACCGCTTCAGCTATTAACTGGCTCACATTAACAATCAACTAGGCTAACATAACAATTCTTGTTACTCAAACTGGCGTCATGGTAATGAGCTCCAAATTAATCTCATCTGTACACAATCACTAATCTTGTTGTGTGCCAACTGAATTTTTAATCAGAACAGAGTGAATCATAGGTTGTTTTTAAAATACATTTCTAATACTTGTCATCCAAAATGAATAAACACTAGAGCAGGAAAGAACTTTTCTATTTACATTCTGAGAAGCTGATTTTATTTATGCATACTATACATGCAAGTATCAAATGCATTTGATAGGAAAACATTCTTAATGACAATAAAATGTAAAAATGTTTCTTTTTAATTTTGAGCATGAACAGCACAACCAACCTAAAGAATTTAGCCCCTTGACTGTAATTAAAACTGTACAACAAACCAAAAGGACCACTTGCCCCTTGCTTTAGTGCCCTGTGATGCTGCCATCATTGGCAAGATCAGCACACACACAGTTAGATGCTGCAACCAGCAGAGCGACCACTACTGGTAAGACATATAACCAAGCACATACTTTCCAGTGCTGAACTTGAGACTTAAGCTGAGTTTCAAATGCAGGTGACTTTAATGTTAGTGCAAGACACAAAGCAAAGCTAAATTTCAATGCGCATTTCCAACTCGATTCTGCAATGCAGTATCCATTCAAGAAAGCATTAGCCCTGCTTATAAAACAGCCCTACTGCTGAAATACTGGTCTAATCATTCAGGAATTCTCTGGGGGAAAAAAAAAAAAAAAACACAAACGCAAAAAAAACCCCAAACCATGAACTATTCCTCTACAGCAATCACTTTTTAGAATGCAGTATTTCTGGAATCTTGCTTTAGCTGTCTGGCTAACAGCTGCTTAACTGAACATCTATTACCATGCTCAGATGAAAACCTAACTGGAAGCTCTGCCCATGGCCATGGAAACTGAAACAATCTGCAACACAGCCATTCAAATGTCTTTGGGGATACCTACTGACAGCCTCCATTAGAGCCACACGAGCCTGAGGAATCTGGAGTACCTGGTTCTCCTTTCATGCTAAGCATAATGCCTGACTCAAGCCATCTGACAACATGTGATGACTTCTTAAAAAACAAGACACTCAGACTGATGAGACCAGTGCATGCAGGCTCAATGTCAGAATTCCCACAGATCCAATGGCACATATTACTTACTTTGAGACTGTGCTCCTCATTGAATAACATCTACATGCTTTTGTGCATGGTAGATTCTGTTTGGATTACCAGGAACTGTTGCATGAGAAGTATTTGAAGACTACTCAAGATTAAGAGCACTGAATTATGGTCAATGTGCTAGTCTGTATTTGACTTCTAGTCAGTAGACAGGTATGTTAACACATTTAAGAATTCTGCTAGTAACTCAGAGATCAATTAAAATTATCTTCATTAAACAACTCTCACATTTCTGGAAAAAAAGGGAGCTATTCAAAGACTTCGCATAATAAGCAAGTTATTGTTGATGCAACATTCTGAAGAAAAAACTCTACAAACCACATTAAACAGTGAATGCAAAACTAGAGGAACACTAAGTAGACTACAGCTGCAAGGTGGGAATAACATCCTCCAATACCATCAGGACAAACTGAAGGTTACATTTACATAGTGAATGCTTCAGTAAGGCATAATGACCAAAGGAACACTGTTGGCTTGCAGATTTCTTCTTTGGTTTGTTCTAATTACTTTCTAATAGGTTGGTTAACATCTCATTATGTATCAAGAAACAAATGGCTCTTCCAAGTTGCTTTCCAACAAAAAAGACATGAAGTTTTTTCTGTGCTTAGGCAGAAGAAAAGCAACACTCCCCAAAAAAGCATCATTAATGAACAATGTAAGAAAGAAAGAAAAATAAGGATGTTTTTATCTTTGCAGGTTTTCCTGTAGATCACAACTGTTAGTGATTTCTTTTCACATGAGAAATATGGCACCGTACCACTCTCAGCAAGCTTCTCCATCTGAACGGCATTTCTGCAAGATGCCCCAAATTATTTTAAATCTCATTTGCAATTTGTTATTAATTTCTGTTTTCCAGTACATTAAAAGGTGCTTCTCTTTTTTTAATATCAACTATAAAAAGTAGTTGCTAACGTGAACGCTTCTCAGAAGGTTGTATGATTGTGAAGGTTGTGAAACAAATGAGAAAAAGAGGAAGACAGAATTGGTAAATAAAAGAGTGTGAAAACAATTCTAGAACAGCCATAGAAAGAAAAACCTTTTCTATAAAGTAGCATAATGAAATAGCTGTTCATCAGCACCATGCCTCCTTACCCAAAGGAGTTTGTGAGCATAACAGCAAAGTGACCAGGAGAAAAAAAGAAATATGACATTCACCTTTTAAAAGTTCTATTAGGTATGCTAAAAATAATTATTAAAACTAATTATTCTGATCCTTGTATATAATTTACTATGAAGTGAAAGGTAAAACCAAAAGCCAACACTTGTCACGTCACACATCAAGGACATGTTCAACCTCCATCATGACATCCATACCACAGCATGACAGCCACCGACTTCCTTAGGGGACCTCTGAAGATGTACTCATAAAGCACAAGAGGAGCTGCAGGCAAGGGCTCTGCACTGTCTCACTAGTAAGTTTTGAGAGGGAGAAGTATTGTAAAAGCATAAGCACTGATGGCTTCTTCAAACAAGGCTTTATTACTTGAGGCTAACTGTGACTAGTGAACAAAATGCTTGGTTTCAGGTTGTGGTGTTTCTCCTTCCGTAGTAATAAGGCTGTATAAAAGTATTTTCTCATTAATTTCTGTTCCTCCCATCTTTTAGAAATTAATTTGTCTAGATAACCCTAACACATGAGCACATAGCTTTCTTTAATGCAGTGGTTCCCATAACATATTAACTTGATACATCCTTCCTCAACAAAAAATAAAAATCAACAATGTGACACCAAATTACACACATTTATTTTACAGATAAATGCTTTTAAAGACATAATTTATGAACTTTTTTTGTGAGACAGGTCATTTAAGATGGTCAGATATTAAACAGAAGTATTTTTACAGATATTCTAAGTAACTAAAGGTAAATTACAATATTGTCTTGATTAGAATGTTTTAAACTTTGCACCCCCTCCTCCTTCCCCCCATTTTAACCTTAAATTCAACTTTAGAAAGCAAAAAATTCAACTTTAAATTGAACTTTAAATCATTTTAGAAAGCAGTGTGTTTACACTGAAAATATCAGTGCGAAAAAAGGTGTGTTTCTTTTTTATTTTGCATTGTTATAAAATCCCTGTTCCTGAAGCTATGCTAAAAAAGCCAAGTCTCTCTGCAAGGTGTAATGTGACGGTGTTCACAGGGGCTTTCAGGTGAGGGAAGAGACGAGAACATTGACTCCATGTTCAGAAGGCTTGATTTATTATTTTATGATATATATTAGATTAAAACTATACTAAAAAGAATAGAAGGAAAAGTTTCATCTCAGAAGGCTAGCTAAGCTAAGAATAGAAAGCAAAGAATGAAAACAAAGGTCCGTGGCTCAGACAGTTGGAGGGAGAACCAGCTTTGCCGTGACTGGTCATTAATTCCAAACATCCACACGAGACCAATCACGGATCCACCTGTTGCATTCCACAGCAGCAGATAACCATTGTTTATATTTTGTTTCTGAGGCCTCTCAGCTTCTCAGAAGGAAAAATCCTAAAGAAGGATTTTAATGAAAAGATGTCTGTGACAGTGTAAGGTTCTCAAATAGTAAAGTACTTACATGCAAGGCAGAAGGATCTGGCAAAAACTCAGCATCCTCTCCAAAGATAAAATCTGGTGGTAGGTCAGGATAGTGAGCATTAAAGATTATATCCCCTGAAAAGCAACAAATGGAAACATTGTTTGCATTTTTATATAAGTGCTTATAAATAAAAATAAAATAATCACATACAACACACATTTTTAACACAGAATTTGACAGCTACATATATTTCATGTATATAGCCATATAATTTTTACAAAAATTCACATGCAAGATAAGCATCACATGTTTTGGGGGATGTAGTCAAATTCCTGAGGTGCAATTTCTTCCTCCTCTGCAAGCAATGAAAAATGAAATACATTATTGCTTTGTATCTCAAATGGCAATTCAAACACTATTGAGGGTTACCTCAAAACACTGAGTTAGAAAAGTGATCTTGTTTTAATAAAAAGTACCATATTTAGATGGCTGTGTTTTGTCTATTAAAAGTCAATTGCAAACTACTAAAGATCACGACTTTCAAAATACCAGAGCTTTTAAAAATTAGTAGCACTTACTCCCTCTCTTCTCCTCACCACTGCCAACTCTTAGAAGGAAGAATACACAGTTCAATAGGAACCATTCCAACTACCCAAATTCTGGCCAAGAGAAATGCAGTATTGCACATTTAAATGGAGAGATGAAAATTAACTGAAAATATAAGACTTCATCACAGCTTGGCACTGAGCTTTCATCTTGCCAGTGTCACAAGATATGCAATTAAAGGAAATTTGGGTTCTAGTATTTCACTAGTACACATACTTCAGAGTTCATATAGATCAAGAGGTGGTCACATGCATCTGAGCTTTCAAAAAAATCCACCCACTGTTCAAGGAAAAAAAAAAAAAATCAATGAAAATAAGTGTTTCTAGCCTTACTTGTCTACCTCCCTGACATTCTTTATGACAATATGAAAGAATAACTGAGCTTTTGCATAAAACAGATTTATGAGGTAGGAGACATTAGAAAAAAAGACTGTCTGCTATGTGTTACGACTCATTTAAAACCCACACAGCAAAGTAAAACCAGTATAGTAATCCTTATAAACAATTCTGTTCAGAGAAAGTTACACCACTTTTTATTTCTTAAAAAACTGTGAATGCAGAACTGGAGAGAAGCACTAGATGAACAAATCTTGCAAAGCCACATTGCTGGCTCAGTGACGTCACCATCTCAAAGCATTCAACGTGACAGTTTTTATTGCAGATATTCTGTAAATTTGGCCTTAGCTGGAAGCAAGGATGCCAAGAAGATTAATTGCAGGGGATGAAGGCTCATGAGCACGAAGCCACTGGCCAATCTGGGCTAGGTATTCTCTACAGTAGGGCTCCAAATCACAAAGTCACTGATCACGCGGCGAGTAGAGCACAGTGTGGGTTTCTCCTGTCCGCACTCCCACCCTCCTTTCACAGCTGTCAGGAGCACGTGAAAGTATGGGGTGCAGAAAATAGCAGAGGTCTGCCAGTTAAAATTCCCAACACACTCAGAATAAAAATAAAACCTTTCCTTTCATTTAAACTTCATTTAAAAGAACGAAACATGCACCAGTCCTGGAGAAAAAGGCATAAAATTGCAACAGGAAATGCATCTATATTAAGTAAGAAAAAATAATTGCTAGATTAGCCTAAACCATAATACAGCACTGAGAATTCAAAAATGTTGACATTTACTAGGTTGGGTAGTTCCTACACCACCATAACACAACGATTTTCTTGATATTCACTGCAATTAAAATGTCATGCATGGCTCCTTTCAACAACCTCATCAATTTCTACATAAAGAGCAGTGAACTTGAGGTTATGTACTGAAGGGGATTCACCTTAATACATTATTTTCCTGAGTTTTTCATAACGCATGAATATGAGTTATGAGTAACTCAGAAAACAGCACAATGACAAAGCCTGGCTCATGACTTAGCCCAACGCTACTCCAAAGGAAAGGGCTGCACCTGTGCTGCTGCCATGCTCCTACGTGAAGCTAAGTAACTCATTTAGCACGCACTTTTCATCCGGCAGGTGCTAGCTGCATGCTTTTCATTCTCTGCATTCCTCCTTTAACAGAGCTGGTGAAACAGAGTAGATAACATATATCTACTGCTCAGCTCACTTAAGAGCTGCACTCCAACTACACACATGCTAAAAAAAGCTGCTTAGACTAAAAGAAGGATCAAAATAACAGCGTATTTTTGATGTTACACCTCCATACTTGAGAAGTGAAAAACTATTACAGAACCCTACATCACGAGGCAGCTTCAAAACTCTGCTTGAGTAGTGAGATTGGCAATAAACCATATCCACCTCTATGAGCTGCACAATAAGGGGCGAACCTCAGCAAAGCTGTGGCAGTAGGTGCCACTTGGAGGTTCAAGTAGGCACAAACTCTTTCACAGAGTGAACTCACAGCAGCTCCCAGAACACCGTTATATGCAGTGCTCAATATAACAGTAAATTAAAGCTGGCATTATGAGTTTATATGCTAGGTGGTAACCTAGCATATAACCTTCAACAATTTGGGGTTCAGGTCAGCTGCACATGCCAGGCAATGATTCATGCTGGGGGATCAGGGACATTTGGACATGGGACCCTCTTCTGATCACTCAGCTGTGGTGTGTGGTCACACCGAGGTCAGGTACATGACATTACAGCTGGACAAACCAATCTATTACCTATCTCATGTGCTCATATTTGTCCTTCTGTCAGACCCCTTCTTCCACTAAATATCAGTGGCATTATGAGTCCTTATCCACAATGAATGACCACCTATACAGATATTTGCATTTTAGAAGTGTTTATGACCTACTGATACCAACAACCTATTCAGGTAGAATGGAGAATCCAGAGTAAAAATTAACATTGTGATATTTGATTTTCTGTTACTCATAATTATTTATAATTGTTTCTACTTGTCCAGAGTAAACATACCTCAAACCCAAATTCCCAAGTCCTTTCAATAAAAGTCACTTTGAGACCAAATATACCAATATTAATGCCAATGTGTATATCAAAATTATTTTTCCTATAGTGTATTCAATTTCCAAAAGGCCACATTTTATACAGCTACATAGGTTCTCCAGGCTTCAGAATAAAATAAAACTAGTAGTTCAGTGCCTGTTAATTATACATTCACAAACACTAATGCTGAGACCATAGTCAAAATACTCTACAACCCTATGGAAACGAAAAATGATGCCATTGGTCTTATGTTCTAACTGAACAGAAATGTATCCTTCATGCCCTCCTTCCTACAGTACCATAAGCTCTTAGCCAAATGTAAACCTTAATTTATTCTGCTACAATCTAACCTTACAGAGGTCAGCTGACAATTTAATAGAGACAAAGAAGTACAGAACAAAATGTTGCTTCCACTTCAATGTTAACAGTTACAAAAGAGCAATGATTTTCTATCATCAGTGGCTTTCATTCTGGAAGTTATAGACAGCATCTTACTATTAAAGATTTGACCTTGGAACAAATTCTTAACATATTTTAAAATGAAAAAAAAATTCTGTCAAATCTTATTCTATTAAGTCTCACTTCTGCCATGAATCAAAATATGTTCAACTATTTCCTAAAACAAAAGAAAAAAGAACCTTTTTTTAAACCGTATCAGACATCCATACACATCACCCCCAGTCTGTCCAACTTTTCTGTTCTGTGCTTTCCCCTTCCATACAGTCTCACTTATGTCTTGCTTAATTTACATACTAGAACAGAAAAAGGTAACACCTTTGACCCTAAAAGGTTTAGGCACCAATAAAGGTGTTTGCCCTATTCGCAGCTATGAGCATGAGCTGTTTTCCTAAGTTACAGCAGCAAAAACACAGTAACAAATCAGACTACAGATTAGGAGGATCCATCCTAAAACTGAGTTTTGTTCTTGTTAAATATCTAAACCCAGAGAAACTAAAACTGCAGTTATCAGTTTGCTTGGCAGGGCTGTGACGTGTAAATAAAACATGCTTCATTACACTCCAATAAAAGGTATTTAAACAATCACAACAGCCAACACAAATCTGGTTTTACTTTACATAAATATTAACACTAGCCTCTGCAGTAAGCTTACAAAATATAAAGTGTTAAATGTTTTGAATCACAAGCTAACAGTTTGTCTTGACCTACTAGAAATAGCCATTTTTATAACAAGTACTATATTTAATGCTTACATGATATTATCTGTGGCTTACCCTCTTCAAATATAACTGAGGTAAATAAAAGTAACGCTTTTAACCAATAAAGTAATTTGCAAAATTACTGTGCTTAAGAGTTTGTGAACATTTACCATTCTAACCTTGGAGGAAAAAAATAATGAAAAAATCAATATCGTCCTGCACACTCTGCTCCTCTCACCCAAATGATACGAATACCCTTTTCCTTGCATCTCAGCACAACTTTCTAGTTTTGCATATGTTTCAACTCTGTTTGTCCTTTTTTCCTTGATGGAAGGCCAGCTGTGTAGTGCTCCACAGTACTACTGACCATGACTATTCCAGTGTAAGAGCAAGGCAAGCAAAACCTTCACACTCCTCATTGTTGTAGATATAACCAGCCAATAATTACTTTGATGGAATTACATTTCCAATTATCCAAAAATATTACTTTCTCTTCCCTTCTTTATCCTCAGGCAAGCAGCACTAAATGTTGAAATGTTTTACTCCACAGAACTTCAAAAGAAAAGTTAATTTGCTCCCCACAGACAAAAAGATAGGAATATTAATACATAAATCTATAAATTCTTTTAAAATTCACATGGTCTGCTCTTTTCTCATCTATCAAAATGCATAAGCAAATCTAACAGAGGAAGAAGAATTTACTACAAGTAAGACAGGTGTATCTCAGCAAGGAAAGGAGAAATTTCTAAAATCCCTACAATCGCTTGCCACTGGCCTATCCAGTTCTTCCTCTCCTAGTAATTTCATTTTTGGGGTATTTTGGGGTATTTTATTATTTTTTAAACAATACTATAAATTTGTAGTACTGAAAAATGCTATGCTAGGAGTGCCACAGCATTAACATCCCTGTTTAACCAACAGCAGCAAAATTAGGAAGCAGTCCACCAATTAACTTCCCAAACTCTACTTCTGAAAACATATCTATATGCTTCAGTTTCTTCTGACACCAAGAATTTCTAAGTCAGCACTAAGTATGTAGAACAAACATGTGTGGCCACTGCAACCTAGAATAAGACCAATTTGAATGGAATTTGCTACGAAAGAGATCAACCCATTTTAAGCTTTTAAGAAATGCAAATGCAACTTGATCACAAAATGCATTCACAGATAATAAGGCAATTGCTGAAGCAAGAGACCAAACTATGTGCAGAATCAGTTCTGGGAAAATACAGAAAGTGCTCTTGTTGAGTATTAAAAAGGAAAAACCAGTAGAATTATATTATTCATCAACTCAAAATTCAACCTGTCTCTTCTAGTAGCCATGCAAACTGTAGACAAGAACCACTGATCAGTCTCTTCTATAAACAAATTCTTACCTAAACCAGCCAGTTTTAATTGTCTTTACAAATACAAAAGTAATCAGTCACTCACTACAACCTGCAACCAAGACACTAAGTCAGTGTAGTCAGCAGTATAAAAGGATTTAAATTAACTAAATGCAGACCTGCCTGGAATACTTGTCAATGGATTCCATACTAAAGAATTTGTTCTGCAGGCTTTAAGTCAAAAACAGTAATATAATACCTATAGAAGCCTTTTCTAATTGGTTGGCAAGAAAGATTAGTTCCTGAAATTACAATAAAACTTGTTAAAGAGAAAACTACTACTACCGAAAAAAGATACAGGAGTAATTCTACTTTGCTGTGGTACTGCTGCTGACAGGTTATTCTCCTCTCAAATAAAGGGTGCTTCTGAGCTTAATTTCTCAGGTGATGTGCAAATCAAGATATCAGAAAAAGAAAGGCAGAAAAGTCAGCTTAAAGACTCAAAACCAACTCATAATAGAAGGACAATTAAAAAAAAATAAAAATCGATTGCATTAGAAATAAAACAAACCAACTTCTCAGCAGCTCTGTGACGCTCCAGAAGAAATTCTAGCTACTCCACCGCACGCAAGGCTGTGGAAGACCAACTCTCCATGAACTTGGTGCAGCTGATTAAACCAAGTTGTTTGGTCTCAAATGAGATGCCTCAGGGCACATTTACAGCAGCTATAGTACATGGTTTTCAGAGACATCAGTGCCCTGTGGGTCAGAAGCTGAAAAGGCCAAGCAAGGTATTCTTGGGAACCTCAGAATTAAGTCACCTCTAGTTAGGTTAGTGAAGCAAGTCCCACTTTTACAATAGAAGAAAGAAATATATTGGATGAATTTGCAGGGTGTTATTTTCATTCTTTGACAAAGAGGTGCAGGTGTGGGTCATTTTTTTCTTTAACTTCAACTAACAAATGTTGCTGTAGGAGAAAAAAAGAGTTGTAAGACTACAGGAAGTCTGGTTTTTTTGTAAAGTGGGAAAAACTGTAAAAATGGAGTATCATTAAGTAAACTGGATCCCAAGATGAGCAAGAAGGCATCAAGACAATCTCAGTAACATGCAGTTCAAGCTGGACAACTCTTTCTCAGAAATCTTAGTACTAGAATTGAAGCGGACAAAGATGAGAACAACAGATAATTCAAGATGGGTTAAGATACCGGTAGAAATTAAAACCAGGCAACACTGAAGAAATTAAAACAGAAACACGAGGTATGTGAGAAAAGGAAAGGTGAAGGCAAAGGATAAATAGATTCAAGCAAATGGACCTGAGACCATCACCAGTATGCACAGCCCAAACAGGTGAAAAAAGGAGGAAAGCGCAAGGTAGCAAGGCATTATAGGAATACCACTGTGGAGGCCTAACATAAAATCTTTTAAGCCTTTCTAAGTCCAAACTTGTACATAGATAATTCTAAGGTCACTTCTCTTGATGAAGGAATACACTAGGACTTACAACTGCAAAATCATCTGTAATTTACTTGCTCAAGAGAAGTCTAGAACTTAAGAAAAAGTGAACAAAGAACTCAAGTAAGAGGAAAGTGATTATTTTAAAGGGGGAAATACTGTTGTAAACTTTGTATTCAAAGAACAAATAAGTAGAAGATTAGACTCTCTTGACACTCTCATTAGGTACAGTCATTAGTTAACAAACAGGTTACTGAGAGAAAAAGATTTATTACTCCTGCCATGTAAAACAAGACTCAGCCAAACTTCAGAAAACATACTGCCTGGAAAAATCTTTGGTAAATTCCATGACCCTAAAAAAAGACATTTATCATACAGGTAAGGATAACACCTAAGTATAATCTGAATTACAGCAACCAGGAAGTCCTTCTTGTAAGAGCCTCCACCTAAATACAGCTTGTGTAAAATAACCTAATGGTGCAAAGACCACTAACACATGCATTGCAGCAACATACTTATGAGAATCTCAGATCTTACAGTAACTTCAAAAATAATTTTTACAATTGTTTATTGGCACAATAAACAAGTGTTTAGCAAATTACTTGGCAAAGCAGCCTTTAAAGGGGCAAAAAGGAGGTTGGGCTGTTCTCTACATTTATCTTTTCATTTGTTCTTAATTACTTCCTTAAAATAGAAATCCACAAGAAGACTGGATGAAATTACTGAAAGAGTTCCATCACAGGAATAAAAAAAGCTGAAATTTGGTACCACGTATTATGGGCAATATTCTTAGACTGGTTATGCATCAAGACTGATTTCCCCCTTTAAGACCCATAACCAAAAAGAGTAATAATCTCACAAACAAAAATCAGAAGCAAAAAATGAAAAACTAAGCTTCAAATGAGACAAACGAAACATTCTTCAGGATCAAGGAAACCAATATGGTGGCAGTAGAACCCAGAGCCATAATCCACTCACATAAAAACAGTGAAAATCAGACAGAAGATGAAAATACTAGAGTTCAAGAGGCCGCAGAGAACAGTAGCATTGCAAGGGCAACACATTGTTTAATCACTGTGAAATTCCAGATGACAGCACTCAAGGTCAGAGAGGGAAGGAGGCATCAGTGCCTGAAAAAGAAAATGTGAAGAGCAAAAGCAAAAAAAAAAAGGTCAGATTCCCTAGCAAGCAGCAATGAAAGCTTGAGTGGAAAAGAAAAGCCAAACCCAAGATATTCCAAGGATTTCTGGAAAAAAATTGTAATTTGATTCTAAATGGCATGTTTTAATTATAAAGACTAGTGCAGCTAATAACTCTGCTTATTCTGACAATTTCTGCTAATATCTGCATTGATGTTTTATCAACTAAGACTGAAATATCTGCAAGAGTTCACCTCAAAATACACAAATACTACATCAGAAAGAATACTGAAGTTTTCTAAGAAGATACTGTGGTCCAGTTAGCAATAAAAGATACCTCTGCATACTACACAAAGTAAGTTTTGTTCTAGAAACACAGATTCAATCTCTTACAGGGTATTCCAAACAGTCTTCCTGAAATTAAAACTCCAATTAAGAACTCTGAAAAATTCAAATACAGAGGAAAGCATGGAGTTCCATGCAACAACATTGAGTACTGGATGAACTAATAAAAACAATATGGCCATCCCAGATTTCAACTGACAGTCAAGGAAGACTAGGCTCAAGTTTTCTAAATATTCCCACCATGAAAACAAACAAAAAAATTTATTTCTCATACAGAAGAAAATAAAATAAAAGTGCCTCCCTGAAAGCATGACCTGAAGTGCATTGGAAGACAATTAGTATGACAAACTAGTTTATCTTGAACACTGGCATAGTATTTTCTCCAGTATAAAATTGTGGGTATCTCCAAGGTCCCTGGCAAGGAGCTGAGTAACTCTTCAGTGTAACATTCCAGCAGCTCTGCATACATGCAGAAGGTGAATGTGACATCTCAAAAAAAGCCAGCAAGCCACTCTGAAGTTGCAACATGTTTGCTCCTACCAAAGTTTACAAAACAATTATTTTACACTACAGATAGTTAGCCTTGCCTGCAAGTACACTTTCTCCTTTTTTGAGAAGACGTGAACTTTCTAGTCTTTTGGAAAACAGGATTGCACTATGCAGTTACACTTCCCTAAAGTTGCACACCAACAGTTTTCAACACACTGGCATTGCTACAAGGGTGCCTGTGCAGTGGCAGCGGTTATGATTGATGATATGCAAAGACCTAATCTGTTGCAAAGAGGATGTAAGACAAACCACAAAGGAACTACACACTTCAGCCTCTATTTGGTACCACATCTGAAGCCGTACACTGGAGAGCCTGAATGCGTTCAGCCAATCTTTTTATTCTGGCACATTTCGCAATTTTCCTTTGCAGAAATATTCTGCCCTTGAAAGATAACATATCTAGCAACAGCCTGCAATAAAATATCTAAACATCTCTGTTTGCACACTACGTCTGTCTTCCCCTGCCATCATTACAGATCTAAACACAAAATTATTAAAGCTTTCTTGAATCTGCTCACATCACTATTTATTCCACATGCTGTGAGACTTAATGATTCACAGCATTTTCAAACATGTAACACTGAAATGTGGAGGATTATTATTTCTTGAATTCATAGCTATTATTAGATACCTCTGAAAAAGATACACTTGTTTACAGCATTTTCAGTTGTCTTTGTTAAAATACATAACATGCTCTGTAGGTTTTTTTGTTTAATTGTGCATATGATATAAAAATATAAGAACACTGGAGAAAAAAACCCAGATTTCTTAATACTGAAATTTAATGCATGTTCCATAATCATATTTCTAGGTACTTTAGCTGGATTATAGTCATTTAACATATTAATATAGTCTTTATGCCTGTGCACTTGCATATGGGCATTTAGTCTATCCATTTTCCTTTATGAATCAGGAACAGCTTCAGCCTCTACTTGAAATAAGACTTACATCTCTCAGAATGTACAAACACGGCCCTGTATAAGATAAGATGGTCCCACAGAACATGATACCACTCTATAAAGTATGCCATTCAGTGAAACATATTTTGACTTGATCATAGTCATCAACCAAGACTCAAGTGGAATCTAGTACACACTGCAAAACACATTAAGACTCAACAGGTTAAGTTTACTACACATTTTAACAATTTTTAAAATAAAAGTTCTACCTGGGAGGGCAGTTGGCTTCATACAATACAGCTATTACTCACAAGACTTCTGAATGCATAACCACTTCTTTTGTCTTAAAATAATTACTAGCTAGGACTTAAATCTTCCAATTTTATTCTGTGAGAAAAAATAATTGGTAATCTTCTTGAGCCATCATTCCACATATTTAGAAAAGTCAAAATAGCTATAGTAGGCTGATACATGTGCCTGACTCCTCTCTTGAACACCTAAGTAAGCTTCCAGATCAACTTACAGGAAAGACAACTTTCCTTACAGGTGCCAA
Source organism: Calcarius lapponicus (assembly GCA_039654755.1). Lineage (NCBI taxonomy): Eukaryota > Metazoa > Chordata > Aves > Passeriformes > Fringillidae > Calcarius > Calcarius lapponicus. Next base: position 70,745,378 of record CM077465.1, on the reverse strand, counting down.
ATGGAAGCTTTAATGTACTAGAACATAAGGAACTTAATTGTGTTGGTTTCTGTTCATAAAGGATAAGGACTTCCAGCGCATGACATATTGTAAAAAAAAAAAACAACCAAAGAAGAAAAGCTGCAGAAGGAATACAATAAAATTCTTAATACATAAAATGCCTTGGAAAGCTACAGCATGTGTATGGTGCAGTCTAAATGGATACTACCAAAACAGTGTTTTAAATGCTTACCATTTCTGTTCACACCAAGTACCTGCTCCTCCAGACAGCATACTTTCACAGACTCACAGGATAGCTAGGGCTGGACAGCACCACTGGAGACTGCATAGTCTAATCCCTCAGCTCAGAGCAGGGCAAACAGGGGGAATTCTTCAGGATCACACCCAGCTGGATTCTGAACAGCCCCAAAGATGGAGATACACAAACTACACAAGCTCTGAGCACAATCTGTTCTACGTTTTGACCACCCTTGCAAAAGAATTTTTATTGTGTTGGAATGGAATTTTCTACATTTCAGTTTGTGACCATTTCCCTTCAGTGACCACCACTGAAAAGAGCCAGGCTTCTTCATTTTATCCCCATCAGGTATTTATAAACATTGGTGAGATTTGCCCTGAGCCTTCTTTTCTTAAGAAGTCCCAGCTATATTGGCCTCTCCTCATACAACAAATCCTCCAGTTCTTGATCATCTTTGTAGTCTTTTGCTGTAGTCATTACAGTACGCCTTGCCACCTCATTGCAAGGGTTCCAGACTGTTGTCTCCTTATCGCAACAGTTTCACACCTTCTCGGTGTTTCTCATGGGCATCTCCTCAGAGCACCGGCTCTTTCTTCTTCACAAAGCAGCCAACTGACTCCAGTTCCCATCTCACCCAGCTACCCCACTCTTTTATAGAATTCTTCCTCTCATTGGTTACAGATGTGGCCTGTTAAAGTCAGACCTGTTCCTCATCTTTGATAATTGGCCCAGCTGCAACTCCTTAGGGGTAAGATTACTGTCTACACTATCTTTATTTTCTTATATTCTATGCCCCCTATATGTCCCTGTTGCTCTGGTAACAGACAGACCAGAACTGGGCATAGTACTCTAGGCATGACTTTACCAGAGTTGTCCTAAAACTATAAATGCCAAGCCTTTAATTTTACTTTATCTGAAATTCTTCATCCTTTCTCATTTTCTCAGTTGTTAGAGATAAAAACAACACAATCATTTTTCAGCAGTTCAAGTGTTTAGAAAATGTTACCTTCTAAAAATATACAAAAGTAAATTTTATTTTAAACCTTTGAAAAAAACCACAAACTAAGACAAACAGAACACACACTAAGAGAGGGCAAATGAACTAGTTGTCTACAGGTTCTCTAAGCATAAAGATGATTTAACAATACCACTAGATCAGAGAAATCAAATTCACATTTCTCTGATCTGGTCAATTATACCAGTCATTGTTTAAAGATACCTAATGTAATAGCAGACTAACATCTTTTATTGGAGCTTAATAAAGAATTATTCCTAAAAGAGACACAAAGAAACAACACAAAACATATACAATTTATAAATGAATCTAAAAATGGTTATGAGATTATCTTAGTCATAACATTTTATTAGAAATAGCAGGTTGTGACTTTTGGCTTTTAGAACTAATTTTTCAAAACTATAGTCTCCCAGAAGCCTTTAAACTTATCTTAAATATTACATGTTCCTGATGGTTGCATGTTCTTGGAACTGAAGCTTTAAGAGAAAACAACAAAGACAAGTATCTCAAAACTCAAAGTTAGACAGACACACTGGAAAATTAGTGGGACATGGAACACTGAAAGAAAAGCCAAGATGCAGCTGCAAGATTTTTTAACTTACATTTGAGCGTTTCTCCCGCATAAGGGATATGTAGTTTAAAACGATCACAGCTGGGTCCAGGGGTCAAGGATGTACAACTAAAAATGAAGATAAGAGAAGAAAGAATGTGCTAAGCAGTTACAGATGGTAGCAAACACTAACATTATTCTACAGGATACAAATGACTAATTGCAAAGATATTGTGACTACTAGAATACTCATCGTTATGATTCTGAGAAAGAAGAAAAAGTGGGAAAGATGCAGGAGGCCCATTCTCTTCTGATCAGGAGTTGTCACCATAGCATAAGAAATGTTAGGATTTATGCCAACTCTCTCCCCTTTTAAAAAGAAAACATACATGCAAAATGCTCTGGTTTGAGTGTGTAATCAGAATGCTCTCAATTAGCCAGTGAAACCCATCAAGATCTCCATTTTGTATACAATTTTGCAAGTCACAACTCTGTATGTCACAGTAACATGCTTACCTGCTCCCTATCCTTGCCACCCATATAACTGGGATCAATCTGAATTTTAAGCCACTAACATTTTTTTACCTATTATGACATTAAAGTTTTCCCTTGAGGAAAAGTCTCACAGTAGCCTTCAAGAGAACAAGTTTCAGAATCAGCTACCTGAGGCTATAATAACTGAGCATGTTATCTTTTTGGTCTGTGACTCTCCTGTTTATCTGGAGCACTGGAACAGCAGCCAGAGCTCCTGGTGGTAAGTGAGCACTTCATTAATAGAAAAGTCACTGGAAAACTGTTTAGTGCTTAGGCCAGAGATTATCAACTTTTTCATAGCTTTTAAGTCATAGACCAAAATTCACAAATAAAAAATCTCAAAAATCTCAGCTGCAAAAGAAGAAGCAGGGACATACATTGTTTCACTGGCAGGAATGGTCTCTCTGCTGTGGGCTGCTGGGCATATGATGAGTATCAGGAGCAAAACCACTGGAAGCCCTTAGAAGTTCATTGCTTTATGTTTTAAGGGATTTTGATAGCCCTGAATCTTCTTGCCAGCCTAACATTACTGAGAACTGTTCATAGCCCCAGCACAATTGTTGCAAGCCACTTAAAAATCAAAGCCATACTCTAGGTGCACTCTAGGAAAAACACTGAGTGATAAGAAGGGTAGACAAAGGTAAAATAACTTGACTAAACTTATATATCAGATCATTGGTAAATCTCTAATACACACCACTGACAACATATTGAAACAAAACCCACGTTTAGTGGGCTATACACACAGCCAAAAGCAGTAAGGTGGGTAGGCCAGAAAATTGTCAAAAATTCTCATCCTACCTTGTCACAAAAACATCATAACTCCTGCAGCTCTATCCCTCCCACTGCACACGAGGCATGGGGCAAATGGAACAATCTTAATCCTCATTCACATACTCAAAATAGTTCAGAGAGCCATTTATCTCAGGTCCTGGCTCTACAGTCTTTTCCTCTTTCCACTTGCAAGTTACAGAAACCATATGCACTAACTTCAGACTGTTTCTATTCAGTGAGCTACACTCACTACAATCAAATTCGTGCCTCCATGTAGCTTCCTCAAAAAGAAGCATCCATGAAACTACAGATCAATTCACTTAAATGGAGTTTCCACAAAAATACTAGAAAACATAAGCAAACCACTTATGTGCAGCTAGAATCTAAGGCAGATACAATTAAGAGCCACATGCATTTAACAGCTTACACTGATTCAGTAAGAATACACCATATTTTTTCAGTATCACTACAGAAATTAGATAACTGTCCTTTCAAATCAAAAGGAAGAAACACATCTATCTTGTCCTGTCTTTGCCTCAGAAAGGTTTTTGCAACATCTTGTGAGAGTATCATGAGAAGGAATTTAGAAAGACATAATTTAGATATAAATTATCTACTATCAGGTATGCGCAGACTTGAATGGAAAGCAAGTTTCAAAAAAGGATTAGTTTACATCTTGCTTCATCCAGGAAGAATGACCAGACTCGGTTTTCTTCTGCTGGAATAATACTTCACATTTTATTGAAAGACTGATGATGGAAAAGAAATTATGCTTTGTGAAACCTGCTGATGATGCAAATGTGAAAGGGAATACAACATGTTAGACAAAAGGACCAAAGCTGAAATATGTTTTGATTTAATGGTTGCACTACTTATCTTTAAATTTCATCTAGGTAGGGCTTATAAAATAAGTAAGCATCACCAGTCTCATTGGGAGTAAAATCAACTTGAGAATACAAAATATTGAATCGCTAGTACAACAGAAACAAGAGAATATAATTATTTTCCAAGATGCACTTTTTTAATAGGTGAGAACAGCAAAATGGGAGTGCCCACTGTTAGGGCATTTTAATGGCTGTAGATTAATTTAACAGCTTTATAGACATTATTAGCTACTTCCAAATAATTTCTATGGCTTACAACAGGTATAAGGCCAATTCTAGGAAGCAGACAAAAAAAAAAAAAAAAGGTGCACCATAAAAAACCCTTTTCAAGTTCTAAAATATCTCTGCAACATCATTTAATATTTAATGAAAATTTCTTTCAAAGTATCACAGGTCACAGTCTGAGACATTTCTCAAATACCATCAAAATTACACTGTTGTTAGCTTTTCAACAGACACAAAAAATTTCTGATCCTGCAAATGCCCTACAATCTATTCTTTTAGCACAATGGGCCATTTGGAAATACTTACGGAAAGTATAATATTCTTTAAAATAAAAGCTTTATTTAATGGTAAATGTCCCTAAAAGCAATGCTAAGTGCTTTTCCTATATTATTATACTGTACTAGAGATGTTTTTAATTTTATTGGTCTAGAAATGATAGAAAGTGACAGTATTAACATTTTTCCCCCCAAATTGCTCTGGCTGGGCTGCACAAGAGACTTCAATAACTGCAATAGGCTGAGCACCCAAGCAGAAATATTATATACATCCATTTGAATGGAGGCAGTTTCTTTTTAGAATAAACAGCAAAAGAACAAAACTCCTAAGGCAAACCAAAACTTTCATACATGTAGGAGTCTATGTGTGACCTCATTTCAACAGAAAGCCCCAAGTAATGGCCTGACTATGGACATTATCTCCTGTTTGAATTTCATTAACACACAGAACCTCTTAAAATTAGATACAAGTCTGACGCTGAAACAGGACCTCTGTCTTCTCCAAAATATAAGACTTCTGTGTTTTGGAAGTGTGATCCTTTCCCTTAATGTGGTCTACACAAAAGTAACACTCAATGACTTGTAACTAAGATTATTTGTTGTCCTTTCTTTACAGAGAATTGACACATAGAACAAAAATACCTGGTGTTGCAAATTAACGTCCTAAGCTGGCTCTATCTTATGATATATGGATGTGCTATCTCACTCTTTATTCATGGAAAAATATTACACTAGTTTGCATTTATTTATCTAAGTAATATCAATATTTCACATAAGAAAGCCACTGAAGCAAGAATGAATGCTCTGATGCTCAAAGCAGTGATACACCTTACTCTTCCTAAGATGATTAACACTATACCACAAGATCTCCCACAATGGTTTCCCCACTAAAATATCAAAGAATCATCAACTTGAAAGGTTTCTGGAATCAAGGAATATCGCTAGGTGTATTGCTTAAAATCATATTGCCCTATTCAAAGGTTTGTGCTGAGACTTATGGTTGGAAATTGGTAGATGGAACTGAATATGCAGCAACTACAGCTGAATACAGCTTGTTCCCTTTCACAGCAGCTTTTAGCTAAGTTCCTTGAGCAGATACAGCAGATTAAAGTCAAATTGAGATACATTACAACCTTATGAAGTAATTATTCCAAGTAGGAGACAAGAAGAACATTCCTTCATTGAGTGTTTGATGCACCTTACAGATTGTCTGTGACTACTGGGAACAGGCTTCTTTCACAGTTAATACAACACACATAAATGAAACTCTTTCTTATTCAAAGTCACTGTCAGCACCAGATGCTTAGTTACAAGTGTTCTGAATTCTTTACCGGTCACAGAAGGAAATAAAAAAGATTATCCAAACAAAACAACAACAATAAGAACAATACAAACCAGGAAAGTCACTCAGTTTTGCTGCTTGGAATAGGGCCTCAGTCTATAACAACAGGTATAGTACAATGTATTTTTCTCCTAAACAGATCAGAGTATCCTAAAAGCCTTTAAGAACGCAGTTCCACTTGAGTTTAACAGCAAGGTTTCCTCTTATACCAGTGTATTTGTAATTGACTATTTTGCTGAATTGACACGACTTCTGTTCTGTTTAAGCTAAACCCCGCCCCCTATTTTGATATTTTACACAATTGAAGCCACTCTGATGACCCTAGATTTCAAAACCATCTTCCCATCAACTAGTTTTCTAAAACCATCACTTGAAAGCACTCCTGAGAGAAGCAGTTTTAAATTATTTGGACTCTGGTAAGTTCTTATCTGAAATTATGTTCTGTGACAACTGAAGGGATTGCAATGAAACAAAAGCACAAGTATTTATCACCTTAATCATGAAAGTCAGGAGATGGATGGTTATTCTATCCAAAGACTTTAAAAAAAACCCCACAAAAACGCAAACCCATCAAGACCTCTCTCCAAACCACCAATTTATATCCCAAAATTCCAGTTAGAGGCTTGTTTTTATGTCATTCCTAAAATCTCCTGCTTAGAACCATATACAACTATAGCAAACATTCAGAACTGCTAACAGAAGTACAATACCTCTACAGGAAAATGAGTAATCTTCTTTTTATTTCTTCTTTTTTTAATTTGTGGTATAGGTGTAAGCCCAAGTAGTCACTAAAGATTTATCTAATGATTCTCATTTTTACTCATTAAAAAGTATGCAATGCATTTAGTCATTCTTCCTTCATAGATCACACAGCTTTACTGCCTTTACTATCAGAAGACAAATCATCAGTGAATTTTACTGTACAATAGCAAAGTCAAATTAGACTAAGAATTTTAGCCTCCATAATTTCAGGAACTTAATACTGCCACTGCCTAACCTGAATAGTCAGAGATGCAAAAGCTTCCTTAATCTCATGATGCTTAAGCTGCTACACTCACTGTTCTTGAGGATCAGTACTTCATTGGAAAACAGACAACTGCTTTTTTGTTCACCGGACTCTTGGTGTAAAAGCCAAAAAAGCTTCAAATTTTGTTAGAGACACCTCAATGGAGAACACAGCTAAAAGCCAACACACACACACAAATAATAAGCACCACCACAAAGTCAGTTCTGACCACTGGCTGTACTCCCAACCCCTCCCACCATACCTACGATATGCTTCCAACTGTTCCTACATATGTTGTATAAAGATACTGTTATGGGAAAAGGAGGTCAAGTTACTTTCACAACACAAGAGGCTAAGAATGAATATTATTTTAGGAATGACAAGACACAGTTCAATCAGAGTTCCAGAGGCTGAAGGTTTTGCCAGCAAGACGCAAATGCAGTTCAGAGGCAAAGACAGGTTGTTTGTTTGTTACCAATAAGAGGCAGCAAACGCAAAATTCCACCCAAAACACTTCTGTGGCAGTTGCTAAGAAAAGCACCTCAATGTTCAAATCTAGTAGAACAGCCTTTGTCGATGACTTCAGATTTTTATTTCCTCCAATTTTTGTAGATGGAAATCTGCTCCAGTGTTCTTTGAAGACACAGTATTTAATCCCATTTAATTAAGATTTAATTGCAGAACTCACAACAGATGGGTATGCCATGTACAGAGGCATTAAGAATAATTAAAGTGTGTGGAGGATGGAGGTGAATAAAAGGAAGGCAGTAGGTGACAGGTTTTCTGCAAGATCAGGAAACAGAAAAATGGCGAAAACCACATTTTAGAGCACAGACACTGATGACCAAACCCTTTATCAGGCGGTAGCTCCCTGCAGCATTGCACAGGCTCCTAGACAGTATTTAGAGTATTAATCAGCTGCTCCTGAAAACAAACAGATCCAACTAAAATTATGTCAACCAGGCAAAATTTGAAATGGGAGAGATGGGCTAGTCAACCAGCTTCCACCTTCAGTTTCCCTTCATATATAGACGTATGTATTAGGCTACGCATACTAGAGAGAGAGGGACTTGCTCTTAAAAGACTCACAGCATTACTTTTGGGAAATTAAAACACAGTTACATTATATCACTACTTAAATGCATCTCTTAATTAAAATATTAAAATGTGAAAGTCAACTGTTAATTATTCAAGAAACTTCCCAGTAGATAAACCCACTGTTTTCAGAAAACTCATTTGTACCCTACCCAGTTTCTTCAAACTTAGTATAAAATTAAACTATAGACAAAGACTACTTCTGGCATTGCAATAAAGATTATGATGCTGTTTCTGAATCCTGATAGAACATGTGTTATTCCATAATTGCAACAGCATTTCAAGCCACAGTTATCATCTGGGAAACTCCCAAGTGTCTCCAGATATGTCAATGATATCCTCAATAAAACCTTTATCTACCGTAAATGCTGATTTTCCTTTATATACATTTACGTTTTCTTGTAAGTTCATTGCACTAACTGGAACTTTTAGAGAACAGTGGGATGTGAGGCAGAACATATATACCAGAAAAACAACCCCTCACTTCCCTTCTGTACCTATAGGAAGATTTGTATTTTTAAAAGGTAAGTTCAAATAACTATTGAAAATCAATTCAGCTGCCAGCTTTCACTAGAAACATTATATAAAAGTATCTTATGCCTATCTTAGTAAAACAAATACAGCACTTGTATATTAAGAGAAAACATAGATTTTCTTAATATGAGTGAGGGTTTGCCAAAGCAGATGTTGCAGGTGGAGAGAGCTCTGGGACTTTTAAACCTTCAAATCTCCTTCAGAGCTGCCTGAGTCTTGTGGCAGCAGTTCTGCAGTCACCAAACACGGCTGCCTCTGCTGGAGGGAGATGTTCAGCCCAGCCTCTCTGAGGGAAACAGAGGAAAGACACCTATATATATATATATATATTTAAATCCTCTCAGACAACTTCTATATTAAATTAAAACACACACAAACTTCTCATGATTCTGGTATTTTTTTAGTACCAAACTCCCTGTTTATTTAGCCTAGCAAAGTTGGGTTTAGAACAGCTCTTTTCCAGCCACCATAGCAGGACAGGTTGGAAGGTGCTATCACAAAAAAGATATGTGAAGCACCACATCTACTGTACTTGCAAGAGGACTTGAAAGAAAAGCTCTGAAACTATCTCAGAACTTTCCATTCATAAAATCTCTGTAGTTTAGGGTGGGAGATCATTATTACTGGGTCTCAGGGAGCTAATGATGATACTAATTAAGAAAAATAATTAAGCATTGACAAAGTTTTCAACAAAACATATTTTACAAACATGTTTTAGAAACGTTGATAATCAAACTGATTTCCTTTGTAAGCAAGATCTTTTATATTCTGGTAATTGCATGTAATTCTTTTTAAAGACTACACATGGCACACACACGCCTCAAAAGAATGAAATAGAAACAGAAACTGGAAATTTTAATGAGGGAATGATCAAAAATTGAACAGAAATAAAGACAATTGCGATGGAACAACACTAATAACATACACTCTAGTATAGTATGTTTAGGTAAATAAACTAGTGAATTTCCAGTATCATAAATTGTCACATGTTCACACAAGGAAAAGGCACTCTTTCATTATACTGGAAGACCAGCTGTACCCCCAAATTCTTGGAACTCATAAGCAAATTTTTAGTGAAGAGTATGAGGGAGTGGCAGATGCATTCCTTGGATTTACTTCATGTCCCTCCCCTCCTGACAGATTCAAATAATGTTTCAGATTTTCACAGCTGCCATTCAATTATCTATTATTTTACAATGAGTTACAACCTAATAATGTGTCACGTTTTATTTCTACTGTTCACTAAAGTGAACTCCATTTCTGGAGAAAGAAAAATAGAATCAGACAGGGAACGTTTTTACTTTTAGCTTACTCTAAAGGAGAACCATTCTTCACCAAGTATGAAATTACAGTCAACCACCTGGAGTTTCATATCCTTTCAGTGTTCACAGAAAAAGCATACTCATACAGCACATCACAAAAGCCAAGCTATTATAAACATCAGCTTTAATAAGCCACATAGCATTGCTCACAATATTGGCTGTAGTTGCCATAAAGACTCCCTATCCATTTTCTAAGTAATTTATTTCATTTTATTGGAAAATGCAGTGAATTGGTATCAGGAAAAAACCTCAAGATTTAAAAGCATAGCCCATGTTTATGTATTTTCCCCCTTTAAACTAAATAATGGGTCACATCTCTGCCCGGGATGGGAGGGGGGTGGAACTATATGATCTTCAAGGTTCCTTCCAACCCAAACCATTCTATGGATATTAGGTGGGATCCAGCGATGTCTTCTCCATTTCCCTTTCAAAGTTTTCTTTTAATTGCAGAGTTTTAGGACTTTTTGGTCACAGATGCCTGTATTAATTGATTTCCTAATTTATAGACTCTCAGGAGAAATTTATGTTAATACAACAATTAATTCAGTTCTTTGAATATGAAAGTTAGGTCAAGGTTAGTCAAGGATCACCACATTTAGAATATAAATCCACAGTTTGCAGTCACACACATATTCAAAAGGGCAACTTCAGATTAAGTATATTTATATAAAATATTACAAGACTGGAGACACAGCCCAAAGCCTATGAAAGATAACACCTGAATAAAAATATCAATAGTTCTCCTATTTCTAGCATTGTTTTTGATCAATTACAACAATAAAGATATGTAGTAGACTAAAAAGTTCAAAAGGCAAAGGAAATTCACAGGTAAAATTACAACAGACCATCCCATGGAACTGCATCTGCAGAAAGCAAGCCCCACATCACTGCATGTTACATTTTCCCTAGAAGTCTCACTCTGCGACCCCTCAGCTCACCTTTTCTTTCTCTAACTTCTCATTCCACATTAATTCTCACAGTTCACTGCCACCTCAGCAGTGCTAATACTATTTTCAAGATGACACCATAAAGCATAAGATTAAGCATCACTCTTCCCATGGTCCCATCTAACTATACCTAAAGAAAGGAGTTCCATGTACATTTCTCTTGATGACAGTCAAAAATATCCTCTTCTTCCCTGCAAATGCTTGTTCTTGCCCTCACTGCCCAGCTCCTGTTTTCTCCCAGCATCACAGCAGGAGCTAGGCTTGGCTCATCTCTTCTCAGCCTCACAGGCACAGAAAACCATGTAGGACCTCCAGCAATGACAAGACTATTTATAAGCACAGTCAACTTTAGATCCCAGTGAAAAGAGGGTCCAGTCTACCCTAAGTTCTTGTAAGTCTGAGTTCCCAGCCCACCACAGATGCCTCTATGCCACTTCTAGCACCTCCCCTACATCCCCAAGTTCTCCCCCTTTCTGCATCTATCTAATAAAACTGAATTTTGCCAATGCACAACAGGTTAAAACTAAAACAATGGAAGTCATGTACACAGAAGACACTACACCACTAGAAATCTCTGAGGAAGTTATTTCTTCTAAATGTCTTCATTGCCTGTTTGCAGTTGGCCTGAAACTGTTATCACTCTCATAGGGTTTAAGTTAAGGCTTATGACTAACACTTAGCCTGGAAAACAGGACAGATAATCACCATCCATTAGTTAAAAAAAAATTATCAGTACAGAAGAATTTTTAACAAAGAACATGAAACAATGTATTATTCACGACCACCATCCCAAAAAAAACCCCAAAAACCATCCATGTCTGAAATGCATGAAAACCCTACCAACTTTTACTGAAGAGACTGAAACCAACATTCTAGAGGAAGGAGTTAAAGAGAGAGAAAGAAATAATTAAACTGGGAGACATTTTGAAAGGTTACTGGTAGCCCTAACTATAAACAAGACCAATCTAATCAGGTTTTTCTAGTGAAAAAAGAACTGACCATCCAAAACAGAACAGCCATTACTATGTCATATATTTGGTCTAAAGACATTGTTTCAGTGATGCATACAGTAATGCACAGTAATCTGGGGTTGGGTTTTTTAGGCAATGTAAGTTTGGAGGGCTTTATATTTTGCTATTTTTTTGGTGTCTTTCCCATAATGAAATTCTGCAATTTCCCCTAATTAACTCAGTTTTATCATTGTGATTCTTTAACTGTACAATGATAAAAATATTCAGTCCTAATGGTCTAATTTTTTTCTTTCAGTCATACACCACAGATTACAGAGAAAAGAACCTGTGGCCTACCTACACTGTGGAGTGGTTTGCCTTAGACACAAATTCCCTTCTCTCAGGAAAGACAAAATAAGCACGTTCCCCTTTATTGACTTTTACTTTTTAATGGATTAGTTAGGAGGCGTATCTCATGGACTGAACTTAGTATCGTCAATAAAGACATCAAATTCAAGAGCAAACTGAACTCTGTTGGTTTACACATACAGCTCTAAGCATTCTTTTGAAATGCTCATTTTCAGTTAGAGAATATCTGCTTCAAAGAATGTCTACACTGGGCAGTGCAAGGCCAGGTAAATACCTAAGATCTTATATCAAGAAATGGATTAAAAATAATTAATTATTACATTTCATGATTCATTTTTATTTTGCACACTGCTAGATCTTCAACACTGTTGCATACTGGTCTATCAGGATAGAGGCTCTGATCATCTCCTATGCTTTTAGAGCCCCTAATCTCATCAGACAATGTCTGCAACAAAAAGGCTAAAACAAAAATTCCTAATATTGTGCTTCATATTCATCCCAAGAGCACATTAGCTTTTTAATGCTATGCCATGTATACATGCATGCATATGAGAGAATCAGGCATACAAGAAATAACAGCATATGTGAGACTGGAGGAAAGCACTAACCACCTATCCAGGAAAGTATTCTTCCCTACTAATGAAAAGAAAAAAAAAAAGTGAGTTGTCCTCAGCTTCTGGTGAAATACAATATGCATCCAAGACACATGCCAAGCTAGAGATCTGTTCAGTTTATATAAAACAAATGCAAGGATTTGGAAGTGAAGAAATTGGACTGGATACCAATTATTAGATTTTAGCTGTCTTTATAACAAAAAAAAAAGTCTTAGGAATTTTTTCTCCTGTAGTGATGCACAATGCAAGGATATAAGAGACATCTGTTACAACAGAAATACCTGAGCATGGACCTACACTAACAGAAGCTCTATTTTCAAGAAACATTTACTGAATTCCCAACATACGGATAGCAAAACCACAATTTAAACACCTTGTTAAGGTACACCTTTCCAACAGCATTTGGCACACTATTGGTACTATATCATGCGATGCTCTCTTTACACAGAAAAGAAACAGTTGTATCAAATAGTTTCTTCTCATTTTTATTAAATGAAAATAGTGATAAACACTGCATTTACCTTCTCCAAGGCCAAACAAGAGGAGGCTACTCATTGTCCCCATCTAAAAATACCAGCAAAGACATATTGTACAGTATTTAAACTGAAAAAAATCTCAGGAAAATGTATGTAGGCTTTTAAATGAGAGCCCAAGTTACTGCAATTATCTAGTGCTACCTTTACTTTTTAAAATCCTTCCTTTCCTCATAGCACTTGAAACTGACAAACACAAACTTTTTTATTCTGAACAACTTCAAGCACCTTGTTTAAAACTGGTGTAAAAAGAATGCCAAACATTGTGGAGATTATTTATAAAACCATTGCCAAATGTATGCCCTACACTTTGACCTTTTATCAGACAAACATTTTGCCTTTGTTTTTTCATCATTTAGAAACAAATGCAGGAGAATGCAACCTTGGAGGCAGTCAAGTCTTTTTTAACCAGAAAAACTGCTGTTCCAAGTGCTGCTCCACACCACCAACTCTATCAAACTGTCCCATCAGAGCTTCAGCCTTTTACATTTTACTTGAGAGATAAACTTCTAGTAGTAAGATTCTTTGCAGTGAAGAACCATATTTGTCATGAAAAACTGGAATGAAACAACCTACTTTGTATACAGCAGTAAAGGACTCATAAGACCACAACTCCTAGAAACTGCCACATCCTTTCAAGTACACATTTTACACAAAACATAGCTATTTTTTAAAACAGGTTTTCATAGTACTTGTGTTCAGAAGAGTCAGATTCATTAAACTTCATACATAAACATGTTAAAAAAATTACCTACAAAAACCAACGTGAATGATGGATATGAACCTTCCTCAAGTAACTAAAGTACAATCTTTCATTTTAAAATAACCAAATGCAAAAGACCAGGGTGAAGTTTTAAATAACTGCTACAGTACTATAGTAGTATTTCAGAGCTAAAATCAACATTATTTCACAAAACATGCACATAAAAATGCATATTTATTTTAAAAGGGGAAATGCCCAAAAGAAAGGGAAATACCAAAGCATATTGCAGTTTACTTGATAACAGAAAAAAAGTAAATCATCGCTGCTTCCTAGGAAGCCGGGCAATAAAGTTATAAGTATCTTATTACTGCTTGATAATAAATTTTTATGCTGAAATTTACTCCAGAAAGAATTACATTCTTTTGACCACTCTTCATATAGGTTTCTTTCAGGAACATAACTACATGCACACATAGCTCAATATCAAGCAGAGAGGCAGAAATCAATAGTGAATAAGACAAGTGAAAAGAACAAAATACTAACATGGTTTACTGCAAACCACTTACATAAAAATTCCACAGTTAATCTTCTCATAAATATGGAATAAATATAACCATGAAAGTATGAAATTTAAAATTTTGTTATGAGTAGATATCTAAAAAAATAGAATCTTAATATATACAGCTTTAAATCACTGTATTCATTTTGAAATTTTGCCTGGTGGAACACATCAAAGTAATTTAAAAAAACAAAATCAAGTTTGTTGAGTAAGAAGAATAGGCTTGCAGCATAATTTGAAGCTCAAGCATGGGCCCTGATGAACAGCTGTAGGGAAAAAAAAGAATTCTCAAAGGCAATGACCACCACAACTATGTCTTTCACTCTTGTAACGCACCATAGGAAAAGCAGCAGTCTCTTAAATAACTGGATTCTACATTATACAACAATTAAACACCCTTCACATAGGAAAATATCCTCTATTTCTAAATCTACATAATAATCACTTTTCCCTATTCAACATCTTTCCCATGATTATATGTGTAAATGCTAAGAAAAATGCCTCAGCCACAATTCAGTTGGTTATGAGTAGATTTTAATATCTAATTAAGATGGGTCAGTATTTCAAAGAGACACTAGTAGAGATTAACTGAATGATACAATAAATGGCATTGACTCAAGTGGCAGCAGTATTTTCTTTGGGTCTAGAACAAAGTAATATCCTATGCAAGAGTTAAATATGCTTTCATCCACTCTGTCATCTTGAAGAATGTCTTTTATTAATGCAACACAGCCGCCTGCCAGGGTTTTCTTATCACCAGAATCAATGCTGCTTAAGGTGCTGTATTTCAGACATGACCTTACACCCCAGTTCTACTTTTGTTCACTGTGGGGCCCTATTTACAAGAAAACTTGGCCACCTAACCTTTTATTAGTATTTCCGTTGCAGAGCTTTTTCTTTTCTGTTATGCCATTTCACTGAGCTCCATTCAGGGGTCTACATCAACAGGGGCTAAATAAATTCTATAAATAGTACTTGGTTCTGAATATCCTAATCATAGATGTAAATATATGTGTCTTATGAGACTGGTACTGTCTAATAAGTTTGTAAAACACACAGACATTATGAAACTGCAACATATTATTATAAAACATTTACATACTCAAAGACTGCAAAACAATAGGATTTCCTTACTATGACATATTTCCCTCCCACACTTGAAAGCAAAGCAAATTAACATATCATCATACTTCATACATCTAACATCAGCTCTTTAATACAGTTTATAAAACACAACAAAAGTTGTCAATCTCAGCAATAAGTCAGAAAAAGTGCAAAACAAGTTCCTTACTAAAACTATCTGACATATGGATTGACTTTTCAAATAATTAAAGGCTTAATATGCTTGCTTTACAAATCAAAATCAACTGATATGACAGGCTAAAATCTGGTACTTGATCTTCTACTGGTGAAACAGAAAGGAAATACTTTCCACTTTGGAGAATGTCAAAACCAAGGCTTTGAGTGGGCAAGTCCTTAGAAGTACTACTTTACTCAGCATGTTACCATCACTCCTTATTAAGCACAGCTCATGTTTCTAAAACCTAAGAAATAAGAATGGATGGATCTTCAGTTTGAACATTTTATTTTGTTACACCTTGTAAAGCACCGGTTCATTAGGGAAGGGGAGTAACAACAGTAACTCCTTATTTTCACTAACAGTAACAGTATGGTATGTGACAGTGGAGCAACCATATAGCTCCTCCCCAGAAGCTTTGAGATGCTTCTGTTGTCAAAATTAATAGCTATTGAGATGATTACCTTAAATATTATAAGATTTTAAAGGTTACAGTAAAATTTTATTTATTTATTATGAAAAATCTTCCACATAACACATCAGGTAAAGCAGAAAATATTTGCATGTTCTGTAATAAACTTAAGCTAGGCTAGGGTTTTAACAGCCTAGACTAGCGTCTGTACAATCCCTATCATGTGTGAATAAATGTACAATCACTACTCAAAAGCAAAGTTTCTGAACTGATAGTACTTCCAAGTGGTCATACTCACTTGTGAACAAGAACTGCTCTTTATCTAACTTCAAACGTTTAATCTAGCACATTTAATCTAAACCTGCCTGGTTCTACTTTCTAAGTTTAAAGCCTGATTTCAACCCATTGAAACAGAAAGGAGTTTTGCAATTGATATTTCATCCCCATTTCTCTAAAAATAGTTCTCATTTTTTTACCATTTATGTCCAACTTCAATGGCCTCACAGTTCTCTTTCTTCCTGTTGATACCACCTACACTTGCCTCTTCTGATTATTTTGGCTGCATTATTTTGTTTCCTTTTAAAAAGTGTAATGAAAGTGAAAGTATACAGGCATTTGCATCATCTCGTGATGTGAGGTCAGGGAAGGAGGCCAATGGCCTTCAATTAATTTTTTGAACTCTCAAAGCCCAACAAAGTTTTCCTATACAGTCAGTAGGAAGCAATAAATTTAGACCTACTAATAATAAGGCTGTGGGTTAGGGATTTTGCTATTTATTAGCTGACAAGAGACTCTGAGAAACGGTCAATGGAGTGTCAAAGAACTCCTGTATCAAGGTTAAAGACCACTGAACTAGATCCTGAGTTATGAGAGGGACATCTCTGTAATACTGTGGTTCATCCATAGTATGGTAGGTAATTCTGCCCTGTTCACCAGTTCAGCAACAGCATCAAGCACTAAATCATGAGAATTTTGTATTGACACATGAATTCAAAATTTTCTGTTATAAATAACTAACAATTTATTTGTAACAAACAAAAATCTTTCCTAAAAACACATGCATGAAATTTACATTTCAAAGAAATTTCTAGCAATTGTTAATTAATTCTGTTTACAGCAATGGTTTTAAGAAACTAGTTGTACCAAAGGAAGAAAACCGTCAAAATAATTCTGAAATAAATGAAGAATCTTGATTATCCTGACTCCATCTCCTAACAACCTCAAGCTAAAACAAAGACTCAACATAAAGAATGAGGTTTATGTTCCAGAACAAGGAAAAAATTATTTCTAACACGTGCATTTAGGTGGGCCAGTATCTTTAAAAAAGCTATGAGACAACCTCTGTCAGGTGCTGTACTGGTGTGTAAACTCCACGTTAACAGAGTTACGATGCAATTTGAATCACTGGGTTTGAGTGACAGGTGCAGCTGCTGGCAGCTTTTAGTTTTTTAAACTCCTGGAAAACATTCAAGTTTTAACAAAGCAAATATGAGATCTTCTTGGCAAGATCAGTGGCCAAAAACTTTACACACCTATTAAAAATACCCGTGAAAAGAGTCAGCTAGAAAATACCACTTTTCATTATTTTAATCTCTTACTTTAAAGACAGGCAGCATAAGCATTCAGTGGGTAGAGAGCAAATCCCTTAGCTACCTCTCAACAAACAGTTGTTTTCTCTCTACTTTTCTTTGTATTCCTTTCTCTTAGACTTCAATTGGAAAAATGTAAGCGCTCCCATCACAGCTTTCCTAGAAGACTAGTTCAAGGGAAAGCAAGATCTAGCATGAAATGACAGCAGCAGATGCAGAACTGCTCAGCCTGTCTTATGTAATTTGCAAGCCTAAATGTCAAACCAGTCAACACTAATAACAAAGTCATGGCATCTTAGACCTCCATGTAAATCTGTACTCTGTCCCAGCACCTCACAGGGAGGGAATGGTTCCTTTCAAACTAACCCCAGAATGCAAACCTCCTTCCTGAAAAGGCATTGTTACAAGCAGAAGAGCACCTCCGAAGCTTTTCATGAAACCATAATACAACAGCTTTCAGAAGCACATTAAACAAAGTCTTCGGCAGAACTGCATTTTAAACAACAGTGATTTGTAGTGGTTCTGTACAACTTTTGTTATTTTTATTATGCTATCATTCAAAACGATATACAAAGCAGTAGTTCGTACAAACAAGATGATTTGTATATCTAAACCAAAAGTAATTTCAGTCTCTGAGCTCCTGTAGCAAAAAAACCCCAAAACCACCTGAATCAAAAAGAAGCTGTTAGATGCTCAACACTATAAGAATAAAGCAATTTCTGACATGTGTCATCTAAACATTTCACTCTCCTCATGTATTATTCACAGAGGTTATACACCAAAGTCTGCTTGTAAATGCAAATCCCAAAATTCTATTACTACCTGAAACCGAATCTGAACGCTTCCAGAATTAAAAATAAAAGGAGCAGATTAGTTTATTTCAAACACTTGGTCCTATAGCCACTTGATGTACAGAACTTGAGGGATGCCAGATAAAGCACAAGTTACTTTTTCTTCTGGTTTGGCATATTCATGACTACAGGTAAGGTCACACAAATTAATCTTTCAATTTTTGGTATACAGAAAAGATTGAATAAGCAAGCGATAAACAGAAAAAAGTGTTTGTAACTATCTCACTGCTGAAAACCAGCACTATCAAGTGGCAGTGATGCAAGTGTCTTAACAAGATTATTATTGCCAAAAATATGACAAATTTAGTCTCCCAAACTACAAAATGGTACTAAGACAAGAAATAATGTAGCTAGTATGTCAGCTAGTATGTCAACTCCAGCTGTGTTCAAAATGCTTAAACACATGCACCTAATAAAACTCAGCTCTGAAAAGACAGCTGTGAGGGGTTGGGTGTTCTTTTTGGATGAGGAACTTACCCAGACTTCAAGTCTGTAATCCGTAAACAATTCGTAGCATCTAGTCCTACTTTTCCATTCCTGACCACACTGGAAATGAAGGGCGAAAGTGCTGGAGAAATTCTGTTCAAGGCCACTTCAGGTGACATTTTATTATGTTCTTCCTTCCTCTTCTCTTGAGCTGCAAAGGGAGAAAAATAAAGTTTTTAAATTACCTACTTATTTGATGTAGATTCACATGTACTTTGCAAACATCAATAGAAAAAAAAGCTAAGCATGAAAAAGATCAGGAATGTAGAGTAACAGAACTGTGCACAGGTTTAGAGAGAAAAAAAGAACACAAGTGGGTTTTTTTCCTCCCACCTCTGCAACATTCAATGAAGCCTGTTTATTCAGTATCAACATAAAGCCAGAATTATGTCCTAGGTGCCTTTAATTAAGGCCCTATCCCTCTGAGAATGAGAAATAAAATTGAGGGCCACTCTGTCACTTCCCAGCCTAGTCCTTCTTATGGGCATTCCCAGTCTGTAATTGACAAGTCACACTTGTTCCACTTCCCCTGAAATCAGTGGAACTTATATTAACTGCAATGGGCCCAGGGATTTGATACCTCTCGGTATTCTCACCTGCCATTTCCAAGAGCACTAGTGTGCTCACTAATAATCAGTATTACTTTTATACCACTTCATTAGGTGGCATTTACAGGACTTCATGATGCCTTTTAAAAACTAACACTGCTTCTCTTTCAGTGGTATCACTGCACTCTTTGAAAGGCATGTTAATCTTCCCTCATGTAACAGATCAGGAAGCTGATGTAAACACATTTTAAGCACAGCTTGTTCAGAAGTGCT
The DNA here is from genome assembly GCA_039654755.1 of Calcarius lapponicus. Classification (NCBI taxonomy): domain Eukaryota; kingdom Metazoa; phylum Chordata; class Aves; order Passeriformes; family Fringillidae; genus Calcarius; species Calcarius lapponicus. The sequence goes on along the minus strand of CM077465.1, from coordinate 70,725,453 downwards.
TACAATTGCATGACCTTATGTTAAATCAATTAGGCCATTAATTTAGCACACTTTAGGAACCTGTTGCTTTCTAGGTGAAAAGCAGAAACTGAGCATACACACATTTTAAGTCATTGCAGCACAAAAAGACTACAGTATGTGGACAACAACAGACTGTGATACGAGAGGTGGGAGAAAAGAAGGGTAACTAGCCTATTAAAATGTTGATGTATTTGATCACATTCTAAGGCACAGAGCTTCATATGAAAATTAACTGAACTAGGTAGTTTTGGAAAACAAGGCTGTAAATGACCGAAGGTAACATGAACTTGCCACTGACAAGTGGGACAGAAAAGCTCATACATAAACCCTCAGCATTATTTTTTTTAATACCATTTAATTGAAAAACACTAATACACATTGCATTCACTTTCTTAAAACTGCATATGGACTGCTGTACTAGTAAGTGTTCTATAACAAGAGTGTGAACATCTCATGGCAATAATTGCAATTTTCTGTTGTTTCTCACACTCAGTTTACAAGCATTAATTAGTAACTAATGGATATTCTGCAGAATCCACTAAATCTCTGTAACTGGGAACAACATTAAATTTCACATTCTGTTCTCATGAAAGCCATTCACACTGGAGTAGCAGAAAGCAACGCTCAAGAGTGTTTGTCCTAGATATTCAGAAAGTATCTTAATAAAGCAAAGGCCAGGCACTTGAAGGCAAACTGAAAGACTAATAAAGCAAGACTTCCTAAAAACAGTAATTATCTTTAATACACTGGCTCCTACATTTTATGGCAATGAAGAAGCTGAAGACTATGTATCCATGCCCTGACACATAATCTTTTCTCATATATGATTTGTTTAATTGACAATGGAACAACTTAAGTTTGTTTAGCAAACACCTACAGCAATTTAAGATACTACCTCTGGTTTGCTACTTTTCTACTAAAAATTTCTGCCTACTCACCTTTATTCCTCCCCAGAGGGACTGAGAAAACACAAGCCCATTCTTGACATATTTCAATGCAAAGTCCAATGGCTTAGATAGAACTGCTTACAAAAATTAGTTTAAGCTAAAATACTTTGCACAGGAGTGGTTACAGCAGGGCACATACTTCAGTCTGCCAGCCCTGCCGTAGGGAAGAGTAATTTTAAGCAGGGAGCAGCTGGACTGATGAAGTTGAGAACTTCTTAAACCATGAGAACATGCTGAAAACTATGCTATCCTTCTAGCAATCCTGAAATTATACATGAAGATCACAGAATTGGTTCTGATAATGACACGTTTTAAGGGCACTATAAGTGTTACAAGGGTGAAATTGAGAGACGTGATACACCTGGCGATCACAGCTGACCAGAAGCACCTTCCAAAATGAACTTTGAAATGAGATTCCTTATCTTTCTATTAATAAAATTTGCAGATATTGTCAAAACAAGATTTAAATGACTGTTAGGCATTTTTCCGTATTTTATTGCATCATTTCTTAAAATCACAGTACCTTGCATTTACCAAGTCAGACACACAATACTTAAAGGGTTGCTATCAAGTAAACTCACTGATTTACTTTGTAAACAAAGGGCTTTACAAACTAGAACACAATTTGTACCAGTTTCCTAAGTTTCAGTTGTCATATACATTGTTTTTCTTCAGTGTAAATTTCCCACAGTACTGGAAACTGAACACAAACAAACTCAGGGGAATTAAGAAAAACAAAATTCACTGGACTGTTTCCCTCCCAAAACAAAACCTTTGAAAGAAGCAAACAAACTAAGAGTTGAATCCTCTCAGATTCAGCTGGCTATCACTGTGACTTCGGGCTAATGTTACACAGGCTTCACAGTAACCACGAAGTCCCGGGCTCTGCTTTGGGCACCGGAGGGAGTCGGGATGCGAAACACTCTGTCCTTGCACCACCGGCCATACCATAATGAGCATTACGGGAAGATTTGAAAAGGAAAAGGTGAATATTGTGATGGAAACCTGGAAGCGTGACAGGACCTCTCCTGTCTGACCCTCTTGGTCTGACCCTCTTGGCGTGGCTGTCGGCAGGCTGGTTGCGTGGTTTTCACTTTGGGGGCGGGCGGCGGGACTTTGTGTCTGGCTGGGAGTAGGGAAAGGAGGGGACGCACGACCGCCGCCTCCTGCAGCCGTGCCCGAACACATCCATGGAATGCGATCAGCAATGTGGATCTGCAGATCCACACTGGGGTAAACAACCAGGTTACCTAAGCCCTGGCACGGAAGAAGGCTCAGAATCCCAGAATAATGGGTAAGGTTGGAAAGGACCACAGCGGGTCACCTGGACCCACCTCCCTGCTCAGGCAGGGTCATTCTGAAGCACATGGCACAGAACTGAGTCCAGGCAGCTCTTGGGTATCTCCAGTGATGGAGACTCCGCACCATCCCTGGACCATCTGCTCCAGTGCTCACCCACAAAGGAGAGAAGATCTTCCCCACACTCAGGGGGAACTTTCCGTCCATCCACTCCCGTTCCGGGCTGACCCAGGCCAAGCCCCGCTCCCTCCCCAGCTGGTGCCGCCACCCGCGGCGCTGCGCCCGCCCCGCCCCGCCCCAGCGGCGGTGCTAACACCGGCCTCCTCCGGCTCCGGGCCAGAGCCTCCCGGCGCCGGGTCCCCTTCCGCCCGCCGCTGGCCCGGGAAGGGCTGTGGCATTGCTCGCTCCCTCCCGCTCTCCCTGCGTGGCTCGCTCGCCCCATCCCGGCCCCGCCATTACCTACGGCGGCCGGAACTCGCCGCTTGGCAACGGCGTGCGCGCCCCCGCCCCGCCGCGCACCGTGCGCGCCTCCGCTCCCCCCGCGCCGCCGCCGCCGCCGCTCCCACCCGGGCCGGAGGGGTCTTCACCGGCCCGATATTGGCGTCCGCCGCAACTGCCTGTGCGGGCCGCGCCGCCGCGCAGGCCGTGGGGCGGCGGCTGGGCCGCGGCCCGAGCGGCGCGGGGCAGAGGGGAAGGGAGAGGGGGCGGTCGTGGCAGCAGGCGTTCGGCAGGGACAGCCCTGCCTGGCGAAGGTCCCCGCGGGCAGCCCGTCGCCCGTGGCAACCCGGGAAGCCGCGTTGGGGCCCGGGGCGGGTCAGGGTCAGGGTCCAAGGGCCGCCCCGGCGCCATGGCCGCGGAGGTGGTGGTGGTGGGATCCTGTATGACCGACCTGGTCAGGTTAGTACCGGGTGGGGGTTTTCTGCCCGCACTGGGCGGAGCGACCCTGAGGTCATGGGAGCGCAGGGCGTCCCGGTGCCCGGGGAACAGCGCAGGCACGCCGGGCCTCTCCGGGCTAGGCCGCGCCAGGATGGCCCCTGGCCGGAGCAGGCGGGTCTCACGTCTCTTCCCAGGCCGGGAGGGCAGGAGCGGGGTCGGCGCCAGACGCGGCGGGCGGAGCGCTCGGCCCCGGGCAGAGGACAGGACTGAGCGCAGGCACAGATTGCTCAGAGGGCTTGTGGAGCCTCCATCGCTGGAGACGTTCAGGAACGGTGTGGATGCGCTCCTGTGCCCTAGGATGACCCTGCTCGATCAGTGGGGCCGGACCAGGTGACCCGCTGTGGTCGCTTCCAGCCTTATCCATTCCGCGATTCTGAGACTCTGCGGAGGGCTGGGGGGGCGGCTCGCCCGGGTGATGTCAGCTGCAAGCAGCGCTTTGAAATAAGAGTGTGGGAACGGGGAGAGGTTTGAACGTGTTGCGTGCCGGAGCTTTGATCGGCTGTCTGTGACTCGGGAGAGAGACTTGGGTTTGTGTTTTCAGCTGTGCCGGGTGGGTCGGTGTTAGCCTTGGCCAGGGAAGCAGCGTTCCGTAGGCACCCGCACGGGAAACCTGGAACTCTGACACTCGTTATCAGCGCAGGAGTCTGAAAGGATTTTATGAAAGTAAATCAAGCTGGTCAACTGTAACACGTTTTCAGTTCAAAGCACACTTGTCTCCACTGGAAAAGTGAGAAAGTAAGGTTAATATTGCAAAGAAAGCAAAGTTAGCTCCATGAATCGCTAGGTTATAAGTTGATTACTTGCGTTCAACATTTTGTGTGACACTTTCCAATGAGACTGAGGGAAGGGGGGAGAGAGGGAGGCCCTCCCAAGGTATTCATATCCGAACATATCAAGAAGTGCATATAGGAAGCCCTCAACAATTTAGCAGTTCTGAACCCCAAAGCTATTTTTAAATTATTTTTAAAGTTTTTTATATTAATATCTTAATTTCAAATAAATCTTTATTTGTTTTCTGAGCATTTTGTTTTTCAAATTAAATACTCGGGTCTCATTGTCTTTTTTTTCTCCTTTTTCTTTTTTGTACGTAGGTAAGGTTTGGGAACTTCTTTGAAAATTGGAAGTACAGAAGTTCATGAAAGCTCTTCATGGGTTCCAGTAGCCCTGGCTTTGTAGTCAATACTAAATAACAGGAGAATTCAAGCAAAATTGCAAGAATTCACGATGCAAATCCTAACCTGAACTGGCTGGCCTTGTCAGTCCCAGTCAAGTTGGAAATCAGCCTTTGATTTGTACTATTTTAAACACATCTCCGTACTCTATATGCAGACTTGGTTAAAATAGGATTTAAAGTGTATGTACCTGGACTGCATCAGCTTGTCCTGCTCGAAATTCTGCAATTAAAAAATTTGTCCTTTATCAACAGGCAATTATACCAAAGCCTGTGGGTCAAGAAAGTGCAGTACATGTGATTAGAGGAACATGCTGAGGAGTGAGTACTGCTTAGGCATAGACTTGTGTTGCAGAAATGATGAAGCCCCTTAAATAATCATAGAACCTGTGTGAGAAAGATTTAATGCTCTGTGTAATTTGCAGAACATACTGGCAGCTTTCCAAGGAGAATAGCTGTCTAGTAAGTCAGAGTAAGAACTGTGGAACTGATCTTGATGTTATGTGTGAATGAGCTCTCAGATGCTTATGACGTCGCACTGAAATGCAAAACTTGGTGCTCTAACCTTAAGACATTCCTTTTCCTGTCTGTCTAAAATGTGGAGGGAAAAGTAGTAATAAAATTGCCAGTTTAAGCACGGCTGACAACTGCAGCTTTGGGATTTTCTTGACACTTAAGCAAACAAACAAGAAAACTTCTTACACTTTTTTTTTCTTTTTTTTTTTTTTTTGGCTGCATGTTTGATATGATAGAAATGCAGTCACTTATTTGAAGGCATATTGACTGACCATACTGTGATCAGAAATTACACCATGGGCTGGAGTGACAAATGCTGTTACACTGAGATTAAGTGGCTGAAGAAAAGCCATTTCACTTTTCAATCAGCTGAGAGGGTTTCTTAAAGTGTACAAATGTGATCACAAGTACATCTCTGACACCATTATTAGCTTCTGCTCTAAGCAGCACTGAAAGGGCTTTTTATAAGTGATAAGCTAATCAGCTTCAGTTGGAAAAAGAAGGGATGGCTTCGTTCTTTCTGTTACTTGCACAGAACTTCAGGCGCTTAATAAAATAAGAAGAACTGTGTTTAAATTTAGCTGGCAAGAGTTTATTCTGACCAAAATTTCCATGTGGTACCTTTAGACATTGTTTAAATGTATCCTGGGTTAGGTAAATCTGGGTAAAATTACCGGAAAGTACTAAGCAGTAGGCTTGATTGTGCCTAGGTGGAACAGGAAACTATAAACAAGCTGTATGAAATATAAAAATTATCACATTAGGGTTAGGATTAGATTCCAGGAGCATAACTCTTGACTGTCTTTGTATATGAGATTTAGAGGGGGCTGGATTTAAAGCTAGGGTTCATTTCAGCTGGAATGAGGGAGCATCGGGGTTTTGTGAGTTTGTCATTTGTGCTGATGTTTCAGTTTATAAAAGACATGGACAAGAGTGATCATGTTAAATGCTTATCACCCATTTGAAGGAGCCTTAATAAATTTGTGAGAGTTACACAGAGGAAGCCGGACACATTTTTGTATACATTGTGTACAATGGGCATATTCACCACTCAACACTAAAGCCTGTCTTTCTTAGAAGGTAATAATATTGATTGAGACTGTGCCAGAGCTAGACAATGCTGCGTTATAACTCAAACTGGTAAAATACCCTGTTGACCCTTTAGGACACAACCTTGGCCCTCTGACTGGAGAGCCAGAAGCTCAGGGTCAGACTTGAAATGGTAGTGGCAGACTTTAAATGTTAAGCATTCCCAGGTCTGTAGAGGCAAGGTACTGAAAAGTAGCCAGATTCACCATGGAAAAAAAAAAATTAGCATATAATGGTTTTACTTAGTACAGTAAACTAATGATTTAAAGGAGTGTAACCTTTATGTGAAATGGAAATAGACAGTTTGAAATGTGCTAAATCTTATATAATGACCAAGACAGAAAAGGACAGGGACCTTTAGTTGAAGACAGATACTCAGATGTAATTCTGAGAAATAATCAAATTCAGAAGAAAGGGTAGCATGTCTTAAAATTCTTCTAAAAGGAAGGGCCCCAGTGGTTTGCTTTTAAAAGACTGTTCTCATTAGAAATTCTTTTCTCATTGTCCTGTAGCGCTGCAGTGGCAGAATGCGGGTTTTCTAAAGCGAACTTCATATGATCAAAACAACCTCACGTACATACATGCAGTAAACCACACTTTTTTGGCTTAATAGGACCAGGAGCAAAACATATTTGTGGTCACAATCACAATCACCACTTCATTGGCAATAGCAGGCAATAGTAGTAGAAAACAAAAACAGCATTATTCTGTATGATCTAGATATCAAACCAGACGGGTACCATCCACAGTATTATTTAAATAGTTTCTCTTCTGACTCATATTTGCAGACTGGTCGTGGCATTGGCATTTAAATTCATATTAAATCAGGACAAGACTAAACATATAAGCCAATGAGAGTCAGACACACTAAAACAATTAGAATAAACAGGGGAAACTTTGGCATGGCAATTGAAAACAGCAGAAGCATAGAACAAAATGTAAGATGGAAAAACAGTCTTTGGATAGTCACAACAACAACAGTCTTTCATTTTAACTCAAGAGAATGACACCACAGTCCAAAGAGTAGAAAACTACATTTTTTAGAATTTTCAGGATTTCAAGTCTTTCATTTTCTGTGGACCTCTTTCCTCTCATCACGTTTCTTCACTCCTAAATGGAGTAGAACTAAAAGTTCTGCTTCCAGCCCCTGCTGTAACAACCACCGTTAATAATTCCTGCAAGTACTAAACTGACTGTAAGCATTCAGCAAGGCAGAAAGGCAAGACAGAGAAAGCACTGAGCTCCATACAGAGTAGTGTGTTGCTGATCTGCAGTGACAGAGGTGACAAATGCGCATTGGTATGAACATCCCAAACACATCAAATCCTCTCTGCTAGAAGCACAACCTCTGCTTGGGCCAAATGGCAAAGGTACCTGTTAGTGAGAGTGTGTGTCTTCCTTTTAAGTCTCTAGTGGTGATTATTGTCTGCTGAAGTAAATGGCTCATTGGCACAGTGGAAATGTCCATGATCCAAAACTATGTCTGTACCTTCTTTTTCAGAAGTGCAGTATTTGGAACAATAATTGTATACTTTTTTTGGTGGGAATGTGAAAAAGGAATTTTCTTGCATTTCTTTCGAGTGATCAGAGGAAATCTCGCATATGACTTCATTTTCTTCTTTGCTTTGTTTCCAGATCTCACACATGTTCTTCTTTCCACCATTTCTCTTGCATGTCACCAACTTTTAATGGTTTTGCCTTGTTTTGATATTTTTTTTTTGCTCTTCAATTTCTCCTAGCAGTGAAGTGTTCTAGAATCCTTCAAATCCATTTCATTTGTGTTTTTGTTTTTATCTGTAATGCTTCCCCTGCAGCAGCCACTCCTCGTTCTAGTCAATCTGCCATTGCCAGCAGCATGGGAAAGCACAACTGTGAAGGAATACAAGCTTAGTCCAGTTGAGGAAATTAATCTTTGGATCCAATGAAAGACATCAAGGCATGAGAGAATGTGTCATCTGTGAATTGTTTCATTTATGTAATAGTGAAAAATCTGGGCTTGATTTCAGACCCTGTGCTGTCTGCCCCTTGTCTTCTTCTCTGACCTAGCAAAATTTGGGTGCCTTTTAAATGCAGGATGTACAGGCTTAGCATTTTGTTTTTCTGCTCTGATTTTAGAGAACCTAACTGTTTAGAGGAACTCCCGTTTGCCTTCTCTTCTGTGGCAGGAAGAAAGCTGTGTCTTGGGGGCCCCAAAAAAAAAAACGGGGGGGGGGGGGGGGATAAAATCAAGTTGATGAAATCTTCAGTAATGGCATTCAGTAAGAAAGTTGTCATCTGTGCATATACTGCTTTTGAGTATCTCTACTGCCCAAACACTGGTGATACAGGGCCTGATCCAAGCTCATTCATATCAGAAGAAGCTTTTCACTGCTGCAAACTGAAATTAAATTGTCATCCTCCAGCAAAATCTGAGTGATACTTCGTTTTAGGGTGAGACACAGTTTAATACTCTAGCACATTAAAGGTATTTGGTGTTATACCCCAGACTTGAAAAGTTTCCCACAAAGTTCCTCTAACAAAAAATGACAAAATATTGAAGAGGGAAAAAGGAGGGAAAATGTCTGCTTGGGTGCTTCTTAAATTAACACAGAATAACTAGGGCAAGGCCACCAGGGGCTTTTTTAAACTCATTACAAGGGCTGCATTTGCAACTAAGGTTATGAACCCCAAGCAAGAGACAGTGCGCCATTGATCCCAGCTGGCACCTTCTGAAAGAAACTGTTGTTTGTGCCACAGAGGATGCTGTGGGCCCTCTCTGAGAAGGACTGGTGGTGCTAGAACACCTGCTCAGCCCTTGTCTTTGGCTCTTATCCATGAAAACGGGTTTTTTCCTCCCCTTCCAAAATGGAAATGTGGAAGTTTTAGAAGTCTCGGGAAATATGAATGTGACAGTGGTCAAACAATGTCTTTTAAGTTAAGCACAACAAAAGTGTTGCTTTCTGGATTCTATTTAATTGAAATGCCCCTGCCCTTTCATTTGGTATCTTCATTTTGTGTTCTGTGCTACTGTGGACTGTAATTAGGCACTGTTTTTACTTCCAGAGGCCATTCCATTTCAGCAATAACTAAGATGTGTCTTGTTTTTTAGACTTGTTTATCTTGTTGAGTTTTAATAGTATGTATTTAGTACTGCTTTTGAGCTAAAAAATGCCCCGTGTGGTACTACAGTCAAGCCTGTACTGCATTAATCCCAGTCACCAAGAACAGTACTATTTGCTCTACTGTGCATTGGGAAAACATTTTGCAGTTTGAGGACAGAAAGAAGGGCAGTTTGCTTTGTAAAAAGATAGGAATAAGTAAAGAGAATTGGAGTAAAGTATTAAAAGAGGCAAAAAGTATAGGAATGACCAAAGTTTTTACTGCAGGAAGTGTGAAGAGTCTACCTAAAGAGTTGAAATTGAGATAAAAAGCAGGGAAACTACAGTCCTAACAGTGACATGTCCCCAGTTGTCCAAAGGCCCCTTGCTTTTCTGCATCTCTTTCTGTCAGCTCTGCCTATCTGCTTGCTTTCTGCAATTTCTCGCATAGCTCCATGGCAAAATTCAGGGAAAAGCTCTGTTCTAGTCCTGCTGTCTTCTCCCAGCAGCAGTATTTTGGAAGATACGGCAGGCACCAAGAGGGTCCTCTGTTACCTCCTCCTTCCCATGAATGAGTTCCCAGCTGTCTGCTTCTTTTCCTACCAGCTGCAGTGTCTGGTCTGCTTAAGTTTGTAAATTGCTTTGAGATCCTTCAAGATAAAAGGTTCTTCTTAAGTGAGATCATTATCGCTTTGTACATTTCTCCACTCCCTTTTCTCAGTTCAAGCTTCTTTTCTGGACTTGGGGTCCGGCAGAGTACTTAATATTCCTAACTCATGGCAAAACAAAGCTTACACACAAATTTCAGCTTCCAATCTTTGAGTTGTTTGACTCCTCTTAGAGTACTTCAGAGCTGAAGGTTAAATATATGTATTTTCCTGAGCTGATGCCAAGATGCTTAGCACTTGCCACACTGAGATCGTACTTCTGCATTTGCGTCTGACTTCATGTTATTTTGTGTGCTTCAAGAGACTGTGGAGTTCTCTTCCTCCCACTTCTGAAGTACTTACTCATTCTAGGAAGCATTCCAGCTTCAGCGTTGCTCTGAGATCCTACCCTGGGTTCTCATAGCCATACTTTGTTCATGTTCTTGTGGTTAAACTGTATGCCTGTCAGGGCAGGGATTTGACTCTGTGGTGTGGTGAACTTACAAAGGGGAACCCTGACAGGAGTTCAGAGGGCTCTCTGTTCAAAGGTTCATAGGTGGTAACACAGTGTTTGGCCAGGAGAACCTTATTTCTGTTCAGCTGTAAGTCTAGTTGTCTCCATCTTCTGTAGTTTAACTGGCTGGTAAGAGAGTTTTTCACTGTATGGGATCTGTGTGTTTATTCCCAATGTCATTCACATTCTAGTGAAATTTCCCTCTTTCCAATGAAAGTGAGGTCATCTTAAACCTGTGTTTATGATATTGCTGTCATTTCCATGGCAGTAGACTATGATATCATCAGTGGAGGATTATGCCTTTCCTATGTATGTTAGCAATTAAAAATTATGGTTTGTGAGATAAAACTAGTATTTACCAAGCTTTTAGCTTTAGTCCATGTGAGACTGGAAAACTATTGCTTAATCCTCTTGAGAGTTCACTTGGGTAATGGAGTAAATGAATCTAGAAACATTTTGATCCTAGCAGGTGATACGTTTTTGGGGTATATTTTCCTAATGAAAGAAGAAAATCAGCTACTCCATCTTGTGTTCTCTCGCCTGGCCAAGAACTCTTGTCTGAAACCCAATGACAGTCCTTATAGTTTTGTTATTCAGAGCTACTTAATTGTTTGACTTAAAGATTCACAATTTTCTGCTTTCACTAGAATGTCATTTTTCACGTTTGGAGGTCAGTAAGCTATTAGACACTACCCACAAAAGTAAAACAATGTGATCATCAGTGTTTTCATCTTTTTAGTGGGTGCCCTATTTGCCAGCTATCAGTAGCTGAATCTCTTTGTTGAACCTTCCTGAGGGTGTACATGCTTTCTCATGGGCTGGTGACAGGAGGGGCCAGTTTCAACACCATAATGGCAAAAGAAAATTCATCCATTTAAAATGCAGAGTCCAGTGTTAGAACAGTTGCTAACGTTGCAAGATGACAGTGGTGGACTCAAAATATTTATTTCATCCCTTCAAATACTTAAGAACTTTTAAGCCAAGGAAGTAGACTTTCAGAAAAGAGTTTGAAAAGAAAGGGAAAAGACATTAAATGAATGCTTGTAGAGAACGGACATCATCAGTCTGGGTATTGCAACATGAGACAAAATTAATAGTAATTTTTTGGTAATGTAGTTTCATTTTAGAAACACACTACTTCTCTGCACATTTCAGCCTGTTTTCCCACCTAACACAAATGAACTCTCATAAAATATCTCTTTCAATGATCTGGGTATGACCATTTGGAAAAAAAATGCCAAAATGGTGTGCCCTGAGTACATACAAACTTGTTCAGTTACACAGAAGGTCTAGGATATGAAAGGATTTTTCCTGAAAATGTTACCATATGAGTGACTGCAGCACAAAGAAATTCCTTGTCCCATTGTCATTCACTGAAATGGAACCAGGCTGGAATAAAAGGATAGACAAAATTATTGTATGTATTTTTGGAGGCTAAAATTACTAATGCCATAACAGACCTGGTTCTTATTTGCTGCCTCTACAGTCAGGTGATGTTACAGCAATCTCCTGGGCATGCATCTTCCCCATCATTCTGCATTCCTTCTGAGGCTTCATCTGTCTGTGGAAAACCCAGAGTTGATACCTCTGTTGAAAGAATGTGAAATGTCAGGAATTAAAATGGTTGTGATCAGGGAAGAGAATGTTGGGGTGAAAGCTTATTTACCAATTGTCCAATATCCTGGTAAGAAGGGTTTTTTTGTTAATTTGTGCTACAAAAAGATGTCATTTTATCTCAGTAACACTCTGTAACATACGGCCGTTGCTTCACATTATAACATCCCACGTTCCAGAGAGCACAACTATTGCCTTTTGCTTTCTGTAGGGCTGTTAGCAGCTGAGCAGTTCCAAGCAAATAGCATGCAAAGCACCAATAGCAGTGTCAGTACTGCAGGGTATTCCTTGGGCTTCTGCTATATCCCATGATACACATTGAATATTACGTTGTGTTATGAAAGTATCTATACTTTCTAGCCCAAATAAATACTGTTTCCATATAACTTCCACAGATTTTTAATGGTTTGGTTATTGTCCTACTATTACTGAAAACTGGTTTTGACTATTTAAAATAAAATGTCTCTTGCCTTTTCAGTCTGGAGATGTCTGACATGCAAGATTCACAACAGTCAAATGGGAAGTTGTCTAAAGGAACTCCTTTGAAAATATTTGTCACAATAGGCAGGTGTTTGGCACTAGATTTTAACACCCAACACTGAGAATATTATATTTTCTCCCCCTTTGTGAGACACAGAATGGTGTGATTAATATTCCATTCTGTCTTGTTAATGAATTACTTGCTGGCTGTACTGTTAAAGGAAATAACCATTTTCCTAGATGCATTTCTAGACTCAAGTATCTTTGGGTGAATTTTAGTACTCCTGACAGTAAAGAGCTGCTGGCACAAATCAAAACCTGCAATAAAAATCATACAGAGTCGATGGTAACAAATTTGTGTAAAAACACTCTGGGCAGGCATATATATTATGTTGCCTCTAGGAGCTGTCTGAGCTGTTCTTTCCATAGGAACTTACCAGTAAGGTTTGGTTTGCTTGTTTTTTATGGCTCCAGTCGTTAGCTCCTATATCAAGCTGCAGTAAGTTATTTGATGCTGACATCCAGGTTTCCTTGAGGATCCTTGTATCATATACTTCGAGCCTGAAGAAAATACAAAATTACTTTTCACTAGTATGTTGCCAAAGTGGGTGCAGCTTTGTAGAACACGTTGATCTTTGTGACAACTAATTATAAAATAAGAAGGTGGTAATGTTCCCAAATATATCAATGTGCTCTTTTCTGTATTCTTTCTTTTTTCCATTTCTGAATTTAGTCCTTTTTTCCTCCTTTTTCTCCTGTGCACATCAATAGCGTGTCATTGTTGAACCATGAAATTTCCCCTAATTTGTTTTCACCTCTTCTTGGTGTCCTTGTACATCATGTTCTTACAGTGCACTTCTCTTCTGTATTGCTCTTTCCCTCTCATCTTTCAAAAATAACTTTAACGTCCAAAGTATCATAACTCTCTTTCGTCAATTTATTCCATCCATCACTTGCTATATTTCCTGTGTTCTTTCAGATCCCTATATATAAAAAATGTATAAACCTTGATAGTATAAACAGCAGAAAGAAAAAACAGTGGTCAGAGCTGAAAATAAAGGATAAGCAGATCAAGTTCAGGACTCATGGGAAAACTGGCATTTTTTATGTTCTCAGCAGCAATGAGACTGAATATTCATTCCTTCTTCTAATTGTTTGATCCTGTTAGTATTATTCATTGGGAATATCCTGTTAGTATTATTCAATAATATTTAACATTCATTTTCTTTTTTTTTTCCCAGAAAGGACCAAGTGAAAAATGCCCATTTGGAAAAAAAGTAACTGGTGATTTTGCTGGAACTCATACTACTCCATATAGAGACAGCAAAAATCTGCAAATTTTTCTTCAGTTTTTATTCCCTATTGCTCATTAAATTCTGTGCTTAAACGGAGACACAGGAGTTGTCTATTGGTAGGCGTTAGAAGCTAGGGTTATACAGAATTACACTTTTCCTTCTGATATTTAGGGATCTACCTCTCCCAAAAGAGCTTAAATTGTGAAAAAGATGAAGGGACTTACCTAGGTGGGATTTCTACGTGTCACAGCAGAGTTAACTTGGCCAGTGAAGCCACACACACTCCCCCCACACCCTGCACATTCTCATCTTTGCCCTGCAAGCCTTAATTTTACTGTAATCCCAGATTTTAGTTGGTGCCTTTATAATTAGATGGAACTTCAGAGAACACTTTCTTTTATCAGTGAATTGACAGTAAGATATTTTCAAAGTAAAAACTTGACTAAAAATTTATCCTGAAGTGGCTGGAGAGTAAAACTTGATGATGGTTGTAGGTCCCTTCCAACTGAACTATTCTATTCTATTCTATTCTATTCCTTTATAATAAATATACATGTATTTGAATCTATTTATTGCTTTCATTATTTATGATACATTGAAGAAATGTATGTAAACAATGTCTCTATTTGGTGATACTATTCATTCATGATTCATATGGATCCAGGAAGCACTGCACATACAAACTTGATAAAAACTATCATATTTCTCAAAATTACAGTCCTGACTATAAGCTTTTAGAACATCTTAGTGAAGAAAATTGTAAGTACTTGGACCACACTGTACTTTGTCTTGATGACTCTGTACTCTGAAAACACATCTATGATGTTGCTCATAATATTATAGTGTATAAAACACAATATGCTTGTGTGCAAAATGCTAATACTTAATGGTGCGTAGGGGCTATTTTTATTTTTTACCTGAAAAAGACTGATAGCAAGATTTTGTATGGCAGGTGCTCAGTTTTCTGTGTGTATAGTAAAGTGTAAGTATCATACTTTATCAGATATCAATAAAGTATCATAATAAAAAAATAGTACAGATTACTTTGTTGATTTACCAGTATATAGAAAATCATTATGACAAGAACAAGGACCATGTGACCTGTCCAACCAACCATGTTATTTCCACTTTGTTCACTGTTGTCTGATACATCCCTTTTTTAAGAGGTATAGAAAAAAGGTTAATGTTCACATGTCTTGTTTATCTTAATCTGTCCTTGGGCGCGTAAAGATCACTCTTTGCTTGGGTTGCAGAGGTTGTTTTGTTTTATATTGTTTTTTTCTGCTTGAGCGCTGGTATTTCATCATGATACAATGTTCTGTTCAGCACAGGAACTGTAGGCAGCCTGCTTCAGCTCTGGGTGAGCACAGCCTGTTTCAGAGACAGTCTATTCTAACATTACTGTCAGATTGCATTGAAAATAATTATGTAACTGCCATTCCAAAAATAATGTAATCGAGAGACATCAATGAAGAACAATGTGGGAGGCAAATAAAGCTAGAGAGTAGCAATTCTGAAAATTTCCACAATCTTTCTTAAATACAAAACAGATGTTTGGTAAGAATGATGGAATGTTTGCTGAGGCTTAAATATCTGAAGATAGATTTATTTGAGTTTTTAAGTCTCTTTAGAGCTTCAGCTTCAGAATTAAACATTCCACACATTATGAACTCATCAATGTTGTTCCACCTTTCCCCAGATTTAAATGCTAGTGTTGTGAGGAAGTGTTACGGGTTTGTTGTTCCATGAGAAAGCTTTCTGGTAATTAGTCAAAAAAATAATTTCTTTGTGTTGAAGTTTTCATATTCATAACATAATTTAGGAAATTGATGTCTTAGTAATACCATCATTTCACTGAAATGCAGTACAGTGTACTACCATAAATGCTTCAGGGTGTTCATCTGGATGCCTTTCTATTTACTTCATCTTTTAATATCTAGGAGAGTAAAATATGATTCTGCACAAAGGGTCAACTAAATTATTCATTGAAACTCTTGAATGGACAGCTGTTCTCATTCTATTCTATGTGTTACAAGTTTTGGTCCTTTTCAATTGAAGCTGTGATTGTACATATAAGAAGATATAACTCTTGTGGCCCCTCCTATGTGTAGTCACAGCCATTCACTTAATTTTCTCCCTTGCTAGAGATTTTCTACAGTTGTGCCACTTCAGCTGTTTACCCACTCAGTAATGAGATCTACAAACCAGTTTGTCTATTTATATATGTCTATATATCTATTAATGTGCTTATATAAACAGTTTGTATATTTAACTGTTGTTTATATATATTTCTGTTTCATAAAATACATATTTTCCCTGATGGCAAAACTCATTGAAAAGATTCCTGCGGCTTTGCACCAGTTTATCATTCGCTTGTTTGTGTTGTGATGATAAATGTTTTTTGATGTAAAATCAAACAGATTTTAAAAAACACCTCTGAATGGATGATGGTGTAAAGCTTTTGCATCTCACTGTGCTGCAGAGGGACTCCTCTGTAAGTGTCAATTATTGTGCCTGAGACCAGCTCGGGTAGTGCTTCCATAGTGTTCATCACTGTGGGCTACAGAGAGAACTCGGACCATCAAACATCCAAGCAATAGGCAAGTGTTTGAATTGTCTGAAAAGTTTTGAGTGTTTTTAAAAAGAAATATTGTAATGTTCAGGAACATAGAAGAAAAAAAATAGAGATTTGCTATGATTTTTAGGGTTTTGTCAGTCATTAAAGGTCTGAAGGATGTCTACGAACCTAGAACCAGATTGCCCCATGATTAAACCAAGGTCTAGTTAACTAAATTCCTGAGGTAATCTCTTTAGAAATCTTGGAAGTTTTCTACCTCCCAATAAGATATTTTAATGGATGATTAAAAGGGGTGAAAACATAAATGAGTCAAGAATATCAGATTTTGAAAAGAGTGTGGTCTTTTTGTTATGGATACTTTCCCACAGCACATGTTCAGATCTTCAAAATGAAGTTCGACAAAACAGACCAAGGCTAAACCAAAATGTTAAGCCAGACCCCAAAGAGGTCTGAGACTTTTTCACCACAATGTTGTATTATATTAGTGGCAAGAACTGTTCTCTCCTTTGTATTTGTTCAGTTCTGAGAATCATGAAAGGCCAGTAAATTGTATGTACTAGACAGTGGCTAGTTACACCTACTCTAATCTCACTGGGATTTTCCCCATTCTAGGGAATTCCCAGGAGTGGAGAAAGCAAGTTTTGTTCAGTGATTCAAAGAGAGCAGAATCAAAGCTAAATTCTAGAGCTTTACATTATATTGCTTTCTATAAAGTCAGTTTTAAATTCAGTATTTCTGCTGCTATTTTCCTACCCCTGATCATCTTCACCTCTCTTCAGGAATTAAAGAAATGTGAATGTTTCTTTTGATATTATTTAAATAACAGTCATTTTAAGCATTTTGGGGATATTTAATCTAATGTAGAAACTCTCTTCCCCTCCGAGTTGCCCAATGAGAATATTGTTGGGGCTTTTTTAGAGAAAAATAGTAATGTGCTTTGCTATTTTCCTTTCTCATGCATGCCATTCTCTGCAACGTACTGATACTCTCTGCTTTTCCATATATCTAATGAGCCAAGTATACTGTACTACTTAAGCAAACCTTAGCAACAGAGCATTAAGTGTTTTCAACACAAAGTAGTATCAAGTGCAAGTCCCAGCTTTGGCTCAGGGCAGTCTGGCTGTACTGCTGCCAGCAGAGGCTCTCCTGCTCCTCCCTTCACAGGCCCACCTTGGCTGCTGGATAATGAGTTGGATGAATGAACTGATCCAAATGAAAATGACCCTTTGAACAAAAATGTTTTGAATTAGGAAGCTCTGTAAACAAAAGCATAAAAGCAATAAAAGCAGTGCTAGAGAAATAGTGGGGAAATGCTGTGAGAAGAGGGCATGGCTTCACATCAGTGTAAGCTGACAATAATAATACATCTTTTTAGTTTTCATGTGTTGAAAACAATGAACAAACAGTGGTTAGGTGTGAAGAATCAGAAGCAAACCATGATTCATTTCAGGATTAATTTATGCAAATTCTGCTTAATATGCATCTCTCCCTTTCCCCTTTTTCATACTTCCTATCTCTGTATGTGATTTAGTCATGCTTAGAGGGGAACTTTTTGAGAAAACCCAGAATATCGGGAAAGGTGCGCTAATGACTCAGTACATTGTGCTTTCACCTCTGATTCAGTGCTTCAACACTGTAGTAAAGTGTTCTCTTCTGGTTTTAATGCCATCCCTCCAAAGGGATGTCTGTCCTTAAATACAAATGCTAATCAGCTCTAGCCTCTGTGGGAACTTGCAGCACATGCTGGAAGAGAGGGTTGAAGTTAGTGCAGTGGTAGAATACTTAATGTCTGTGCCTTTATTCATCCCAAACCTCTGAAACATAAGTGTATGTAAAATTCTTCATTTGTCACAAACAAATGTGGGCAGCATTCCTGTGTGCTTTACATTTAAATATTGTTTTGTAAAAACTCGGTTGAAATTATGAGTGAGGATATTCCTTGCTTGTAATGTCTAAAGTAATTCAAGATGTTTCAGTCTGACCTTTCCTCTATAAACGTGATTCAGTTGTACCGTGCACAATTTGCAAAACATGCAATGATTTTATTTTACTTAGGATGTATTATGAGTTTTCAAGTTCAGTTTCTGATTGTTCATAAGACATAAGAGCTCAGTATCCTTTGCACCATTTATCCTCTCAAAGGTGAGCAGAATTTGTCATGTAAGCAAGGAGGAGTCTGTTGAATAGTAACTTATATTGGGTTTTTCAGGTCAGTGTTTTCAAATTACGTCAGAAGTTGTAAATGGCTTTGCAAAACATTTTATGTAACAATTCTGAATGCTCATGTGACATTTTTCTAATTAACTTATTTAGCCTAGTTTTGGAGTAACATTAGCTGTTTCATCACTTTTAGGCTATTTTGGGTATTCTTTGTGACACTATGAATAAGCCAAGAATTTATAGAGTTTCTTAATCATACAGATTAGTCATCACTGCCTGCTCATAAAAGAAGCCTGAAATGCTCATTAAAATTGTCTGATGTGAATAAAAAGTTAGTATAGTTGCAGAATTAAATGCTGAGAGAATACCATTATATTAGCAAAGAAACCTGTTTCAGGAGTACTGCTTTCAGTGAAAGTTAAAGCTGCCTATATAGATCAGTATAGATATCAGATCAGATATATAGGTCAGTATATATCCAAATTTGTTTCATATAGAAAATAGGAAGGGGCTTCTGGAGTGGAGAATTGGTCTGGAATGATTTGCAATCCTGCCTAAAATGAAATATGGTAAAGATTTGCTCGTAGAGAACTAAAGGAGGTTGCTACATGTGCTTGCTTGGTCCGTTTTGGCTTATTTTAAAAATTGAGCAGTTATAAATCACACTTGCACTTGATCCTTTGCCCTTTGCCTTGTACCTTTCCATCAAAGCAATAAAAAAGGTCATCTCCCTGTCTTCCACAAGCTGTTTGAACCTCACAGGCAGTTGTTATGCCATGCTACTTGAAACACTGAGACCAAAATTCTCATCTCACCAAGCCTGTTTTTTCACCAGTGAAAATGTGATGCTTCCACTGGAGTTGCATGTTGATGCCAACAGAAAAGAGAGAAGAATCAAGTCATAGTCTGGCCACTGTTAAAACAACAGTATTTATGGCTGATCATACTTGAATATGAACTCTGAGCAGTGCTATTAGGAGATGTGTGCTGGAATCACAAAAATTTATAATCTTTACTTAAAAATATATTGACTTTTAATGGAAGCAAATTCTATTTAGAATAAGCTATAATCTCTTAAAAAACAGCCTAAGGAAGAAAAATGAATTGAGAATTGATGCCATTTTCATACTGCAGAATTTAAATGAGAAGACAGTGTGAGCTGGTGAATTAAGCTGATCTCTCTTTTTGGTTTTGCCCCTGGCTTCTTGACCCAAGTATGAAAAGGCAAAATGTATTGACTAAGTTCCATACCTGCAAAACAGGAATAACTATATTGTTCTGCTTTTTAAGGTGTAGTGAGATGTGTGGATGAAAGGTACTATACAAGAGCTGCTATTTGTTCTTATTACCAAGGCTGGGTGAGACATCTTTCCTTACTGAATGGTGCCTAATTTTAGAGGTGTATGTGCTGTACCCTGGCAGTAGCTGAAGAGGAGTTTCCTCAGCTGAGTCTTGTGGCCTTCATTCTGTGGTCCACAACTGTCTCTACTTTGGCTTCCAGTGGTGAAAATGGTGATAAATTACAGATGTTACCATTAAGGAATATTGTTTATGTGTTACTATTTATCAATACTCATTATTGTTGCACCTTTGTCCCTGAGAACGTAGAGTTACTCATTGTTGGAAACAATTTCCCCGGATGCTGCTGTGGGCAGTTTTAACTTCACTGTATTGGGAGCTTAGCTATCCTTTCCAGATATACATATATATATATATTTATATCTATATGTACAAGGTAATAAGTGTATTTTTAAAAAGCTTTGGTGTTTTTATCGAAAATGGTTTAATTGAAAAAGGTATAATTGAAAATGGTTTAAACATTTCGCAACAAAATGTTCCTGGCTCTGAATCTCTGGAAATGAGTGCTGTGAGCTGTATGTGTGACTCTTTGGGGGTTTATCTGTGGCCACCCACACAAAAGAAACCTGGCGACTGTGTACGCTATCCTAAAATCTGGCATGCTGTGTTAGTGAGTGTCTCTGTTAGTGTGGCTGCATCCCTACCTGCATCTCTCTGGAAACTATAACTACTGATGAAGCACAGACCTGTAACAACTCCTTCAAAGCCAAAATCTTAATTTCTGGGAGTTTGGGACTTGTTTGCCTTTGCTAGTTTCATTTTAGGTTTTCTTGACTTTCTACTGATCTTTGGACTGAAGAAATTGAAAATTAGGGGGAGAAAAAAAATGTTTGCTTTTTCCTGAGAATTTTCAGTAAATTAGACTGTGCTCTGTCATTAGTTCTGTAAGATTCTGCAAACACCCATATGCCCCAGAAGGTGCAGCATAAGCTCAAAAAGTAATATATACATTCTTCATATCCTTTCAAAAAACAATCTGTAGTGATTGCCTAGAGCAGAAGCATAGAATCATAGAACATTCAGGGTTGAAAGGAACTTTAAAGACCATCCAGTCACAACCTCTTCTGCCATAAGCAGGCACACTTCTCATTAGATCTAGGCCTTATCCGACCTGGCTTTGAACACTGCCAGGGCTGGGTCATCCACAACCTTCCTGGGCAACTTGTTCCAGTGTCTCACCATCCCCACAGTGAATAATTTCTTGTAATATCTAATCTTTTATTCTGAATTGGAGGGCTGGCAATTTTCAAAGAGTCACAGAACAGTTGAAGTTAGAAGGGACTACAGTGGATCATCTGTTCCAAGCTCCCTGCTCAAGCAGAGTCATCCTAGAATATGTGGCACATTGCATCCAAGCAGTTCTTGAATATCTCCAGTGAAGGAGACTTTCTGGGCTCAGTCACCCACGCAGTAAAGAAGCTCTTCCTCATGTTCAGGTGGGAACTTTCTGGGCATCAGTTTCTGCCCATTGCCTTCTGTCCTATTGCTCAACAGTGCTGAGCAGAGCCTGGCTCCATCCTCCTGGCACTCTCCCTTCGGATACTGACAGACTTGGATGAGGTTCCCTCTCTTGTCCTCTCACGGCTGACCAGGCCCAGCTCCCTCAGCCTTTCCTCGTCCATGAGATGCTCCAGTCCCTTGATCATCTTTGTTACCCTCGGCTGGACCCAAGCCAGGGGCTCCATGTCCCTCCAGTCCTGAGGAGCTCAGACTTCAGTTTTTGAATTTTGAAGCTGTCATGAGATTTATTAGTAAAATGGTGTTATAAATTGACAAACAGAGCTGAAATTAATCTCTTCATCATTAGGGTGGATTCTTCTGCATTCTTTCAGACTCCCATTCTCCATGCTTCCTTTCTATCCTGCAGACTTCTGGAAACTGTCTGAGGTAACTGTTGTTGACTGAGCAGGTTTTTAGTACATCGTAGAATGCCTTCCCTTTTCACATGTTGTGAACTTGTTTGTAGCATAAGAGATTTTAAAATTACATTTTTAGGCCTGGCATCTGGAATGCATGCCTTGAGAAGGCAGAAATTTTGGTTGTCCGAGTGTTGAAAATGCATCTTTGGGTTATGTATTTTAATAGAAATTACAAAAGTCCGGTAGTCTTTGCATTCTGAGAAATTCTACCCCACAGTCTCAGTGGTGTCTTTTACTCTTTTCAACTTTTGTTTGAGATAGCAAAGCATCTGGTAGGGTTAACAAAGCTGCAGTTTTGTTTTGTTTTTTTCCAAAATGGAAATGAAACCAGAATACACTCCTGATGGCTTTCGGCTTGTATTAGTGCATCTGGTTCTGGGCACCCATCCGCAGAAGGATGTAAATGTGATTGGACTGCATTCAAGGAAAAAACAAAATGCTGAGAAGTTGTAAAGAGAAAAACTTATAAAAGAAAAATGTTAAATATGTACAGTGTGCCTGCATGACAGCAGAGGAGAGGCAGGTTTTGGTAATGATTACAATTCTTAGGGGTGTGAACACCAACAGAGTGAAAAATTACTTAAGGATAGTTTAAGAAGGTATTATTACATGTAATGGAATTAAATGAACTATATGTAAACTTGAGCCTAATGTTACAGTAAAAAAACCCCATGAACAGTGAGACCTATAGATTTATGGTTTATCTGTATTAAGTTAGCAGTGGAGAATCCCAGTTGGGGATAAGGTACAACTTCTGTAGAAACATGGAACATGAACAAAAGAAATGCAGTCCCTCTCTTAAGGGGACAAGAAACTTGACTGTGTGGCACATAAAGAATAAACTTAGGATAGTGGGATGGGGAGTAGAACCCTAAAGGTGGTTTGAGTGTTTTTCAGTCTTACTGGCCGACTGTTGAGCCATTTAGGATTACAGCAATGTAACTATTATATTGAACATGCTTGTTACCTTCAGTCACTAATGTATGTAAATATTGGTTTAATTTGGAATAGCCTTACTACGCGACTGCCAAAAGCTGGAGAAACTATCCTTGGACAGAAGTTTTTTGTTGGTTTTGGTGGGAAAGGAGCCAACCAGTGTGTCCAGTCTGCTCGACTTGGGGCCAAGACCTCGCTGATCTGCAAGGTAAGTACTGACTTGTTCTTCAATTACAGCTGAACTGAATGTTTGTGCAAATTCCAGTAAACCTTTTGGTCACTTACCAAAAAGCTTTTGGTGTGTTTTTAGCTTTTTAAAATCTCTCTCTAATTCTCTTTTTTTTTTTCATATTTCAGCTATAAATTTAAGCATGGAGGAGTCTGTTTAAGAACATTGCCAGAACCAAAGACTAGTTGGCTACAGATCTGACAGAAATTGCATGTAGAGAAATATTGCAAAACTTAGGTTGATATGCCATGGAAAAGAGAATTGGGAAGAGTTAGACACGTTTAAAATTTGGGGAATCTTGATTAGGCCTTCCTCTTTATGTTTCCCACTGTTACAGCTATCAGCACTTCATTGATGGCATTCAGGTGCTAGAAGCTATGGTTGCATTGAAATTTGCTTTGTAGATGAATAAATATCAGACACTCACAAGCCAGTGAGAAATTTGAGAAGGAATGTGTAAGTGCTTTGAGGGTTGAATCATTATCTCATTACTTGAGGTTAAGATAAGGTGATAGTATCCAAATTCTAGCACTTTTGTGTGCTATGAGATATTTTTGCTTACTTTTCTGAAACATCTGATGTACCGCAGCTCTAAAGACTTGCTCACAGACCATTGGGCTGATTGAACTTGGCAGATGCTATATTCTTACAATGCTTTTCTTTGATTTTTGTCATTAAACATTATAACTTTTGAGTGATCATTACTACGGTTAAGATCAAATTTTTTCTCTCTGTAGTCTTTATTGTCTATCCTGTGCTAACTGTAGATGAAACTTCAAATTGACTGGACATACTTTGTTTTTTGCCATAGCTGGGGAGGATGCTAAATTTGTTGGATCATTGTATGTCAAGGATTTTTTGAGAAGTACTGCAAACATCTCAAGGAAGTCTTCCTCACTGTTTTTTCAATTCAACATTTAGACTAAACAATGTTGGCTATAAATTTAAATTACACCTGAAAGCATTTCTGTGAGTTATTATCACTAGTTGTTCTGTAGTGTGGGGTCGGCTTTTTTTGGCAATGCTTGCACTTCTGTCATATTGTGCATATTTGATCATCTTTGCATTCAAGAACTATCAGATTCAAGTACAAGATGAACTGGCAGTGAATTCCCTCCTAACATTTCCTGCTAAATGTTAAAGGGTTTTTTTTCCATTGCAAGTGTGAATTTTGCTTTATTTTTTTTAATGATCTAGCCCTTTGCTCAGTGCAATGGAAACATACACATTCATAATAAAATTTAGTAGCTACCATATTTTCTAAGTACTTTTCAAAACTGTATTTCTGTTATTTCAGTAAAACCCATTCTTCTTTCTGTCTTTCTGTCTTTCCATCTTTCTCTCTGTCCGTCTGTCTCTTTCTCTTGTTTTCTCTTTCTTTCTGTTGTGTATTTGTTGGGGAAAATGTTAGCATTTTCTATTTTTTTAATTTTGAAAGTTGTTATTTAGTTTTTTTAAATTGCACTTTATAGCCTCACAAAATACTCTCTCATCTCATAGAAATCTCATATACAGTCTTATATCTGCATAGGTTAATGAGATATAAAATTTGTTGCTTAATAAATTAAGAAGAATCTCACAATAAGGAGCTTCTACAATTAAATTATTTTTACTGCAACAAGTAATCTGAAGTATTCGGTGGTTCTTTTAGCTGGATTGCCCCTCACACACACACTGTGCTCAGTTACATGCTTCTGTTTTGGTCATATTTCCCAATATTTTTTATCTAGTGTGGATGCAAAAATTACTTCTACAATCTGAAGTTAAGAAAATTGAATCAAAATTAATACTAAAGGGACGTTCTGTTGGCATGTGACATCCTCTTAGCAGCAGTGTAATTTAGAGGATGTCCTCAACAAGACTGGAGATAGAGGTCTCAGATCAAGTGACAAGGAATTCTTCATACATCAGAGCTTTAAAACACAAGAGTCAGTGTTTGGTGAGGGTTTGAGAGAGAGAAAATCATGACTTACTGTTATGACTAGAGATGCCACAGAGTGCTGTGGAATTTAGTGTAAAAATTGTAAAAAATGTTAAAAAATTGAGTTTCAGTAGTGGAAATGCAAACAGTGTTCTGTTTCCTGCCAGGATGTCTCTGCAAGTTACTCTGAGTTATCAATGTGTGTCACAGTAGCGGTCAATTTGCTCTGTCCTGTAAAACAATGTACTGATGGAATAGTTACAGAGAAGTGTAAAGCATTCCTCTCAGGGTACTAAAGGATCTAAGCAAATAAATTAATTTCTCAGGTTCATACAAGAACACTGTGGCAGTACTGAAAAAATAACAGTGCTCTAGAGAGATTTCAAACTCCCCTAACTATTTTCTTTCTTTTTGTCGTGACCAATCCCAAAAAAATCTGTTTGGCATCCTAGATTAAGCTGATAGAGGGACATTGGTCTGAAAGACATTGTATGTGCTGAAAAATATCCTGCTTTACTTCTGACAAGCAATTTGGAATGATCTTCACTGGACATTGCTGATATTGCATATACTAAACTCTGTTTAAGCCGTGGTTGCATTTGTTTCCTACCTAGAAACAGAAAGTGGTGTATTACCATGTTGTGTAGTCTTTTTAGATGATCCATAAGCTAAATTTAAGTTAAAGTGCTATGGGCTGAATTCTCACTTCATGTTGAATATAGCTGTATCTCAGATGCAGGGCAGAGTATGATGGGTATCTTCAATTTTTTTTCCTTTTGTATTACTGTCTTATGCTTGTCTTTAGTACCTTAATTCCTCAATGACAAAAAAAGAGTAAACATTTGAAATAAAAACCATATAAAATAAATAAAAATTATCAAGAGGTACATGCTTTTTGTTTTAAGTAATTTTCAGGTACAGATGAGTTTGATTCTTAAGCTGCTAGAATTCTAGTTGCTATGATGCCAACTAGCTCTCTAGCTCCATGTGGAAAACATGATCATAAGCAGGGAAAACCCAGACTGAAAAATACTGATGTAATTCCACTTATTCTGATATGTAAACTGTGTGACAATAATGCTTGTACAAATGGTTTTTGTTGTTAAGAATTCAAGAAAGAAGAAATGCTATTTCAGCTCTTAAAAGTGTTCTGTGGTCTGCAGACTGACATCTATTTTTCTGTTTATCCAGTACTCCATCTAGGAGAGTCTGTGCAAAAGCAGAAAATATTTAAAACAATGTTATATAATTTGACATGGTCAGTAAATATGCCTTTAATCTAAACTGAGTCTAATGCCCAATACTCTTGTCTTCCTTGGGGGTAAAGCCTGAATGGAAAAATAAAGTCCTTCAAATGTACTAGGATTAACTGGGTTGGATACTGATGAACTAACATGGAAAAAAGTCTCCAGAGGAAAGTGACCTCCATGGACACCCCTTGGAGGGCTTCCCTCCAGCACTGAGATGTCTTACTGTGAGCAAAAGTACCATGGCTGATCTCAGCTGCTTTGACAGTTGAAAAGTAAGGGATGTCTGTCTGTCAGTCATGCAGGATCCAGAGCTGAAGGAAAGAAGTTTCACCTAGCTTCTGGAAGGGGGCTATGAATGAAAAATGAAATATATTGTTGCTGAATTAACTGAGCAGATTGTGAGATTTGTGGTAGAAGAATCATAGTAGCAAGGGAGGGAGAAGTTGATACCATCAGAGCACAGTTTTTAGGGTGCAGAGGTGAGCACAGCTCAGGTTAAAATTGCAGATGGCTGCAGTCATCCAGCCCGAAGCAGTCAGAAGAGGCATCTTCTGACAACCCGCCCTGTCTGGCAAACTGGGAGTAGTCAGAAGGACAAATATACTCTTAATATGAAAACAATGACTAACACAGTGACCCAGGAAAATGTTGGGTTGTTTGGGGTTTTTTTTCCATGTACCAGACCAATGTTCCATCTGGTTAAACTATTCTGACCTTAATTGCTGTCCTCCTTTGCTGAAAGACTGGGACTATCCTTAATAATGCTTGAGAAAAAACCCTTATAGATGTTGTAGGAAATGGACGTTTCAAATCATGGTTATGCAATCAAATAGGTGTTCAGTTCTTGTGATCACTAGCTGGTACTCAGGCCTTCCCAGCTTTTTGAAGGACTGAACTCATAAACAGACAAATTTCTAACAAGCCAGTAGAGGCAGCTGCTTTGTGCTTCTAGTAACTGAAGTACACCATTAGCATATATAAACAGTATAGTGCTGTTTTATGAGAAGATGGATAATTGGTTAGGACTCTTCTAGACCCACAACCAGGATCTCGATTTGGCTTCTAATCTGAAAGATACTTCTTTTTATCTCTTGCAAAAATACTTTCTGTAGCATTGGTTAGTCTTTGACACTGCTCAGATGCACAACTCACTCTTGGGAACACATGCTATGCATGCTGAAGACAGGCTAAGAGTGGTGACTCAAAAGCTTTGTTGGCTTTATAAATATATTTTAAATGCTCGCATGGTATTAAGCAAATTAAACTATTTTTTTTTCTCCATGTACCTCATCTCCTTTGTTCAGCATGTGTAATGTAACAAAAAGAAATTTATATTAGTTTGAATAAACAGCAAGCAGAATTGTTTTCAGCTAAAAAGATTAATGGAACTGAAATTACAAGCTTTATAAGTTGCTATTAAAAAACAATAGACCATAGCTTGACTCCTTAACTCAACTTGATCTGCTGTTGCTGCATAATGCAAACAAAAAATGTTGAATTTCTAAACAGCACACTTAGTACTGAGAATTACAGAAATTAGTAATGCTGTGTTTATCGTTGCTTTCTGTCCTATAGACACAGTTTGATATTTTTCCACCAAGAAAACTTGAGGTAAAAAATTCAAAATACAAACTACAAAATACAATTAAGAAGGACACCAGAATTAATGTCAATGCTTTCAATTCAAAGCTGAAAAATTCAATACATGTCCAGATTTAAAAATCCCTAGAGGTTTCAGTGTCAGAGAAGCACAGGGTTTGTACAAGGATGAAACTTGAATATTGCAACATGGGTATTTGTAATAGAGCAGGAGAAAACTGCAGAACACTGTTCTTATTGTTTGCTAATACTCTTAATACATTTTTACCATTATTTCTTAATTTATTTTTTGTTGGTTAATAAGGCAAAGGGCTTCTAAAGACTAAAAGTGCTGTATTTAAATTACAGTAGAGCATTTGGTTGTCTAAAGATGGTCTATTTATCCTCTCACCTTTCTGTAAAGAAAACCCATTATTTTATCTTTTGTACAGGTTGGGAGTGATTCCTTTGGCAATGATTATGTTGCTAACTTGAAGAAGAATGGTATTTCTACAGGTAAAATTTTACTTTATTTTTGAACTTCAAAAACTGGTGGTGAAGATTTATAATTGTTTTACCTTATTGATATGTTACCTTATTGGCATGTTTTTCCTTATTAGAGATGTTTTACCTTATTAGATATGTTTTACCATTCAGAACTATGAATAACTGTTTTGATGTAGCTGGCAGGAATGAATGAATAGGAGAGAGAATATGGGGACCCCTGAAATCAGCTGTACCACTAAAAATAAAATGTAGTGTTATTGCCTCTAGATCTCTGATGATTGCATCATTGCAAGTCACCTGAAGATAACTTGCTGTTATGCAATTGTTTAGTCTGGCATTAATTATAATAATGCCTAGTGAGAAATTTAAAAATTCATTGTGATTACTCATTCTCAACTTCACGTCGTCAGAGGAGGGACGGAGTGGAAATTCAATGGTAAATGCCATACATTTCACCTTTGCTTTGTGAACTGACCCAGGCAGTCATTTGAGAGCCTGCAGCTGATGTTAGCACACATATACACCAAAGTCAGTGTTAAAAGGTTTTCAGAAAAAGGGAAAATGAGGCATCCACAATATTCTATTATCTTTTACCTTTGTAAAACCAATTCCCTCTCTATTGTGCACTGCTTAACTATATGATCACTTTTGTTGTCTACACCACCCTTGTCTTCTTTGGGGTGGACAAGGATGGACAGATGTAATCACTAAGTGGCAATTCAATATTCTGTTTATCTCTTCTGTTTAATGTGCAGCCACAAGCTTAATCTACTGCATTATTCAAGTCCTGCCTTAAAGACAAAACTATCAGTATTTTGTGGGCTTTTTTATTATGCTTATCAGTGTAGCATCTAAATATTTCACAAATGTAGATATAGGTTTATTCATTGTGTGCCTTTCAAATTAGGCAAGAAACCAGGCAAGGATGTCATGAAAACAGTGTCTGTTAGTGTACAGTTCTGAATGTCTCCAAAGCATGCCTACCTCATGTCTTTGATCATGTAAATGAAGCAATTACAATGCATAGCACTTAATGAAAATGCATATGCCACAAAGAACCTTAATGTTTTCTGATTTAAATTATTGATCTTGCAATCTTAACATAATTTTTTAAATAATCTTTATAGCAACCAAAGAAAAGTGTAGGGAAAATATTCAGAAATTCCATCATATTGCAGTTCATTGATACCTAGGTAGATCAGTTGAAGGGCTGGAATGTTTAGGTCCAAGGTCCCAATTTCTGCTGATTGAGTTAAAAATGTCTCAGAACTGTGTTTGATTGTCACCTCCTCCATTGATCAGCCCTGGAGAAAAATAAAATATACTGCTGGTGAGGTTGATCCAGGATCCTAACTTGTATTCCAAGATCTGGAGGCAAGGGTGATTCAGTGTGCTCAGAGGTTTTTTCTCAAGATGGTCTTATTTCTGTCTGGGCTTTTTGTCCTGGTTTAATCATTCTCTAGCATATCCCTGTTGTTGTAAATAAGGATACTGGGTACTGGATGAAGATCCTTGGGGTAATGCCAGTTCTGCCAGCTCTCATAACTTGGGTCCTTGTTTTATGTCTTCATGTTGCTCTTCTGTTTCCTAGCATATCAGCACACCCCTTTTCTTTCCAACTCCAATCTGTTTTGTAATTTTCCCCTTTCCCTGTGTTTCTCTCTTCCACAACAAACCAGCTGCCAGTGCTGCTTAGACCATTTAGATCTTTATTGATCTGTTGTTCCTTTTCCCTCATTTGAACCGGGCAACTTGCTGCTCATGCTGCAAGAGCATTGAGAGCACAGAAGACACACATTCTCTGCTTTCAGTTCCAGTGTGCAGACAGAATTCATGGTGAAAAGAAGCTGTAATTGCAAGGGAAGTCCTGCTCTGATCCTGGTAACTGAGCTAGACAAGGGTACCTCCAGGGCAAGTACCTGCAAGACTTCAGCAAAACCAGATGAGCATGATGTAAAGTGTTTGTTCTGCCTTCTTCAAATTGGAGCAGATTGTTAAACTGGCCACAAAGGCACATCTTGAGAAAGAAGCCCACTTTTGCCCAGCATTAAATCCATGTTCTACAATGTTAGGATACCTGAGCTTCTTAAACAAAAGGTCACCAGAATTTGTCTCTAATGGAATAGTAGATTTTTCTCTAATACAGTTTTTGGAGAAGAAAAAAGAAACCCTCAACTTTTTGGTCAGTTTTCTGCTACACTGCTACTGGTTTCTACTACAAATTTTCTATCATTGGTTGGTATTTGACAAATTTGCTGTCAGCTGAAAACAGATTCTTATAGTAGGAAACATGGAACAATCTTTCTAACAGACAGTGCTGCCAGCATCATGTTTTTGAATTTCTCTGAATATAATGCAAAGAGGATACATATAACCCCACCACTGCCTTCATAGCATTAGTTAATATTGCTGCTGAAATGCAAATCTACACAGAATGAGATGCTGGGTTGTTTTAGTATTTTTGTTTTTCTTTAGCCTTGACTCTATTGTTTCATTGGATAAAAGAAATATTTCCAAGTAGGAGTAGAGTGCTTGAGAAGGCTGTATAAATAACATGCTTTCTCTAATGCAGAGATGTAGCCAAATTAAAAAATGTTGGACTCGTATTTTGTTTTGTGGGTGTAAATTAACACTTTTTGTTGTTGTTAGCTTCTCTGGCATTGTTGCACATGAAAGAGTAATTAGCATTTTTAAATTGCTGGAGGTTATGGGTTCATTTTAGATTTAATTCAATTAAACTGCGTCACATGCTATTGGTTGAAAGTAATGTATTGAACTACTGCATGCTCTAACTTTTCCCTTTCTTAGCATTTGTAGGTCAAACTACAGATGCTGCTACTGGAACTGCTTCAATTATTGTCAACAGTGAAGGTACATATTTCTGCTCTGAATTGTCCTCTTTGTTCTGCCTTTTCAGCCATAAAAGAAACCTTTGACTTGTCACTGTTAATGGTGTATTATTTTTTTTTCTACATTTTTCTTTTTTCCCAAGATTTTATTCACACTTTATTACACTTCTGTTTATTGCAGGCAGAGTAGAATTTGGTGCCTAAAAGCAGCAGAATCAGATGCTTAAATTAGCAGTGTGATAGCCATATTTCAATCAGCCAGCTGAGCTATCTAGTTTTACATTCCTGAACATGCAGTGTATTAAAGGGTTAAAGCTCTCCTTTTCTACTACAAATTACCCAGCACTTCTACTGTAGAATCATTTAGGTTGAAAAAGACCTTTAAGATTATGGAGTCCAATCATTAACCAGCAGTGCCAAGTCTACCACTAAACCTAAGCACCACATCTATATGTCTTTTCACTACCTCTAGAGTTGGTGGGTCATCCGTTTCCCTGTGCATCCTATTCCAGTGCTTGACAACCCTTTTAGTGAAGAAACTTTTCCTAATACTCAATCTAAGTCTCCCCTGGTATAACTTGAGGCCATTTCCTCTGGTCCTATGAGGGAAAGGTGTGCCTCCTCAGGACACCAAGTGAATCATTATGCTCTCAGTCAGGAAAAGGACTTGTCCTCAGTATAAGTAGAAATATTTCTGTTGATCTGGTAATTTTACCACAAATCCTGATTTCAAGTTCGATCTGCAGTGATGAGTACACAGTGAAATGGCTTTTTTTTTCCATGTTAGTTTTCCTTAGCCTATGCCTTTGTTCTTATTTTGCAGGGGAAGAAATAAAGATTTGGCTTGTTTTCATATTTTTTGTTAAGACTGCTAAACTGTCCTCAGAAAACTTTATATCTTTTCCTCAAACATAATTTAATCAGCCAGCTGATCAACCTAGCTTTATATTGTCCTGAGCACACAGTATATTAGGTTAAAGTTCTCCTTTCCTACTATGACTTACCCATCACTTTTACTATAAAATCAAGGTTGAAAAAGACCTTTAATATCACTGCGTCCAACCATTAACCCAGCAGTGCCAAGTACCCCACTAAACCACCTACCAAAGTGCCACATCTACATGTCTTTTCAAGCTATTTCTTCAAGCAACTGAGAAAAAAAAGCATGTCTGGATCAAAATATAGAGCTTAGGACTGATAATGTTTATGCAAACATAACAAATTAAGTGTGATTGGATTAGTTCACTTCTGGAGTTGCTAAGAGGCTTCATTTGAACAGTTACCACAGCTTAGCTGACACATCAACTTACCAAGCTTCTATGTAACCTGATGGTTGTACATTGGGCTACAGCTAAAAATGGGAAAGGAAACATAACTATTTACTCACACAGCAAAACTGGGAAGGAACTGTGACTAAAGGCAAGCCTACACAGGAATATTCAGGAAAATTAGGCAAATTAGTTGGAGATGTGAGTTTAATTTTCCCTAAGTAAGATTAATCCAAGCCTTGCATGACAGCTCTAACTCAGAAATAAGGTAACACTAATACATTGGATAACCTGGGTACCTGCCTGTTAACTTCCACCTCCTTTTCTGGGTTTGGATCAGCAGGTAGATTACACAGCAACTCTTGACGCTTCTTATGTTGCCTACAGTCACTATGGCCATTGTAAACAGGAGGGACAGTGGGAATCCAGTAGTGTTCCTGGGCCTCACTGTTTTGTACATGTCTTGCACTAGGCTTGCTGTCCAGACTAGTAGAATATGAACCAGTCTTATAATTTCCCAATTCATATGCATGGCCAGCTAAGATAAAAACAGTCTAAACTTGAATGAAGAGAGGATGACCTGTTAAAAGTTTACCACCAAGAATTTTTCTGAAGGATAAGGAACAAAACAATCTTGTGGATGTAAAACCTTTATTATTAGCACCAGGAAAGGGAAATGGATGTTTGGGGCCATGAGGTTCACAGTGGGCTATCTTACATGTTAGTGTCAGTGTGAAGGGTATATGACAGTCTTGTGATTCACATAGTGACATGAATAATGCATAAAGTCATGTAGTTTGTGCCTCTGAGTAACTGAAAAATCATATGCTAAGTTAGCACTGGCCTCAAATTTAATTTAAAATCTAGTAGAAGAGCAAACCTGGTCAGAACTATGCTCTAAAGCAAACAGATGCACAGAATTGGTAATGGTTCTCGTTGTTACTTCTCTCAAAAACCATCTGGCGCCTGAATTGAGTAAATTGCAGTAAAATAGCAGTACTTATGTGCTTTGCTGTTGCAAGAGACATTTTCTTTTTTTTTTCTGTAGAAACCTGGCTGATTTGACCTAAGTAGGCTTTACAGCAGTTTTCAAAGGGCTTGTCTACACATGCATGTTTTACTGCAGTGGCTGTGCTGGCATAGCTGAAACAACAGCACTCAATGGACTGATGTAAAGTAGTTTCTGCTAGTTCAAATTGTAGCTGAAAGGGAAGCATTTGAAGTTGGAGTTGGTGATGCTGTTTTGTGTTAAGATGAGGGACAAATAAAAACCATAGCTATCATCACTTGAAATTGACAAGTTTTCATTGCTGTATTGTTACACACCTAACCTGCCCTTCTTATCAATTCTTTACACGTACTGATACTTGGGAAAAATACCAACCCAAACCAGCTGAGAAAAATCACAGGGAGAAGTAGGACATATAAAAGTAGAGGGTATATGATGCTCTGATGTCTGAGTGAAGGCAGAGCAAAGAAAAGCTGTAGAGATCAGAGTCAGATGATGCTCTGAAGTAAATCTTCCCTGATGTTACCTCTGTCTGTCTAACTGGCACTGCAGAATTTCTTGGAAGTTTTTGACTGGTTACTGAATTTCACAAGTATAACTCACACACTATTGTAATTGGCAAAGTGCTAAAAATTTGAAAATATCAGGCTCCTTTGATACTCTCAAAGCTGATTATATTCTGGGACAATACAGTATAGTTTCAATAAAAGATAGAGAGGTTCAGTCTCTGTTTTAATGCAGAGTGGTAGAGAGGTGTTTAATGAGTTTATAGAGCTGCACTGAAAAATGTGCACATTTTAGAGATGCTGCAAAGACCTCTGGGGTGGTCTCAGAAAGCTGTGCAGAAATATTTCTGAGATCTTGTGTTCTTTTCAGTTGTTCTCTTTTATGCTGCTTCCTTTTCAGAAAGTTTTGATTTGACTAAACACAAGTACACCAGGATCCTATATATCCAAATCTGTACTTTCTTAAGGATAAAAGCTGATACATCCAGCTGCTTTTCTTAACACATTTTCTTTGAGGTGCATCACAAACCCAAGGTTTTGTTTCCCCTTTCAGTCTGCCTTCTTGCCACTAGCTCTGTCACTTAGCACACCTTCTTCTAGCAATGTGATATTGGATGATAAGAGCTCCATAACGTGATGATGTGTTGTACTTTTACACAAACATGTAGTGAGGGAAAAACCCTCTTTGTGGATAATTTTTTACATTATTAACTCTGAAGGTTATTGCAGCTTTGTCCATATCTGGTACTGACTGCTGAGGGTGCCAATATGTTGGCCTAACTGGACTAGAGGTTTGAACAAGTCCGACAACATTCATATTCATATTCCTAGCAAAAATTCAGTGGAGGCATAACAGAGTTTGGCAAGTCATGATTAAAATTCTCTTGATTATTGCAAGTTAGGACTTGGAGCTCACCTACACAGAACACTGCATGATAACCCTCACTTGAGACAGGCATTGTGCTGACTTTATGATAAAGTTATTAATCATTCATGAACAGTGAATAGACATTATTTTGTAAGGTGAGTATACCTTCAGTACCAGAACACTACTAGTAAAAAACATCCAAAATATATATTTAGGTAAGGCTAAGTAAGTAAGGCAAACTTAGAATACATATGCCAACTTGTTTGTATTATACTTTCCACAGAGGAAAATCTTTGGTTGAAACCTTCAGGTTTATGAAGAAACGTCACCTGAATTTTAAAGACTTTCTACATATTGACTTTCTTTATTAACTTGAATGTTTTATGTGCAAGACTCTTCAATATTTCTATCAAGTGG
The DNA here is from genome assembly GCA_039654755.1 of Calcarius lapponicus. NCBI lineage: Eukaryota > Metazoa > Chordata > Aves > Passeriformes > Fringillidae > Calcarius > Calcarius lapponicus. Next base: position 70,690,493 of record CM077465.1, on the reverse strand, counting down.
TTGCCTAGAAATTATGATACCATAACACACCCCAAACCCACCCTCATATTCATTAACTATGTGATTTGGCACATGTTTTTCTTATAACATTCTTTTCCGATCACAAATATAATTTTCTTCTGTGTGAATTACTAAGCACAAGCTCTGCAGCTATTGTTACAATTACACTGTTTGATCTGTTTGATATTTTGATTCATTCTAAGCACTGCTGATGGTTTTTAGGCTTGTCATCCAGTTTTAAAGATATTTATTGCACTGTGGTGTTCAGTGGTTTGACATTTGATTTTTCCACTGGCACTTCTCATCTGATGTCATCTATAAGATGACCCATGTAAAAAAAGGTCTGGCTTGAGTTATCCATCTTTCTAAGAACTGGCAGTAGCAATTTTAGAAGCCCAACTTAGAACAGTTTTTATGTATGCAGCATTTATCCTGACTGGACCCAGTCCCCATCTGGTGTAAGCCTGTGCAAGCTTATCGGTTTCATTTAGCTGTTACAGCTTACAGCAAGTGTGAAAGTGGCCCTTAATATTCTAGCTGATGTCTGCAAAACTCAAAGTTATATAGATGTTCCCATCAAAACTGATATTTTTAGTCTAAGAAAAGAGATTTTAGAATTAACAGCAATGCAGTAAATACATTATTCTCATTCTTGGTGTGAGTAATGTTTTACCTCAGTGGAGTAGTTTTAGAAGTTAGGTCTACAGTTTAAGGCTTCACTCAGGGTTGACACAGGTATATAGACTTTTCTGGACACTAGTTTATCTCCTCCTCAAACAGATATCTAAGATATGCAAGACTAAAAAAAGCTCTGAAAATATTTGTCTCTTCTCCTTGTTGAAGGAACACAGAAAAACAATTTTTAGAAATTAGTTTTCTTAGAGTTTTCTAGTGTGTAGGATTTTTTTAACTTAAAAAATTATTTTATGTTGGACAAGATGAGTCTCACCCCTCTTTGCCATCTGTCTTTAACTCTGTTGTCCCTGATGCTGAATTCCCATCTGATTTCCCTGGCAAGAAGTAATTTCTTTCAACAAAACGGTTGCTGTTAATACAAAATTTTGTATTAATTGTGAGTGCATGGGTCCAGGTTCTGCCTTCATGCACCCTGGTGCAAGTTTGTGGTGATTGCTATCATTCAGTAAGTGTGGTATATATAACTAAGAACAGAATGGGGTGAGGTGGGTTTTCCTCCAGCTTGGGTTTAGTCTGTCTGGACTGTTGCACCACAGTAGTACTGCATTTCGCTGGCAGGTTTGAAAGCAGACTCTAAGTCTCTGACCTTTTGTAGTTAGGAAGAAAATCTTCAGACTGTGATCCAGTGTAGCACAGTCTACCTTGAGTTTGTACATACAAGTTTAAGCAAACAGCCCCCCTTGCTGCCTTGGGCCATTAGCTCCAAAGTCTGATAATAATATACATGTCAGTACAGCTAAATAGTTCAGCAAGATAATGCAGCAAGACATGTGAATAGAGTCTGAGACTCTCGGAAGCACAGAGGCCAGGCAGAAATGAAAGAGATTCTTGTTCCACTGATTCCCTGTCTTTTACTGCTTGCACTGCTGCACCCTAAAGCTATCAAAATATACGCTTGGCAAAATAGGCACAATTTGCCTTTGAATATTTCCCCAACAGGATTCAGATATCTTTGGTAACATTTACGTGTTGCAGAAGGTTTTTTGTTTTGTTTGCTTTTGTTTTTTATCCAAGATGCCCATCATTGTCTGTTGAAAAGCAGGGCGTTGGCTTTTAAGTGCTGAGGTTTTGGTTTTCATATGCAGCTGTTCTGTACCAAACCATTGACAGCAGAATTGCTTTGGAAAGCTTGGGTCCCTCCCTCTGAGATCACTATATTATTCTTTCCATTGTCCTGCTTTCTTTCTGGAATGTATTTAGGGAGAGAAGCTTTGCACGTTCTTAGTCAAAGGACTTTGAAGTCACATTCAACAAAAATAATGTATTTAAAAACATAAATATTTATTTGCAGAGTAATTCAGTTCATTACAGAATTGGTAGCCTTTAATGATTGGCAGTCCTTAAAGGAATCTTCAGCGGGGGCGGGCTGAGCCTGTAAATCAAGGAACAACTGACTTATTGAAGTTAATACCTGAGTGATTAATAATAAATTTTAATTTGAAGGCACCCATGCCTGAAGGTCTCTAAGTGTTGTAATACAGATTAAAAAAAGAAAGAAATTGCAATAAAAGAAGGTGATTTGTGTGTCTGAAGAAAAACAAAAGAATATTTGGAACCTACGTAAATGAACCTCACCTAACTGTAAAACAAACTGCAAGAATAAAAAGGATCTTAGATGTGCTTTGAGACACTGCCATGCTTCCACACGCACAGCTTTGTTTAGACCATTCTTCTGGCCACCTGTAAGAGCAGAAGAAGCTGTTGCCCACCTTCTTTACTCACTTTGATAAAACTTTCCTGAGACACAGGGATCACCTTTCTGGGCTTTGGTGACATGCTGGTTCTGGTTTTCATGATGATTAGGAGCACTAACTTGAAATATTTCAGGTAAATGGTGCAAGCCTCCTTCTCTGAAATCTAAAGAACATGCAGAATTTTCTTAGCTGTGTGAAATACTTTTTGTTCCCAGCTGATGGGAAAATTAAAATTTTTATGCCATTTTTGGCATATGAATTCAGTAATCACATTGATGCTTTTCTCTTCCAAATGCTACTGGAATATTTTAGGAAGATGCAAATATCACCCTCAGCGTGTATCCACCATCTCCACTGTGACTAGTGCAGGGCTTCTTTAGTGTTCGGCTTCTTTAGTGTTCACAGAAGACACCAAAATAAGATTGGGGAATGCCCATATATGATCTTTCCCAAAGGAATTTATATTGTGTCTATTGTGCAGTGTTAGTTCATTAGTACATCAGTCTTTTTGATTATCCTCTGAAATATTTGTGTATTTGAAGATGTCATCAATGCATGCAATTTTAATGGGGTTTTTGGGAAGTAAATTGAAATACTCATCTGCAATGTATTGTAAAAAGTGAAAGGAATTGTTTTACATACTTCATTGTCAAAGTTAAAGTAAAAAACACAATATCTTCTCTTTAGGACAGAATGTTATTGTCATAGTCCCAGGAGCCAACCTGCTTTTAAATTCTGAAGACCTGAAGAGGGCTTCTGATGTCATCTGTAAAGCCAAAGTGGTTGTTTGCCAGCTAGAAATAACCCCTGCTGTTTCTCTTGAAGCTCTGAAAATGGCACATGCCAGTGGAGGTAATTTAACATAAGCCATTCTTTCTCTTTCATTTGTGCTACATGAAAAATACTCTTTATCATGCTTTCTAAATAAAGGTCCTGTAGTCTATTCTGGTTTCTGTCATATTAGTTTTATTTAGAATTGAAACAATAGCCAACAAATTCATGCTATGCTAATGAGAACTGAATTTGCTTAAAAAATTTTGCAGTGTTAACCTTGGATAGCAAATCAACTCCTACCCTTATAATCTCCCTGTATATGTCTGGTGCTGCCTTTCCTCCTGTTTTCATGCTGTGACTAAATACAGTATAATGTTGGTAGGCCAGGCACTGTGGGCCTGACTCTGCTATGATTCCAGAGCAGAACAGGCATAATGAATGCAAGTTAGTAAAGTTCCCCACACAGGAAAGTGAATGAAATGTCTTCAAAACCAGACTTATGCCCTTGTTCTCCCAGCATAGCAGTAGGTATGGCCGTGGTTTTTTGTATAGTAGTTGACAACCTTAAAATAATAATTTAAAAAAAGCTTTTGTATCCTAACCAAATCTCTTGTGTGACTGGGCATGATGCCATTGCATAGACACAGTCATGGTCTGTGAAATTATTAGAAAATTGTTACTGTACTGTACTTTTAAATGTAGGGCATTGTTCCTCCAGTGTAGCATATACATAGATGAAAGCTGATATTTTGCTTGAACAGGATGGGGTTTCATTACCAACATAATGTTTTTGTCGTTTAAGTGCCTGTAATGCTTTCAGTTACTCAAGCACAATTACCACAGTATTTGAACACTAAGTAAATAATTATGCAAGAGAGGCATCTATATGAGATTTAAAAAATGTTTTTCCCTTCTATCCAGAAGATCAGGCTGGGAGAAGACAGCTCATAGCATAGTCAGTCATGCAGCAGATCTGGGATGCAACTGGGATCAGACTGCAGCTGGGATTACTATTTTCTTGAAGCTGAGTGCAGGATAGCTCCAGTAGATCATGGTGTACTGGAATTTTAGGCTCTCCAGTTCACCTTCTGCACCATGAACTGTTGTGCGCCTGTTGCACTATATTTTTGTCATTACCTTTTATGAAAATGGCTAACAGCATTTTTAATCTAATGGTTAATGGACTCTAGCTGAATTGTTAATCAATATCCATTACTTATCTTGTCCATTTCTAACTCTATGAACAGTTTTGGCAAGATGCTTCTCACTTTTGTCACCCTCCTATGGCAAGATGCCAGGCTATGACAGAAGAAAAGACAAGATTTTTTAAAAGCAATTGAGAAAAATTCAAACCTGATACGCAGAACAGACATGCAATCACTTAGCAACTGTAGACAGCACAATATATCAAGAAAAGATAGTAGTTAACTGTGGGCCAGCTGTAGTTCTGTGCTGTTAGTGTGTTATCATTGTGCAGCTCTTCTGTCAGGGAAGTTTGGTTGCTTCTGCTTTAAAACAATAGGCTACACATGTTCAAATGTCATGTGCCGTCAAATCTAAGTAAACAGCTGAGTTTGTAGCGCTGTAAAAACCTATCTGTAGCCAACAGTAAATTGTTAATGCAATTTCTCTTCTTTTAGCTTGCAATACCCTCATGTATTATGTAGCACTTCATGTTAGAATGTTCACTTGACTATTTTTGTGTAAAACAGATGCATACCCAGATGCCTCAAACCTCTGTTTCAATGAGGGTTTTTTGCTTGTTTTTCTTTATTCTTACTGAAATAAATAAACAAAAGAGAGAAAGAATATGGAGAGACTGGCAAGTACTCTGCTTCTCTTCAGTAAAGGTCATTTGGATCTGTAAGCTGGAGAGGGACATGTCATCATGTCATGTACATGTCATGACATCCTCTCATTGTGGCACTGATGGAAGGAAGGAAGGAAGGAAGGAAGGAAGGAAGGAAGGAAGGAAGGAAGGAAGGAAGGAAGGAAGGAAGGAAGGAAGGAAGGAAGGAAGGAAGGAAGGAAGGAAGGAAGGAAGGAAGGAAGGAAGGAAGGAAGGAAGGAAGGAAGGAAGGAAGGAAGGAAGGAAGGAAGGAAGGAAGGAAGGAAGGAAGGAAGGAAGGAAGGAAGGAAGGAAGGAAGGAAGGAAGGAAGGAAGGAAGGAAGGAAGGAAGGAAGGAAGGAAGGAAGGAAGGAAGGAAGGAAGGAAGGAAGGAAGGAAGGAAGGAAGGAAGGAAGGAAGGAAGGAAGGAAGGAAGGAAGGGTTGTGAATAACTGTATGAAGTGGGTATAAATTGTAGTGGAAATCTGACTGGACAAATAAAGGTTTTTAGTGGTCAGTGGTGAGAAGCTGCTGCTCCCTCCAAAAGTCTGGTTTTGGACTTCTCTAATGACAGACTCCATAAAAGATGGCTGATAATGCCCAGCATATTAATACATAATAATGTAGTGAAAAATTATCTGGAAGCACCCCCAGTTAAAGGTTCCATGTCACTTGCAAGAAACAGATCTATTTTTTGGATGCTTCAAGCTTTTAATCTTGGGCTACAATTTTTCATAACAGCTGTTTGTCTATGGTTAAACTCTTCATGATTTCTGCCAAAGCACTGTGGTTGCAGAAACCAGGCAATGGAAAATGCCTCCCACCCTACCCTAGCTTTTGCATTATGAATACCAGCTACCTTAAAATTTACTTTAGACTTGATAGCAAGGCAGCTTTCTTTTAAAGATAAGCCTCCACAATGGTATGGGAACCTGCTTGATTTTAACTGTATTATCAACCTTTGGAAAATAAGTACCTTTCACACAGACATCAGAAAATTGTTAAGAGCTTCACAGCTAGCTTCCCCTGAGCATCTGTCCATACAGGCACTTGTCCTTTTGTGCAGCATTACAGCATTACATTCCAGTGTAATTCCTGAATCTGATTTTACGCAACTTCTTTTATACTTTTGTAGGCCCAGGAAGCACAGAGCAGCAGCTTCCTCAGTTTCAATACAGAAGAGACAAAGCTAGATGGGAATGCTGGTGATGGAAGGAGAGATTTACTTGATTTTTGGGGGTGGCAGAGGAAGAAAGAAAGGAGAAGCTGAAAGAGGAACAAAATTGGAACAGAGATTAGGATTTGTTAAATAGAGATTGGAAAATGGAGATTGGTCAGGGAGCAGGCTGTGGGCACTGGAAGTGGGAACAGGAATTGTGGGCCATAAAGAGATATGATGTGGTGAAAGTTGAGTGAAAAAAATTATAATTGCATAGTTCCTATGCAAGGAGACATAAAGAATAAAAACTCATTGAGGAGAATGGATCTTGGCAAAGGGAGAGAAGTGACAAGCTCCAGGAGTAGTCCTATGGGAATCTTATAAACACAAAGCCAAGAACAAGGTGTTACACCTGGGTGGAGCAACTCTGGTATCAACACAGGCTGGGGGATGATCAAGAGCAGCCCTGGGGAGAAGGACTTGGGGGTGTTGCAGGGTGAGAGGCTGGACATGAGCTGGACATGTGCACTCCCAGCCCAGAAAGCCAAATGTGTCCTGGGCTGCAGCCAAAGCAGCGTGGGCAGCAGGGCCAGGGAGGGGATTCTGCCCCTCTGCTCTGCTGAGACCCCACCTGGAACCCTGCATCCAGCTCTGGGGGCCCAGCACAGGAGAGACATGGACCTGCTGGAGAGAGTCCAGAGGAGGTCACCAAGATGATCAGAAGGATGGAGCACCTCTCCTGTGAGGAAACACTGTTTGCTCATCCTGGAAAAGTCTTAGTAGTGACTTAATTGCAGCCTTCCAGTAGCTGAAGGGAGCCTACAGGAAAGATGGAGACAAACTTTTAACAAAGCATGCATTAACAGGACAAGGGGCAATGGTCATCCAACCCAGGCCATGATTCTGTGATTCTGTGAAAGAATTTCAGCAGAAAATAAGTTCCTCAGGAGGACCAAACAGATGATCCTGTTCAAAAGCCATGTTCTTCTTCACAACCTGAAAGAGGATCTTAGGGTTCCTCTATCTCCCCCCATGCTCAGCAGATAGTAAATATGGGAGAAGACTAATAGTAGTGTATTACATTGTGCTCATGACCAGTCTGTATTACTTAAAACCCAAGTTGGAACACTTCCAGTGCTGCTCCTGACCCATGCACATGTCAGTATGATACCACATGGCAGTTTGTTTTCCAGTATGTGCTGTTTTTTGTTTTACCTAGGAAAGTACACCTTAAAGTTTTATGTTTAAGAAAACTTCATTAGTGTTGCAGTTAAGAAAATAGGAAGTGCAAGAGTTAAGGTTGCCTGTTGAAACCTTAATTTGTCTCCTTTCTGCATATGTATTATGTTGCAGTCTTTAATTATGTGATCACATGCTGTTTTTCAGTGGTATGTGATCATATAATTAAAGAGTTTATTATAATACATACTGTATTGTAATAATTTAAGGGAGCCAAATTAAGATTTCATTGGAGTTCCTAATCTTGGCATTTTCTGACTTCTGACTAAAAGTCTTTGTCACTTTAATACCGTTTTTAATGAGGCAGGTAGAGAGGCATGATAAAGTTGTACGGTCAAAGGCTAAAACTTTCTAAGTGTCAATCACTAAACTTCTTGGTACTCAGATTTCAGAAGTCTCTGTGCATCTTTGTCTGTTAGGGCCTTAATTGGGAGTCAGAGATGTTCAGGGTGTCTGACTATTACATGCTATAGCTTACAGTCTAAATATGTGTTTAGGGCTGAACATTTAGGCGTCCAGATTGGAAGATTTGATCACTGACTATAAGGAATATTTCTGAACTAAGAGTGTGTGCTTTATTTAAAAATGATGGCCTTGTGGTTAAGACTCAAGTATTAATCATGGAATTGGCAAAATGAAAAACCAAGGCTGCAGACTTGCTATGTTAATAATGAGTAAGCCATTTTACACTGTCCTCATGACAAACCCTTGTTGCTGCTACTAGGGGCCTTAGGCTACTACAGTTTAAAGTTAGGCTAACTAACATATTCTACCACATGTTAAGTTTAGGTCTAGCTCTGCCAGATAGCATACTAAAAATATGTAGTGCCTTGTCTACACTACAGTTTTATAATGTGGCATTTTGAATGAGTTAGGTAACACATTCAGAAGCATATTTAACTCCTTGTCTGGACATGCCCTTCATTACTCCATAACTCGTGATTCTTCATCTACAGAACTCAGATAACGACACTGAAAAATTCTGGAAGTAAATCAGTTCTTGTAAAACTTATTAATATCATGGAAGAAGCATCATCAGTTTAACGAATTGCATTAGTGTCTAAGCATTTAATAATTTTCTCTTTTAAAAAAAAATTAATAATTTCTTGGGGTTTTTTTCCTGTAACTTTTCTGTCATGTTCCCATCATGACGGGTGCTTGCACATGAATTAGAATGGAACTTTAATATAATAAACAAAACTTTTAGCATTTATATAAGATGAGGATGCAGAAACTGAGAGTAATTTGTGTGTTAATAATAAATATTGGGGTCTGTGATTGAAACACAATGGTCTTTCAGGTGACGGTTTATGAATCTAAAACACTCCATATTTAGATTTTCTTTTTCTTTCTTTTTTTTCCAGTAAAGACTTTGTTTAATCCAGCTCCAGCCCTTGCTGACCTAGATCCACAGTTTTATACCTATTCTGATATCTTCTGCTGCAATGAAACTGAGGTAATGGTCATATGTCACGTTAAAGAAGGAGTCTTAGCAGGAACATTTCAGGGTAGTCTTCTCAAATACAGCATAGGGAACAGGAAAATTGAGCCATGCTCCTCTTACCTGATCTAACCAGCAAGGAGGAGTATTCTAAGATAACTTTATCTTGCACTTAAAATTAAATTAGCTGTTTGCAGCAGAAAAGTTGGGTCCAGCCTTCCTTACAAGTAGATCAGCAAAACGCATCCATAAAAGGACACTTGTTAAATGCTATCACTGAGTGGTAAATATTAAAATAGTTGCTTATCCTCGGTCTGTGGTCCCTTGATATGATTAGCAGGAATGCATTAGCCATACTGTTCTGACAGTTTTAAATTCTGTTGCCAGGAGGTGATGCACGCTTGCTGCACTTGATGGTAAATAGTAGCTTCAACTGCCTCTTCCTGTCAGATCTGTTTTCAGTGAATCTTCTCTGGCCTTCAACTGTATATTTTGCTTTTTTCATTTTTCCCCCCTCCTTTTCCTCTCTTTTCTAATTCAAGTGTTATTTCTCCCAAAGGAAATTGGTTTTGTCACAAGAGACAAATTAACCTCATCCCATAAGACCTTTGTTTAAATTTGCTACTTATTAGCATTAGGCATGCTGTGTTCCTTCCCCTCACCCTCTCTTTATATAAGCAGGAATGTGGGAGAAGTAACCTATTGGATAGGAGCCATGCCTTGATCAGAATTAAAGTTCTCTGAGAAACATGAATTCTGCAATGAACATGATCCCTTTGGGTGGAGAGGAGGGGGAAGAGCTAAGAGGGAGCATGGCCCTGCTTACTTGTAGTGGTTTTTATCTGATGACAATGTCTGTCAGTGTAAATTTTTGAAGACTCAGTTACCCTCTTTTGAAATTTTTGTTAAACCCCATCACAAACTATGTCAGAAGTTTTCAGTCCATGAGTCTTCTAGCATTTAAGGGTCAGCCTAAGTAACCCAAAAAGACATCTAAATTTTATTCTGGGATATTTTTTTATGGGTCTGCCAAGTTCACATACTCCAGAGAATTCAAGAATTAGCAAAATAGCAAGGTAGGAGATGCTATGGCTTTTCAGGTCTCTGGAAGCCAGAGTTTCCAGGATAACTGGCAGTGATACAAGTTGTGGCTCAGACACTGTGCAACAGATATCAGAATTTAATTCTATGTGGTGAAGAGAATGCTAAGGCAAAGTATTTATTCCCATTCAGGGGACTTGGAGAACACCAGTATCATGTTTTCTTAATGCTATCAGAAAGCTCTTATGCCTGGACTATGCCTCTGGATCGGCTAAATGGTGCAATGGCTCACATTTTGGGCTGAGAGCATCCATACTCTCCCACTATTTAGTAAATATCATTTGTTGTTTGCCTTTTTCATAATGCCACTTGTTAATATTTTTCCCTCTGCAAAAACTTTTCCTCCATATGTTAGAAACAAAACTTTGATTTTCTTTACTTGTCTATTCCTGACTTTTCTCTCTTTGCATCACATGTGTGAGAGTTTTCCTTTTGTTGTATTTTATTGCTAGGGGACAGTCTTGAAAGAGGCATTCTTTAGAAGCGTAGCTTGCTGGATCCAGGGGTATTATTATAACCACCACATGGAGAAAAGAAAATTACTTCTATTTAGAGAACAAGAAATACGGGTGTATAATTATAATAGATCCCTGCTCACTCATCTACCTTTTCCTGCAGAGCTGGGGGTACAGAAAACAGCATTCTTTTCTGCTGTTTTCTTTTAAAAAGTAATTACCATGTGAAGATAGCTTGGATCACTGGATGCAAGGTCAGGCACAGAAATATGCTCTCTGCTGTTGAGAAGGCTCATCTCTTCTGAATTTATGGAAATGCTAGACATATGGGAGTTCCTGCCAGCCATATCATGGGAGCATAAATCCAAGTGTACAGCATATTTTGAGAACAACAATGGCTCATAAATACCTTTGTTTTTAGAAACAACCTCTTGAAACTTTGCAATGAAATTGATTATGTTAGCACAAATGTAATACTCAATTTTATTTGATTTCATTCTCTGTGTGTGTGTGATTTGTATTGAATTGATTTTTAGGGATGAACTATTGCCATTGTTCCTTTCTTGTTGCTGAGAAAAAAAGGAAAAATCAAGCATTTGTTTTTCTTATGTCACAAGTTTGAAAGTAGTTTTTTTTAGTAATTTTTGTATGTTCATATACCATCTGTTTTCTGTTATCTTTCATGACTTTCTTTAATTTCAGATCTCTATAATGAGTACAGTTGAGAAGTTTGATATACAGATAAATGTTTACATACCCAAATAAAGGTTAGCAGTCACATCTCTGTGTGGCACTTAAAATCAACAAGTTAATTCTACAAATCTTAAAGATAAATCTAATTTTTTTAAACTTTATACATTCAACTGACTACATATGCATTTCCATCATGATCTTAAATCAGAGAGTACCTAAGACTTTGGTGATCCTGAACATATACTAGGAAAAGATCTTTTTATCCTATTTTTAAAAAAAATCCCTTAGTATTTACTGGCAATTGCAGTTAAAAAATAGCATTTGGATAATATGGACCTTTTCTCTAAGCCACTATGGTCATTCTCTTGGATTTAAAAAATTATTATTCTCTATGACCAAATTTATTGAATGTCCTGCTTACAACACCTTCCTGACGTGTTCTGTTCCAGCTCCATTGCCTCTCCTACTTGGTATTTCTAAGTCTCAAATGTCTTCCTTATAGCAAAAATCCTGTTTATGTTCCAGCTTTACTCTTTCTGGATTCTTTTTTGTTGTTGTTGTTATCTCGTAATTTTAGCTACTTCAAGGGAAAAAAAAGTATATTTCTGCTGCTCCATCTTTGCTAAGTTTTTTAAATAGTTAATAAACCACCTTGGGTTTGAAGGTGAATTCTTTAGAGCTGCCCAGTTCAACTGCTTCTAAAACATTCTTTTAAATCTTAGAACACACAGATGTGTGCTCTAAGATGAGATTAAATTTACACAGGTTTTTTTTATTGCTTCATTTGCCTTTCTTAGTAATTTATATTTGCAAGTATTTGTCACAATTTCATCAAAATATCCCTCTCTTCCTTGTTCACCAAAAAAAAAATTGAATTGTAAAATCCTGTGGTTTGCAGATAATATGTGAACAGTATGTTTGTAACAGAAAATGGTGTTGGCTGTCAAAGAGAACACCAGCCATATAGTTTAAGACGTTTCATAGACTGTGTGAAGTGTTTCTATTATCAAAGATGAGAAAAGAGGGATGGTCCTTGTGTTTAGCTGAATTATTACTGAGTCAGAAGTTTCTGTTATTTACAGCTCCAAAGGTCAGGGTCTTGATCTGCAATGCCTTTGTCACAGAACAGAAGTTTAAAGATGTCAGCTCTAGTGTCAGCCATGGGATGCTGGCTCTCAAACATGCAAATATCAAATACAACATCAACACTTTATATTCCATTCTTTATTAAATGCTTTAGGATTTAATGAAATCACATGCAGTATCTGATATAACAGCACGGCTTGTTCTTAAGGATTTACGTGCTAGAGAGAAGCAAACAAAATTACACTATCGGTGAATTATCTACTGTTTGTTTGTCTAGAAGGCTCCTCACAAGCTGTTCTTTTCACTCTTGCTTGTTGCAATAACAGGGGTTTTTATGTCTGACATTACTTTCTTTTTATGTGGTTCATGAACAAAAATGTCAGAACAAATCTTGCAAGGTTATCAGTTCTTTCACTACTTAGCCTGTAGTTCAGTTTTATCTTTTCCCAGAAAGATCAAACTTGTTGAGACTAGTTTGTTAATTCCCAGATGTAGCACAGCCTAATCCCTGAGGTTTGTGCAGGAATGTGCTAGTTCTCCATTCCCTTAATTCTTCTAATGAAAAATAAATGTATCCAGTGTCATCCTGGTGAAAACTAATGGTTGTTCTTTTCAGTCATCTATAAATGTTGAAAAGGAGACAACCCTATACCAGACAAGGAATACTTACCATTTTTTCCCACGTATTTGTGTGATTCCTTGCTGCAGATGGCTCTAGGCATAACCACAATGTCAATACAGTTCATGTGTTGTTTTTCTTTCTTAGCGTGTGCATGCAGTTACATAGCCCTGCAGGTTAGGAACCAAAATATATTGCACATCAGCAATTTCAATTTGATCCTAAACGTTTTGAAGAACAGCTGCTTCTCTGTTCAAAGACTACTGAGGAGCCCTTCAGGAGAAGAAAAACTCCTAATGGTTACAGCAAATGATTAAGTTTGACAAGCTATTTTTAATGCAAAATTGGGAACTACTTTCTCCCTAATGTAAAATGGGTATCAGACTTCTGATCTAAAGAAGGCCTTGCAAAGATTTAATTAAATACGATCATTGGAGCTTCAATAGTAGAAAGCAGTACAAGTTAATTGCTGATTTTGTTAAAGCTGTAAGATGTATAAAAATAACACTGAAAAACAGATACATTCCTACTGTTTCCTTTTAAGTGTTACTGTCTAGTAACAGAGGATAGATAATCTTTTGAATAAATATTTGTTAGTATGTCCAGAATCAAGAGACATTATTGCCTTTTGCAAGATTCAGAGAATATGAAGTTTATAAAACTTATCTGTAGTCTGGGATAAGGACATTTAAGATACTCCTTGTTAATATAGAGAGATTAATAGTAAGAATAATCTTCCTAAAGAAAATATAATTGATCTCTCTAGGAGTAAAAACAAAACCAGGTCCTTTAGAAATAAAATATTTCAGAACATCTCTTGAATTTGCCTCTTTGCCTGATTTCAGTAATGGAAAGCTACTATTCTGCCATTACATAGAAGTTGCCAGCAATTCACAGTATATTTTATTTCCATCTTTGTTCTAAACTCCTTTTTATCAGTTGCTGGAAAGTATGAATTTTCCCATATTTAGTCTAAAATGAAAGATGTTACTTTTGGGAGGGAAATTATAGCTTCGGGCCAATTCATTTCAATCAGTTTTTAATTATTCTAGCACGATAAGTATTTCTGCCTGCCTGTATGTAAAAAATTTTTAATTTGAAACAACTGGAACTAGCTTGGCTTGTGGCCTGACCTTGCAATTTCTTATACACTAAATCTGTTGTACTACTTCTTGGGGACTGTTCACATGTGTTAGAATTAATGAGATTGAGTTCTTGTTTTGTCATTCTCAAAAGAAATCTTCTAAGGTACAGGCCAAGTTTGTAGCCAACTGACTTACTGTGTTATAGTATTTGAAAGGAAAAATATTTTAAATTATCATATGTAGTTTTAGATGCATTAGCCTTAAAACTGAGACAATTTCCCTGCTATTATTTATTATTTCTCTTCCAGTAGTACCTGGGAACATTTGCTAAATTGTTATTGTGCTAGGTGCACAAAACCCAGTCCAAATGATGGACTGCTCCCCGAAGAATTAATACTTCTTGTTATTTCACCAGTTTGTATTTGCTGAGGATCAGAGGATTGTGGAAGTTAGGAACAGACCTCTGGATGTTCAACTAGTCCAGCACCCTGGTGAAGCCTGTCCAGTTTAGGATGGATTGCTCAGGGCTTTGTCCAGTCAAGTTCTGAATCTCCCAAGGCTGGAGCCCGCATGACCTCTGGGCACGTGTTCCACTGCTTCATCACCCTTGTGGTGAAAAAGCTTGTCCTAATATTGGAATTTCCCATGTTCTAGTTTGTGCTTGTTGTCTCTAGCCCTATCCCTGTGCACCTTCAAGAAGACTCTGGCTTCATCTTCTCTATACCCACCTACTAAATTGGCCTAGACAGCAATTAGATTTTCCCCTTAGCCAGGAGTTCTTAAGGTTGAACCAGCCTGCTTCTCCCAGCCTCCTCTTGTATGTCCTGGTCTCTGGCCCTCTGACTGTCTGGATGGCCTTCCACTGCAGTGTGCTGTGGTAGCTCAGTGTCTTACTTGTGCTAGAGGTCCCAAAACTAGATACGGTGCTGCAGATTTGGTTGTGCAAATGCCAAGCAGAGGGTCCAGAACAACTCCCTGGAAGTGACTGCCCCAAATTCACCACAGCTAGGAACAACTGGCAAATGCTCCTATGCTGGGAACATTCTCAGTTGTGGCCAGTGTAAATTACTGTTGCTGTTGAAAGAAGTTAATTGTTTTGGGTTAACTTTTGCGGGTAATGTGGGACTCAGGGTGGTGTTAGTTTTAACACAGATTTGCCTTGCAATCTCAGTTTGTTTCCAGGCCACACAAATGGCTGTTCTGGCACATGAGAGTGGGCCATTTGGACAGGAGTGGCAAGGAAAAAGCAGGGTCATTTTCTTTCATGTAGCACTTCTGGTTTGTGTCAGCTTACCATGATTAGACTTCCCATTCTAAAGAGAGACAGAGACATAACTAAGATTGGTAAAGACTATGGCCAAGAACCTTCCTATCTATGAAATTAAAAGCTTTAGTTAAATTTTTCTACCAGTCTTGCAAACAACATTTTGAAAATAGTATGTAGATTAATTATATAATATCCATCATAGGTTTATTTTGACAGCAGTTGTGTGGAATGCCATCTTGCTTTAATAAGTCCATTTAACGGACTAGTTTTATGGGACTAGCTGCAGAAAAATAAAATTCTTCATTTGCTGCTCTTTTGTACAGTATGATGGCAAATGTCCACATTGGGCTTTTAGTATTGTTATTTAATTTTTTCTTTACATAACCATTAGTTATTTCCCTCAATTGTACCACAGTTTGTTTTTAAAATAAGATTCTACTGAAGGGAGGAACTTAAAAACTCACCACAGTATTTAACATCAGTTGACATTTACTGCAATTTCTAATCATTGGCACAGAATCTGTCTGGCTTCTGCTGCTTTTATGGTTCTTCCAGCTTGTTCCAGTGTTTTTTAGTTGTACCATCCTGCTGTAGATGAGTTAGATGATAATGGTTTGAAGCGGCCAAAGATCTACTTTTATACAGACTCTGTCTGTTCAAAATAATTTTGTTTATTGGTATAAGCAGTGTAAAGATGATAAGAAAGAGTTCTACAAATATCTGTCCCAAAACAATTCTTTCACTACTCAAACAAAAAATCCTGTTGATTTGGGACATGGGAAGCACAAAGACGACTACTATCATAATGCTAAGCATACAGGTTGTGCATTTCATTAGGAAGAATTATTATATTTAAATACTTCATTTGCCTTGCTCATGAGCTTACAGAAGTATAAATATCAGATAAATAAACCAATATTAGATTTACTGTTACTCTACAAAAACCAAATCCACTTTCCTTCTGGAGACTTTACCACAGAGGTAGAATGTTTGGAATTATTGTCCCTCATAAAGTACTCTGAAAATTCAGTTTGCCTGTTTCATTCAAGGATTTGTGTTAAAATATTTTTATTCTTGTAGCACAGGGCACCAGGTGTTCTGAATGCAGCCATACATAATTCCTGCTCCAGAGATACTAAAATTCATGAGGACACTCAGAGTCTTTAGACACTTGAAAAGAGTGTACATATATATTTTAATATTAAATGTCATCTATCTGTAGTTACTCCAAAACCATTATTAGTGAATTGATTTCCTGGAAACCTTGTAAGAAGATACATTCAAAAGATTTTGTGAGATACTTTTTGAAAAAAAAAATTCTTACTTGAAAATACTTTTATAACCTTTTAAAGACTGAAATATATTTAATATGCTTGATTAGTTTATACTGCAAGTGAAGTTTGAGCAGCATGGTGGCATGCCAAAGAGAAAATTGGACAGATTTAGTTGCCTTCTTGTAATTCAGATCTTACTATATTCTTGTCTGGGATCAGCGTGGTTAAAAAAAAGTAATTTTAAGTTGCGTGTAGTAATTTTAAGTTGTACGTTGACCACGCACAAGTTTAACAACCGAGTCCTGCCACACCAGGCTCTGCCTCAATAGTGACCAGATCAACAGCGCTTGAAATAATTTGTGCATTTGTCTGAGTAGGGACTGCGGCACTTAGTCATGTGTGTTTAAAAATTAAAGCGACGAAGTGCTCTGCGAGTGATCCTATAAACGCCAGGGAGTGTGCTGGCGCGGCGCGGCCCCGCGGAGCCCAGGGGCGGCTGCTCTCGGCGGGGCCGGGCCGCGGCTCAGGAAATGACAGCGGCGGCGGCGGTGACTCACGGCTGGGGCGGCGCGCTCGGCGCTGCTGCTGCCGGCCCCGGCCCTCGCTGCGCTCCCCGAGGCCCTGATCAGTCGCTGCAGTTTATCGGTGCATCGAGAACTGCGAGCGCTGATTCAGGCTTCAGCCGTGCTTCAGAGGAAGGTAGTTTGAAATGTTTCAGCGGCTGTCTCCCAAGAAGCTGAGCTGACCATGCAGCAAAGGTCAGGAGAGTGGCTGCTGAATAGGTTCCAAAGAAAGTTTTCCGCTGAAAGTAAGCCCTAGGAGTGTGGAAGTTATGCTGGGCTATGAAGCAGGTATCTGAAAATGCTTCCGCCTGCATTCTTCAAGATGCAGCAGCAGCCTTGTAATGCAAACTACAGTAAGGCTTCCCTTTTCATGGGCAAACAGGACAAAATTTAGTGAAGACAGCAAATGTAATGTGTCTGTTTACTTACAGTTGAAGGCATACAGTATTATGCAGGAGAACTGCCTGGTAGGCTATTTCAGAGAAAAGACAATTTCTCTTCCTTTTCTTCCTGTTTCATTCTTGTTCTTTTCCCTTCCAAAAAGAAGAGAAAAAGCACGTTACGCTTGACGATACAATGCCATCAAGAAAATGTGTGAAGTGATGAAAATGTTGTTTGATTCTGAAGTCTTCATTGCAGATTTTGGTGAAGTTTTGGTCTTAGTTGTGTGGAACTGGAAGAGATTAATTTTAAGGCCCAGCTGGGAGAAGTTTACTTAAGCTCACCATCAGTTAGAAGAAGAGTTTAACTGCGTTTGTACAGAGCCAGCACAGTTGACAGAGACATATGGACATGGCTGTAACACAAATATATAATAATTTTTAATGGGCCTTTGTCCAAAGGTGGCTTCAGATAAATTTTAGCTATGCTCATTCAAAAATATATATTAAACTGAACAGAGTGGTCGAAGTTGAGCAATTTTTTTTTTTCCTGAGATTTTCCCTTGTGATGTCCCTTTAGTTAGCTAAACACTGAGAATTTTTAAAAGTATTTTAAAAGTTCCTCACTTAGTGATAAATTTCCCTCAGGAATAGTGACCAAGTTGACTTGCAGCATTTTTTCACATTAAACCACAAAATGCTTTTGCCGAGACTGTGTCACTGTGTCTATTTCATGGATGAATAAACAGAGGCATGTGAGAGAAATGTGATTTTACTAAGGGTTGTATAGCAGGTAAGTTGTAGAAGCTGGAACAGAACCCACACCTCCTGTGTCTCTCTGCCTAGGCTGCTCTCTGTTAGTCTGCTGTGCCTGAAGTACATATTGATTTCAAGCAAGGAGCAAGACACAGCTGAAGATCAGCGTAGGAAGTGGTTTCATGATCATCCTACAATACACATTTTTAAAAGATACTAAATAGTGTTTTCAAATGCAACAGTTGTCCAAAAATGAATGCTGTCAGATTATGATTTTCATTTGCGTGGGTTGTTTTCCAGGCAGAAATTTTAACGGGCATCCCAGTTGGCAACCTTGAAGATGCTGAAAAGGTGGGACGCATGCTGTTAGGAAGAGGGTGTAAGCTCGTAATTGTTACTCTTGGAGCAGAAGGCTGCCTGATGATATCAGGAGACGAAGGCATTCCAAAGCACGTTCCTGCTGGGAAGGTCAGGGCTGTGGACACTACGGTACGTTTTTGTGGTTTAACTGTCTTGCTTTGGAAAAGACTGCTTAAGCACTAGGGGAAAGCATTGAGTAATCAGCCAAATCTTTGGGCACTAGCACAAAGGCTAATTTATGATGTGAAATTAGTATCTTGCTTCCAGTGTCTCATATATTAAATATCAATTCACCTGAGTTTTTTAGTCTGTAATGTAGATGAGCTAGAACTGTTATACATACTAAAGGTGTCCTCATGTTCCTCCTTTACTGAAGTACCTGTCTCTGACTGTAGTTTGTGATGCCATTGGATTGAGCTGCAGTCTTGTTTTTCACCTTTGCCCTTTCGTTTATTCATCTTGTCTAGAACTCAAACACTGTGAGAAAATGGAGATACTACTCACAGTCTGAAACTGAATATTTGATTCTTGTGACAAAGCGTGAATTACTTATCAAATCTAGCATAATGTGATTAAAGACATAATTTTTATAGAATATAGTGGAAAACCCCAAAAGTTCTTGCTGTTTCATGATGACTGTTTTATGATGCTAGGTAAGGGATACTTGGTCAGGTGCATTTTAATCTTTGACATTAGGATGCTTCTTTGCTTCCTGCTGAGAACTAAGTGCAGAAAACATGCTCTGTTGAAACCACAAAATACAATACCCCCAGCAAAAAAGAAAAACAGGACAGGCAATAGTTAAGATATCATTGCTATGAAAACCTTACCACATTGCACATATGGGGCTATTTTGTGTTCCTAGTATTATCTGACATAAATCCAAAATAATTCCAGTGGAGTTACTGAGAGCAGAGCAGGTCACGTTATATGTACTGACTATACATTTAAATGCCTGTTATAATAACGTCATATTACATATGTTCTGTTACAATAGTTCATTAAAATCCTGGAGATTTTACCATCTGGTACGTTCCATATCTGAATTGCATTAATAACAACTAGTTCTTTTAGCATGTTTTTTATCCATGGACCTCATACTGATTCACAAAGAGGAAAGGCAACTGCTTAAAGGGTGAGGAAACAGAGGCAGAAGGAGCTGAGATTACTTAGGTCAGTAACATGCAGTAGCCGAGCTAAGAGTAAAATCACTTAATCTCAATCAGAAGATCACTTATAGGTTTGGACTGTGATATTCTGATACTGCGGAAAGCATTGTTTCATTGGTCAATATAATCTTTTTCTGCATAACTCTGAAATAGAGACACTTTGGTTTTATTTTCCTCTTTTGCTGCTTTGTCATTTAGAAGTTTGACCGTGGGTTTGTACTGGTTTTGAAATATCTTAAATTTCTAGCTGGGGGAAGGAGACATCACTAAGGTTCTTGGTTCATGCATAAGGTTCTTGGTAGGGCACTGCAGATGCCAAACTGCCTCTGCTTGCTATTAGCCCAGAATTAGAAGTGCCAAGGAAGTGAAAGGCAGAGCTCCCAAAGCTGTCCAGAAGCAGGGTTTATTAGCTTGGGAGCAACACCTTGTGAACCTGGCGGTACAGCTTCTTGCTCTGAGTTGGTAAATCCACTGCTGATATCAAAGCTTACTGTAAGAGCTCTTCTCTATCACACAGAAGTGATGTTGAAGAAGTATGTGTGATCTGCTTCTTCAAAAGAAGAAAATTGCTTCCAGATCAGCTTTTGTTTGATATCTTAAAGATAAAGATTTGCTGCTCTTGGAATAAAACAGCAATACTAAAACCACACACTGTGAATGAAAAATGCTTTTTATCTTGCCTAGCAGTTCAGAGTTTCATATCTGAATGAATGTAATGTGCCTCCTTTTTAAAAAAAAACATAATTTCATTTTAAATAAAAACAGTTCATTTTAATTTACTAAATCCTTGCCCTGCCTCCTTGTGGCCAACAGGTTATTGGCTTGCACATAGCGGAGGATTTTCACAGTTAATTTTGTTAATCTACTTAAATACCAGTGGGTTGTTTTCAGTAAAACAGCTGTGCTTGGTTTATTCTTGCAGCCTGAATGAAAAAATATGTGTTGGCCTTCCATTATAAAAGTCTTACAGTGCTTAGCCTGATTATCACTTTGCCTGAAAGCAAGTGGTTTTAAAGCAACCCTCACAAACAGTAAGCAAAATAATGTCATCCTCAACTAACCTGGATTGCTCTATTATTAAAATAAGCATTAAACATTCCAGTAGGACATGTTACTTTCTTCAAGGCATGTCCACAGTAGATCCTTCCCCAGGGGAAGGATCACACTTGTAAGGTGGCTTACCAAGTAGTTTTCAGAGTTGTTCATGTGTATGCTCTTAGCCTGCCATTTGGTACTAAAAAAAAAAGTTTCTATTTTAAACTGCTCTGATTTCAGCATCTTGAGGAACTGGGCACAATCACATTGGGTTTTGTGCCTGTGTCTGTATTGATACTGTTTAGATCTGCAGAAGGTGAAGTTACTGCTAGACAAAGAGTTAAATGACACGTGTACCCTATCACAGAATTTGCAAAAGGCTACAGAGACCTTATTAAGAAACAGAGTTTGCCATTTAGGAAATACACATGCAAGATGCAAAATTAGCTTCAAAGTCCCCTTTCACTGTAGAAATTTTCCATGGCTGCTACCATTGCTCAGAGTCCTCTCTGCAGCACTGCAACTTCAGTACTGACCCCTGGTAATTTCTGTTCTGTACAGCAATTTTAGGATTTTTTGAACGACAATATACTTGGGTAGGTACAGCCACATGATTAAGAATTTGAATTCCTTGTCCCAGATTGTGTGCTCCCCATTCTCCAAGTTCACAGGTTCATCAGAGACACTAAGGGTTGATAGGCTGTAGAGCCTGGCTCTTCATCCCTACCCTTGAGGTGGTTAATCTGAGTGTTTATTGGCAGAACATTGGGAAAAGCTGGCTCCATCTCCCACTCTGTGGTGGAACATGAATCTTCAAGATTGAAAATCTGGTGTTTTTCACCCACACTAAATCAATACTATAAAGAGGGAAAAAAGGCTTGTTGATTCTTTTTTTTAGCACTAATTATCTTAGTGTGGGTTTTGGTAATGTATGCAATGCTTCTCATGACTGTTAGCAGAGCTCTCCATACACAGTCCAAAACATGCAGAGCACGAATAGTCGTTCAGAGGGAAGTTTTGCAAGACATGGCATTGTAAAGCTGAAACATCTGTTTCTCCTGTTATAGCTAAATAGTGCAATAAGCTTTTGTTAAGAAAATTAACTTTCCCTTTATTTTACTAGTTCTTGCTATCTACTTTCTATATGAAAATTTTGAATAAACAGAAAAATAAGTGAATTATTGAAAAATCATCCTCGAATTGTCTCTATGACAGAAAGATCTGATTAAGCCCACCAGCTAAATCAATTTGTATTTGAAACAGTTGACGTACATGAGACATTTGACACATAATAAAGTACTAATATAGCTATACATTATATTCTATTTTCATTACTTTAAATAGTTGCTTTTAAATTTACTTGACTATATTAAGTTGGATATATGCATTTACTTTATTTTTGGAAGAAGCTATTTCTACTCTAGGTGAAACTAGTACATGAAGCTACATTAAAATAGCTGTGAAGGATAATTATATAATTCCATTTATATGACACGTCTTCTGTTGGTAGCAGAAGGTTTCACAAATCATTCACAAATCTGATAAGCATTCCACAGAAAACAATAATATCATACACACACTTTTGCAGTTGTAAGTGTGTGAAGCAGTTTGCCTGCTGCTGAAGCAGGAGCACAGCTGAGGTGGAGCATGGCAGCTGCTCACAGACAGCTGTGGGACATGACCAAACTCCACCATGACAGAACTGTACTTGAGGTGAAGGGGATGATCTGTGTGATGAACCACACAACGATCCTGAATTTTGACATCTGCTGCTGCAGTAGCCCTGAACAAGCCGTCTTGGCAGAGGCATCGTGGTTTGTTGAGATAGAAGGCCACAATATCATCCATACTGGAGAATGAAGCTCTGCTCTTTTTGCCCCTTCACCCTTGCTCTCCCCCTCTGCTTCTGACAATCACACAAAGTGTAATTTACAGCACTATTTACATCTATTTACATTTACTAATTATATTCTATTGAAACTGCCAAGGAAAATTTGTCAGAAGAATGTAATTACTCAAAGCTGGAATATGGCCAGCAGTGAGATTAGTTCCCTTCCATTTTGAAAAAAGCACTATGGGATAGTATGGAGCTGAGCACTTCAAGTGACAGCTGGGAACCAAGTCAAATCATTGAGGTACTGCCAGAGACCTGCCTGAGGCTCAGTATGTGCAGGTGGACTTCAGAGGGGCATTCAGGCTGTCTGGAGCTCCAGGTTACTCAGGAACTGGGCTTCAGAGCTATGCCAGGCCTCCTCTGGAGGTGGGGCAGTCTGGTGGTCAGTGGCAAAGGCAGGCTGGAATGTCTCTTCTGGTTCTGGGATTGCTCTGTGGTTCTGTGGTTGCTCCTTGCAGCTGGAGGTGGGATGTCCTGTCCAGGGTCCATGACTCGAATTGGAGAGCTGGCACTGGCAGAATCTCTCCTGTGCAATGGCATTAGTGGAAAATGGGAGGCTCTCTGAGTAAGCTGGGGTTGCCCCTCTTTTGGCCCCCCATTTCTAGCAGGAAGATCACTTTGGGGAGGAGGTCATCTAGAGTTAGTTTTTAGAACCTCCAGTTTGCACCAGAGCCTAACTTGGATCAGGATGACAAATACATACTTGCACCACTTAGGGTGACTTTCTAATTTTTGACTCATCTGGTCTTCTAAATGCATAATATGGTTGCTCTATTTAAGATCTCTTCATCAGTTGACTTCTAGGTTTACACATATACCACTGTTGTGTGCAAAAAGTCCTGCATTAGCACACTCAGCCAGGAGATCAGGCATCTGCATCTCTGGCTTAGGCATAGATGTATTTTCTTGAAAGGCAAATGGATGCACTTGAGCAGACTATATTTTAATGAAAATTTGGAATCACTTTTCACAACAGTGCCCCTAGTAATCACAGCAAATCAACAGTCCCTCTTTTAAATGTCATGGAGAACCTAGAATGTTTAACTTTGCAGTTTTTCTAAGTACAACCATTACATTTACCGAGTAATTTCTTATATTACCAGCATTTTCCCTGTCTGGTTGTACTTTTTGGATGAAGAGATTGCACAACCTACTAAGAGAGGCTCACAGGTTGAAGTGCCATGCTTGTAAACATGAAAGTCATTTAGGAGAAAGGATAAAATTCAACATTTAATCTAATCTGCCTGAAATCTGACATGAGCATATGATTTATTTTATATTGTCCTTTTCTGTGCAATATTCTCAGAGATGATACATACTATTTGTCATAATCAAAAATGTTACCATTATTTTTTCATGTCAGTTCTGCAAAAGAAAGGCTCATTGCTACAATATGAATTGTCATCAGATGTTTTGTGTTCAAATCCTGTTGTTTCCCTCAGATTTCTTAATACAATTTATTAGATCTGTCTCTTCTATTAGGAGAGAGAATTATGAAGGCTGTCTTTAAACAATAAATTGCTCACTGGGCAGCTTTGTATTGAGCTCTGAAGATGTTACACACCCTTTATTTTAATAAAGCCTCATATAAGTGTATAGCTGTATAATTTTACATATGTCACAGTATTCAGGCCTATGCAGCAATTGTGATCTATAAAGAAGGCAGTGTGGTTTAGCAATTTTAACAAAGGACTGATTAAGAGTTCCAGGGCTCTGCAAAAGACTTGCTGTAAATCCTTGGAAGAGTTACGTGTCTTCTTTGTATCCCAATAATTTATCTGTCCATAAATTGGAGCTGCTATTAATGTGTTGCATATAAGCCATGAGAAGTCTGTTAGAGATCAGAACAGAACCTGGGAGGCCTTTTTCCCAGGCTTTTCATATAACCTCAGGCCAGTTGTGCTTCTTTGGGGGCTTTGCAAACTCATTGAAGTGCTTCTGCTTGAAGTTGAGAGGTCTTGTCTGTAAAAATATGGTTTACACTAAAATTCTCTGACTTAGCTGTATCTTCTGGTTTGGAGGAAGCCTGAGCCAGAGGAGTGAAGTGGACACTGAAATAAAGCCTTAGAATATAAATAAATCCAAAACAGTCCTCCTAATAACAGCAATTCTTTGTCTCCTGACTTTGTGGCCTAACGTCTGAGGCTCAAGGGGATATAAATACAACACTCTGTGCAATGACTAATTACTCAAAATTCTGTGCATCAGCAGAAGTGGGACTTGTGGTTGACTCTAATATTATCAAATGCCTTTGCTATTTAATAATCTTGTAGCCGTGCATTATTTAGCATGCCGTTTGCACAAAGAACAGTGATTTTATTTCAGTTATCTCTCAACAAAGTAAAAATGCATCTGGTAGTAAATGAAGCATTTGGCAGACAATGTGTCTGATGTACAGTTCTCTAACTTGGTAAGAAAAGAAAAATGTTGACTGTTTAACCTTTTCCTACCCAAGGATGTTGCAAGGAGTAAACCTTTGCGGTTTTCTATTTTCTTTTTTTACTTAACCCTAAAATGTATCTTTTCCTTTTCTCTTTTTTTTTTCTTTTTCTCTTTTTCTGTTTCTCTTTTTTCTTTTTCTCTTTTTTCTTTTTTTCTTTTTCTTTTTCTTTTTCTTTTTCTTTTTCTTTTTCTTTTTCTTTTTCTTTTTCTTTTTCTTTTTCTTTTTCTTTTTCTTTTTCTTTTTCTTTTTCTTTTTCTTTTTCTTTTTCTTTTTCTTTTGTCTTTTCCTTTTTCTGTTTTGTCTTTTTTCCTCTTTTTTCCTCTTTTTTCCTCTTTTTTCCTCTTTTTTCCTCTTTTTTTTCTCTTTTTTCCTCTTTTTTTTCTCTTTTTTCTTTTTCAGTTCTTTTTTTTTAACCTATCTTCCCTCTCATTTTCAAGGAAAGAGAAGAACTACTGGGCAAATATCTTATTTATCAGTGGAGTTTATTCAGACAACCAACACAGAGTAATTATGCTCAGAGTTCCCATTAACATCCCACAAAACAAGAGCATAATAGCTTCCTTTCTTTAACATGCAACCCAAATAGGTTATTAAATAAGTTTAGTTCCAGTCATAGCCCACTTTCTGACTTAGCCTTCTGCATTGCCTTTTTTACAAATATGGAATCCATTTAATCTTGGAACAGAAAAACCATGAGGAATAAGTTAATCTGCCAGGCACTCCAATCAGTGATCAGCACTGTAAGCCTAAATAAAGCTGCATCTATTATGTTTGAAGTTCAGCTGAACTGTGAAAGGGCACATGACTGAAATGACTGCATGTGAGTTGACTCACAGTTAAGTCTAGATGGGACTTGCTTAGTTCCTCATCAGTTTCTGCTTCTGATTCAGTCCTTCTGAAGACACTTCAGTCTGTTAAGGCTTGGTCAGTGGCCTAAGGGTATTGAGGTATCCAGTGACAAGAGAGATTGCAAGAGTGGCATCCCTCTGCATTGGCAGTCAACAGAGAAAATGTGGAGCAAGCTGGATGCACCCTCTTTCCCCTTGGAGAGCAGAAAGCTATATTATCCCCCTTGTACAAATTGGAAAAGTGGAACAAAAATGTTGGTGACTGGGTGCACTGAAGCACAGGCTAAAATTGTTCTGCTCCAAGTTATATAGGGAGTTGGAGTGGTGCAGCCAAAAATGAAGCACAGGCATATATTGTCCCATGCTGCTCTCTTAACTTCTGGACAACATTGTCGTGGAAGGAAACACTGTTTATCTGCCTAGTAACTGTCTATTTTAATCTGTAAGAACAAACAATGTAAACAAAATGAGCAAACAGAAGCAGGCTTGTACAGTACAATTTGCAGTCTTGTTTTCCAGTGGAAGATTCCATGGACCACCCAGGCTTTGCTCTAGTCCTTTTCTCAACCACGGAGCATCTAATTAAATCCCTTTCCATTCCTGACTCTAAGTGGAAGAGAGCCTACAGTCCTGTACAGTTTCTTTCCAGATGGAAATGCATAATTTAACAGAGATACAGCTGACAGGGAGAAGTGGGCCCAAAGCAGTATTAGCATTTGCCACAAATTGCATTAAATTACAAGGGGTACTTAATGAAGACATATTATAAGAAGAAGATTAAAGCCAATGTTTAGTTTTTAAGCCCCTTCTAAGATTGTAGTGTGCCAGGCAACAAAAAACTCAGTAAAACTCCATTAGTGATACCCAGAGTTTTTTGGTTTTGCTACACATGATCATTAACGAGTTATGGCATTGTGTCCCATTGTGTCCTACAGCTTTATTCCATATACACATATACATACACAAAAAGTTGCTGAGCACCTTACATTGCTTACAACATAAGGAAAATACTATTCAGAATGCTGTTCTGTAGATAGAGAACAAAACATGCAGACACTGGCTCTTCAGCGGCAAGTGAACCTGTTTCTCTTGTTTAACCATGACTTGTTCTCTATGCTCATCTTAAAAAAAATAGGACTGGAGGAAAATTTTTGTGAGGCTATCAGCTGTCTCATTTTTAGAACTGGACATCATTGTAAATATCCACATGAAGAAGAAAATACATAGCAATGCAGAGTTGCTTTGCATTGGATCCTTCTTGAAGAGGTTGTAGGGAGTTTATGGAAGTATGCTATGAAAGCAGGTGCTTTGGCTCCACTACTGCATACTGAGAAACATTCCAGTTTGGAAATTAACCCAATTTGTTGATTATTGTTCTGGACATAAAAAGGTAAGGATGCTGGCAGTGTATGTGTAGCAACTCGAGTGTTTTCTCTGTGGGACAGCATGGGAATGATACCACATCCAACATCTGCGCCTAAGAATACATTTGGATGAGGTCTAGAGAGGCTGAGTTCAGAAATATCTTTGTGCCATCTCACTTCTGGGATGCTTTAGTAAATGAAACAATGGTAGAATTTATGCAGGTGGAGAGCAGAGCAGGAAATTACTTTCATTGCTTCTCTTCGGCTAACCATGGAATGCAACACAAGTCAAAATCATTACAGAAAACATGCCGCATCCCTTTTTTGATTTGCTTTCCTCCTCCTGACTTTATGATGAGTCCAGCTCAGGGTGTCCTCCAAGAAGATGCTTAGTCCTGTTATGTAGCTCACCCTGTGTTGGAGCAGATCCTGGGCTGCCAGTGCACACAAGGAGTGCCAGTTGTAATCGTAGATAGGATATCTGGGATATCTGAGTTGCAGAAAGGATGAAGAGGAAGGAAGACCAACTGTGTGCAGTCATCCTTTCTAATGCAATTCCTGCAGTTAAAAATAGCTAGTGGAAGCTGGCACTTCTGGCACATCCAGAGTGTCACCTTCCCAAGTATCTTTTTCTGGCCTCAGCTGTAGGAAGTTGCAAATGCAATCCGCTGTGTAATAGTGCAGCATATTCTTGGCCCAACCCCTCATCATTTTTTTCCTCTTCATGGTTAGCTAACAAATGTTATATGCCTCCCTTTCTTCTTTAAAAACTGTTCTCTGCAGAACCAAGTATCATCCAGGCTATTGTGGAACATAACTTACTCTTCTCAATTTCTTCACGTCACTTCTGGCTGTGGTGAGAGGGAAGGCAAACCTGGCTCTGGAACCCCTCACCAGCCTAGTTGCCCTGAAATGCAGTAACAATGACATTGAACGATATCAGATTTCATTATTTCACCCAACAGAGTTTTCAATGCCAAGTAATTTTTGTCACTACAGAAACCAGAAAGGTTTGAGTTAGATTGGTGATATTGCATAATTGTGTTTTCAGAAGAACAAGAACAGAGAAATGAGAATAGTGGGGAAATCAGGCTTCTTGCTTTTGCAAATTGTAACCACAGAAAATGCCAGAAGTTGTTTTTCTTATCAAGAATAAAAGATTTAATCTTTAGTAGCCTGTCCCACAGACAGAATATATTTTACAACTTTCATTAGAGAAATTGAAGGAAACTAAAACTGTAAATTTTGTTGATTTATAGCAGTAACCTATAGGAATGCCTTTAATAGCAATTTTACAGTTGAGTACACTGATTTTGCCACTTTTCTCAAGGTTTTCTTTATGTTGGTATGTTTAAAGATAGACATACAGACATAAACCCAGCTATTGTAGAGAAAGTCATCTGTAGAAAAGCAGATTCCCAAATTCTAACTGTGATGTTTGTCAGCTGCCCAAATGTCTATGAGGAGTATTTTTTTTTATTCATTTCAAAGCACAAAGAGATACAGAAATATGGGGAAAAGGTGAGGGAATTCTCTGGAAGCTTGTGCCTCATTGCTGGTATCTATGATTTTGTTACTGAAATCATTAAGCAGGCAGTGTGTTGCTTGGAAAGATCTATTTTACAGGGAATCTCACAGAGAATGCCCTTCTGTCAGAAGCAGTACCTTGGTGGTCACCTACTGCTGAAGACCATGAGTGAGGTGTGGGAGCCCTGTTTTCTGCACTCCTGCCCCAGGAGTTAGGGGACAGGTTAAGGACAAGAGAATGAGTTGGCAGAGCAATACTGAGAGCAGAGAGCAATACTGTTGAGCAGAACAGCAGTTCTGGCTTGTAAGTTCATCTAACTGAAATTCAAGAGAGGAGATACAGCTTGGGTAGTCATCGAAACGATTACACAAACTCACTTGGAAAAAAAATGCAGGGAGCTGGCAAGGGGACAAAGCTGGGGAGAGCTCAGACAAAAAACCTCCTGAAGTTTGGTGGTTTTTCTTCCTTTCCAGGATGTGTAGTTCAGAGGTAGGCAGAAGCAGTGGCCAGCCAACAAAGGCTAGATGCTGTGGTTTTGAAAGAGGCGCTCGAGCATATGGAGCTTTCGTGCAAAAAAAGAATGTTTTTTTGATCAATTCCAGGCGAGATGGCAGTTGTGTCATTCCGAGTGCTTCTCGGCAGATTAGATGGGATCACTAAGAGTCCTTTGGCATTTTCAGGCTGAGAGAAAAAACCCACATGTGGCTAGTAAAATTGTCCAGCACAAATATTCCCTTCTTCTTACTTTACTGTTAGATTATGGGGTCCTGAAGCCATGTCAGCCTCCTATGTGACACTGTGTGGCACAGTTAGTGACAATTTGGACAGTTGTCTCCTGGTTGGGGAGGGAAACCCACTGCCAGAATTTCCAGTGTACTATCAAAATACCGTGATGTATTTTGGGCAGAGCTTTGGCTGTAGTTTCATTTAATCATTAAATGATATTTGTGAATTAACACAGAAGCGTGAGCTGTGTTGGGACGAAAGCACAATTTGGCACAAGTGTGACATGAATAATGAAAGGAGAGAAGTACTGCTCAAGGAAATGAGATAAGTGAAGCTTTTGATTAGAGTAGGAGAGTAGCTGCATGTTGTTGAGGCTCGATAAACCAGTTTGAGAAGTACAAATCAACCTTCTGAGGAGCTGCTATATTTAGCACCAGGCTTCAACCACAACTCTTGATTCTATGCAAGTTCAAATTCTGGGAGAGGTGAATACAGCTCCTGTAGCATGTGCAGTTGAAAGTCCATCTTCTGTCTCTTAGTGGTGATGTCTGCATGCTTCACTGTTGTTGACACATTGTGGTTTATAACTTCACAAGAGTGCCACTGGAGAGCTTTGTGTTCAGATGAAATGTAATAAGAATTTTCCAGTACTGCATTTTGTATATCATACATTTTTTATATGCACTGCAGGGAGGGGAAAAAATGTGGTGGGGGGGGGGGGGGGTTTCTGCTGTTTCTGAGTTTTTATGTGAGGTATGAACTTCCATATCAAATGAAAGGAGGTCACAGATCAAAGCTCAAGTGTAAAACCAGGGAAGAAGCAGATAATGAAGGGAAAAGTGAACTCAAACAGAAGATTTACACAGAAGTGTATCCGAAATTGAAAAATTCCATGCCAAAATATCTATTGCCCTGGTAGTGTAGGAATCAGAGTAGTGGTGAATTGTTTGGTTGATAGGAATCTCACAGGTTCAGCAACATTGATCCCTTGTTTTCAGAGTGGTGTATGGAGTTCCTGGTTCCGTGCTCTTACTCCATTGTATAAGAAAGAAATTCGTCACTTCTCATAAATGCTATCTAGAGTTGAAAGGAGTTTATATGAGCATCATCACCCTGAATTGTTTCGATGATTCAGAAAACAGTTCTCCCTGTGGGTGAACACTTTGTTGGCTTTCTGGGGTTAGACTAACAGTCTACTACACAGAATAACTTTGTTCCCCAGTGCTGAACAGCGTACTGGAATATTACTATCCAGGAGAATATAGCTCTCCTGCGATTTTTCCCAGACTTCAGACTTCTCAGTGTGCACTAAGAGAAAGCCATCACCTCACAGACACCTTGCAGTATTTTTCTTGTAAACACTGAGATGGGAGCTCCTCTGTTCTGATCCTGATTGAGAGTCCAGCAGAGCTGTGGAGGTCCACTTAATTATTTTGCATATCTCAGTTTTAGGGTTCCCAAGCTGTGCCTCATTTTCAAAGGATGGGTAGCTCATGTGATTCCTGTTAGCCCATGAAAGATCTGGAGCTTTGGATTCAGCCCACAGATGTCTCAAAGTGGGTGTTCTTAACATCCTTGATCTTAAGTTGGGTTAATTTCCCATCATGTGAAATGAGAGCACTATTACCTGCCTTCAAAGTTCATGCTGTATATGGGCTTTGAAATGTAAAGCAGATACTTTCATCTGTGCTTTTTAGATGACATACAAATTAAAAATTGCAGAGTTGTGAACGTTGTATGTTTTATTTCCAACATTCACCACAAACCAAACATTTCAGGGGAATTCATGCATCTGTAATGCTTGTCACTGATCTTTTTAGAAACAGTGCATAACTTAATGTAGTAGGATGTTTCAGAAAGGAAAGAAATTGCTTGCAGGAGGCCTTGTATTGAGATTAATCTCTCAGGAATGCAGGGGGTTAACGGTCAGGCTGATTAATCACTGTTAATGACCCATCAGGAAATCTGTCAGGAAGTGGGTAAAAATTCCTGATGGCTGATGTGAAGCATTGTGTGGTATGCTTTGGTTTTGATGTTTCCCAACTGATAGTCTACACTGGGTGTGGTCTGGTTACCTTTTAAGTTCTCAGGACATGTGAAGGACCAGATGATATGATGGCCTTGTTCAACTTGAGTAAGTGGGCAAGAAACTTTCCCCGTTCAAGGCTGTGCAAGTACCACACAACATAAATGCAAGAAAGTCAGAGATTGCTCCTTCCCACAGCTTCCCAGAACAGAGTCTGGTAAAGATGCAGAAAGGAAGCGTGATCATTCCCTATTCCTCCAGAGCCAGCCCACAGGGTATGGGGGGAAGAGTGGAACAGGCAGCTTTCCCTGTGTGAACAAGGAGCCAGAGTATTAAGGCTTGGATACACAGCTGAGTTAATGAATTGCCTGGTGTTGACTGAGGGTGAGGTTTCACAGTTGGCTCAAGCTGATCCAAGATCATGCTGAAAGGAGTGTTTCTAACCCCTTTTTGCTGTGGACTAGCTATCATGTGGTAATACAGCAACTCGCTGATCTGGGTGGAAACTATTGTTTCTTGCTCAGTGTTGGCCGGCCCAGTCGTCAGAAGGATCACAGAACTGATCTGCCTCACTGCTTGGCCACACAAGTGCTAAATCTGATGTAGGGGAGGGCGTGGGAACATGAGACAAGGATAAAAACAGAGTGGGGACTGAGCCTTTCAGCAGTAGCATAACCATGGATTGGCTTAAGCCTATTATGAAACTGCAGTCTGAATCACTGGAATTAAGAGTGCACTGTCAACCTACAGGGAATGCAAATTAAAATGTGTTAGCTTACACCTCCTGCCGTTGTTAAACACTGGCTGAGCTCAGCCATTCTGCACATGGCTGGGAGGAAGGAGCTACGGTGAGGCAGCATCTTAACAGTTCCCCATGACTTTGCCTGGAGTGTGCAAACCACATCAGACAGCATCGGGGGGTTTGTGGGGAAGGCAGAGGGGAAGAAGAAAGGAAGAGACAAGCACTACTACCATGATTCTCTCTATATATTTTCCTTTGACTTAGGGTAGCATCTACTCTTTCTTTGTGACAAGACTGCCGAAACACTCAGTTACCAGAGGACAGATTAAGTAATAGAGTTGGAGACCCTAAAGCTCTGGGGCACAGTGTGCTTTTCCTAGGTCTTCTCCTTTATTTTCAACCCCAGTAGCTTTGCAGTGCTATCTAGTCAGTGCTATTTGCAGTGCTATCTTGCCTAACTTAGACCCAGCCAGGCAAGCCCTTCTATTTGATTCAAGTTCATTTGGTTCTTATTGCTAAATTTGGTAGTTCCCAGTTAAGGACTTCCTCCCCCTTTGTTCTGGCTCAAAATTCCTTGCAAAGATACAGGAATAACAGTGTTAGTGGAAAATCACTTTGTAATTTTCAAATATTTCATGTTTTAGGGGTTTGTAACAATAGGTCTCCTCCTTTAAGTGCAGCTGTACAGAGGCACACCAGTATCTGCAGGGTGCCCTGCAAAGACAGCAATGCTTCCACACAGGATTAGCAACCCCAGACACTGTGGGAGTAATCATCCTTGTTAGGCCCTGATTTTAGGAAATGATTTGAAGATAGTCAAATCAGTTTAATTTCAGGAGAGTTTCAAGATAGTGGAGTTAGCTTAATTTAAAGATTGTCTTGATTTAAACTGCTAAAATATCTTTCTAGTGAAACATGAGGAAATAACCTCACAGAAAATAATTTTTAAAAGTATTCCACAGGCAAATAAATGCAGAAGTAAAAAAAAAAAAAAAAAAAAAAAAAGGCAAAAACAAAAAATAAAAAAAACCAAACCAGCCAGGAACATTTCCAGAAATAAATCATTCTCCATCACATAGAGGATAAACATGGGTTCTTTCAGGAAGAAGGAAATCATAAAAATCCAAAAGCTGCATAACCGATCCAGCCACTCTGAGTGGGGTTTTCATGGCAAGGTTTTGGTAGTGGGAACTACAAGAATGGCTTCCCCATGTCTGACAGAGCCAGTGCTCCAAGAGGGACCCAGCACTGGCCAAGGCTGAGCCCTTCAGTGAAGGTGGTAGTGCTTCTGATTTTACTCCTTAAGAGTAATAGTGCTGTGCAACAACAGCTGGAGAGGGGAAGGGAAGATGAGACAGAAGCAATGGTGCAGACACCAGGGTCAGTGCAGAAGGGGGGCAGAGGTGCTCCAGGCTCTGGAGCTGAGATTCCCCTGCAGCCCCTGGTCCCTGGTGCAGCCCATGGAGGTCCCTGGGGATGCAGAGATCCACCTGCAGCCTGTGAAGCAGCCCCACAGCAGAGCAGGTGGATGCCTGAGAGGAGACTGTGACCCGTGGGAAGCCCGTGCTGGAGCAGGGTTCTGGCAGGGCCTGTGGAGAGAGGAGGCCATGCTGTAACAGATTTGCTGACACAACTTGTGAGCCCATGAGGGACCCACGCTGCAGCAGCCTGTTCCCAAAGGACTGAACCATGGGGAAGGGACCCACTCTGGAGCAATTTGTGAAGAGCTGTAGCCTGTGGGAAGGACTCATATTCCATGGAGAATCCCATGGAGGACTGTATCCTGTGGCAGGGGCTCCATGCAGGAGCAGGGGAAGAGTGTGAGGAATCTTCCCCCTGAGAAGGAAGGAGCAGCAGAGAAAACATGTGGTGAACTGGCCACAATCCCCTCTCCAATCCTGTGCTGCTGTGTGAGGTACAGGTAAAGAAAATGGAAGTGAAATTAAACTTGGGAAGAATAGAGGATGGGGAAGGTGTTTTAAGATTTGCTTTTATTTCTCATTATTCTACTCTGATCTGACTGGTAGTGAAGTAATTTCCCTAAGTCGGGTCTCTTTTGATGATGTGATGGTGATTGCTGCCTGCCCTTATTCCAATCCAAAGGCCTTTTGTTCTATTTTCTGTCTCTTGTTCAGCTGTACAGGGGAGCGGCAGAGTAGCTTTGATGGGCACCTGATATCCGTCCAGGCTCACCCCACCACACACAGTCATCAAAAGATATTTTATTCCCTGAGCATCTCAGCTGAAATTATCCCTTAGATGAGACACAGACCCAAATGGCAATAGACTATCTGGATATATCCAAAGGCTGTAAATGTTTTCTCTAGTTCCACTAGTAACCTTTCACCAAAGCACAGCCCAGGGATTCTTGTAGGGAGACATAGGCTTTTCCCACTTGTGAGAAATGGATAGTGAGTGCCTTTGCTGACAGCTATTTTTGTTTTCCATAGGGCTAATTTGCAGTTCGGGTACAGAGTAGGCAGAGGTACAGCAGGGAATGTTGAGCAGATGTGACAGAGCGATAACATCCTCAGCATAATCCAGCATCACACAGTTGTGGAGTGCTATAAATACAACAGGAATTCTCCAAGGCCCAGTTCCTTCAACAGAGTTGGCCATCTCTGCATTACCATGGATGTAGGCTGCACTAAATCAGTGTAATCCTCAGGCTTCATTTATTTGTGCACTTCTGTGAATGCTCCTTGGAGGCTGTAAGCGTCATTGTGAGCAATGTTACTGGTTCTACATCATGAGGCACTTTTTGACAGCTTTTGGATTGATGTTTTGATTTATTCACTACATGAAGAATTCATCATTACAGGCAAAACATTTCTCTTGTACTGCTGTACAACATCCTTTTCAGGCATTTCTTTGGGCCTTGGTAACATGCTCTTAAAATGTATTTAATGGAATGAATCCATGTTAATAGCCAGACTGCACAAGGACTGTAACTTCTTAAAAATCACCTGAGAAAAGTTTTCTGAGTTTCACTAACAGTGCCAGGTTTCAGGAGCCAGAGCCCTCTCATGTTCTTCCATAGCCGCTGTTGCTCTTGCCCAGGAGGACAGGCTGGGAGGGCAAAGGCTGAGCCAAGGATTGCCCTGGAACAAGACAGTGCAACTGCGGCCTCTCTGTGAACTGCAGCTTTTGGCCTCTTGGCCTCCAAATTTTTTTGGTGAGCAAGTCATCTTATTGTATAAGTGAAATGCATCCTAATAGTCTGTGCATGATGGATTGGAAAAGGCTTTACATGCTGGAAAGGCTGTTGAACAATATAGTTTCCACTTACAAAGCAGTTTCCTTAAAAAGCTTCTCGGGGCAGCATCGTATAAAAATAGTTATACCAAAGTTGTGAACCAGCTTCTGACAAATCAGGACTAACAAAAGCTAAGGTATAAATAGAAGTGTTTTCATGGGTTTTCTCTCCTCTAGAGGCACACAATCTCAATCAGTGCTGGATTGTAAGAAACAAAAATGCCCTTTTCCAGACACAGAGGAAAACAAGGACCTTACAGACTAGTGGCACAGAATA
Source organism: Calcarius lapponicus (assembly GCA_039654755.1). Classification (NCBI taxonomy): domain Eukaryota; kingdom Metazoa; phylum Chordata; class Aves; order Passeriformes; family Fringillidae; genus Calcarius; species Calcarius lapponicus. The sequence continues at coordinate 70,654,716 of CM077465.1, read as the reverse complement.
TAAATAGGTTTTCAAAACTGCTTCAAACCCATAAAAATTAGTCAAAACCATGACATTTGTATTTAAAAATGAGCCACAGCATATCAGACAATTTTAAAATCCAATTCTTTATTTTATTTCAAACAAACTAGCATCTCCCGCTTTAAAGAATGGCTACATACATTATACTTTCATAATTATGGAATGAATTGTCTCCAGGCACTCAAGGATATGAGGATTATCTCAGAGTCTGCAGTGTATTAGAATTCCCGGAAGACAAATGCTGAAGAATGTAAAATATTACATACTCTGTATTTATATTTTGTCAGTGGGCACTCTTAATGCACCTTACTGGTCATTTTCAAATTAATTTTTTTTTTGAAGTAGGTTAGAATTATTTTTCTTACAGCAGGTTTTGAAACAGCTAAATGTAAATCTTCTATTTGTTATTCCAGTGTTTGTGTAATATTGATTTTACTCTGAGCCTTTCCTTCTAGTGCTCTGTGCAAACTGTTTCAGAATCTACCAAACCCAATGTAGTTTAATCCACAGTACCAAAGAAGGAAGGTCTGTTTCTGTAAGCCAAAAATAGTTCTTACTGCAGTTAACCTTGCAGCTGAACCAGTTGTGCTATTGCTCAAATCTGGGCTTTGCAGATACTGACTGCATGGGAAGTGAGGATTTCAGAAAAAGTTTACTGGCATCAAATCCTTCTGTATATTCTCCAATCACCCTGTAATCTTTTCTCTTGCAAAAAAAAAAAAAAATGCTAGGGGGGCTTTTTTCTGTTCTGGATGGGAGTCTGCTGTTCTCGCCCTTCTCTGCTTTCAGAGCCATTTATCATTGTTCAGCCACACTAAAAGGGAGATCCCCAGCCATCTCACAACCTCAGAGCATCACCCACGAGCAGAGAGCCACAGTACCATTGCAGGGAGAACTTACACTACATCTCACTGGCACACAGACTAAGACCTGGGTGACACATGGTTAGTGGTTTTTTGTTCCTGCAGCCAACAGTGCAGCAATTATTAAAGAATAAAACAGAAAGACACTATTCTGCTCCATGCTGCTGTCAGGTAACAGTTTATGCCATTTGACACCAGATATTCTGAGTATTACTCATTAAAATATTTGGCCACTTCCATTTCCCAGTGATCACTGTAAAAAATGTTCTTCCTGTTAGAGCTACAGCAGAACAGATCTGCATGCTGAAATCCTACTCCTGTCTGTAACAACAGCACCAAAATAGCTTTAATAATTAATCATGCAGTGATTAGATTACAAACTCTGAGGTGGGATGGAGATTTTTGTATTATGCATCAGACAAAAGACACTGGCAATGCTTAACTAGCAGTCACCTGCTCCTGCTCCACCTGCCATTGTGGGAACACTCCGGAAACCAGAAGGGAGACAAAGGCCCAACAGAAATTGATAAAAACCTTCACCTGCCCCTGGTATGTTCAGAAATACAGAACTGTTGAAACAGGTGCTGCTACAGCTGCGTGCAGGGGTACAGCTTTGCTTATTAACTTGTCATTTGCCAGGCCATGCTCTCCATTGTATCCTGACAGAAGACAGCATTCAAACTCCAGGCCAAGAGGAGTTAAGCAGGGAGTTTTCTGACTGGAAACACCAATGCAAACAGCCACTGTGGCAGGGCTGGGCAAGGAGAGGCCAGGCCTGGGGTAGGGCCCCTGTCCTGTGCTCACCCCTGTTAGGGTCCCTTGCAGTGCTCATGCTGCTCTGCCCTGTCAGCTGCTTGCAACATTGGAAACAAATTTTTGTGGAAGTGGCATTGTTTTGCTGGAATGATTTTATATGCAGCGGATTTCAAAGCAAGTAAGAGTATAAGACTGAGAAACACTAGTATCCAAAATAGGAATATTACTTCCTAGTCTTAACTTCCATTAGAAATTTTGCTGAGCTGTTTTGACAGTTTCTCGAGGCCCTTTGCTCTTGTCACATGACTCGGGGCAGATTTATTATGACTACAGAGGCAAAATCCCTCATTCATATGCTGGATCTGGAATGAAATAAGATAATACTAGTGTATCTAGTTTAATGCCTTCTCTCGTATAAAAGTATGATTTTAGAAAGGGACCTTAGGACCAGTTTTATGGTAGCCACAAGAACTGGGATCAGTCTGGCCTTAGAATCAAGACAGTTTTAGGGGAGGAGAGGGAAAGAACACTGCAAACTGAAATGAGCAAATCAAGTTAAACATGACCATCAATCAAGTTAAAAGTTGCTGGGGACACTTCATAGCACTGAACAGCTAAACAACAGTTATTGTTAAGAAGTGCTTGGGAGGCAAAGAGCTGTCACTGCCTGCTGACCAGAGCACAGCCAGCAGTATCTGGGCAAAAGGGTCAGAGCCAGCCTGGGTGTGGCTGGTGCCCATGTGGGACAGATGTACTCCATGGCTGCCAGAGCTCCCAGTGAATGTCACTGTCCTCATCCTCCATGCTCAAACTCAGCACAGGTGGCAAAGATTGCCCCAGGAATAAAAGTGATTTTTGTGATAGATACAACGCTAGTTTTTAATGACAGTGGGATCTTTTTAATAAACAACAGCCAAGTTCTGGAAGTGTCAAAACATATCCCTCTGCAACTAGGAATTTACACAAACCGTATGGCTTATTTTTTCCTCCCCCTTTTCACTGCCACTTTTACCACTGACCTTTATGAAAAACGGAAGTTAAATAAGAGAAAAATAGGTTTAATGAAACATCAAGGTTGAGAAATCAAAATCAGACACTACAGCAACAGGAAGTTTCAAAAGCAGTGTTCATAACAACATCTTGCTGAACTGTGGCATGCTTGCTTTGCTTTTTCTTTAAGTTTTAAGCCATATTATAGTGTGCACCTTGACTCAGCAGCTGGGCACAAGGATAGTATTGTGGCATTAGTTTAACTTTGCAAAATTTCCTAGGCATAGAAAAGTGTATTGAACTCAACCCCTGAACAATTTCCTGCCCCCTGCAAGCAGTGCTACAGCTTGTGTCTTTCCGGTGAAGGCATCTGAATTGTTTCCCTGTGCAAATACACTTAAGCTTGTTTGTTGTTTTATTCTAGGGTGCTGGAGACAGTTTTGTGGGAGCACTGGCCTTCTACCTGGCCTACTATCCCAAGTTATCCATGGAGGAAATGATCAGGAAGTCTAACTGCGTCGCATCAGTGAGCGTCCAGGCACCGGGGACACAATCTTCATATCCTTACAGGAAGGACTTGCCTCAGGACCTTTTCTAATTGATTGTCTAGCTCACTGCACTGATTTTATCTCATATCAGACAGCATTATTCTCCTGACTGCACTGAGGTTCTCCTCTGCTGACTGGAAAGGCCAGCAGAGTATCTTTGCTTCTGATTTCAGGAATCCTATGTGTTCCTGTTGTACAGCAGTAGGTGGGGTGTGGGTGGTGGGTCTCTCAAACACTGCACAGCAGGTCTCTGGCCCCACACAGCCCTGTGGCCGTCCCACAGTGTGCCTTATTGAACTACATGAAGTTTACAGCAAAACACCTGAAGGGTATTGGGCTCCTGACAGTATTTGCACTTGATTTTATCAGAAGTGCTTATGTGAAATGGCAGCACATGAAGCAGAGCATTAGCTTTGAGACCGCAACTTCAGTGCTCAAACACCAGGGCCAGTGTTTGGCTCACCACAAAGCCCCGTATATGGAGCCTGGGTGTGCCTGTGCCTACATGCCTCAGGTGTGGCACTGCACTCTGTGCTCCCCCACACTCAGCAAGATCCCTCCAACTGCAAACAGGACACCACTGCTACTGAGGTAGACTGAAAAATGTCTCTAGCCACATTGCTCTGAACACAGGGAAGCTAATTGGAAAAAAAGCTTACAAAAACATCAGAGAACTACCTTGTCTGTTTTCTTCATGTTTGACAAAAACCCAAGAATGAAAAATCTGTCCTACTAACCTGGCTGAAAATAATACAGATCTTTAACCATGTTAATAACTTATCCAAAAACTCATCTAGGTTCCCATCCCTTCTTTCCTCAGAAGGAGCTGGTGCAACATTACCCATCCAAGTAATGACACCAGCCCGTGGTCACTACTGTCGCATCTGTGGCTGGTAGGTTAGAAAAACTTGCAATCCTGCCATTGAATTCCTGCTGTGGAAAATGTTAATTTTTATTGCTTTATAAAACAATAGTTCCTTTGAAGATTACAGCCTCTTTCACAATAGAAAACACAGACAATGGGATTTGCTATTTAATTTTTTTTAATTGAGCACTGTAAAAATAACTCAAAAGATAAATAAATGTTACTGTGATGATCTATGTCCAGACATTAAGAATTTTCTCTCTCTACATTGTTTTATTCACAATGGCCTTCAAATCACAGGAGACGGTGATCCCAGTTCATTTCCTCTCTTTTCAGCCCATGTTGCTGGATTTCTGAATCAGTGTTCAGCCCATCCTCCCCCCAGACCATCCTCATCTCATGTATAAATCAAGTCCAGTCATTGTTCACACAGAACGGATTTTTCTCTTCTCTGTGAAGAGGACACGTTGTTTTGCTACAGGGGGAAAAAAAAAGAAAAAAGAATCCGTTAAGAAGCCTGAAGTGTTAAATTCAATTCAACCAGCCCACGTTCCTTTTCTCCTGGCTGCCTTCACTGCTTAAATGTGTGGAACAACTGACTGGCACAGCACTGTTGTTAACCAACCTCTTGAAGGAGTTTCGTGGTGCTTTCACTTTACCACATATAATTTTTAGTTCCTAAGATGTCCACTTTACCTCTGTGAGAATAAGTGTCAGAAGGCAAATGACTGAAAATACTCAACAGCTGCTCTGTGTGACTACTCTGAGTCACAGCTGTTCAATGTAGGGACAAAAATAGGTTCTTTCTGCTTTCTACTACTCTTCAACTCCAGAGCCCAAACAACTACAGATGATGAGCTGGATCCAGTTGGCCTCACAGACTGACTGAGAACTTAGCCAGTTGTCCTGTGGATCTCTCAGCGAGGCACAAAGTGGCCGTGACCACAATGCCTGATGCAGGTGTTTGCAAAAAAAACCCTGCAGGGGCAAGTTAAGCATAGTCAATACATTAATAAAAACCAAAAATTACAAAATAAAGCAGAGAAAAGCTTTAAAATACCATCTGAAAATCAACAGTTTGGTTGGTTTCATTATATGAATTCCTTTGAAAGCTATGCAAGAGCAATCCACACAACAAAATCTCTTCTTCCACAAAAAAGTTTCGTTTTAAGAAATCCTGCAGATAGTACAGATTCTGTTGCTGCAGTTGGGAGGTAGTGAAACTTGGGCAATCCTGCCACTACTTCACTAAAATGCTTCATTCTGTGGATGTCCCAGGTTTCTAAGAAGTATAAAACATAAGGTGAAAACACATGCCAAGTGAAAATGCTTCCAAACATATTCCTGATGTGAGTTGTTATCTAGACTCAAATTTAATTCCCTTCACACATGTGACACTTTCTCACATCAATTTCTCACTTGTGTTCTACTACAGGCTACAAAGATCAAACCTTTCTTCAGCAACCTACTACATGTTCTGAGTTCTTCTCTTTCTTCACTTCCCTACAAGTTGCAAAGCCTCTGGAGGATCACTCTGCACATTGTTTCATTGCAATAATTTATTTTTCTTATTCAAGAATATAATCCCAGAGATCTCTGATTGCCCTTCTGTATGGAATTCAAAAGGAAAGCCACAACCTCTGTCACCTTTGAAAACTGCATATTGCTTCCCTGGTGGTGTCTCTCACCTCTCAAAGCTCCTGTACTGTTAGCTCTGAGAATGAAAAGGTAGTCCTCTAACAAGAACATTTTAAGAAAAAATAAACTTGAATCACTTGCATTATCACAGCATTGAACTGGCCATGCATTATCTACCTAGAGCTGCTTAATAAATTTCTTATATTCTGCAACTTTAAGTAAGCCTTTTTTGCATTAGCTACACCATGTTATTTCTAATATGGTTTGGTTTAAGCTTTTTAACATTAAATTCAGCTTTTCAATGCTAACAACAGAAACTTGAACCCTTAGTCACATTTCAAAAAGCTGGGTGAGCAAAAGGTGCTATAACCTGTCCAACAAATCAGATTTTTAAACTGAGAAAATCTGCAAGGACCAGGGGAACATAAAAGAATCCACTAAGTGCCATCTGGAGAGTGATATCATTTGTGGAATAGGAAGAATCTGTGCCTATTTCTGTAGAAGAAAAAGTCCATTTTGTAAGAGGTGGTTAAAATTTCTGGTCTAGAGCTCCCATGGCAGCTTAACACTTCTGTTGATGCATATTTTGTGCCTGCTTGTTGGAGGTAGCACAGTCTAGCAAACCACACAAAGAAACAGAATGAAAGAACTCCTGTGTCACTTGACTTCACCAGTGACATGTGGCATGGCTGTCATCAAAGTCTCTCATGTGTCAGGCAAGTCATTACTTTGTTTCACTGCCACAGTCTGTAAAATGAGGGTAACATTTACTTCCCACTGGAATGTCATGAAGAACAGCAACTGTACAGTCATTTGAGTATGAAACATGTTATGACATATTCTGCTTAGATGGGAAAAATCCTGTTGCATTCAAATCTTGTCTCCTACAGAGTCAGAGAAGCTCACACAAAGCACGAGCCCTTACCGATGGGATCGTATCTCAGCAGGACCAGTTTTTCCTGCAGCCGCAGTCTCCTGATGTTGAAGCAGTAGCCTGTCTCTGCAGCACTCTTCATCCTCACCAGAATGTATCTACAGTCACAAGGGATGGCTCTGTGTCAGTGCACAGGCACTCAGTGAGGGCCCACCACATGTGCCAGGGCACGGGCCATGGACAAGCTTTCAGCACACACAGTTTGGCACAATCACATTTCATTTCAACTTCAGGGATGGGAGTATCAAAACTATGTAGGCTTAACTTTTAACACAGACAAACACTAAACCATGAGCTCCAGCATCAAGTTTAAGTAAGTAATTCCTTAAGGATATTAAGGATATATCCTTAATATACAAGTATTTCCTCCAAAAAACAGTGAGGTGGGAGGAATAAAAACGGGAGAGACAAAAAGAAATTAGGAAAATCAGCATACAGTTGAGTCACTAAGGCTTAAAAGCTAAGGGCAAGAGAGGAAGGATGATGGTAGTTAAAGATGTTCAGGCTGTAGATAACACTGTATCACAGACTATCACTTCCTCATGCAGAGAGGAAGCTAAGCAGATAGGCTGGCACCAGGGGCATGCGAAAGGAGAAGCAGAACCCCTTGGCACCATCCTGCTAGAGATACAGAACTTGTTATTAACCCAGCCCCGGGAACCCCCTTCCCCACTGGAGGGCTCTCGGTTTGCGGGGCAGGCTGGCAGCAACTGCGGTGTCCCGGGAGCACCAGACTGAGGAAGCTGCTCCACACCTCCAGTCTGGAAGTATGCCAAGATCCTAGCAACTTCCCAGTTTCAACATAAATGTAAAACCCTCTAACCAGTCTGTAAATTACATCCTTCTCTTCCATTTCAATGAAGAGATGGATACATCTTAGTTAATTGTCCATTTTCCTGTATTCTCCTGTTTCTAACAAAATGGTCTGTCAAAATGAACCTGTTCTTCCTCACTTGCACAGCTCTGACCGGTGTACTTCCTTAAGCTCTTCCTTTTAAGCTTTGCAATCTAATTTACCATTGAGTTCAAAATAAAGAGAAAGACACTCTTGGGATTATCCCTGGTTGTTGTCCTCTCCTGTACACTACTGCAGGTGTGCTGTGAAGCTTCAGTAACCACTAAGACTCCTTTCCCTATATCTCACTCACTTCCTCAAAGCCTCTGGGCGGTTTCCCCTTTTTGGGGGAATCAGTGGCACCAGTGTGGCCAGGCCTTGAAATTCTTGTGCACCACACATTTGAGGCCAAGCCCATTTCAAACAATACACCTTGCTCAAAAAAATTACTCCCCTGTGAAGGAATGTAACAAGGAGCAGAGGTAGAAAACACTAGAAAGCTGTCAGGGCACAGGAAGAAATCCAAGAGGAGTGGAGAAGGATAAATAATATAAGAACATATTCCTGGAGTGCATATGGGACTGTAAAAGAACAGAAAGAAACATCGGGATAAAAAATAAAAGGGAGTGTGTGGTAGAAATCCCTACACGAACATTAGTAACACCATTTTAAAAAGCTACTTTTTCACCTTGCAGAAACCTCCTGGTTTGCTGTGTTTGTTTTTTGAACAGATAACAGTAGAACAATGAGATGTCAAACTGCTCTCTGTCAGGCACATACTTGCGAAGTGCTTTCTTAATTTAAAAGCCTGACAATTGTGCAGAAATTCTGTAACAGAAGAATCTGCTCAAATGTGGCAAGTGGTTGGTACTGGCTCTGCTGGGGGCAGATTCTTAAAAAAACCAAAATACAGAAAATGTACCAAAGTCCATAGATCCTAGGCTGTGTGGTATCAAGTATAATACACTCACACAGAATGCAACTTCTGGGAAAGGAAAATAGGAATGTGTCCACATAAATGTACCAGCTTAGGCTCTTGGATTTGTCTAGCTAATTTTCTTACAAAGAGCATTTTGGGTCCAAGTCAGTTTCTCCACATGTTCCTTGTTCCCACATTGTAAGAGCACTGGTGTGCTCAAAGCACATATTCCTTTCTTTCCAATCCTTAACACAGGTCAGAGGACTGTGACTAATTTCCTTCCAGAGCCCACTAACATCTCTGCTGAGCTGGACAACAGAGCAAACTGAGATGCCCAGAGCACTGAGTGCACCCCATCCATTCCTCACATCCAAACTCAGGAATATGCTCAGCCTAGGAAGTGTTGTGCACTCTGGGTATGGCAAAGCTTCACAGCACCTGCCCAAAGTCCACACCACACACAGCAAAGAGCCATGCTGTACCTTAGTTTACTCTCCTCAACTAAAAAGGTATGACAGGTGAACAACAGGGAAAACACTTGGATAATTTACAACCCCTCTAATCAGAGCACAGAGGTGTGCAGGGCACTTTGGAGATTACTGCTGAGCTCAATGCAACAGCCCATAGGACAAAACCTGCCTTTGGCGCAAGTACAGAACCCACGGGAGAGTTTCACACCATTCTGTACTTACCTGTGAGAAGACACACATACAGAATGGCTGAGAGGATGCAGCCAGACTCAAGGACTGGAATTCTCTCAGGTATATTAAAAAAAAAATCTAGAGAAGCTTAATATTTTGTAAAGATACAACATAATAGTAATCAAAAACTGGTGAGGAAAACCATCACTTACTTAGATTTGCTCTTGGCCACTGGTTTGTTTTTTTTCCAGCATGAAGAAAAGAAAAACAGAAGAAACAGTTACCATTTTATCTCGTTTCCTTTACATGCAACATACAAAGATGAAATGTGTTCCATGGCCTGACTTTGCTAAAGCCCCAGAGAGACAGTGAGAAGAGATTCACTGTCACGATAAAGCACCACTCATTCTTCCACGTGCTGCCAGCTCCCTGCTCTTTCTGCCTCATGTCACCTTTGTAGGTGTCTGTGCAAATGCAGAGCCCAGCATGACAGGCTGCACTTGCTGCACCCTCCAGATGTTCTCAGTAAGTTTTCAGCGTCAGAGCTGAGTACGAATTCTCTGGGTGAATGTGAAGCTAAGACAGGTGTGAGGAGCACTGCTGGTGGAAACTACAGTCCCAGTCTCCCGGCTTTGTTTCCACCACCCCGGCTTTTGTTCCCGCCGTGGTGCCAGCACAAGGGTTGGCATGGCCACAGGAGCAGAGCAGGGAGCCCTTCCCAGCTGAGCCCGACCTTCCACGGGCCGGCTTGGGGGCCCGCTCACCTAACCCACAGCACAGCACGAAACAGGCTGAACTATTGCTCTGTCACCTCACTGAATTTACAGTAGTCATAAATCTGCAGCACAAGTTCAAACCTTCAAAAATTACAAAAAAAAAAAAAAAAAAAAAGGAAAAAAAAAGAAGCTTATGTCTATTGTGTCTGTGCAAGTCTCGTTTAGGTCACACTGCGGTTCCCCCGGGGCACGCTGGGAGGCCCCGCGGCCGAAGGAGGGAAGGGCGGGGAAGGGCCGGGAGGGCTCGGGAAGGTCGCGCCGCCAGGGCCGCTCGCCCGCCCCCACAGCCGCGGCCGCGGTCACTGCCACGGCCACTGCTGCCACCGCCACTGCTGCCACCGCCACCGCGGCCGCCCGGCCCCGCCGCGCCCGCGCCACTCACGGGCCGCCGCCGTCAGGAACATCGCGCCGGGCCCGCCGCCACCGCCCCGCCCCTTCCCTTCCGCCGCCACAACCGCGTCCGGGGCGCGGGGCCGGGCCAGCGGGGCCGCACCGCCCGGAGGCGGGGCCGGCGGCGCTCCCGTGCCCGTGTCTGTGGCAATGTCCCGGCCTGGGAAATGCGGGATGCTGTTGTGGCGGCCGGCAGGGCCGGTGGTATCCCGGGCCTGGTGGTATCCAGCACAAGCTGTGGCCAGCAGGCCGGGAAGGTGATCCTGCCCCTCTGCTCAGCCCTGGTGAGGCGCACCTGGAGTGCTGTGTCAGCTCTCGGCTCCTCAGCGCAAGAGGGACACGGAGCTGTTGGACAGTACCTGGTGGAGGGCAGCAGAGATGATTAAGGGACTGGGGCATGTCATGAATAAAGGCTGTGGGAGCTGGGCCTATTTAATCAGAAAAGTGAGGCGATCTCACTAGTGCATATAAATATCTCAAAGGTGGGGTGCCAAGAGGATGGTGCCCAGCGACAGGGCAAGGTGCAGTGGCATAAAATAAAACTAAAGAAGTTCCACCTCAACATGAGGAAAATTTCTTTGCACTGAGTGTCAGAGGACTGGAACAGGCTGCTCAGGGATGTTGTGGAGTCTCCCTGCCTGGAGACATTCAAAATCCACCTGGACGTGGGATGTGTTCCTTCCTGACTGATCTGCTCTAGGTGACCCTGCCTTGGCAGGGGGCTGGACTAAATGGTCTCCAGAGGTCCCTTCAAACCATGACAATTCTGTGAGCCTGTGATCTCCCCATGCAGGCCTGTCCCAGCATGTGCCGGCAGCCTGTCTGTGTGTCTGTCCAGCAGTGGCTCACGGCAGCAGGGCCAGTGCAGAGGGGGACATGCCCGGCCATGATGTCCCCACGGTCTGTGCCCTCTGGCTGGCAGCACATCGGGGTTCTGTCCCACTGCATGGAGTCGTACAGCAGTTTGGCTTGGAAAGGACCTTAAAGATCATCTCAGCCCTCTGTCCCGTGGGCAGGGACACCTCCCACTAGACCAGGTTGCTCAGAGCCCCAACCAGCCTGCACATGGCTGTGTCAGCTTGCACTTTCCATCAACTAAGACCCCCAAGTCCTTCTCCTCAGGGCTGGTCTCAGTCCATTCTCTCATCCTTCAGTGCATTTTAGGCACTGGAATAGGTTCCCCAGGGAGATGATGGAGTCACCATCCCTGGAGGTGTTTAAGAGGTGTCTGGATGTGGTGCAGGGGGATGATGTAGTGATTTAGGGGTTACAGTGATAGTGCTGGCTTGATGAGATAGGCTTAAAGGTCTCTTCCAACCCCAATGATGCTATGATCTGCTAACCTCTGCCTGCCTTTGTTATCTTTTTTATTAAAAAGGGGGTGCTGCTATGCTGTCAAAGACCCCAAATCATTAGGCAACTAAATCTATCAGTGTTCATGAGATACTGTATAAAAGCTAGGGGCAGGGAGGCTCAAGACAGGCACCAAAGCAAGTCTTCATATTCCTCTGACCCATTAGATAATGAACTGTAATGAACTAATAATATATTACCCTCTGAAAAATTCACAGAAGGTCTGTGGCTTACTCTGCTTCCATCAGTTAGGTAAACTGTTATTGATGGAATTCAAGTCCTTGAATATTTAGCAATTACTAAGGCAAAAAAATGTCAGCTTGACATATTTAGATGAAAAACAAGACTTAGAATGTATAATAACATGCAGTTAATTATATATTCTATGGCATGAAAACAAGAGGCTGACCCTATAAAAGACTGGAGCAAAACGACAATGAATGTCATTGTCAGGAAAACATTGCTGCTTGTGTCAAGTGTTTACTTGATATGTTGTTCCTTTATTCAATTCAATTATTTCCAAATACCTCCTCTTAATGATACAACATTTCAGTCTTTACTATGTAGCCTTCAGAAGTATAAATCTAGTAGTTACATAATCTGCCCATGAATATCAGAGTGAGAACTTGAAAACATTTGAGATGATAAAATGTGAGTGCTGTAAGACTCCTTCTCTTTGATCTGCATTATTGCCTCAGTCAGAGCACAGACTGAAAAGGAATGGGATTGCCAACCTCCTGACTTCACTGCCAGGAATATAAATCAACATTAAAGATGATTTCTAAATGAAATAGCGAGTTAAACATTTGTAGAAACACATCATCAAATAGAGGTTACTGCCTCTTTTTAAACCTCTTGCCTGTTGGCAAAAAGAAAACTGTTCCAGTGACATTTTCTCTGCTCTGCTGTGACACGGGCTGCACAAATATAGGCACTGTGGATTAGAATAGACTTTAACAGTCTTCAACTTTCTTTTTAGCAGCCTCTTCTGTAGACAGTTCTCAATAGCTATGGGTAAAACCCAGGGAGTCTGAAACTGGTATGTGTGGCAAGGTGCTGTCAAGTGTCACATGCCCCTGATGGCAACAGTCATAGCTGACCTTGAGGAAAAGTTATCCTGGCTGGAGGAAAGGAGAGAGAGTGAGAATTTTTGACCCTGGCTCTGATTCAGATTTGGCATGTGGGCTAGGATAAGTCATGTTCCTTGAGATCTTCGATGGCATGTGCAGTGCAAATGCAGATTTTTCCTTCAACTTTGCCTAAAGAAAGCAAGGAGTGTGATGAACTGTAATGCCAGCCTAGATAATTCTGGTACTTGCTTAAAGAGTAGTCACTCGTGACTCCAGAAGAGAAGTTGCTGTTGCCAAACTGATCAATGTCACTCAGAATCAAACATAGGATAGGTTGTTACCTCCCTAGAAAAACAACAATTTGTCATGGTATAATCTAACTGCTTCTTTCCCATTTTATGTTTTATATTCTAGGCTGAGCCCTCCTTCACCTTCAGGAAGTGAGGAGATGGCTGCTCCCTGCCAAGGAAGTGCAGCCAGGTTTCTGGCACGCACTGCACAGGCAAAGGGCTGGTGTCTGAGGTTGGCAAGGGTGAGGCTTCTTCAAGTGCAGCGCGGCGCCTCTAGTCAGTCATGGCTCGAGAAAGCCACAGAAGGGGAGAGGGGGCAGCAGCTGAAATGTTTGCAAGGTAAATATCCTCTTGGCACTGGATTTCCTACGTGAGTTGCTGTGATTAACGCATACAAAATCCAGGGCTGGAAACAAGAGAATAACACTAAAGCCTGGGAAAAGCTCCACGTGTCCTTCCTGGTTTCCCACAAAAAACAGGCAAACAGCTAACTAAGCCAAAAAAATGCAGACAGATTGGTGGACATAGCTTTTAAACAGCCAGGCTACTTTCTCCTCCCTTCTTTCCCTTTCTCAGTGTGTTACCACTTTGCAGTGTCCGCAGTGTTAAACAAACACTCATGGGCACCACTGTGCAAATCACTCATCCCAGATAACAGATGGATTTTTACATTCTTTCTGCATATTTGAATCCATTATCCCAACAGGGCCAGAAGAAAGTGGGCATTAGCTTAATGCAGTTCTGAAAGAGGAACTGTTAGGTCAGGAGAGCGGGAATTATGGAAAGAGCCATCTGAAGTGCTAAATCACTTTGAGCCAGTGATTAAATCCATTTCAGCTGCTGGTCTGTTTGAAGTGGCCTTTAGCCTAGTTCTTAGGTGTGATAATCTTGTTAGAAAAGGTGGAAAAGCAATGGGCTTGGATGCTTCCCTTCTTACCTCCAGAGCTTAGTCCCCTTAAGATCAGATGTGGGGCACTGTGGTGTGCTTAGGGCACAGCTCTGTTTTCAGGGATTTACCTGCACCCAGCTTATTCCTTCCAGAGCATTGGTCTCTGGATCTGTTCCGGAGCTCCTTTCCCCTGCACTGACATCATTCATATGTAAGGGGGGAAGAACAAAGACAGCACTTGCCTGTTTCTTGTGTAATTTTTCAATACCCATTTCCCAATCCCGGCATCCACAGTAACAACATCCTTTCAAACCGCCCCCTCTTGAAATGCCACTGTAGTCAAACAGCTGCAAATCAAAACACCTTGTAAACAAGTGACTGAAATCCCGTGGGATGCCCGAGGGCTTGGGCACGTCTCAGAGTGATTATAGTTCCTGCTATACAAATTGGAGTCCATGCAGCACAGTTTGTGCCAGCTACGAGCTCTTGCTTTTTATTTTTAGCCCTGTTTGTTGAGGGGTTCTCATAATAAAAAGAATGACGTTCGGTATCAGTGACACACAGATAAAATTAGATAGTAGCCGGAAGTGATCCTACAACTAATCCTCCCCATTTTTCCCACAAGCTTTGGGATCCTGTGGGCCTCAAGGACAGCTTTTCTCTGTGTGAATTTCACTTCCCATCAGCAGGCAGCTGAAAAATTGGGCTTGCATAGGACTTGTGTGCAAAAGGAATGAATGTCATTGTCAGTGCTTATGCCAACAGCTGGGACCATCTGGGACACCAAAGACAACAGTGTCTAGATGTGTACAGCTGATCAGAGGTTGTTTTTAGCAAGCCTTGAAACCTTCTTCCCTTTTTGGGGCAACAGAACAATGTTTTTGTCTTCCATGCGTGGAGTTTTGTGCACATAGCAGCTTAAGTCATCAGGGCTCAGTCCTGGAAGTGATTAGTCCCCCAGACATAAGACACCCGCGCTGATGCTGAAGATATTATTCCTTTCTTTGGAAGAAGCTGCCTAGGGGAAAGACAAGACAGGAGATGCATTAGCTTACATCTCTAAAGTAAACATTCTCTCAGGAGAGCAGGATCAGTTCTCATTTGTTTTGGTGCTTTTTCCCCCCCCTTCTAAATTTTGCATTGTTTTGTTTTTACTTTACTGTAAAAGAAGAAAATATAGATGTTAACTGGTCAGCAGATTCTCTCTATTGCTTAGAAACACTGAATTCAATCAGGCAGTGTACCTAGTGCACCTTCAAAGGAAGGTGCAATTGGTTGCTGTGTAACACAGAGGATTTAGCTGTGGTATTAGGAAAGAGTGTATCTAAATTAAAGCTGTGAACCTGCAAGGCTGAGTACTTTTAAGCTGGGTAGGTAAAGGCAAAGAGGGAAGATAGTTATGTAATGTGAACAAGGTGGGACACAGACAGGGAATGATTTTTTTTCCTCCTGTAACTTACTGGAGGAGGATGGATCAAGTGCCTGGACTTGTTTCATTTTATGTCAAAAACCTACTCTGGAATGAATTGGTGTATCACTTGCATGGCTCCTTGGCAAGGGGATATCTTTAGCTTCAAGCCAGAGTTAACGACTGTAAGGGAAAAGAAAACAGGTGGTTCAAGGGGACAAGTGGATCTAGAGAACCAGAAAAAGGATACAGCTTTCTGCATCCCGTGGCCTCCCTAAAGACTTTCTCACTTGAAGGAAGGTCACAGGGTTCAAAGCTGTTTCTCAAGTGTAGCTATGTAGCATTGCCTTGATGTCATGCAGTATTATAAACAAGTTATTATTTCATTCAGTGTTTTGGGAAATGATGGGACTGGAACAATACACCCATAGCAGTTCCCTCCCCCATCCCAGCAGACTCTTTAGTGGATTACTTATGAGCTGTACCTCACTAACTGATGCCTGTCTGTCTGTCTGTCTGTGTGACCATGTCTGCTAATAGTGTGTCTCTGAGGAATTTCAAGTAGGAATATTTTGGATTTTGTGAAGGGCAGAGAGCTGGGAAGGAGGAGAGGGACATAAATTTGCAGTGTCTTGTGGTTTGATGGATGTTTGATTTATGAACATTGGGCTGAGAAGGCCCCAGGGCTTCATAGCTGCAAGCACTGAATGCATCATCGCTCCTTTTTCCACGCATTTGTGCTTCTGAAGCCAGTCACTCGTTTACACCTGATGGGATAGCAGAAAAACAAAGTTAAGCAGGGCATGTTCCATTCATTTCTGTCTGCTGAGCTCAGGTTCAAGCTAGACCTGGGATGAATACTTAAAAACATACGAATCATCATACAGGAACAAGTTCTAGAAATGAGGTTCAGCAGGAATGTATGTAGAAATCTGAAGTCTTGGGCTCTTGCATAACTGTCTGTGGCTAGTTCCCTAAATCCTTTTTTTCTGCTGTACTCTTCCTAGATCCATTTTACTTAAAAACATACAAGCAATTTGAAAGCCCTAATGACGCACAGTGTGTGTTCCTTGACCTTTGCACAATCTCTGCAAAAAGACTGTCTTTCCTCTTTCTATTTCATAAGTACTGACCATTTGGCCTTGCCCTGTCATCCCCAAATATAAAGAAATAGTCTCCCTTCTATAGACAGCCGGCAGCCCACCAGGCTAAGAAATAAAAACTGTAACAGTATTCATAGGTGGCCTGTTGCAAGAGTTTTGTTGACCAGTAAAGATATATCTACACTTCAGTCACTTTTTAGCCCGTGTTATATTCTTCAGTGATGCCAAACTATTAGATCAAATAATGTAAATATAGCTCAACTTACCTTTCTGGAAATATTCCTTATCTGAAAAAGAACAAGTTATTTCCCCACATCATTATATAGAGTAAGATATTCTTGAACTGCCCGCAAAACAAACCTAGACTGAATTACAAATTTTCCCCAAAAGTTATCTTAACCCAAGGAATCAGAAAAACTTTTTACCTTCCTTTTTTCCCCAACTGTCACAACATGGACTCTAACCTCACCATTACAGGAAAAACTGTTCCCAACTGTGTAGATCAGTAAGAGACAAGGTGTTGCTCCCTAAATGTAACTGGTCCCATAACTCTAGCCCATATCTTTAAGGTCACCTTGCTACCTAGTCTAACTCAGTATGTGTCCAAGGGGCATAGTTGCCTAAAAATCAGATATGTAAATATGATGAAGACATGGCCCATAGCATGTGACCTTAGATAAACTCCTGTCCAAGTATTTTGCCTGCTCACACGATGACCCAGTCCATACTGGGATACGACTGGTGGACTGATATTCCCAGCCCTGTCCTGCATTATGTTCTGATGACCTAGTTCTGGGTAACTGAAGATCTCACCTATTCCTCAGCACAAAAATACTCTTGCATCATTTTGAAATCCTGTTGCTGGCATTGAAGAGTTCACAGAAACCAGTACTGGCTGTAGTGACCTTGTGCTTGCATGTAAAATCACGGTCAGGGCATTTCATGCTAGCAGTAAACCAGAAGAATTTAGTGGAATAGGATTAAATTTGTTTTCAGCATGTCTGCAGAGCCAAATCAATTCCAAGAGTTTTCTGAACTGCTGAACAACCAGAGGCAATCATTGCACTTTTCTGCTGCCTTTTACCTCTTCCAGGCAGGAACTGTCTTCTACTCTGCGTTTGTACAATTGCCAGCATTGTGGGGTGGCACCTCATTGAACCCTCTGTGTCAGTGGGGTGGCTTTGGTGAGCCTCCACCTGCAGGACAGCCAGCAGGACAGCTCTCCAGATGCCCTCCTGCCTGAAGTACCTGTGGGTAAAATACAGGCAAATGCACTTGAGTTAGACGTGCATCTGACGCCAACTGCATCTGGCAACTGCTCTGGCACTGCAGAGGACTGCCCCAGGATTTCTAGTTATTTTTAATTCAGCATCAGATTGGACCCAGTTGCTCCTGGTTAGAGATCTTTTTGCAATAACAAACTAAGATTACATGAAGAGCTTAAAAAAGAATTTCACCTCCCCAGGGCTAAATTACTTCCACTTATATACAACTGTCATATCTTTAAAGGGCAAACCCAGAAAGCTAACACTGAAAAATATAACTCTACAACCGAGATTATCTGCCTGCCTTCTCTAGGCAATTATGTCTCATATCTAGAAGGTCTTTCATAGCAAAACCCAAAATTCAAAATTCAAGCTAAGTAGATGGAAGATGTATGTACAGAGTAGGAAACAACAGCTTGGGAGGAGGTGTATTTGATTTCTGGAGCCAGTTACAAAGAGAAACCTCAAACACCATACGACTGCTTTTCCATAGCATCTCACTCACGTCTGGTAAAACCACTCCATGCTCAGCCAGACTTTGCAAACTCCTGCTCACCAGCTGAGAAAGGCATGGTGACATGCATGTTATGGAAGCATCTGACACTGGCAAACACCTCCCTTCTATATTTAGCTCAGCATCCATTCCAGACATTTTATAACTATTTTTCATGAAGTAATAATTCGAAAGTGAGAAGAATGAAAGCCCTCTGTACCAACTTACCTGTCCCACAGGAGGCCTCCTATTGTTCAACTCACATTTAGGGAATTTAATTGGGAGCCAAGTTACACAGGAAGATGAAGAGGCCACACCTTCCCTACACTTTCTGTGAATATTCCCATTCATATGATGAGAGAGCAGTCATGCTTCACATAGTGGCTGTATTCAGCCTTGATTATATACCTGGATTAATAATTGAAGCACTTAACCCCAGGGGCAAATAGATTTCCCTGAAGAGCACAGAAATTATCGAGTGGGGAGCTCAACAAGTCAAATGTCCAGAAGTAGAAGTGCTCATAGACCTTTGTTCAAAAACTTTCCCTTGAAGAACATTTAACTCTCTTCAGAATTATTGTCTCTTTTCCTCTCAACTCCTTTTCATTAGTGGCATGGAGAAAAGTGGAAGAGGAGAAAGGAAAAATGAGGAACAGAGTAAACATTTTTCACTGGGTTGGGTTTTTTTTTTACATTAAAAAATCACTTAATTTACATAGAAAAGTCTGCAGATTTCAGACTTCCATAAAAAAAAAGGGTTAGTTCCATTTTTTTTTCTAGTTCTGCCTATATAAAATATCCCCTTTAGAGTTTTTTTGTGTTTTCTTTTTCATTCTTTTTATGTGAGGTTAGAACCCAGCACTGCATTGTCTTCAGAGAGCAGCACACTGAGTCCAGTGACTAACTGGTATCTTGACAAGAGTCCTAGCCTATTCTTCAGCCACAATTGTATCTCACATCTCCCAGGCTGTAAATGCTTGGGTGTAAACTTAGAAGCTTGGGGGCATTTGTGTCTCCCTACTACACTCATTCACATGCAGCTATAACCCTTCCAATGAAATCCCAAGATTTAGAGAGACTGAAATGCTTTAGGCCTCACGGGTTCATTCAGTCAGGTGCAATTTATCATTTAACCCTTTCAGGGGATCTACCAGTTGCCAATCTTGGCTTCATTTTCTCATTTTTAGAACTGCTGAGCAGAAAGGACAAACCGTGTGAAATACAGCAAAGAGGAAAGGCCATTTGTTTGAACCTGACTTTTTTTTCTCAAGAGAGGGAACAACTTGCAATTGGCAGTGTGGTCCAGGATGCTCAGGGTTTGTAACCTTCCATAACTCTGCCGCAGTCTCTGGTTAAAAGGGAGGATGCCTGTCCTGCTGTGTTCATTGACATTGCTTCCTGTGAGGTTGTCTGTGTTCCAGAAGGAGCCTGTAACTCACTGACTGATCAAGAGAAATTAGGTTGGAGTGGCTGGGGTTCTCCAGAAAACATTAATAATTTTCCAGTATGGCTACCCAGAAATCCAAGACAGTGGGACAGCACACACATAGAGACCATCTTCAACTGCACTTGCACCCAGGATCCAGCCCCTTTGGAAATGTGTGTGATTGTCCCATGTGCATGGCTCAGAGTTGTCACTGGGGAAATGCTGCCCCTCCCCAGCCTCTGACTCTCCCCCACGACATGGCATCCATTCCCAGTCAGAAGGAATTAAATAGTCCTGGCATTTGTTTGGTACCCGCAGCTGAACTCTTTCAAAAATTTAGTCTAAAACAAAGCTGTAACCACCAAGGCCTGAATCTGCAGCCACATGGCTTCGTGCTGAGCTCGCTGGCATCCTTGAGAGGTTTCCCACTGATTTCAGTGAGTTCCATGGAGGAAGTTTTAGCTAAAGCAACGTATAAAGAGGTTGGGCTGAGGTCTTAACCTGATACCATCCAACCGTAGATATTTCAAATCCCATCCACTGCTGTGGTCAGCTAGAGTAATGTGCCACTCCAGAGAGCAGGTAAAATATCCTTCCATTAGCTGTAGGCTGGCGTGAAAACTGAGGTTTAGGCCTTCCAGTTAAGTGCCTTACATCAGGCAGTCCTCCTGTGTGGTCTCACACACTTAATTTTCTGTGCCACTCTTGGCATCTCAGAGGTAAAACCAGTTACATTTCCCTGTTTGTACCTTTTGGCAGTTCTGAGATAAGGACACTTTTATCTTCTCATGTTTGCAAAGGAGAGAAGTGATTATACTTCAGTAAAGCCACCCCCCTGTCAAAGGAATGCACACAGATGGACTTCTGTCTCTTCAGCCTCTCTTCTCTTCCAGTACAACCACATTACCACAGTACCAACTGACTTGAGTGTCCTAATCATTGTTCATTGATATTTATTTCAGCTCCAAGTAGCGTTTAGTCTTGAGGCTAAGAGCTCTCTGCAAGATGGGCTTCAAGTAGATACACAAAGAAAGGCAGCTGAGCAGTGGGCCTGTTTCCCTTCTAGCAGCTTTTGTTATGATTTTAGATGTGAAATCCACTGACAGGGTGGAGACTAAACTGACATGCTGAACTGCCTTCTTCATTGATTTGAAAATCTCTCTTAAAATGAGTCACACCAAACCCTTATGACATTACCCCATGATCCAAAGAGTGACTTCACATTTGGTCACAAGAAGAGCAGCATTTTTATATTTTTTTAGCTGCATGGAACTGGGAATGTTTCAGGCAATGACTCTATACAATGAAAGATACACAGTCATCATGAAGGAACTTTCTATCTCCCTGTGAATTACCAGATCAAGCAGCTTTTCTAATCCTTGTTCTAGCCTTTAAAGTCAGGACACTTTAATTTTTTTTTTTTAATTCTCTGCCAAAATCTATTTTTGAAGCTGTTATTGCAGTAGTTGCCAGATGCAAGAAGGCAAGTGCCTGCCCCCATTTGTCTAAGAGAATAAGTGAGTGGGATCACACAGGAATAGACTGAATCTCCCAGATGAGACTCCTGAAGTGCAATTATTAGTGAGTTAAACCTCACAAATCCTGCCTGAGTTAGTGCTAAGTCCCTTTCACTGGTGGAAAGCAGAGAAAGGCAGGTGTGGCAAAGGGCAAAAGACATCTGTAAAGAGGATTTTTCTCCTTGAAGAACAAAGGGAGTGAAGGTGTGTCTTGTAGATAGTGCTTTACTCAGGTTGATGTTGTCACTAGGAATCTTTCCATTGATCTCCTCAGTCATTGCAAACATCATAATTAGAGCCTGCTGAATAACATTGACAAATGGTGTATCTGTCTGTTCAGCAGCTTACCTCCTTTGAGGTCTCTTCCAACCTAAATCTTGCACTGAGTCTGCACACAATCCTGCTGTCAGTTTTGAGTAACTTGCTCATTGGTTCAGAGATTGCAAAGTAGGAAGGGGTCAGTGGTATCATTAGTCTGAGCTCCTGCATACCATAAGCTGCAGTATCATATTGAATTGCTTTTTCTTGGAAATACAGAGTAACTTTCAGGGGAATTGTTTTTTTTTTTAAATATTGCTAATGAATGGAGAAATCTACCAGAAGCTTTATGTAAACTGATTCATTACTCTCACTTCTAAAATATCAAGGTTTTTTTTCTAGTCAGAATTCATTCAATTTCAGTTATCAAACCTGGTTTTATGTCAGCATTGAGAGATTGTGATCAAGTCAACCCTTCACATGATCTTCCTTTGAGCAGACTGAGCTCCTGGAGTCTTTCATGCTAAGGCATGCTTTCTAGTTTCTTAATCAGCCCAGTATCACTTCTCTGTACTTTTTCCAATGTGTTATCATCCTTCTGGAATTATTCACAAATAACCTTTTCATTAGTCAAGCTGCTCTTCAGATGGTTGAATAATATTTCCCTGATGAATTTACATTAGCCTTCCTATTGGTTGGTTGTATTATTTGTGAATTGTTAACGTGGACAGCTGCAGAGGTCTCTTTTCCTACAGCTCCCCTGGCCATGGAAGGCATTCTCATGCATTGTTAGTCCTTCCTCTGGACAAGCCCCTGCCATTGATCCCAGCTGTGCCACAGGGAGACACCAGCATGCTAACTTGTAAAAATGTTCCCATGTCTCAGAATGGAAAGGGACATAAAAACCAGCTCCTCTTGGGTTAGCTCAGCTCTTTTGCTTTTTTCCAGCACATTGCCAGGATATTTTCATATGCAAGAAATTCTGAGAGAGGCAGGATTTTTATACATCAAATGTACTCCTGAACTGTGGACCTCCTGAAAGGAGAGGATGTGTATCATCCCAAGAAGTTCAAATGTTGGCTTCAACTGATACTAGTTACTGTATCTAGTGCTTTCTAACCTCTCAGTCTCAGTGACTTGTCTCAATTACCAGGCTCTGTGGCTAGTGATTGACATGCTGGGTTTATGAACACGCAGAAGGCTGGTGTGACTTCTGGGCAAAGTTTCAACCCTGTAGAAGGATGTCCTCTCTTCAGAGTATCCTCAGCAATTCTCATCCACATTTGAAAAAGGTAGATGCCCACAAGAAAACTGTACCTATGTAACAAAACACACAAATTTTAGCTCAGCAGAGTATCAAGTCCCTCTTGATTCCAAATGAACCTGATTCCCTTCTCCTTGGCTTGCCATCATTTGCTGCAGTGATGCGGACTGTGGAATCTCCCCTTTAGCTTTTCATTAGAAAGCCACTTGTTCAATTTCACGTTCTAGGCTTCAGCTGAACTCTCCTTTCTTGCCAGCTCATGTTTCCACTGAACACACAGCTGGTGAAGAAATAGCCCCTTCCCTATCCTGCAGCCTGCTTCAGATAGGGAGCTGTGGTTGTGTTTGCTCTCAGTCTCCCTGAGGCCATTGAGTATTGCAGCCTCATCTCTCTTCCCTGCTACAAGATACTCAAATACCACTAACCTTGTCCCCTCCAAATGAAAATCGGGTGATGGGAAAGCTCACATCCTTGTGTCTCTCTTCCTGAGGTTTTGGACCTTTACAAGCAGCTCTCAGTGCCATCAGTACTGCAAGAAAAAAGCTTCTGCTACTTTCAGCTAGAAGATCAGAAAGCCACAGCCACCTTCAGGCTTTGATCTTTAGCCAAAGCCAACCTCCTTTGCTCTCCAGACCTTTTAGTTTTGCTTTGGTAGACATAAGTGCTCTTTTGTGTTCTTTCCTCCTCTCTGTTCCCTGTTTTCACCCTCCTCACACTCTCCAGACCTTGGCTGGAACCTTTTCATCCCTGTAGGAAAAGGTGTATGAACTTCTGCTTCATACGTGACCAAGTGAAGGCTGGACCAAGGGAGCCTAGGTGATTTGTCCCCAGATATTACGACAATAGGCTTTCCTGTCAATGTTTTCCACTACAGGAGGTGGTGTACAGTGTCCTGGTGACTGAAAATGCCCAAGAGGGAAAGGGAAGGGCCATAGCAGATGTCTGCAGCCAAAGCAGCAGCAATTTGATATCCAAGTGTAGCCACAAATGAAGCTTGGAACAAGGGAATGGCAAATAGCAAACCATTTCCAGATGATCAAAGTCCATCCATTCCAACATGCCACCTACTGGACCTGAGCTTGGAGCCTTGGGAGAGATGGGGCAGATGACACTGAAGAAACAGGGAAGATGAGCTTTCACAGTCCACAAGGATTTCTTGTAAAAGATGGTCCCTCCCTCACCTCCTCTGCTGTCTGGACTTTATGATCAGTGTCCTCAACTCTGCTCTGCCAAAAGTTGAAGAGACCAAGGCAGAGGGCCTGCAGAATTTCCTGTGAAGCTCTGTGAGAACAGTCTTTCTTGTTTTGCTTTGTAGAGGGAAAATACATCAAAGCAGCAAAAGTACAGGCTTTTTAATGTGGAAATCTTGAGTCTGTCCTCCTCTACCAGAGCCTCCTTCATGTGATGCTGAGCAAGCGGGGCACATGCTTAGATGTACCCCCTAGTATGGGATGCTCCAGCTGCAAATGTAGCGGCCTGTGGTTAAGAGGTGCTGAGCAACCTTCAGAGTTTCAAAATATTGGATGGTCAGCACTTCTGTAGTTCTTCATGTGTCAGTTTCTTGACCTCTGTGGAGACCTTGAGAGCGATGACAGAGAGGATGGTGAGCCATTTGCCCTGGGTAGGGGAGGTGGAGAAGTCCATGACTCATGACCTTCCTGTACATCTCAGGGTAGTGCAAGTCCCAGCTAGTGAGCTGCAAGTGAGCTCTAAGCCCTGAGGAACTTTGTGGCCTCCAGATCTGATGGAACTGAAGAAGGTGGAATTGAGGGGCACATCTGACATACTGCCATAAATCTCTCTGTGTTTCAGAGCTTTTTCAGTCTGCTCACTTGAAAAATAGGCAAATGAAACAAAAGGAAAAGAGAAACCTACCAAATACCACGGCAGGTAAATGTTCTTTCATACTTTTTAAGTGCCACTGAGGGCAAAGTTTTATCATTGCAAAAACAGCTGCTATTTGCCTAATCCTTCCCTAACATTTATGGTAGATAACATTTACATTCCAGTTCTTCCCTAAAGCTTTGTTACAGGGATTTAGGCAGGAGTTCAAGTACCTGGCAGCTGGAGCTATGCCTCTACTAAGCCACCTAAAGACTGACATTCCAGGCCTCCCCTCATGGAGAAGAGCCTTGCTCCCCTAACTGAGCTTCAGCATCCTGAGTACAAAGGCCTGTCAGATTTTATTGTTAACGAGTGAAGAAATAAATTGGCTCTAATTATTCTATGAAGAGCTTAGATGGAATTTTACAGGAAAAAAGCTTTGTTTAGAGATTATAAGAGGAGACTCTGAGCCAGGATTCACAGGTTTTATTTCTGGTCTTGCCCCTCATTCACTGAGTAGCCGTGAATGAATATCTTGTTTTCCCCCATCTGTAAAAAGTGGTGGTGATATCGAACTTCCTGGCATAAATGTTTCTAGGCTTAATTAATTAACAGCAGTGAAGCAATCTGAGCTTTCTGTTGGAAGATGCCATAGTAATAATCTAAGAAATATTTCTAGCTACTTTGGTACTTGGCATTCTCAATCTTTTTCATATATAGAAAACAGCCCTCAAAGAGAAACCAGAGTTTTCAATCTCCTAACTGGTTACTGGGCATTAAGGAAAACTGGTGTTTAACTGGGTCATAAATTCGCTGAAATTGCATTTCTTCTCAGGCTGTGAAAAACAGACAGACTTTTGCTCAAATACTTGTTGGTCTAAAATTTTCAGTCAATTGTTTTATACAAACAAAGCTTTTTGCAAATTCTATTACTTTTGTTTGAGTAGTTTGCAAATTAACTGTGGCTTTTGTTTGAGTAGTTTATGCTTGCAGACTGATTGGCTAATCAGCTCACATAGTATTTTGTCTGCTCCTTATGTGGATAATGCTCAGGCTCCCAAATATCTTACAAAACTTTACAAATACTCAGGTTCCTCTGGTTGGAAGGGAGTTTGGGAGTCTTCAGATTAACCTCTGGTTCAGAGAAGGAGCAGATCAAATAGAGGCTGAGGAGAGGTTGCTCAGGGCTTATGACAGTTGGGTACTGAAAGCCTACAAGGATGGTGTCTGCACAACCTCTTAAGGCAGTATTTGGCTATTCTCATGGTGAAAATGCCTTTCCTTAAAGCCAGACTAAACATCTTCCATTTTAGTTGGGGTCCATTGTCTCTCGTCCTCCCACCACGCCCTATGGTGAGAAGCCTGGCTCCGTCTTCTTGATAATTCCCTTGGAGAAGCTGTTCAAGCTGCTGGTTGTCTCCTACAAAGCTATCTCTTCTGAGGCCAAACAAGCCCAGTTCCCTCAGCCTCTCCTCAAAGGACTCTTGCCCTCAAACCTCTTGGTGGTGTCTGCTGAGCTGGCTCCAGTGTGTCCATGTTTTTCTTGCACTGGGGATCCAAAACTGGGTCTGGTGCTCCAGTGCCATCCGAGTACCTAGGGAAGCTGGAAAAACACATCTATCACCCTCCTGGCTGTTCAGCCTTCAGCTTCTTTTGCTGCCAAGGCACACTCCTGGCTCAGGCCCAGCCTGCTCTCTGCCTGGATACCCAGATCCTTTTCTGGGGAGCTGCTCCTCTCCCCGTCAGTCCTAGCCTGTACTGCTGCAGGGGCTCTTCCTTCCCAAGTGCAGGATTTTGCATTTATCCTTGTTGAATAAGATTCCTCTCAGCCCATTCCTCCAGCCTGTCCAGGGCTCTCTGAATGGCAGCTCTGCACTCAAGCATATCAACTACCCTCTAATATTTTGGTGTTGAATTGAATTTGTGTCTTAGAATTGTTGCTCTGTTGTTTTCCACTTTATGGTTTTCTGTTTTACCTTTCATTGGGAATTTTTAAAGCAACCATCCTCGTCCTTCCATCCAACTCCAGCTATGAGTCAAATGGGTCTCTGCATTTGAATGATGAGCTACTTCTAACCGTAAGTCATTCTCTAAAGTTTTTCTTTCCTGTAACTCCAAAAGGAGTTCCAATCTTTTTAACCCCTGCATTTCCCAGTAATGTCAAACACATGGTCTGCAGAAGATATCGACCACCAATAAAACCATGGGAAGCTCATGGACTGAGAGAATGGATGCAAGTGAGACACACTGTGAGAATGGGATTGACTCCATGTACTCTGTGTAATCCAAGCCTGTGTAGGCTTGTCAACCTAAGCAGTATGGATCTCAGGCACTGTTCACTTTGTGTATACCTAAGCTTTAAAGCAGATCTTCAGCTTCAATCATCACATCCTTGCTGCTGATGTTCAGCTCTGTCCTGCGTCCATCATCTCATCTCCTGTTGTTTGGAGTTGTAGCACAGGGAGTTTTCCCCCACTGCTGAGAAATGGAAGCTGTGTGTGCTCATCATCATCTCTTCTTGCTAGAAATATGCTTTTCTTAATGAAATTAAGAGTATGCTCTGAGAGCTTCTGGGTGCAAAGTGAGACCATTCATGGAGGGAGAGTGGCCACTTTTTAACTGGGCTGGGGAGTTCAGTCCCTCTGAAAATCTTGAGCTATTGAAGGAGGATATTGCCTAAATGAGCTGCTCAGATGCAGATTTGGAACCATCCTCTGCAGTCCCTCAGTGGGTGCTGCTGACCTCGAGTGCAGACACACTCAAGACCCTTGTTCATAATGGACAGTGCAATGTTACTTATGCCATGTACTGACCTATCCCTAGCTGGAGAGGAGACTTTCTGAACCTCTGGTTCCTCTGTTGGAGATCTCCCACCCAGGCACTGAGTATTATACACAAAGGCTGGTGGCAGAGCAGCCAGGACTGGTGCCAAAAGGCCTCACCTCTCTGTACAGTAGACAAATTTCCAAAATCCCATGTTTGGGTAATATTCTAGCTTCCCCTCCTTGGGCAATGCTAGGTATGTAATGGTACCTTAGCCCAGATAACTTTTAGGGACTTGTTTTTCAGACTGGCCTGTCAGCTCATGCCATGTTGGCCGGTATGGTGGAGATGCACAGGTCCACAAGTCAGGCGGCACTAAAGCAATGAAACAAAGCAGGGAAAACCAGCATATGTGAAAAATGCAGAGGCTGCTGTTTGTGTCTGACACAGCCAGTGCAGCTTGGGTGAGAGTATGGCTGGATGTTTTTTCTGGCTGATCTCCCACCCAAAGTGCACTGATGACCCTTGTTTGGGAGCTACCTCCTTCCAACAATACTCATGTGAATCTTGTGGTAATCATTATTTCCATTTGCCAAGAGGTGCAATAACTAGCCAGCTAGCCTAATGTGGTAAAACCCAATCCAGTGACTCCTAGTCCCCTGAATTTTTGGTGCAATTCCTTTATCAGCTCTATAACACAGCATTGGTAACAATCAAGCAATTGCCAGTGTGGTGTAATGACTCCTCTAAAGCCCTGGATGGAATGGCTGAATTTACTCTTAGATTTTTGCACCTTGTTTTCTGGCACACAGAAAATCCATTCTCTTGTGATGATCTTAACTGTGAATGTAAGTACCACAGCCTGTTTTTTTTTATGCCAGGGTTATTTACCAAAATTGAGTACTGTTGGAGTAGGAAGGGAGGCAGTCTCTTTGTGCAGCCTTCCTACCCATGCAAGAATGTACTTGAGTGATGTTCACTGTCTTGAACCAGCTAAACCTCCTTCCCTTCTAGCATGGCATCTGCACCTCTAGGTCAGAGACATTGTTTTGCCAACAGCTGAGGATGTGTGGGGAAAGGTCCTGCTCTTTATATGGTGAGGCCTGCAAGTGCTGCCCTTGAGACTGCTGTGAAGTACCTCTTGGACCTGGAGTAGTGACAGGCTGGGACTCCTGGGAAGCCACAGAGGCTCTGACATGCTGTGGACACCAGCAGGCTTGGCCTGAGATGTGTCCCACACCAGGAGTGAGATGAGCCCCTTTTGCCCTGGCTGTCAGCAGAATGTCTGCAACACACTGCCCAGCTCAGGATCCATGAATTCTGATCACTTCAATTAAAATTGGTGCAATCAGCAGAGAAGGCAGGTTTGCAGCTACCACCGCCACCTGCACAGACACGTGCTCCTGCAACCATCTTCTTTGTGCCATGGTTTCAGTGAGCAAGCAGACAAGCCTGCTTGTAAGACACAGTGGCGTGTCAGCCAGCGGAGACGGCTACAAATGTGGCTTTCTCCAGCTCTGCTCAGCAAGACCTCCTCCTGCTGCTTGGAACAATATGTGGTTACCACAACATGACATCTAGTTAAGAAAACAAAGCCAAGCACAATCCACCCAAACTTCAAAACTTCCCCCTTTCCTTCAACAACAGATTTTTCTTGTCAGGTTCAAATTATTTGCCAATAAGTGCTGGAAAAAGCCGTTGCTCTGGTTTGGCCTGTATTTATTTGCTGCACCAAACCAACAGAAGGTGTTTCTGGGAAATGAACATAAGAGGGTACAAGAAAATGACATTGGCCTGGCCTAATTTACTAGCTAAGGCCATCTTCTTCAAGTATTGGGCCATGGTGATGGGTATTTTGTACAACTCCACTGCATTCCTCTTCCTGAGCTGATGTGTTCAGGCTGCATGCTACAATTTCTGGTTTTGGTGAATGGAGAGCAAAATCCCCAAAACCCACAGGCAGCACCACCCAGCCTCGGTGGGCAGCTGGCTGGGTCACCTCTCTGCATCCCAGCCCATGGGTGAGATACGCTGGGAGAGCAGAGACACAGACACTTGGTGCTCGTGCTTGCTCTCACTGTTGTTTTTGAGGAAGTCTGCTACACGTTTGCAATGGAGCCAGGTAGTGAATGGATGTTGTACAGAACTTCAGTCTCCCAGTCTGTCAAGCTTGAAAGTTTTTCCAGCTTTCAATTTTGTCTAGAGTTTCCTTCTTAAGACTCCCCCCTTCTTCAAACAGAGCCTCAACTCTGGCTGGGTCCCAGAGATAGATACCAAATGGTGCTTTTTTCCCTTTCTTTTGCTCTTTCTTCCTTCTCATGAAGCTGGCAGACTCTCCAAACACACATCCAACCAACGCACAGTGCATTCGAAAACAGGCCATCTGGCTGAGCACTCCTTGAGAATGAGAAGACAAGAAAAACAACCCTCTTGGAGCTGGCAGCCGAAAGGCAGGCAGCCCGTACGTGGACTTGATCTCGTGGTGCAATCCAAGAGCTGTCCAATCCAAGGGCATTGCAAAAAAGCTCTTTCCTAATGAGCAGAATACGGCTGTCTCCAGAAGCGGCTCCAAGTCAACAATTTGAGTGGGATGCTGTAACTCTCCTCGCTGCACATGTGCTCATTAATTAAAGCCACTTTGGAAGATGCCCCGGACACCCCCGCCAGGGCTGCCAGCCTACCCTCCCTGAAATCCTGCTTGCTGCTTTGCAGCCCCCTGCTGGGCCCGGAACTGCAGAGCCCCAGGAGAAGGACGGGGCCATCAGCATCCAGCTCTGAACCGCAAAGGGGACCTGTTGCGTCACCGGTGAGCAGCTGCGGGGGAGCACAGCCCCGGGAGGAAGTTGCACTCCGTTTGCTTTGCCATCATTTTTCTCCCCTGAGTTTGTAATAGCCAGAGTGCCCCAGGCACAAAACCACTCTGTGCAGGTCAGCAAGTACCAGGGACTGAAGTGAGCTGAGCAACCAGTATTGCAATTCTTCCCTATTTTTTCTGGTGGCACGCTGATTCACTAAATCAGGGTGGCTGAGCTGAATGCAGAGCCATTAGTAGCCAAATCCATCAACAGCAGAACAGGGAGCACTCAATGAAACCAGTAGGAGATGAGTTTAAAACAATTTAAAGAAATTACATCACATTAATGGTAGAGAACTTCTGGAAGTTACTGACCCAGAAGGCTGCAGAGGCAGAGAACATCAGTGGGCTCTAAATGGGATTAGACAAATTTGCAGGCAACAGGCCCATAAAATGACACTAAAAGGAACAGGCAAATGTGTAATGGAACATTCCAATCCAACAAAGGTGAATGCTGAGAGAACAAATGGGAGAGGAAAATGTCCAGGTGTGTGTGCTCCCTGGACCTTGCCCTAGTTGGGAGCAGAGTGCTGGGTGGGGAGAACCATTGCTCTGCCCCAAAGGCTATTCTTGAATTTTTACTGTAGGATTCAGTCACTGTACCAGCCTGATCTGAAGGTCATATGAACAGATTGTTGCCTCTTTTAAGTTACCAGAAGGAAGCTAGAATCCAGTTTTTCTCTGAAAGCGGAATTTGTGGAACATGTTTCTGTGAATGTTAACAGTCGTGAGCCCTGGCTTAATCTGTTTGCTCTCCCAGTCAGTGCATTTCACACAGTGACAGGGTGATTCATTTGACTCTGTATCTTCTTACTTGAGATCTCCTTGTTTCTGCATCTGCCCCTGCAGTACTGATGGGAGCAAGGACAGCTCATAGCTACATCTCAGCTATGTGTGTATGGCTTTCCAAAGGCTACTTACAGCTCTGCAGCTCCAGATGGCACTTCCTCAGGATTCTGCCACGGCTTCTTGCATGCAGTTGTGTTTCCAAGGCCAGGGGTTAAAACTCTTGATCTTTTGACTTTACATATTCAAGAGTAAGGTTCTTTAAGTGAAAAGTTATCTTGAAAAATTACGACAAAGCATGTGCAGCACCAGTGCAGGTCCTCTGTATTTTTTGCCACTAAGTTATCAGAGACATTCAGTACCTGTTCCTTTTATCAACATGCAATTTTAGTTGTCCCCAACCAACAAAGGTGAGGTCTAAAACAGATTTTGCATCATTATCTTTCTAAAACCACTGTTTTATGAGCTTTAACAATTACAATGACATGTTGCTAAACTGAAAAGGATAAAAACAGGGATTTGATGAAGTCAAATATGCCTCTCTTTTGGTGCTGACTGAATTCAAACACAGGTGTGGTTAGTTCAAAAAAATCTGGGAGTGACAGGAGACAGAGAGCTGTATTAAATCAGAATGAAGTGCAGCAGTGCAGTTGCTAAATCACACCAGAGAGAATGTAAATAGTAACTGAAAAGTTTCAGCATGGAAAATAATGGGGTAAGGGGCATGACAAATTAAAAGGATTGTCTGTGTGATTGAATCTATTCCTTTGCTGTCATGATATCCCACAACTGATAAAAATCTGTCTTCAAACAGTTGAGCTTTTTATTCCTATTGCTTTTCTTTGGAGGTTATTCTGAACTTCACTCTGCTGTTGTTTTGAAGGTTTCTGCAAGTCTGCAGCCTCAATTTATTTATGACCAGTGTGTGCCCATTTTAAGATCTTTCCTTTTATAAACTCTAACCTGCTATTAGCCACATTTAGTGAAGGTTTTAGGGCATAATTCATCTCCTCCAAATATGTGTGTTCTGTTATGCTAACATTGTCCCTTTTCTTTTTTATTTTTAGCTTACAGGAAAGCAGAATAATATGCAAAACCAAGATGAAACATGTTTCAGGTCTACATTACTATTCAAATAGAAATGTAAGTCAGCTGAAGACATCAGAACAAAACTCTTTGTAAGTGTTCTGTGCTATCAGTTACTCAAGGGATGGTTCCAGGTAACACACCTTTCATGCATATTGCTTCCTTTGCAGCCTTTGATGTGACCTTGTGAAAGGTAGGTTCCCTTCAGGAATGTGCTCTGAGGTCTGAGGCGAGTCAGCTGGAGCTCTGGGAGTGTGGTGTTTCCAGAGACCAGGTTCCAAATTTGCTTGAGATGTTCGTGCGAACAGCGCCCTTTAAAAACAAAGAATATCAGGGTATAGTGTCATGATACTGAGAATACAAATTCTCAGTATCAATTGTGCTGTGGGAATGTCATTTGTGCCTTATATTCCAATAAAATGAATTAAATTTTCTTCAGGTCCTTTCCAAAATTAGATGTAGAGAGTGTCCAAACCATCACCAGTGAAAATGATGCCAGTTGGAACACTTCTAGTGAAAAATTTGGTTTTGAGAGAACAGATATTTTCATAAAAAGTGTTTCACTGACCTCCAAATATGCCTCCCTTGCAGAAACCCAAAAGCCTTAAAAGCAAAAGAGATTTGATTGTTGGCAGTTTGGGGATTATTCCTCTCCCTTTCCCCCAGCGTTTTCCAATGGAAAATATTCAGGGTTTGGTTTTTCAGCCCTTTGCTGAAATGTCAGCATTTTCCAAAGGGTGAAGGAGGGGAAAAGAGAAGAGAAGAAAAGAAAAACATGTCCTGACCAGTTCCAATCAGAGCCAAATGGCTCAGTCCTGGGTTTGGTCAGGGAAGTATGCTGGAGGGGAGAAAACAGGAGTGTCTTGGTTCCACACACAGCCTGGTTGGGCTGAGGGCTCGTATCAGATCCATTCCTGTGAGTCATTACAGTCTCCATTTCCCCAGGACACCGTGTGGGACAGCTTTTAAGCACTCCAGGGCAATGTGTCACTTGCAAGCAGTGTCCTGTTGCTTGCCAGGGCCTCTTAGGCTCTCCATGTGTGTGTGGGATATACACAGGTATGCTCTGCTCAAGTCCTCCAATAGCTCCCAGAGACAATAATAACGCCTGGCTCCCATCCAGACCTGGGAATTCAGCTCTCCTCCACTCATGAAAGAGGAGGGAGGAGAAAAATGGCATGTGCCTGTAACCATACACGATTGTCTGTGTCCTCTGCCCAGATGACACCGTCTTGTGCTGTGCAATGTCTGGAATTTAGCCTTTGAAAGCCCAGGCCATCTATGGACCAGCTGGCTCTAGGTAGGGAGAAATGCTGGAAGAGCCAACATAAAGGCTGCTGACCTACTCATGCACATTCATGTGCCATCATGCTTCTGGGGGAAGAGGAGTGGCTTCATTTCCACAAAGCATTGCTGGTCCCCAGCTGCATGCTCAGCCTCCAGAAAACTGTTCCTGCAATTGGGCACTTTCAAACCTGGGAAGGACCAGGGCCATCTCTGCAGCTGCCTTCCAAGGTGTCTCCCATAGCTGCAGCTGGGGGAAGTGGTAGATGGAGGGATACCCTGGCTAGGTCTTTGTCCCCCTCTAGTGACTCAACTGCAATTCCGAGTCCTACTGCCTTTGAGCAAGATGGTAATTTAGGCCAGGATGTTTCCTTTCCGAAGGCCAGTAGGACATCTAAGCACCACTGGCAGGTCATGTATTTATACACACACTCAGACATTATCCACTGCAAGTGTAAACAGTAATTTAGGAGCCTGACTTTTCTGTTCTAATAGGCCACGTGTGCCTGCTTTCCTCCCATGGAAGATGGCAGTCACAGGCTTCACAGGACAGCCCATGCCTGATCCTCCCAGGAGGAGATCCAGCTAGGACCACTGTTCCCAGTGCAAAAGCACATGCTCCCAGTCTCTTGTAACCAAACACTTGCTGAGTCACAGCCCAGTCACCCGTACGCTTAGCGAGTCGCGTCAGCCATCTGTCACCAGCACATCCTCCTCACCGTGCTCTGACTCCACGGGGAAAACAACAGGAGGCAGATTATGTTTGACTAAGGAGCCAGGCTCTCGTGCATTTTGGCTCTGAGTAACCCCTGGATTGCCTTTTAACCAGTGCTGAGGGCTTTGGCTCCTCTTAATTTGGCCCTTTGTCAGGGAAGAAAGTGACATTCAGGTTGAAACACTGGAAGCTTTGCCTGACTAATAGTGACTCCAAGCAAAGCTGACTCAGACAGGACATGGATGGCATTGTACAAAATGTCCCTCCTACGGACAGATCATCTACACGGGTTTCCACACTGGTGTTCTCCTCCAACCAGTGTTTAAAAAACAGCACTGAAATATAGGGTGCCCTGTTCCCTATGGCCTTGTCCCACCCACTGTGTCAGCTAAAGGCTGCAAGAGCAGCCTTGCCATGTCCCTTGTCCTAATGAACACCTGTGTTTCCCTGCATCCAGCCACGTGCCAGAGGTGCAGCCCTGCCGGGCACAGCCCACAAAAAGCAGGATCGCTTCCTGTCGTGTGCCTGTGTTACCCACCAGATGAGGCATTGCCCAGGTGTGGAAGCCAGGCTAGGGGAGTGTAGGCAGCTCCAAGCAGGGATTCA
The DNA here is from genome assembly GCA_039654755.1 of Calcarius lapponicus. Taxonomy (NCBI): domain Eukaryota; kingdom Metazoa; phylum Chordata; class Aves; order Passeriformes; family Fringillidae; genus Calcarius; species Calcarius lapponicus. The sequence goes on along the minus strand of CM077465.1, from coordinate 70,620,286 downwards.
CAGGGGATTTCACAAAGCAAGGTCCCTGCTCTGCTTGCCACAAGCTCCCCAGGCAAGGCTCCCCAGCCTCCTCTCATGCCTGAAAGTCTCATGCCCATCAGCTCCATGAGGGACAAATCACCCACACTAGCAATCTGACCATCCTACTTTTTCCTGAGGCAATGAAAGAGTACAGAGTAGATGTGGCCTTTTTGTTGTGGAGGAAAAAAAAGTGAACTCAATGCCAGGCACAGATCCCAGGCTGTGGAGTTCAAATCACGCTCAGAGCACATAATTCCCGTTTGTGTTTGTGTGCACGCAGGGCAAGGGTGGGAGCTGGCGGGGGTGTGTGTGTGTGAATATAAGAATGTAATTGTCATAATTTAATCCAAAACTACTTCTTGGAAGGAAAAAAAAATCAGGCTGACACAAAACAGCATGTTCAGTTATAAACACCACATGAAAGAGCTGTATTATGTTCTGCTTGGTAACTGACATGGAGCACTAACATTCTCAGCTGCCCACTACTGGGCAAAGGCCTTTCCAACTCTCCCCCTCACCCCCAAAACAACCCCCCCCCCCAGCCAAACTGCAGAGCAGATACCAATTTCTGAGGCCGCAGAGAAATTCCACATAGAAAGTTCATTATGGGCAGAGCAGGCTGGCTGGCAGGCAGAGTGGTGTGGAGCACAGAGATGGCCATCTGGGACTGGGAGCGCTCCCAGCTGTGCACGCACATCTGCAAGGCCACGGAGAAGTTGGCACACACTGTGGGAGCTTCAGAGGGGCTTGTCCCCTCAGATTTCCCGTCACAGGACTGTGTATTTCTGGAGCAACATGCCTTGCTGGCACCAAGGCTGCTCCTCCCCAACCAGCTCAGGGGTCTGCAGGCTCGAAGCAGTAGCAGCCATCAGCAATGGTCTCAGGGCTCTCTGTGCCCTTCCCTTCTCCTCCCAGGCCTTCAGCTGGAGTGACTCATTCCATGTAAAGAAAGCACAGTCTTTCTGGCTTAGATCCTCAGGAGTGCTTACCTACTTAACTCCGGACAGCACTGCACACCTCAAAAACCAGGATCACCAAAGATCTCATAATTCACTCGGTATTCTGTAATTCACCAGGCAGAATTGCCCTTCCTGCCTGTGGGGCCGGGAGGTACTGTAAAAATGCCCTTCCAAGCCTCACTGTCCCCTGCGGTGGGGCTGGTTGGGGTCTTGTCCTAACTAGAGGCTCCACAAATCATTGACTGGAGGGTTGTTGCAACAGGATATCACAAAATAAATGCCTTCTGCTTGAAGAATATGTTTTTTAGCTTGACGCTAACCTTTATTTTTCATGGGGCTGGGTGACATTATTAGCACCCGTGCTTACTGCTGAAGTGAAGCATCTTTGTTGCAGCGTGGGTGGGAGATGGGTTATCGTCAATATGGAGCAGATCTAGAGAATGACTTCTGTTATTTACTTCTTTTCTGTTCTTGTAGGACATGTGACACAGTTTAACAAAGATCTGCTTAGCAGAAAAATCCAATTAAAACCTGAATTGTCCTTCGGCTGTGCCTGGCACGCTGCCATTGCAGCAGTCCAGTGCAGTGGGTATAAAAGTGAAAGAAGAGAAAACGAAACGTGCGGTGACACTGCGGGACAGCGCGGCGAGCGCTGCCCTTCTCCCCTGAGGATGGTCGGGCTCGGCACTGCCGGGACAAAAGGGATAAGCCGGGCAGGATCACGGCCCAGCCGCCCCGCCCGAAAGGTGGAATTGAACCACTCTGTCGCTAGACAGCTACAGGTTTGAAGCCTGCACCCCAGACCACTGAGGGTCATCCGGGCAATTTGGAGCATCCCTGTGACACCCTATATGAATTCGCCCATCTCTTTCGCCCCAAGGTAATGGCGAGCGGTGTTTTTCCGCAGGCACGGTGCCTCAGGCTTTTGCCCATGGGACCGCGGCCCTCAGGGAGCGCAGGGCGCGGCGGGGCCGCGAGGGGCGGCCGGGGCGGCCCCCGCCGCTATCCCAGCGGCCCGCGGGCGCCGATGCAAATAGGCGGGCGGTGATTGGCTGGCCCCGCGGGGGGCGGGCCCGGCCCGGCGGGTGAGTCACGGCGCTTCCCAGAAGGAGCGGGGCCGGCCCGGCCCTTCCTGCACCTCCGGGACCCTTACAACATCGGACAGGGCCGCTTGTGCAACAGCGGGGGCGGCTCGGGCCCCGAGGTGTGCTGCCCAGCGCACGGGCGCCGTTCTTTTTCTTTTTTTTTTTTTTTTCCTTTTCTTTTCTTTTCTTTCCTTTCCATTTTTTTTCCTTCCAGTGGCTAATGCCAGATACTCTGGAGGATGTGAATCTCCCGTGAGATACATCTCAGAACAATAATATCCTCTGGGAGGAAATTCCTCCCTGGCCCCCAGCTGAGGATCAACTTATGCCCCGAAGTATGAGGATTGAAAACACTTGTAATTTTATCCCAGCGAGTGTAACTATACAGGCTATTTTCATAAACCCTTGAAGAATTACCCACTTATTTGCCTCGAGAGATTCCTCTGAAGCAGAGGCATTTCTGCAAATGCATGTGGTTTCCAATGATTTTTAATTAGATAATTCTTTTTGGTGTAAGCAACAAAAAACCCCGTAGGCCCTTTCCCCCTCTTGCTCGCCTTGGGGAAGCTTAGACTCAAAACTAGGACAGCAGCATCCCAGTAAAAGTGGTAGGGAACAGAACCAGAGCCACAGCTCGAAGCTGGGAGCAGTTTTGTGCACGTCAGCAAAAGAGAGCAGAAAGTATATAGTGGGATAGCACCATTCCCACTCGCACGCAGGAATGCTGCTGGGCACAGCTTTGCTTTCGGTGCAGAGCTCCAAGTCATGGCTTACCCTCTTGGAGCTGAACCAGCTCAGGTATGCCCTGGGCGCTGACTCCCCAGACACACATGAGTATATCTGAGGCCTTACTGTTTATAGTGAGCAACTTCAGCAACTTAAGTGTGTTTTTCTAAGAGCACCCCAACTCAGAAGCGAGGCTCTTATCAGAAGGAGATGGTTTGAGAGCTGCTTCTGTGCCTGCCAGTGCAGGGCAGAATTTTTTATTTGTTCCCTTGGTTTGTAGGAATCACGTTCCTCAGTACATTCCTATCTCTTTACCTGGTACTTATTCCAGTAGCAGGTGGCGCAATTTAACAAGTGTCTTTTGTGCATAAAAATGCACGGGGTGAGGATCTGGGGGTGTGCAGGGGAGGAGGTGGAGGGAAATTAGTCATGGGGAGGAAGAGAGGAAGAGGTTAGCACGGGGGCTGAGGAAATCAGGTGTCCGCAGCTATCCCTCAGGCTTCCAGCCAAGCCCATCCTGACGTGTGCCGGAAGAGGCACGTCAGCCCAGAGATATGCTCCTGTCACCCCGTTGGCATGTGACCCTGCTGACCCATCCAGGCCAGGCAAGAAGGGCTGCCAGGGGTCGGAGCAGACATTCCCATTTCTGTGCTTCGTGCTCGAGCCTCAGCTTTGACACCACTTTCACTTTCTCTTTGCTTTCCTCTCTAGCATCAGCCTTTTCTGGGTCTCTTTCCGGCAGCGCTTCATGGCAAGGCTTCTTAGTGTGAGAATGCTGCTCTCATCTTCTCTCTCTTGAAGCCTCCAGCATTTTTAAGCAGGGATGTCTTTCTCTCATGTCTTATGATCTGTCTCCCTGTACTTTCCAGAAAAAGAGTATGCCAAACATTCAAGTCCATATTAAAAACAATAGCCAGCCAAAATAACTCCAACCGAGTAACCAGAAGATCCATCAGAAATGCCAGCTCCTAAAACTTCCCTTATTCTGCAGTAAAGGGAGATGCAGAGATGATGAAGGCAGCAGTTGCTAAAGATCAAGCAGTGGAGGAAGGTGCCTGAGAGGGTCAGCAGCAGCATAGGAAATGATGCTGGACCCCAGAGCTGTTGGGGAAGCAGTAACAAAGCAGTTGTGAGCCTTTTCTCCATCTCAACCAGGATGTTGTTCTGTCTAGGTTCAGCTCTGCCTCTGGAGCGGAAGCTGTGCTAGCCACTGACTTCCCCAGCAGGGGTTGAAAATAACATCTCCAGGACCTCTGTGTGTCTGGTTTTTAGAGGCCTTTGTCACCCTTGCCCAGAAGGGACTGTGCATGCCTTGCTGTGCCTGGCAGAGGTGCCATTCTCCCTCTGTGAGGGATGGGGGGCTTCAGGGGCAATAGGCAATAATTAGTGCAGTTACTGCAGCTGCTGCTCCCTGTGCCTGCAAGTGCCCAGCCCTGACCAGGAACTGGTGAACAGATCTGGCTGCTGGCTGCAGGTAATGGTCATCTCAAAACTTCTGATTAGATTTATAAGCCTACAAGAAAGGCCAGTTGGTAGCTCCTAGGATCTCTGAAAGTGTATAAATAAGTGTAGAGAACTGTTGATTTGAAAGGCTTCTCAGCATCTGATTTGCCTCAAACATTTCTTGGAAATCTGTAAGCATTCAGCTTCATCTTTAGACCAAGTGTCTTTGAAAATCTGACCCTTTGCTATTAAAAGTATAGAACAAATTCAGTTTATCAGCTTAATGATGGAAAAGCTTGCTCTCCTCAATAATGCTCCTAATTAAAGCATTTCTGAGTGTCTTTGGACCTGATTCTCTACCTTATGCAGAGAGCTACACTGTGCCAAATGGGTGCAGAGCACTGCCAATTTAGGTTTGATTCAATGCCCATTCAAGTTAATAGAAATCCTCCCACAGAAATCGATGGGATTTGGTTCAGGCCCCAAAGTCAATGGGAAATTCTGATTTGGCAGTACTTCATGCTCGCACTGCACCAGGGTAAGCAAATATTCAAGGTACAAAGCCTTGGAGAATTTGGAAGGGGTATTGTAAGGGGCTGACCCTAGCCTAGGCTATTTAAGCAACTCACAATGCCTAGGTCTGTCTGACAAAGAAGCTTTAAAACAAATCACTCTGAACTTTTCCTGTTCATTTTTTATAGCACTCCTACAACTTAGCAATACACTTTTTATTTTTGTGTTGGGGTTTTTTTTTTTTCTGTCCTAGGCTGACAGAACATAAAAGCATCTGCAATGCTTTGCTCTTACTACTTCTTTTAACCACCAGAGCCTGATTTGTGTCAGAAATTATAAGCTTAGATCCCTACAGTATTAAAATAATTATTTGGTGTAAGGTGGAGGATGAAGAGGGCTGTTATTCTTAGCAGCAGCAGTGAAATTTCAGCAGCTGATGACGTCAGTGCTAAAATGTCAGTGTGAAACAGGCTGGAACAAATTAAGAGTGTGGTGTCGTCACTGTGAGAGCCACGCTGCCCTCCAGAGGGACTGTTGTTGGATGCTGCAGATGCAGTTCAGGAGATGGGGGGGACAGAGGTTTGTGGGAGCTTCTCAGAAACCTACAAAAAAAGCAACAACAAGCATCTCAGTACCAGAAAGGTCAAAGAAGATGCTACTTGAACGTTTCTGCCCACCTCAAAGCGTGAGCTCACAGCGAGGGAAGGGCCACTTCTACGAACCAGATTCCAGGAACTAGAATAGGAAAAAAAAAAAGACAAAAGCCAAAATAAAATTGTCCATCTTCTATTCACTTAACAAACTGAGCTAACTCCGTCTCTGATGGCATTCCTGTGACTCAAACTGAAGAGAGATTCGGCCTGAGATGACATTTGCCATGATGTGCTGCTTAAAAGAGGGCAGTGTGCTTGGAGAAGAGGTGATCATGAGGCATTTTATTACTTAACTGTGCTATTACATTTGAAGAATGCCTTCGGGCTATCCAAAAATTCTGAACTCAGGGTGCAGAGAGCTTTAATCAAAATGGGGTAAAATTACAAATGCATTCAAGCTTGTCCTTAAAGAGCCCAGTCTTGAACATTTCTTGGCTAGTCTCAGGCGGTGGTGTTAGACCCGACCCTGTCAGCTCAGGGCATGGATCCTCATTTAGAGATGGTATCTCAGGGGGCCTGATAACTTGGGTCTTGAGGCCAGCATCTTCTTGGTCCAGCACTTGAACTGCCTTGTCTGCAGGGGTTGTTAGGCTGTGGGATGTCCTGCTTTGGAGGGCTGATGGGGAAGGTTGTGACCATGCTAGCTCCCTTCATGGAGACCTGCAGTATTTTGTAGGAAGTATGGGAAAAATCAATATTCCCTGGATTAGTGTTTGTAGAAAACTAGTCCTGCTAACAAAACTGTTGTGTGTTGTTTCACTCCTTTTTAGAACTGCCTGTCTCGTAGTTGGAGGGATGGATGTGGTTAGAGCAGACAGAGCCATCGAGACATGTGCTTATCTATCAATCATACCAGCTGTTTCTGGCATGCAGCAACTGACTGACCACAGTAAGGAAACCAGGATGTAATCAGTTAGCAGAGCTCTCCTTTCTCAGCAAGGACGATAAGGATTGTTGGCAAACCCACAGAGAGTTACGGGAATAGAGGAATTGGTGTGCTGAAGTCACTTCCTATCACTTGGGAGTCCCTGTGCTCAGAGCATTGTGTTTGCTTTCCTAGTACGGGTCTCGTTGGTTGTCGGCATTAGTTCAGACATAGAAGTGCACTCAGCCTGTCCCAGCACACAGAATCCCACTTGGGGAGATTGCCAATGCAGTCTTTTATCTACTTTTGTGGGAAGGATTCAGACTGGCTGTGAGCAAACAGAGCGATTCTTTACATATCTTTACACCAGTAAAACACCTTGCTGCGGAGATTTTTGCACAAACAGGCATGACTTAATCAATTCTGGGAAGAGGCATATGCCAACAGAAACACTCTTTTGCCAACACAAACTGTGCTGCCACCAGAGGAGTATCAGCAATCCCACTCTTGTCAGTGTGGGGACTCCGCTTCACTGATTAGGTGCGGTACAGGTGGACAGCGCAGGAGGTTCCCAGCCGGTGAGGTCAGCGCTGAGGTGAGCCCCTGCTCCCTCATCTCAAGAGGAAGTGGTGGCCATTTCACTGCACCTGTGTCAACAGAGAATTTATAGAAACTGGAGGTGAGCTCTGGAATGTGCAGCTGGTTGGTGTTGTAGTCTGTAGATGAGAAAGTTGTCCCTGCGCTGTATCTGTGGTCAGCACAGATCTCGTGATACCTTGGGGGTTTCTGGTGTCTTCTCTAAGATCATGACAGCCAACTCAGAGAGGGCTCACACTGCAGCCCTGTATGCAACTAATGCCTATCACTGAGGTTAGGAGAATGCCATTAGATCAAAGCTCCCTTAGAAGGGATGCTGGAGAGCCTGGACAGGGAGATACAATGCCAAAAAGCATTGTGTCACCACAATGCCAGAGTTTCAGGTCTAAAAATGTCACTGGCAAAAGCAGGGGAAGCAAAAGGTTGAGTGCTACCTGCACTGCATCCTCTTTAGCCCAGATTTGCTAGAGCTTTGGGGATATAGGAATTAAATGTTCACAGAAGGAAAAAAAGACTTACACTTTTCCTAGATTTATTGGGAGGGATGTGTATGTGAAATTGAGCTTTACAATAAATCCCCTGTAGACAGTATTTGAGACAGAATGACTTTGTTCTGGATGTGTTTGTAAATATCTGTCTATATTTTTAAGACTTACCACTGTAAGAGACCCAAGATGATCTGTGATTTCTGCAATCTCATCAGAGAGCAAGTGAGTGATTCCATGCGGTGGAGACATACAGCCCCATGACTCACAGCCCTGAGTCACAGCATTGGGACACTTCAGCATTCAGAAACACTAGTAGTGACAGAAATCAGGATGATGAGCAAGCAGCTGTTACTCATTCTCAGCTGGACACTATAAGCATGTTTGTACCAGTCAGTGTGGCTCTGGCTCTTCTTTGCTTCCTCCTGCAGACCTGCAGTCATCTGGATAGCATAGTGACATGGCTCACTTAACATTTGCCTCTGGGCAAGGGATGATCAAGTCTAGTCTCTGGCTCCCAAAGTGTCCTGCTTGACTCTATTAGGCTCAGCACAGAGTTATCATGGCAATTTTCACTTTAGATTACTTCTTTCATCTCTGGAGATCAGCTCACGTTACAAACACATTGATCATCACACAGAGTTAAAAAGTCTACCCCTATTTTCAGCTAGGGGGGGCTGAGGCACTAAGCAGGTAGGCAGCTTGCTCTTAGTGACAAAGGAGGTTTGTAGCAGAAGCAGGACAAAACCACAAGAGCTTTAAACTGCCTCCTGATCTCTGACAACTGAACCATATGCTCCATTGCATTCATCACTTCCTCATGAGGTGGCAGTTTGGATGAGAACAAGTGCCCAGGAAGTCACCCTGTTTATCCTCTCTCGGCCTCTTAATGCCTGTGGAACTTTTTTATTGAATTCTTTTAATGGCCATCAGCTTTGGTGTGGGAAATGATTCCAAGAGACAAAGACTCGGTTGTGTGTGTGCACGTGCGTGTGTGGCTGGGAGAGGGGAAGAATAAAAAATCCATTTCCAGATGGTTGAAAGGATGCACAGCACTTTGCTATTGGCAAAAACAACCTCTTTCATTTTCAGGATGTGTAAGTCACAGAATTGCAGCTGGAAAAAAATTAGTAGAGAGGGAGGCAGTGGGGTAAAAATAAGAATGCTTAATGAAAAATAACCTAGCCCATATATGAAAATCCAAGTGCTTCATTTTTATATAATTGGGGGCGGTGGGGGTAGGGAATGTACTTGCTTAGGAGGATCTGTGTAAAGCAGGTCCAAATATGTATCATCTCATTTTCTTCTTAGCTTCTTTGCTTTGCATTCCCAACTGTAGCCTCACAGGAAATTCAGTCCCTGGCAAGCTTCAGTTCCAGACAGGAAACATTCTGAGGAATTTCTTCCATGCAGGTACTATATTTGCTTGGAGGGATAACATGGTGGAGGATATTTACCATGGCTGGATTTAACTAGCAGGATATTATTCATGTTGATGGAGTTGCTGGGAGTGATCTGTGTCTGCAGCCACCAGCATGCCATGTTTAAACAAATCGTGCTGCTCTGCTTGCCTGTGGGAAGATTTGCATTAGATCTGGGCCAGATTCTCCTTCCTCCAACAGCAGCATGGCCCAGCTTATGTCAAAGATATTTGCTGATGTCAGGGAATATCAGGATCAGGCCCGTGCAGCAGGTTTTTATCACACTACAAACTTGGTCTTAAGCTATTTGCACGTACAGATACTTGCAAGCAGGCATTTGGATAGTAGCAACTGGAGGCTTGTGTGTGGAGATGAAGGAAGGCCTTTGCTCTTGCGTTTGCTCTCTGAGGGGACCAGACACTGAGAAAAGGGAATTGTGGCAGCACATGGCCTTTCAGATGAGTGGGAGGTGCTGAATATGGCCAGCTGAGACACAAGCCTCCTGCACCCCTTGGGATGCTTTCCTACTTTTCACTGCAAGTTCTGCGCAGGCCTCTGCATTGCTTATTAGTCCAGAGGAGTCTAAAAAACAAGTGTGATACATCCTGCAGCCACTCATCACTGAACTGTGATGTGGTGGGTTGAACAGTTCTTGAAGCACCCGAGAACAACATCCCTTTCTTATCAAAACACATGAGTGCTTTCAAGTCTTTAATGCAGTTCTCAGGATACAAAGCGTGAAGAGAAGAGTGATCAGTCTGAATCACTGTCTCCCAAGAGAAACGTGAGGGTTTGAAGTACGTGGCTGGGAACAATCCTGTGCTGGCAAGGAAATGGACTGCATGACCCATCTCAGAGATCTATGATTCACTGCAAATGCAGAGAACGAGCATGAAAATGTGTAGTAACATGTAGTGGTACCTTGCCTGCTATTACAGCGCAGCCTCCAGCCAGAGACAACCCAAACAAGTTCACAGGTGTTCTCTGGGAACAGGCTTTTTCTGTAGGGAGCCATGAAAGACAGCAGGAATGCTTTCAAAGCCTTAAAGGTCTCTGTGCCACCATGCCAAGCAGTGGAAATGTAATTGTGTGTGCAGTGCTGAAGCATGGATTTTTTTTAAGATTGTTTTTTTGGTTTCTGAGGCAGGAAGCACAAGTGCATGTCCCCCCTTTTAACGCTATGGGGAGAAGAAAAGATTCAGACTCCCCTGCAGTGTTGGTGAAAATGCAGCTTTGGCCTTTAGTGCCCTTTGTTACATAAATACAAGTGGAGTAGACATATTAATCACCCTGCCATTGAGGGAGGAACAGAGCAGCAACCTCAAATGCCACCCACTCCCCATTCTAGCTCCCATTTGATGTTGCTATTTTAAGCCACACATTATTTCCTGCTGTGATTTTATTTTTTTTTACCCAGCTTCTAATTCTGGCTCTGAGGTAAGCTGTGACATACATACCCCTCCTCTCCCCCTCCCCGCCTTCCTCCTCCCCCTGCACCCACGTCCTCTTTATTGCTGTCTTTCAGAAATTTTCTCTCTCGTAAGCAGCCGGGTCCCAGAGGTTAGTGATTGACTGCCCACAAAAAATATGAAGAGGATGATCTTCTTTCTGCTTTTGGATTTAAGTACAAACAATATTTGAGGTCATGATTTACAGGGCAGACTGTTTTAAGAGTGCTCTTCCCCTGCTCCCTCCTTCTCAGGGAGTTTAGTGTTGTTTAGAGGATACCTGGCTGGGAAGGAAGGCTGCTGCCCAGCAGCTGATGACTGGCCATGGCTGGCGTAGCCATCTAGTGAATGGTTGTACACCAGTGGCACGTTCTCTGTGGAATAGAGGAGACAGGACAGAGCTCAACTACTCAACAAGGGCTCTGTCTCCTGAGCCTGCTTCTGTGTAAAGGCAATCAACAGATTTCTAACCCCTAAGTAGTTTCCCCCACTGGCAACTGCCTCATGTTGCCTGTGCCAGAGTGCAGCTTCTTTCTGTCTGGATCTGCTGCATCCACGTGTCTCCTGTGGCTTTCAGCTGCCAGCACCTCAGCCCTGAGGAAGGCTGTAACTGCATCAGGGCAGAGGAAGAATGGAGCCTGCAGTCCCAGGAAGGGCTTGGTGCACCAGGCAGCAGTGGCTCTTCCCCTGTGTGTGAGCGTGGCTGAGCACAGATAAGAGCTCTGCCAAGGTAAGTTTGAGCCCTAGGAGGAAATCTGAGGCTGCTTCTGTACTGCAGTTGAGGAACATTACAGGTTTATCCTCTTCTATACCCACTCACCCCTTCGCTCCCTGCCAAGCAACCCATCCTGAAAATCTCCTCTGACTGGATGTTTGCTGCTGCAGATGAATCCTGCTAGCATAAGAGCAGGCTGGGTGGCAGCAGGCTGCTGGCAAAACCCCAGGCCTTGCTTCTACTTCCAGGGAAACAGAGCTGTGGGCTGCCCTCAGCCAGTCCTGATGTATACATTTCACACAAACAATCTCACGCCTTTCCCTTCCTGTGAGTTGCTTTTGGAACTGCTGCACGTGGTTCTTGTCTGCCTGGTGTGAGCAGTAGCTGTAGGAAATCCCAGGCTGGGCATCTACATGTTCTTTGTCCTCCCCTTTCCCAGACAGGGATTCCAGTTGTGCCCCTTCTGAGGTTCCTGGAGAGTAGGAAAGGCAGAGAGTGAGAAGCACTTTGCCAAGTGGTTTAATGTTAGTCATGGCTGCTGAAAGTCTTTGCTGTGCTCTCACCAGAACTGTTATTTTTATTTTCACAGTTGTGTTTCCATGTGGGTCCACAGAAAGGGCTGGGGAGTCACATCCGTTCCCAAAAGCAGGCCACACGCTGGCTTTGCACGCTTTGCCACTGGTTTAAGGCAGTGAGGAGCACTGGGCACTTGTCCTATCACTGGTCACACTGCAGCCCTCTTGTCCTTGCTGCAAAGAGCTTGCAATTGAATTGAGCCAGCAAATTTCCAGTGGATGGGAGGGTGGGAAGGAGGCAAAAAGCCAGGCTCGAGAACTGAAGTAATCACACCAGAATTAAATGACTGTTTTTCCAGCATACTATGTCCCCATGGGCAACTGTTTAAAAAGTTCTGGCAGAGTAACTTCTCCCACAACAGCTCTGCTGGAGAGTTTCTCCCTCGAGAGGGGGAGAAGAAGGACCTCAAAAAGGACTGGAATAAATTGGCTTTACAGAAAATGACCCTGCTCTCGGGTGTCACACCCAGCACTGCGCAGCAGGAGCCAGCCAGCAGCTGACAGGCGTCTGGTGTCCTGTGCTGGATGAGGACAGCTCTCCAAGGACCGATGTCCACATGGCAGCCACTACTGCCATCCTTGCTGGCACAGACTCGCAGCATCTTGCTGGGGGTCTGTGTGGTGCAGGGAAGAGCTGACTGGGCACAGGGGCTCAGAGAGGGCAAAGAATTCAGTTTACAGTGGGTGTCGCCTGCTCCCGGGACCATCTGCCAGAGGCCAGTGCTGGTACAGGCCCTGCTGGTCACTTGAACAATAGGAATACCGGGAAAGAGCTTGTGGTTTACAGATAAAATGGCTGTGGGGTAGGGGCAGCTCAGGGGCACTGGTGCAATCGGCCATATGTGTTATGGCATTAGAGGTATGTGATAAATCACCCATTTTTGAGTTTGGTCAGGCTGAGAGTTACATAAACAACACCACCACCACCTCAGAAATCAAAAAGCCTGAACAATCGTCAATACCCACAATCTGGTGTCTGGGAATGGCACAAGATGGCAGAGATTTCATGCTCTGTGGACTAGCTGTTACCCCAATATCTTCCTTTCCTTGCAAAGCTGGTCTTTATGATCAGCGTTGCTGTGTGCTTCCTGGCATGGTAGCAACCTGAGAGGCCCAGCTCACAGGAGATGCATCTGGCAGTTGCCCTGACTGCCTGGAGAGCCCTCTTACTACTGCCATTGTTCCCTGTCCTGGCAGCTCAGACAGAGCTGGGTGAAGAACTTTCTTCTCAGTGAAGAAAGGTGGCTCTGGAAGACATTCCGTGCAAGCTCTGATGAGATCTGCCCCTCCCAGGGCCATTCAGCTGGGCTTGCTCCTTTTTCTCATTCCACACACGGTTTAAAAGACTGTTTGTAAACACCAGTCTCTGCCTCTGCCTCTGGGGCTCTGGGCAGAAGGCCAGGGAGGGATCTAAGAGACAGCAGACAGTTTTAAGAGGCAGTGGCGTCCGATTGCTGGGGTGGAGAGGATACGCCTTGCGTTAATAGCCGTGGTGGCAGGAGTCACCTACAGTACCAGCAGGTCTCAACACTATTTCATGGCTCCCTGAGGCTGAGCTCGGGTTTTACTGAAATGACCCCTTCACATGCCAAGGTAAATTCTGCATCTCTCAAGCCAGCTCGGCTAGAATCAGTGGGGAGTTAAGCTGTGTTTCCTCAAGTGTACATACAAGATCAGGGCCCTGTGATGACAAACACCACAGTGGACATGTGTTTGCATTTGGCACAGCACAAGTTAAATATTTACTCTGTTTAACCTCTCCTTCCCTTAGATTGCTCCAGAGAGCTTGGCCACATGCATGGACTGGGGCACTCCCATCTAATTGGGCAGTCAAGGGCTTGCTGTGGCATAGCACCTGCTCACTGAACACAAGACAGCTAACCTACAGTCTGAGATGCTGGCAGGAGGTCTGCCCAAGCCCCCCTGTCTCCCTTGGCTTTAGTCCTTTTGAAAACTGGTTAACAAGTGCCATTGTTTGTCATTGTGACATTGTGGAGCAGTGTCAAAGCTCTACTGTTGAAGGGAGGCTAGAGCTGGTGAGAGTTAGAGCTGTGCTCACCTCTCTCCGTCATCTGCAGCACTTGGTGGGCAAGAGAGACAAGGACAGGTCTTCACCCAAGTACAAGTCTGAGCTGTTTGTATGTCCAGCATTGCTTCTGTCCACACACTTTACCAGCAGGCATGCTTATGCACAGATTTAGATGGAGCTGCAAAGCTCCTGAAAAGGTGAGAGCCAGTTCTGGGCAGAGTGGGTAGCACTAGGAGCCTGAGTACACACAGATATAGAAAACAGAACTACAGCTAGGAAGCAGCCAGTGGTCAGACAGGCTGAGCATTGACTGTAGGGTTGTTCTGTCTATACCTGAGCTCACACCTCACTGCACAGATGAAGCCTCTGTGCCCTGCATCCTGAAGGCCTGGAGCTGGGATGGCTCATTTTCCCCCTGCAGGTACCCCTGCACTGGGCTCCCAAGGCTTCACACTGTGTGTCACAGCTTGTACCTGGGTCATGTGTTCCACCTGTGCAAGGCACTCCTGTGGGAACAATGTGGGAGGTCAGGCCTGGCTGGTGGGGCTGAGGGAGGCAGAGAAAAGCTGGTGGCTCCTTTAAGGGAGGAAGCCAACAGGGCTGCAGAGAAGGCGCTCTGGAAGCTGTGTTTTTCTCTCAGCGCCTCAGGGGCTGGTTACTAAATTTGGTTACTGGGCTTAAATAATGCAGCGTGGCAGAGCCCAGTGGGTTTGAACATTGTCATATCCACATAATCCTCTCCTAGGTGGCAGAGATCTCTTGTTCTCTGCCACTGCTATCTGCACAGAAACTTGAATGTGATGTGAAACATCATCTTAAATAATTATAACTAGCAGAGAAGAGTCAAAGCTGCAAAGTCCCATCTATTTCCACTGTGCTCTGTCTATCTATGTAATTTCTAAGGTGCCAATCACCAAAGCATCCAAGCACTGTCTAATCTGGATCTGAATTCCCTTGGTGCTCATGGACGCATGAATCTTAGCATTTTGTGTGAGCCCATCTCTAGCAAGCATAGGGACAGAGCTGCATACTGTGAGCAAAAAAGCCTCCTATTGTTTGTTGATTTACTGACCAGAATCCCATGGTTGGAGGAGTCAGGACTTCATGGTCACCCCTGGCCCAGGAAGCATTAAATCGTCTGTTATTTCAGCAGAAGGCAGAGCAGGTTCACCGAGGGAGGGCAGGGAGCCATGGTGTATTGCCTATCTTCCATGTCACACAGTGTGGAAGCAGGGGCACAGTCTGTACACCAAGGCTGCATCCAGCCTGGGGGCAGCAAGGTCCTCTGCCACCCCTCTCTGCAGATCCAAGCCTCCCCATGCAGGGACAAGGGATAAACACAAGACAGGAGCCTGTGACCTGCTTTGCAACACGTAGGAGGAGGGGGAAAAAAATGATGCACCCAGTTGCTCTCTCATCTGACCTACTGCCTCACATTTCCTACAGACTTTGTGAAATAGGTTAAAACCTGCCAGAAGACCACTCATGGCTAACACAGGAGTGCTAACAGTGGCAAAGGGACTCACTGTACTGAACAGACTCACCTGGAGTGATATGAGATTAAACCTTTCCTTCATTATCAGGGAAAGGATATTTGTTCTTAGTGAGAACCTGTCAAGTTCAGGCAATGCCAGAGCAGTGCAATTACTTTCCATCCACTGGGCTACTCTTAGGAAAAAGATCTCTCTCAGTCTCTGCCTATAGTCTCCTTGATTTGACATGACATTTGACAGCGGGTTTTCATGGCAGAGGATGCTTAGGAGTTACTGGGAGAGAGTCTTTCCACCTGTAAGCATCACATTTCAGTCTTTACAAAAGTTCAGGTCCTCTCCACCCTCCCCCATTGATCAGCCCTATCCTCCTTACCCCACATCTGCTGGAGTATTGTTAGTGACATTGAATAAATACATGTTAAATCTTTTTCCATTAGTCAGACATGTCAGAAATTAAAATTGCATTAGCTGTAATGCCTGCAGCAAATCTGCCTTTATCTGGGCCACTTGCCCATGGTTGCCCAAGAGGCCAGGAACAAAAGTACCAGCTTTGCTTTTCCTTCAATCCATCCATATTCTCTGCACACCCTTCTTCCTCCAGAAATACTAATGGCACCTTCTGCTGCTGTTGTACTAACAAACTATCCTCAAGTCTCCCAGACATTATGTGTAGGAGAAGTCTCCAGGTTACGTTTCATCCTCTCCAGTCACCTTAGACATGTCCTCTCCAGACATGTAAGCCCCATTGTAAAAAAGCAGATTTTTTTTATTCCCCTTGCTAAGGCCACTGTCTAGCAACTCCAGAACTGCTTCCATAGCTGGGACTTGGCTGGCAAGAATCTAAGTGTATCAGTAACTCAATTTTCCATCCATAGCCACAACTGCCTTTGTCCACAAGATCTCCATTCTTCCATGAACATTGGCTCCTCAGCTAGACTTCACATTTGACTCTAGGCCATGCCCACTCTGCCAGTCATCCCACTCCTTCATTTCAAACCCTGTTTCTTCCTAGACATCCTGACTTTCTTGCTTCCCCTGCCTTGTTTGCCCTTGTCCTTGTCCTGACTACCCATCCTATCCCCTTCCTTCCCTACGTGCTTTTTCAGCCTCCCCCGCCTCCCCATCCAATGCATCTTCCTCAGCCAGAGCTGGACATCTCTGCAGTGCCTAGTGGTTCTGGAAAATGGTTTGCATCTTCGGTGAGTTCCCTAGGCAGGAACTTGCTCTCCTTTGCTGCTACTCCTTCAGGTATATAGTATGGATCAGCCTGAAATCCAGAGCATGAGGAAAAGTCTACACAGAGCTCACAGCACGTGTAGCTCAACAGGAGGACATCAGCTCAAAACCTCTGCCATGAGGACCAACAAATAATGGTTGAGGGGAAGCTTGAGTTGAAAGATGCTAAAATGCTACAGCTATCAAACAAGCCCAAATATTTATAGCTGTGATTTGCAGGGTGGCTGATTGTGCAGGGCAGGGAAAAGCCTACCATTGCCTGCCATTAAGGAAGAGGAAAATTGCAAAACAAACATCCCCTTTGGATATTTAGTAGCACGCCCAGAAGATTAGCATTGATTATATCTCCCTATTAAGAGGCAAGATACTACCCTGCTTTAATTAACAAGGTGGGTTCTCAATCCTCAATTGCCTCTTTGCAAGTATCAGGTGAAACATCAGGGCTGGTGTTCCCAGTGGCATGAAGCTAGACTCTTCTGGTTAGCAGGCTAATCCCGAGGCTCTGCTCTTCAAAGGTATTTAGGTTTCAGGCTGCTGATGTTATTTAGATGCTTAAATCCTTTAAGGCTCCGGGCCTTAGGAGCTAAGAGGATGGCTACAAACTCCAGATTGCCTGGTTCAAGTCAAGTCTATGTAAGTCCTGATTGATAAATGTTACTGTTAGGTATCTGCATGATGTCAAATTTCTCCCTGAGGCTGGGTCATTCTGCAGTTGCCTGATGTAGCCTCTGTGTGCCTTTTTTTTTTTCTCTGAACCAGGGGGTGATAGCCAGCATCAGTCCTCATAATGGCTTTGACGGACCTGTGTAGAACTCAGGTTGTTCTACAGCTATTAATTCATTCAGACAAGCAAGCCTGCTGCTTGATGGGTGCTTTGTTTCACTCGGGGGGTGGGGGAGAGAGCACAGGGAGAATTGGTGCCTTTCCCAGACTTGCACAATAGCAGGGCTGGAAATGGGCCCTGTGCAAATTCAATTACTCTGAGTTGCCAGCATTAACTGCTGGGCTGCCCACTTTATTGTAGCTAGGAAAGGAGGTGCAGAGAGCAAACTGGCTGCTGTGCTTTGGATGTGATGGAAGTGCTGTCAGATTTTAGCAATTCAGTGACCTTTTCTTAACAGTTCTTGAAGTCACAGCTTTCCCAACACTTGGCAATAGGTAAGGGCTGTGCACAGGTAAAGACTTTTGTTTCATGGTGCAAGATGTCTATGGAGACATGAGCAAGAGAGAGAGATGGAAGAGATTGCTTCCTCCACCAGCCTTCTGCTTAATTACCACCTGAAGAATGACACTGAACTCAGATCCTTACTTCAGGTCAAAGGTTTCCCAGAGGGAACATAGATATCTTAATGACGGAGTATACTCCTTCCCCAGACTTGCAACCAGCCCTTTGTTAATGGTAAGATCCTTCCCTCCCTCCCATTTCAGCACCTTTAATCTCTCTGGAGTCAAACTAAGCTCCTCAGATCTAGGAAAGCAAAGGAACCAGTTTTTCCTAGTGAATCTTTGAGCCATGAGAAATAACAGTTGTGATTCTCAGGCTTTTCCCATCATTTTACACCAAAGGCACTCTGCCATCAAGCTGGTGAGCTTCTGGGAGAAACCAGGCTGTGTCCTTTCTGCCTCGTGCATCTCATTAAAGAATAGTGGGCAGTTTGGCTGGAGATTCTTCAAGCAGGATGGGGTGAGATCACACTGCTGCTACCTGAAGGCATCAAAAAGCCTGAAATGCTATCAGCTTTTCTCGTGTTTTCTGGGTTGCTTTGCTTCTCCTTCTCCCAGCCATTCAGGTGTAGTGGACTAGTGGGACTCCCACTAGTCCAGCTGTCCATAGCTCACAAATACAGTAGAGAAAAGCAAAGCTACAGGGCCTGTTCTTAAATTCTGAAGTCTCAGACCTCACACAGAGGAGTCCTGAAGTTCCAGAAGTGTGTGGAAGATGCCAAAACTGGAGCAGAATTGACTTAGGGATGATGAGTGGGGCTGTGAGGATGACTTCTTGTAGAAAAGTTTTAGCCGAGGGTAGGGGCTTTGAATCCACCTACATTGTGCGTGCTGTGCTACAGGGATGCAGAGGACTCTGAATTGCAGAGAAAGAACTGAATGTTTTAAGAGCCATTAAAAAAGCATGTCAGGGTATTCCCATGTGTGTATCTTTGCTGCAGTTAGAGACAGAAGGGAGATTTCTTAATTGCCTTTCCAGTTTGCACCACTACAGGTACTGTGTGCGGAGCTGGCTCCTGGAGAGCTCTTTTGTGAGGATGCAGTGCAGCTGGCCAGCATCACTTAATGGTTCTCATGTGTTGGGTCAGTGGGGGGAGAGAGACTGCCTGAGATGTGACTAAACACTGTGACTTTTGTCCTCAGAATGGCCAAAACCGGAGAAATCTTGGTAGGTCTAGTGGGGCAGGCAATGGTGGGGGAAGGTGTGAGTGGTGGATGCTGTATCTCACTGTTGTGGGCAGGGAAAAAGCAGCCCTTGCCTTAAGGGTTCAGGTAAGGCTGCTGGGGAAAGCCATCCTGGGGGAAGATGCCAGCTCAATAAAGGGAGCTGGCATGAAGAGAAATGCCTAAAGCTTTCTTATTATATACAAAAACCACCCAATGCCTTGCTCCCTGGGGAAGAGCTCCAAGATAGTTGTCAGTCTGGCTTGCCCCTGCCCTTTAATCTGAACATGCCCAAATGGGCCAGGGGCTTTATTTTTGTATTATTGCATTGTCTTCTTCCCACTCACTTGTGCTTCCCTCTCAGATGCCTGTGGCTACTTTTGATACTTCTCTTCCCTGTTTTGGCCTCTCTGTTGGGCAAACTTTGCGGTTTGCCACCTTTTCTTGCCCCTTTTTCTACATCTTTGATGGTACAAGAAAGCTTCTGGTTGTTTCTCTGTTTGCATTTCGCTCTCCGTAGGGTTGTGTCTGATGTGCTAGGACAAAAACATCTGAGTTCTATCAAGCAGGGAATGCTCAGCAAAAGAGTGAAAAGCAGAATGTGAAAAGGTTGTTCATTCCTTATATTTCTCAGCACCACAAAGACAAAAATATTTCCTACTTGCTTCACGACAAAAGCTCCTGGCCCTATTTACTTTGTTCTTATGTGACATGCTTTATCTGGCAATTTCCAAGAATCTTGATGGTGTTATTTGTATAAATAAATATATCTTATGTTGCTTCTGTGCAATATGCATTTTCCTCCATTTTGCAGTTTGGGGAGCCAAGGCAGTTAAAAACTAATTGGCTTATGCAGAAGTACAGAATACTCTGTCCTTAAGAAAGAGAAGAAGAACTTCACAGTCCTGCCTTCCGTGCCTTCATTAATGGAATGTTCTCCACCTCTAGTTAATAGGCAGTCTGGTTTTTCTTCAGGTCATGATCATAAAAAGATCCAATTGTCACTTTAAACATGTAATTAAAGTGCCTGCCTTTATAATGACCTTCACCAGAATGCACCAGCCACTGTGCAGGTGGGTAAAATGGTGCTATAGTTAAAACTATGAGGCCCAGAGAGATTAAGAAAAGTGACCAAGGATTTGGAAAATGAAAACTCACCCTGTAATACAGAAATTTTGATTCTTACTGTTCTGAGTCCTAGAGAATATTGTCTCCCCAGTTATTTTTTTTTCTTTTTTTTTTTTTGGGGGGGGGGGTGGTGGTGCTGTTTTTGTTTTTTTTCCTTTGTGTGGAGCTTTTATTTTGATTAGCTTGGTTGGTGGCATCCCATCCTGTTGTGTGCGTTCCCCAAATTTCACAAAGTTTGTGGGGAGAAGGAGACACTGTCAAGGCAATCTACACACCTGCTGGCTCTCACCATGAAGTGACAAAATTAGTGACAGAAGTGGGTTTTATATGGACGGGGTTGGGTTGGCTGGTTTAGCTGTGTCCTGGAGCTTAAAGAATACAGATCCACCAAACTTTATTTATTTGTTTAATTTATTTATTTACTGCCTTTCTAGTAACTCGTGCTGTTGAAATAGGTTACCACCACTTTTCAGGAATGGAAAAGAAGACATTTCAAATGAAAAAGAAGTCGGGAATGGCTGTGATTGTGTTATGTGCCTTTCCTGGAAAAATCCCTTTATGCGATAGGTGGCCTGAAGACACTGGTACATTTGGACTGCAGCTTTTCCAGTAACCCAGCAGGATTTGGTGGGTGGAGGAAGGGGAAGGAACTCAGCGAGCTGCGACAATGGGAAAATCTTGGCAGGGACCGCACACGCGTCTTGCAATCGGCCGCAATGTCCCAACTGTTACCAGAAGCGATTGCGTCGGGATGAGGAAAGCTCAGAACAGGGTGTGTGAAGGCAGCCACAAACCCGAGGCCTGCATCCGTGCGCTGAGCGGAGGAGGAGGCCGAGGCCGCTCTCCCCGGGGCTCGGTGCCAGGGCCCGGCTGTGGGCACAGGGCTCTCCCTGCCGCTCGCTCCTTCCCGGCTGTGGGCACAGGGCTCTCCCTGCCACTCGGTCCTTCCCGGCTGTGGGCACAGGGCCCTCCTTGACGCACGGTCCTTCCCGCGCGCCCGGGGGCCCTCCCTGCCGCTCGCTCCTTCCCGCGGGCAGCGCGGTGCGGCTGCCCCCTGGCGGGCGGCCACGGCACGGCTCGGCTCGGCACGGCACGGCACGGCTCGGCTCGGCTCGGCTCGGCACGGCGCCCGGCCCGGCCCGCCTGCCCGCCTGCCGCTCTGCCCTGCGGCACTTCCTGCAGGGACACCTCGCCTGGGTCATTTCCTTCTGACTCAGCGGTATCAGTCACGGAGCGTCTTGCTCCGGCTTTTGGCTCAGGTCTCCAGCTGGGAGGATGTGCTCTCCCGCTCACACTGTGCGCTGGGGGAGACAAAGCCCCGGGCTTTGCTTCCGCGGGTCCCTCAGAGCCACCAAGCGCGGCTGGAAGGGTTCACCAGCCTGACCACTACACATCCCCATGTACCTGCTATACATCCCCATGTACCTGCTGGTATGGTCATATATCCATGATATATGTGCTGGTTGAAGGGCATTGGCGTGGCTGGTGGGCCTGGCAGATCATCTCCAGGGTCCTGCTGAGCAGGCTTTCCAAGCTCAGACTGCCATGCCAGCGTGACAGATCCACTGCACACAGCAGCAGCCTTCTCCGAGTGTCCCAGCATTGCACACTGCGGGCAGTCAGGTCTTAAGGCTGCGAGTTTTAGCTCATGCTGGTTCAAACACCTCTGGCACAGTGAAACATAGCCTACATCTGGATATTGTCCAAACCCTTCAGAGGCTGTGCTCTGCACCTAACATGTGCATTGTTTTATATGAACAAGCACATGATTAAATTTAATGGACAAGTTGACATGAATGAAAGGTTTTCTTTTAAGCAGCATGGGCTTTTGACTATGTAGCTGAAGCTCTTTCCTGTAAAAGTCAAGACTGGCTGCTGCTCATGTTGCACTGTGAAGCAAAATCACTGCATGGACAGAGGATGCCATCCCATCTACAGATGAGTGATTTGAAAGCTAAGCCTCTAAATAAATTCCCTCTGCCTCCACATGACTTGGCTGGACTAATTTTAGGGAAAACTAGCTATTAATGCCAGGGGAAATCAAACTTTGTAATTTGGGACACACTGAAGGACCTATATGTGCAACAGGAATTGTCCCATGATTGCTGTGCCAATCCCATCATCCCTGGATGTCCCAGTTGTCTCTGCAAAAGGACATCGTGTGACTGACGTCAGGCAGACAGGACAGAGCAAGGGCTTTCAGGCTCTGAAGACCTGCAGGGTTGTTTACCACGAGGAGCAGGTAGAGCTGGTGGTTCAGGTTCCTGTCTGTCAAGGTGGACATAAGGCGCTCAGTCACAGTCTGGGCTTTACACTGGGAATTGCCAAGTTATGTACAAGATAGACATGAAACAATGTTAGAGATTCACAGCCTCAGAAGCCTCAAAAAGCAAAGGTAATCTCCAGGCAAGCACCTCTAAGCATGGACAAACAGACACTCCTGGTGTGAAAATCAGTGTGAAAATTTCCCCCAAAGGTTTCCAATTATTCACAATAAAATTGCAGTGTCTGATAAGCTAGAAATTCCCATTATCTGGAAGGGACACTTGGAATGGGGACACTTGGAATGGAGAGACTTGAAAGGAAAGACTATTGGTGGCTGGTCAACCAGCAACATAAACACCTATCTGTCACACTTTTGCCAAGAAATGCTTCCTATGCAGACCAAACTTGATGCCTGTAAGTATACTACATGAATGCAAAACATTCTGCATAAATGTATATTATGTAGACAGTATATAAGTATATATATATAGAACATACATGTCCACACAATAGGATTTTAGGGCTATGTCTGTATCAGTAAATCTGGGGCAGCACGACTCCATCGTCTAGAAATTAATAGCTGATTCCATTTAATTTATTCTTGCCATGGTTTTGGCCTGTGCCAGTTAACACTTTTCCAGACAATTCCCAGGCACAACTGAGGGAGTTACTGTGGGCCAGGGGCCGTTCCCAACAACCACTTGGATCCAAATGCCTCGCTTGAAGGATAAAAGAGTTTAATGTTATTGGTGCAAGCCATCCTGTGCCAGGGCTCTCTGTGCCAGAGAACAGTCCTGGGCACGTTTAATTTACTGGTATAGACATAGTCTATGAGCCCAGGGGATTAGGCAGAGTTTTAAGGGTTGCATGCCTGGACTTAGGTAGCTGATTTCTCCCAAGATCCATTTTAGGGAACCTTGGGGTTTTTTTGTGGACTTGGGCCTTGAGCCTTTAAGCCTGCTATCACCTCAGTTAAAAAGCCTTGCCTTCTGGTGTTCATGACCCTTTAGTATTTTCCCTAAACAGCAAAAATGTGCTGGAAGATAAAGTGGGTTGTAATTATGCAGCTTTATTATCGCCGTCTTCATGACAGTGGCATATAACAATAGTGAGCTCTGTTTAATTAACACTTTTAAAATATTTTTAAGGAGAAAGTCACATAAAACCAAGGAGATAAAAATGAAACCATACAAACCAGTAATGTTTCAAAGCCTGGCTAATTTTCATCAGGCTTCATAGAAAATAACTTCCTTTGTCTTCAGGTAAAACCTGTAAATCTTAAAATTACACTTATATTGCTGTATGAAATTATGGGGGGACTGATTACATTTTGAAAGAAACACCCCTGCAGGTGTATTCAGTTACACTGATCCTTGGGGTGCTACATCTCTTGGGAACGGTGCTATTAAGTTTCTAATATGTACTTGAGCTTTGAACTTTTCTATGTTCTCTGAAGAACAGCACAGAAAGGCATCTGACTGACAGCAGCAAACCTGCATTGAAACGCAGGAACAAAACTCCTTTGGTCAGGATGCTAATTGCAGTGCTCCCAGTCACATACTTTTCCTGACCCATGTGTCTGGTCTAATCATAGCTCTTCCTCCTAACTGTGTCTGTCACCTCCTTAGCCTGACTCTTACCGTAGCCTGAGTTTCATTTCTGTCAATGCAGCCGCCGCATTAGTGTCAGGACACACGGCCAGGGCTGAGATCAACACTGACATAACGAGTGTCCTTTCTTATCTGTGCAGCTCCAGTCCATCTGGTGGGACTGCTGCTCTCCTATGCAGTATGTGACCTGGTATCCAACCATCCCACCCACAGGCTGTGTTGGGACAGCTCTGATATTGTGATGATGGTGCACTGTGGTGACGTTAGCAGCAAGGAAGTGGGCAAAAGTATACTGAGATTCCATTTATCTGTGGGTGTGACGAGTGTCTGCTATATACAACCAAATTAATCTGGCTCTCAGAAGTCATCCCTTGGGTTTACGAGGGAGAAAAGAGGAGGGCTGAGAACTGATGAGATGAATATCTGATCATTTAGATGGGATATGTCTGTCCTGTTTTTCTTGCCATTTGCTGTGTGTGCCTCCCAGAGACGGAGTCCCACACACCTGCTACATGCGTGGCTTTGTGGTGCGTGAGCAGGTTTATTCAGGGGATTTGATGCTGTGTTATCTGGGCCCATTTCCCATCTAGAGGGCAACCAGAACACATCTGAATAGATCTGGCTGAGAAAGAGGAGAGTTTTTTGAAAAACAGGCTCCAGAAAATGACTCATTAATACCTCTAGGAATACTGGCTGTGGTGTGGAAACTAAGATGAAGAGTTTTTCTCTGCATTGTCTCCTCTGAGTGGAGTCAGTTATGTGACCGTACTTTGGTTTCCCTTTGAGGGCTAGGAGCCTGGTGTGGGGCTGTAACCTGTGTCAGGCTCTGATGTCTACTTCTCATGCACTCCAATGAAGAGAGGTCATCCTAGGTGGGATTTGGAGGCAGGACTGATCCTTTCACTCTGGCTTTCTGCACCAAGGGGGCTGGCAGAGCCTGGGAGCAGCAACCTGGCTGGCCGTGTGTGAAGACTTGGAGCAGCAGCCTGGCTGGCTGCGTGAGACACCCAGACCTTTGGTTACTGAAGCGCGATTTCCTGCCCGAGCGTGTGCTCGCCCACCTAAAGGAGCTCGTTGCCGCTGCGGCACTGCCGCTTGTGCCCTCGGCCCAGCCGGGACAACACGCACGGCGGCAGAGCTGGAGAAACCCGGCAGCCCTGCATCCCTTGCGTGTCCTGCATGTCCTGCATCCCCTGCATGTCCTGCATTCCCTGCATCCCGCGGTTCCCGGCGGAGCGGCCGGGCAGGGGAGCCGGGACAGCGCCGTGCCGCGGTCTGCTGCGCCCCCTGGGGCCGCCCGGCGGCAATGCAGGCACGGGAGGAGTCGGGGACAAGACGGGAGCGGCTTTTCACGAGAGTGGAAACAAAGAGAAATGAGGGATGATGGATGATAGGATCTCCATGAATATATCTCACCCCCCACCCTTTATCAGCCCTTTGCCTTAGCCCATCTTTTCTTGCCAGATCCCCCCACTTTTCTGACCATTTGTGGTGTTAGCGTGACTGCATGCAGAGCTCATGGTTTCTGATGCCAGATCTCATTTCCTCCCTCCCAAGGCTGTTTTCATCCTTGTTTACACAGCCTAGAGAGCTGTTTCAAGTGGAATTTCTGGTGATTTGCTTGCAAATAACTGTCCTTAGCTGTGGGAAAGTGATAAATGTTTAATCGCTTGGTCTTGGCCTCTAGAAGAGTTGGGGAGGAGGTACAGGTGCAATGTGCAATCACAGAGTTTAGAAAGCAAGGAGTAAATAGCATGCTTGTGATTTATTCTCATTACAAAATCTTCCAAGGCCCCTCCTTCCTTGGCTGGTCTAGCAATCTGAGCTTTTGAGGCAGAGGCTTGTGAAGACAAGTTGTCTTTTTCTGTTCTTCACAGTGCAGTTTTATTGGATGCTTGGACCCCTTCCGTTTGCTTCTGGCTGGTCTGTGGCCACAAATCCTCAGTCATTTGCAGTTCTGCAGTTATTTTAAGGACCTTGTATTTTACCTGCCAGCCCTTCTTGGAGGATTCTGCTGTGCTGACACTCCAGCAGAGGCCTCAGGCGCTGTTCCTGCTCCTCTCCCAGCCTTCCCTGCCATGCTGAGCCGCTCAGCAGCACAGGTTCACACACACTGACTTCAGCAGACCCAAAACTGTCTTTCCTGCCCTGCACGGAGCAGATGGGGGTCCTAACAGTTCAGTGAAATATCACCAGTGCTGGCTGGGTTTTCTGCTCATCTGATGGCAGTCTGAGAGGTCTGGCCAGGCTCAAAGTGGGGCACTGTGGCCAGGAGTTGCTTAGGATGGCCCAGCATGGGTGTGGCCTGGCTGTCGTTCTCCTCATGCGCGCATTGTGCCCGCATTAAGGCATCAAGTTCAAACTTGCACGTCCTGAAAATTCTTCCTAGAATTTCTCTGCCTGGTGATACTAACCTGGCTCATTTTTCATTTCCCTTAGAAGCACTGAAGCTGCTCACAAATACATATCTAGATGGTGTGCCCAGCTAGAGGAACTGGGAAGCCTCTTTGATGTTGAAAGCTGTGTTTTATTTATACACTTGGGATAAGCCCAGAGGCTGTCTGGGCAGCCAGGAAGTTCCAGAAAGGAATTTCCCCCACCAGACCAGGAACCACAATAATATTTTCCCCCTTCCTCTTCAGAGACTGTGTATGCTCATTTCCTAGCATTTTTGCTTTAGAAGTTTCTCATTTTTGCAGGACCCCAGGACCTTTTTCTCTGTTGCTGCCCTTCTAAGCATTATAGTTTGAGATTTCTTGTCTTTGACCTAAAGACCTCAGGTCTGAGGCAGCTGATGAGCTGGTAATCTCTTTCTGTGGGGGTAGACTGGATGTTTCTTTCATATTTGGACTGGCTGCTCCTGACTGCATGGCAGGACTCAGAAGCACTGGGTGATCCCAGCTGAGGACTGTTATTGAGAAGGCATTTGAAAAGGAAGAGATGTGAGTGAGTTGCAATGACTGTATTTGAGGGACAGAAGGTCAGGTGAGACAATTCCTCTTCTCCAGGGATTAGAAAGAAGGTATCCAAAGCAGAAATCATTGCTTCTCTTTGCTCGTGTTTCTGAGGAGCCAGGCTGCCCTGTTACCCTAGGGTTTCTGGCTGGCTGAGCTAAGCTGTGAGTGCTGTCCCAGCAGCCTGATACCGAGTGGGTGTCAGGGAGTCCTCCCAGGCCCTCTTGCAGAGGAACACAGGTCTGCAGTACCAGCAGGGGAGGCACAGTGTAAATGCCTGCTCTCTCAGGCTCTCGTTGTATCAGCCACATGCTGACTTTCCAATTGGCCCAAGCCATTTGCAGGGAGAGAATGGGCAGCAAGGGAATTATAACAGAGATGGGGCTGCCCAGCCATGCTGTTGACAGGATTGTCTCTTCTTATTATGTATGTCACATGAGCTATGCTGGAACAGTCACTGTTTCTCTATCAAACAGCGTCTCTTCAATTTCCTTTTTCCTCCTTTTCTTTTCTATGGCAGTCAAAACCTGCATATGTCAAAACATGTATCCTAGGTACTTCATTGCTCAGATGAGTCTAAAGGATATGTATGTAAAAGAGAACAAATAGCTGTTACCCTCAGCCACCTTTAACCAGCCCTTCTTGATTCTCCCTGAATGTCCAAAGTGTTTGCATGGCAGCAGCTGGCTCAGTTCTGGGACAGTTTGTGGGCTTTAAGATAACGGTGGGCAGTTCTCACCTTTGGTTGCTTACAGCTTTAGTGAAGGGCTCCTTCATGTGTGGGATCTACTTCCCAAGTGCCTGTCCCATCCTTCTGGCATAAAACCACACAGTCAGAGCTTGGAGAGCCCTTGTGTGTGCTGCAGCTTCCCCCTGCAGCTGGGCCATGGGGTGTTTGTGCCTTGTGTGGTGGGGACTCAGCTTAGTTTGGCCTGTGCTAAGGCAGACAATGTGCAGGGGCCGAGCCAGAGATGATCCCCACTGGAGGAGCCCACAGGCTCAGCAGCTCCCACACCAGGAGGAGGAATGCCCCGTGGCTCCTGCTAGAAGTGATTGGTGGCTGGCTAGGGACAAGGCTTGGTGCTCTTTGTCTGTTTTGTCAGTCATACTATTCTGGGAACAATTCTCATTATTTTTTGTGGATTGTCCTTCTCTTCTGCTTTTATCTACGTACATTGGACTGTGTTTGAATCAGCTGGTGGATGGCCCTGCTCTGGAGCACCATTCAAGATGTGCCTGGCTTTGGGTCCACATCTTCCTCCAAGCAAGCTCCAGGCTCAGCTTTCATTCTGCTCCTGCCCTCCTATTCTCTTTTAGCATTTTCCTTGGCAGATGCTCCTTCCCTGCCTGGGGCTGGCAGTACCTCCAGTGTCTGTCTTGGACACCACCCAGTTAGGGTCATAAGCAAGCAGGAACGGATGGGGTTATTCCAGTTCAGCCTCGTCTCCCTCGGTGTAATGAGGAGACATCCCCAACAGATGGCACTTGAAGCTCTTCCCTGGCTGGTTTTTCCCTCCAGCCTGGCGATGGTCAGACCCGTGTGTGCACAGATGCAGCGTGAGCCTGTCACGGCACGGTGTGTGGAAAGAGGAGACCAAAAAGCGGTTCACTGTGTAACAAGGGGCGAGCAAATCCCCAGGTGACTTCAAAGGGTGAAAAAAGCATCTCTTTCCTTTTGAGAAGGCTTGGCCAGGCCTGCCTAATGAGGCTCTCTGCACCCACACACATTCCTGTTCTTGCACCTGGCAGTGTCAGTGGTACACCTTGGGCAGGATAAACTGTAGAAGGCATTAGCTTGTCCTCTGAGCACAGCAGGAAACACAGCCCAGAGGGAATCTGTGCATTAAACTAATCCTCACTGCATTGTCTTCACCCCTACTGCCTGTCTCCCCATTGCACTGTTTGGTCAGGATTCCCTCAGAGGAATGTCTCCAAGGGAAAGTAAGATGAGGCACAGCAGACATCCAGCGGTGTCTTCCCCATGGCAGCAGTGGGCAGGAGCATATGGAAGTGAACCAGCACCCTGCCTCAGCTCACAGTCCCCTGCTCTCTCCCTGTCACCTCAGTGCCACATGTTCCTGCTGGGAAAACTTGCCAGTTGCCTCCTTTCTGCTCCTGGTCTGGCTATAAGGAACTTAAAGAGCTCTTCAAGAAACGCTGGAGCAGGCATGTGTGTTTACCCTAAATGTTGTGTGATGCGTTTTTCATGCTTTTATCATGTGACCAGAGGAAGCTTGTACTAGATTTGAGATTTGGTTTGAACCCAGTAGGCGGATCAAAACTCCAGGGGTGAGAAACCCACAGGAACCAAGAACAGAGCAGAGTGATCACATGAGATGCTTGGGAACAGAAACCACTGAATTTTGCATAGCTCCAGCAGTGTGATCTAGTGACAGGCTAGATTACAGTCTGGGCACATACAGCTAGGGGCCAGGGGGTACCACTTCTATTCTTGGATCTTTCTCAGCTTTTCTCAGTGACTTTCAGAAAGTCTAGTAACTTTCTCTGACTTGGGTTTTTCTTTGGGAATAATACTATGAATCACTCCTGGAAAATATTTGCCTATCCTCAGATAGAAGTTACTCGTTAGTGTTCTGCAACCTGTATGTGGAGAAGCAATGTCTCCAGCCCTCTCAGGAAACTTTCTTTTCACTATGTGGTGCAGCAGTGTGACTTGCCGTCTACTGGGAACCCATTCAGCACGTTGAGCCTCATCCTCAGGGCACAGATCACCTAAGACAAGGATTGCAGCAGTAGGTTGTAGATCTGCTTTCTGGGAGGGTTTCTTTTCCTCTGGGGGCCTGCTAAATTGCTTGTTGGTGGTTGCAGCAGTGTGTCACTGTGCCTCACTCATAGGAGGTGCTGGATGCTGTGGATTGATGATTCTGGTCATATGAAATGCAAAGCAAGAAAGAAACAGCTGCTCTGCAGGTATTTGCTGAAACATGCATAGGTAAAGGTTGCAGAAGCAGGATTTGTAGAATTGGTTTCTCTCAAATTGCAAGTGCCCCAGAAAAGTTTTATCAGCACTTGATTTTGCTGCTTGCCCTGAGAAGGCCTGGCCCTGGAGCAGGTTAGGAGGCCTAGCACAATCCCTTCCCAGGCTGGGGTCCCCACTGCTGTCCTGTGGTGTAGTGGAGTGGGGTGAGCTCAGGTAGAGCCTGTGATGTTACAGTTGGAATGGCAGGTTCTGCTTTTCCCTGTTTCAGAGAGCTTTCTCAGCTTCATCTCTCTGAAACAAACAACTGGGCCCTGGCATGTGCCTGCTCCAGTGCTTGATCTCTGAATGGGAAAGCAATCATACACAGTAGTTTAAGCTGACTGTGGTTTATGGCTTATATCTTACAGACCATTACAAGGACAGCCAGTGTCTCCAGAGCTGAAATAAGGACTTAATATAGGCTTGGGGAATTTCGCTTTATATGGAAAAAAAAAAAAAGAAAAAATTATAAGAGAGTCTCCGTTGTTGGACTTTGGGATATATATCGGTTATGTCCCAGGAATAATTCCTATCTAGCAAAATAAAATATTGCATATCTCTATGGAGGATTTCTGGTTTCAGTCAGCATTTTACTCCCTCCTGTTGGATGCAGGATGCCAGACTAGCAATCTGCTCATGTGCACTATTCCGTGTTTTTATTTTTAATCCATGCAATAAGAAAAGCAGAAGTACCTATAGCAATATGTGGTGGCTTAGAGTCATAAGGTCGGATTGTGATTTCAATTTGGTGTGAACTCAGGGAAAAATAGGTGAAAACAAGTCCATGGTGTGAATGCAGAACGCACAGATCAAGTATGGTTTAACAGCTGAGACAGTTTCCTACTGCAGACATCTTCTAAGAAGGCACTATCTGAAAAGCAAAAATTTTGCTTTCTGGCTCAGACTCTGTGCTTGCTGTACTCCTTCAAGAAAAAATACTTTGCTAAGTGGAGCTGAACCGAGGCCCTTTCCCCCGCAGCAAAGATGTGCTCTCTCTTTTCCACAGTCAGCACTTTAGGAGTGCTCTTATCTTGTTACAGGCCTGCTGGCTGAGAACTGGGAGCCCACAGTTAACCAGCCCGTGCTCTTCTGGAATTTGTACACAAGCAGAGACCTCTGCAATGCTCCCTAGCTTGTCCCAGGAGGAAGGTTGGGACAAAAGGCTCTGCTGGCCCCCGGGGACTGGTAATGGGCGAAAGGCACCTTTCACCCAGACACGGGGAGTTCATCGCTGGCACGGAGCTGGCAGTGGGTGAAAGCCCTTTGTTGTTACTGCTGCCAAACGTGTCGGCGGCTTCCTGTGGGTTCAAAGTGGCCGGGAGCCTATCAGTCAGCCCCTGATAGCTTTCCCGACTGTTTTGCCAGGGAGGGGCTGGGGGACTGCCCATGGAAGCGGGGCACCTTGCTTGTGCCCGGGGATAGCTGGTGCAGCAGGAGCTGGTGCCGGCCTGGCCCCGCGCCTGCGTTTCTGTGGGGAAAGGCTGCGGCGACTTCCCTGCTGCTGGGGTGGCTCAAGGGACTCGAGACAGGACCCCCGAGCCCTCCCTATGGATCTGTGCTCTGGATCGGAGGGCAGGACAGACAGGTCACGGCATCCCGTTGTGGGATCCCTGGACTGAGCGGGCTGCGAGCCAGGACGCGGTAGCGCAGAGCCAGCCACCAGTCCCCCATATCCCGAGCGGCTCGGGGACTCACGGAACGCCGGCGGCTGGGAAGGGCCGGTGACCCTTTAAGCGGAGTCCCCGCCCCGTGCCGCCCCGTCCCGCCCCGTCGGGCCAACGTGCGCCGCGGCTGCCGCGCCGCTCCGTACAAGTTTCCCGTGGCGGCGGTGCCGGAGGCAGCCCGGGGTGGCGGCGGGCCGCGGCAGCAGCGGGGCGCGATGCCCGGTGCCCGCCCGGGGCTGACCGGGCGGCAGCGCTGCCATGAGCCGAGCCCGGCGCCTCGCCCAGGGAGCTCTGCCGTCCCGCAGTGAGCGCTCTGCGCCGAGTGTCTCTCGTCCCCTGCAGCACGCTGCCAGCTGGTACCTCCCTCCTTTCTGAAGCGTAACTGAGGAGGGGGCGGAAGGCAGAGGAAGTTTGGTGCTCAGTTTTCTTTCTGTAGGCTTTGCAGAGGGATCCCCTTTGCGTGGCAGCGCGGAGGGCTGCAGGACGGGGTGCGGAGGGGAAGGGGCGCAGCCGGGAGCCGGGGCTGTGCGGAGCCGTGCCCCGCCGCCGCCGCCGCGTACCTGCGGCGCTGGATGCGAGCTCCGCGCAGCTCCGCCGAGCGTAGCGGCAGCGCCGCGGCAGATGCAGATGCGTGCGTGTGTGTATGCTTAACCCTTTCTTGGCTCCTCGGATTTGTACCATGCTGAAGATCCTCACCAAAAAGCTCAGGAACCAGAGTTTGAACGAAATTCAGCCTTTCCAGCTAAAGGTAAGGAAAGCCGGTTTTGTCTCGGTTGTTTTTTGTCCCCTTCAGGTAACTACTAAGAGGGCCTTGAGGAGCTGGAAACTTACAGTGTTTATTATGCTGGGTCAGTTTCCTCTCAGCCAGTGTGCTCAGGAGGAACTGGCCTAGGCTGTATTCCTGTTACTTAAAGTCCCGTTCCTTTGCACTCAAGAGTTACCCTGCACAATTCAGATAATACATCTGTCTTCATACACCTTTCTGTATCTGTTCTTTAGATTGTTTTCCTTTTGATGGGATTTACATTTAACTGTGTAGGCATTTGCCTAGGTACCTTTGTATGTGGGCAATCCGTAGCCTCTCAGCCCCTTCCAGGCTAGAACCCCACTGTGCTAGGTACTGTACAGACATGATTTACCTAAAATGCCTTTCAGCTCGTTACTTGCATTTCTCCTTCTTCTGGTCCTCAAGGCCAGAATCTGAGCTGAAGTTTGCAGGCTGGATCATTGCTTTGACCCATAGCTTTCCAGATTCTTCTTACATCCGTTTTTAATGTTTAAAATAAAACTGAGGACCACGGATTCAGGATGAGAACTGTCTAAGCCCTTCCTGCCAAATATAAAGAGAAATTTTTGAGCCATATACTGCGGGATAAAAATGGAGCCATGACGAATGAGAAAAAAATACCGAATCCTGATTTGGCAAAATTGTTGTGAACCAAGGGATATCCCCTGAAATCAGCAGAGTTGCTCTGGATTGGCACCAGTACTGTGGGAAGGGCAGCACCTGGCCCCAAATAAAAGAAGGGATCTGGGAAAAGTAGCAGCCCTCGTTGCCTGAGTTGGGGGCTGGGGATCTGTATGCCAGACTCTAGTGGAGTCTTTTGTATGTGTTACACAGAGGCTCATTGCCGTGTGGCCGCACTTCTGCGCAGCCACTCTGGACAGGCTGATGGCAACTTTGATGAAACATCAGCACTGTTTCTAACAAAGTTTGCTCTACTTCTTCCTCTGGGGGTTGTACATTCTGTGGCTCTCAGGGGAGGCAGGGTTAGATTTTATTTTTGGAAGTAAAGTAAAGGCAATGCTTTAGGTTGTAGTGGATTGATTCAGTGCAGAGTATTTGCAGAGGCAGTGAGGGTTTTTTAACACTGTTTCTGGGCCTTATGGCTGCAATCTCCTCCTTTAGCTTTATTGTTTGTCTCTTGGACCCTCAGGTTGTGAAACTGTGAGAATCTTTGGAAGGAACTCTCAGAGGTGGATACAGCCTTCAGGATGCTTGGAGGCATGCAGGAAAATGTGCATGAGTGGGCATCTGCAGCCATTTTGTTCATGTTAGCTCCAAGGTTTTGTGCTGCAGACAGGTGGCCTGCATTTTTGCAGGCTCAGTGGAGACAGTTCAGCTTGCACTGTGCCTTGCTTGCAAGGCTGTTGCATAGCCCATCAGAGCTGTCTTTGCAGCCTGCAGTGGGGAGTGCTACAATGACTGGTACACATGTGTATGGGCAGAAAGCCAGACGTGCAAACTCTGGGTTTAAATCTGTTTTGTGGGCCTTTGGGGACTGTGTGCAGCTGCCTGGTCTTGGTTGAGCCTTGCAGCAGCATACTGATTGCTTAATGGAGTGTGCAGTGCTCTGTCTTAGGTGTTGGACCAGAGCTCCTTGCAGGTATGGACCCTGGGCAGGTGTCACAGGGGATGAGCACTGCGGAAGCTTCTGGTGGCTGTGCTGTGCATGGACCATGTGTCAAGGCCAAATGTCCTGTACCATTTTGCTCTGCTGCCCCCATGATGTGGGGCTGCCAGGCACTGACCACACTCAGCCTTCTTGGCCTTGGTCTGTGTCTATGCAGGTCTGTACGTATTCTGGCTTGTATGCTAAATGCATTATTTAAAAGGTCCAGTGTGCTGTCATTGAAATGTAGTGAAAAGTTAGGTGAGAGCACAGAACCAGGTCTGTACCCTGTAAGTGGAGTCTGAGTATCAAGTTTGGATAGAGTAAGAATCTACATTCACCACCCAAACCAAGTGCTTTCTGAGCTCTAATAACAGTGTGCTTAGCTGCTCATCTCCTTCATTGCCCGCTCACTTTAGGACTTTGACTTTTTTGGGACATTCCCAAATTGAAGGAAAAGCAAGCTGCTGTTGGACTTCAAGATTACAACAGTACTGAAATTAGCCAAAGTCCCAGGAGACTGTCCTTGGGTAAATTGTCAACTAATTTTTACAAGTGTGGAAGACTTGACCAATCTTGGATTGGCATCCAAGCTTTGGGAATCTTTTCAGGATGAAATTTCTGCCCACTGTAAAGGTTTTATTTTTGTATGATGTGTCTTGAATTGGTTTAGTGTGGCTATAATAGGGCCTCCTAGTTTTCCCCTGCTTGGAGAAGCTGAGAGGATGCCATGGCCTTCTGTAAGTGAAACCAAAAAATATGCAATCTTTGGGTGTTGATGTAATGGACTTCTCTTTTTCCACTCTAAAGCTGGCCTTCAGGCAGTTGGCATCTAGGGCCGCTCAGAGGACTTTGACTGGAGATGTGCTGGTGTCTCTTAGAAAGTGCCCCTCCATTTCCCTTTCACCAGAAGTCACCATGGTGGGAAGGGAGGGACTGACTGACACTTCACCTGATGCTGGGTTAGCCTGCTCAGCCAGCAGTTTCTGATAAGGGTGGCTGGGCTGTCAAGTGTGGTAGTTAGGGTTCAAATTTGAGTGCCTTGCCTTGGAAGACAGCTGACCTTGCTTTACAGAATCCCAGAATGGGTAAGGTTGGAAGGGATCACAGTGGATCATCTGTCCCAGGCTCCCTGCTCAAGCAGAATCATGCATGTGGCACAGGATTGTGTCCAGGAAGCTCTTGAGTAATTCCAGTGAGGAAAACTCCACAACCTCTCTGGACTTGCTCAACCACACAGTAAAGATGCTCTTCCTTATGTTCAGGTGGAACTTCCTGTGCATCCATCTGTTCCTGCCTGTTGCCCCTTGTCCTATTGCTCAGCACCACTGAGAAGAGCCTCGTTCCTTCCATCTTCTTGACACCCCCTCTTTAGGTGTTTATATACATTGATGAGATTCTCTGTTGCCTCTGTTTGAAACTGACCAGGCCCAGCTCCCTCAGCCTTTCCTGGTAAGAGAGATGTTCCAGTCCCTTAATCATCTTTGTTACCCTCCACTGGACCCACTCAGGAGCTCCACATCTCTCTTGTACTGAGGAGCCTGGAACTGGACACAGCATTCAAGATGTGCCTCACCAGGGCTGAGCAGCGGGGCAGGATCACCTTGGTCTGCTGGCAGTGCTCTTCCTAAAGCACCCCAGGATTCCATTGGCCTCCTTGGCCACAGGACACACTGCTGGCTCATGGATGGCTTGTTGTCCACCAGGACTCCCAGGTCCTTCTTCACAGAGCTGCTTTCCAGCACCTGAGCCTGTGCTGGTCCATGTGGCCATTCTTCCTTCCCCAGGCGCAGGACCCTGCGCTTACCTTTGTTGAATTTCAGAAGGTTCCTCTGTGCCCATGTCTCCAACCTGTCCTTCTGAAGAACTGCACAGCCCTCTAGGGTATCAGCCACTCCTCCCAGATTTGTGACATCAGTGAACTTGATGAGGAGGCATCTGCCCCTTCATCCAAATCATTGATGAATGAGTTAAACAATATTGGACCCAGTATTGAACCTTGGGGGATACCACTAATGACAGGCCTTCAGCCAGACCCTCTGCCACTGATTATGGCCATCAGCCAGTTCTCAATCCACCTCACTGTCCACTCTCCAGTCCACACTTCCTGAGTTTGCCTATGAGGATGTTGTGAGAGACTGTTGAGAGTCTTGCTGAAGTCAATGTAGACAATATCCACTGCTCTCCCTTTGTCCAGCCAGGCAGTTTTTTTTCATTTTAGAAGGCAATTGGGTGTGTCAGGAATGACATTGATAAATTCATGCTGACTACTCCTTGTCATCCATGTGGATAGACATGGCCTCCAGAATGAGGCATTCCATCACATTTCTAGGGATCGAGGTGAGGCAGACTGTCTGGTAGTTCCCCTGACTCCTAATTCTTGCCTTTTTTGAAGACTGGGGTAACATTTGCTTTTTTTCCAGCTCTCAGGTGCCTCTCTCTGATCACCACGAGCTTCCAAAGATGATCTTGAATGGCCTAGCCATGGTATTTGCCAGCTTTCTCAACACTTGTGGAAGCGTCTCATCAGAGCCTGTGGACTTGTGGATGTCAAGTTTTCTGAGGTGTCTTTCCACTGGATACTTGTGCCCCTGTAGCAGGGGCAGCATGTCCACTCCTGAGCTCATAGCACAGCCTGTTAGCTTAAGGGCTTCAGCTCTTCAACCTTCAGCTTCTGTGGCTCAATCCAAGAAAGGAGAGGACATTGCCTGTGCCTCGGTCTTTGGTCTACCACTTGCTTCAATGGTCTGGTGTTACTGGCTAGATACTAGTCCAGATTTGGGAACCTTTTTGGCTGGTGTTGAGCCAGAAGTAGATCTGACTTTACAGTTTAGGGATATTCTTTGATAATGGCTGGCAATTGGGTCTGTGCTAGAGCAGTTGAGACAGGAGAAAAAAGTGAGATCAGGGGAGTGTCCCATATGGTAGTGAAATGCTATAAAACCAGGAAAGTGAGAGGGGGCTGTAACTCAATGCCTGATTTTAATTTTTTTTTGTGTTGGTAGTCCAGTATTACAGTCTAGTATAGTTTTTTATTATTTTCTTTCCTAGTTTTGACTTGTAGCCTTGAGAAGCACTTCCTGAACTATTAAGTCAGGCTGCTCAAGGAGCTTTTAAAATGCATATCTTGAGCTTGCATGTGGGTTTGTGATGGCATACTGATATTAAGCCCTTAGAAGTGTTCTCTAACCAGCTCCATGAGCTTTCTGTAAATCAAATGTCTTATTCATCCCCACAATTTGGGGTAGGGGTTTCTCACACAAATGTGTTTCTTCCATGTTTCTCTTTAACTCTTGGGGCCTTGCTATTTATAGTGGCTCAAGTGTGGGTGTCTGTTTTCTGAGCTTTGCTTGCAAGCAAGCTCCTTCGGGCAGGGAGCATCTGGCTGGAACAAGTCTGTGCATTGCCAGTCAAACTAAGCCCTTAATTAGTGGCCCTAGGTGTTATCAGAATGAAACAGTTGGATTGTGGTGTGTTAAAAAATTAACTGGCTGGAACATGCACCTATAGAAAGAAGACTGAGCACTTTAAAGGTGGCAATTTCATTCCAGCTTGCTGTTGACACAAACAACTTTGGAGGTGATACAACTGATGTTCTAATCAACAAAAAAGCTGTTAAATTACATATGTACTTGGCTTACATATGTACTTGGCTTATTCACTTTGGTCTTGGGCAGAGATACTACAGACATGTTTGTCACTTCCTCAATGTTGATCAGTGATACAAAGTCAAATGTGAGTGTTCTGGTGACAGAGAACTGCATTTCTCTTCTGTGTAACTTTAGTCTTATACTTGCTTAAAGGAAATTGTGTCCTAGGTGCTAGCAAAGCCACTGTGTCAATTCTCTTCATGTACTCTTGCAGCTTATACATGAGCGTACACAGCACTGGGAGCCATAAAGTCATCTCAATTATTTTCTGCTGGCATCTGTATCTGGAATCAGCTGTAAGACTCTGGTCTGGCTGGCCAGCCCTGACAGGCAACTGGGAATCACCTTCATCCTCCCTGTGTGAGGGGGATTCAGCTGACTGTGCGAAGTGAGCCTCAAGGCTGCAGGCAGTGACTCCTGCAGTCAGTGTCCCTGTGGTAGCTTGTTACTCTGTGGAGCTGGGAGCATTATTTCTTTTCTCCTTAGACAAAAAAAAAAAAAAAGAGTGGAGTAGCATTATTATTGATGCACAGTGGGTATGCTTTCAAAGATTTGCATAAGAGCTCAGGCTTACTATGAATGAGGACATACTGATTTCTGCCTTCCTTTGGACTGACTGCTTGTCGTGTGTCACAGGTCTTCAGCTTGGCACAGGGAAAATTTAGCTTTGTCTGCTATGTTGTATGCAGGTTTTTTCTCCTTTGTGGGTTTTTCAGCAGATGCCACAGATTCATTCCTCTAGAGCTGGAGGGCTCTGCTTTACATTGAAACTTTGCTTTTCTTCCTGTTACACCAGCTGGCTACGTTAGGTGCTTCTGGTTTGTTGTAATTGCGGGAAAGACACAAACACGTGAATCTAAGTGTGCAAGTACAATTTTGACTTTTGGAGTACCTATGAGTATGCCTGAAGTTAGGCTTGTGATAATTTGGACTGAAAAGATGTATGTTAATGGTTAGATAGATACTTTGTTAAGTAAGCTAAGTACTGTGATAGATCCTTAGCTAAGGCAAAGAGTAGAACAGGCAATCCCAGCCACTTTAAGCCTTAGGTTTTTGAGACTTCTGCCTGAGGCATTGTAAAATAATGGGTTTGTGATTCTTTCTGCTTGGCTTTGAAGATCTCAATCTTTAAGGGTTGTCATCTTTTCTGTGCAGACATTCAGCACTGGTAATCTCCTGTAATGACTTAATTCCAAAGAGTGATACTTCAGACAGATTGCAGATGCTGCATATACAGCATGATGGGGCATTCATGGAAATTGAGGTAGTTTGTTGAGACAGTCTCTCAGCTGCCTTTATGACTGATAGGAAGCTATAGACTAGCTTAAAAAAAGTCCACTTCCCAAAGGCACAAAGAAATCTCATTACTTTTCCTTGTAGTTCCCAATTCTTGGTTTTTATTTGAATGAAAAACTAAATTCTGAAAAGTCAGTGCTATGTATTTGGGGATTTAAGTAAAAACTGATTATTTTTCTTTGCTGGATAGTGCAGTTCTTAATTTCCTGCTGTCATGCATTGTCCTACAAGTTCCAAATTTGTTGCAATGTTTGGGATGCTGAATGTCTTCTTAAGCACATAAAGAGCTCATATTTGAGGTGAAAATGAAAGCAAAACCAGGTCATTATTTTAATTATATGGCTTTCACCAAAAAAAGTGGGTTTATCTTTTTTTCATAGTAAAAAGCAAGGCTTGCATCTGCTTAGGAGAGTTGTGTGGAGTGGTGGGTGGGCAGGGCACCACTCTGCTGCAAAGCGTCAGCCTGGCCAGCTTCCCTGGCTGTTCCTGGAGCATGCCTGGGGTCACAGCAGTGTTGTTGGGCTTCCTCAGAATGGGAACCAAGGGCTGTATTCCCTTTTCAGCGGGAAATAACACTCCCGCACACATTGTAGGCAGCGCCAACCCCTCCCACCCCCGTGCCTTTATCTGTAGCCCCTGTTCTCCTGTTGAGTGGGATTCAGGTTGCCGGGTGATCCAGCTCTTCCTAGCAACCGGCGCGGCAGGTATGTGTGCGCAGGGCTGTGTGCTGCCGCAGGAGCTGCTGGACGTGGCCCTGGGCAGCGCCTGCTTGTCCCCTTGTCCTTCTGCCACCGGTGACCAGCAGCCAGCCGGCTAAGCTGTTTGTGAATAGGCCCCAGCACCACCCACAAGTGCTCAGCGGGAACACCCAGGCGAGGATTTAGAGAAAAGCCAATTAGTTGTGACCTTTATGTGCACTGAAAGCATTCCCTGTGCAGCGAACTCTGCTGTGACCCGGGCCTGGGAGTCGATGTAAAGGACATATGGCCCAGTGTGACCTGCACAGAGCTGTCTCCGTGCCAGCCTGGGCACAGGGCTGCCCAAGCTGTGGGGATGCAGCAAGCAGGTGAAGCATGGCTCAAATAAGGTTTCTTCTGGGTTGCCATGGCCACTCCTTGGGGGTGGACAGCTCAGGGTGTCTCTAGGCATTTCTTCCCTCTCTTGCTATGTTCTTGTTTTTGTACCCATTATAATCTCCTTTCTGCCATGGGCTGGTCTGTTTGGACACAGACCTGGCATCCATATGTACCTCAGTCACATTGAATGGTTCAGTTCCAGGAGGACAGGCATTTTCAGGCTGGGGCATCTTGGGAGCTGGCTGAGGCAGAGGGAGCAGATCTTACATGTTGATGAGGGTTTTTTGTTTGTTTTTGTCCGTTTTGTTTTGTTGTTGTTTTAATCTCCTTTGTAATCACTGCAGCACGCCAAGTGCTCAGCCAGGTGAACTTTTGCTGTTGTCCTGTTGAGCAGCTCTAGCAGAATTGGAATGCCACAACAGAGTACACTTGTGAAGAACTCGCATGATTAGTTCTCTGGACCATCCTTGATGGCTTCATGGAAGGTGAAATACCATGGATGCTTATGGAAACTTCCTGTTGGACTTTTATGTAAGAAAGTATCTCGCTTGGTAGATTTGCACCGAAGCTGCCACATGGCTGCACATGCAGTAATGCAAATCCTGGATCTTTCTAGTTATTCTGTGTTAGCACAACAGAACATCATTTAAGGGTGGCAGGGGCTAAAAGCCCGAAGAAGATTCTGTGAGGGCTTTATGAAGCAGCTGGTGTGGACCAGCCCCTTGTTTCTTTGTTTCCAGCCCTGTCCTCCCCCAGCACTCTTCTCCAGGCAGCTCATCATCCAGGCTCAGCCTGCTGCAGAGGACTCCAGCTTGCCCAGGCCTGAGCTGTGGTGCGGGGATCACATCAATGTCTGTGTGTCTGGCATGCACCCTTTGGATGAGTGTTGGAGCCAGGAGATGCAGTGAAACCTGGGGAGGTGTCCCTAAGGTATGGGAGCCTGGCAGGCTGTGGGTTGCCTTCCTCAAACAGCACGAATGGGTTGGTTGGTCCTTGTGCCCAGCAAACACACCTGAGAAAAGGCCTCTGCAGCTTTGCCTGGATTCACCTCCCCATCCTAGCTCCAGCATCAGGCCACATGAGAAGAACTAAGTTCAGGGCTTGAAATGCTTTCTAAGGAGGAAAAGGAAACCAATGCCTGAGTTAGGTCTCCAGAGGAGGCTTTTATTAGTCATGTCTCTTTTTTCATGGATAGGTTCACCTGAGGTTTGTTGCCTGACTTCAGGTAGATGGTCCTTATCTAAATTCAGATTTATGAAAGGATGTGAGATACCTGGTATTTGTGAGATGTTCAAATACCTCAATATTCATAAATGTCCACAATCAGAATAGGCAGGCCTTAGTTTCTGATATATCTAGAGACAAAACTATTGCTTGGTAGCTGATTAAATGATTTGTCTGGGCTACATACCTGGTTTTGAGCCAGGATTTCAAGGAGATCAGGCAGTTTGAGTGGCTGATAGCACAAAGATCCTACCCCTTCACACCTATTTTATTCAGCAATCTGTCTCATTTTACTCCTTCCTAACAGGGTCACATTGTTTCCATGATGCATGCTGGTTTTTATTTAAATGATGTCCTTACTTCTTGGCATAACACAATCTGCCAAGCTGTATATGGACACAAGATGAAAATAAAATTTCCTTTGGTTGAATGGGGAATTTCCCATCTTAAGGAAAGGTGCCAGACATGCAACTAAGTTCTCCAGTTTGCTAAGAGTGTGTCTGGATATAAGCTGGAAAAATATAAAATAATCCTTCCATATCCTGTCACCCAGTTATTACACACAAAGCTAAGTGGTTATTCCAGACAGTTGTCTGCAGCCAGACTATTCTTGTGCACATGTTTTTTTTAATATAGTTTTTTTCTTTATTCCTATGAGTTGGTTATTCCAAAGGAATAACTATGGCCAAAGGCTAATTAAGGGGAAAGAACAGAGGTATTTGGTGTGAAGCATATAAACTGAAATAATTTAGAGGCTTGAAAAATCAGCAGCTTCCATATATAGATGTTTTTGTTCTCGGAGACCCCTTTTTGTTCTGGCTTGGACAGAGCCAATCACTTTTGGGGAACCCCTCAGTGGTGTTTTGCAGGGGGCTGCAGTGCAATGCAGCTTTTCCCATCTTGCCCCTGAACTGATATGTGGGGATGCTAATTTAGTATGTGGTGCTTGGACACTGTCTCAGGAGCACTCTGTGGTGGGGTGAGTTGGACCTGGCAGAACACTGTCACACTTTGCTCTGTGCATCCCCCTTACCTTGTGACATTTCAAGTAATTGCATGGTGCTCTGTGTCCCACTAACATGAATGGGATTTAGGAGCATCCATCCCATGTTAGACCCACAGTTTCCCCCAATAGCCGATCCTCCTGCATTAGTAACCCAGTAAGTTTCTTCTGCCTAAACCTGGTTATTTTGCACCACCAAATCTGTGTAGGGGTATTTACATCCAGAACATCCAGTATTTCACACCTTAACTACACACTGCCAAATGATCACCTATTATTTGTTTGGGACCTACCTCATACTAATTTAAGTTTGTGCCTTCTGTGCTGTATATTGGAGAAGGGAGTGAATATTCAAATTCTTTGTGAATATTCAAATTCAGTCTTCTTTTCTAGGTCATCCCTCCATGTGTGGGATGATTTGACAACCCATTTGTCAGATTTTTCCCAACTAGGAACCACTTGGAATCACAAAATATTTACCAGGAAAGGATCTGGTGCAGTGAGAGACATTACAAGTTATGACATGTTCCTAACTCTTACTTTGAAGGTGCCTGACCAGGCAGATCAAAGACCTGGTCTGAAAGGATTAACCTACTGGTTTGTTCTCTGATAAAACACAAGAAGTTTGGTGTAAATCCACAGAGATGAAACAGCTCTCATCTGCTTGCACTCAGAGGGGTTAATGTGAGGTTTTAAGGGGAGGAGAAGCCTGAAATGTCTCATGTGCTCCAAATGTATTTTCCAGCCTGACTGTAAGGCATTGTTCCTTGTGTTTGCAAATGTGGCTAATGTAGTTCTTTATGGCTGAGCAGAGGTGAGTGTCGAGTGAGGTCTCCCAACACAAGCAGCTTCTCCTCAGCTAAGGAAGTATCTCAGGGCAAAGGCACTTGCCCTCTGAGTCTTTTGAGTAGGGAATGGAAAAACTGTTACCAGATGTGTTGTTTATGCCAGCTGCTGTCAGCCGTGCTTCCCTGGTTGAGGGGACTCGTGGAATGATGGGGAGCTGCTGTAAACTGCCTGAGAAGCTGGCCTGTGCAAAGAAACCTTTTCCCATCGCAGCAATAGTAACTGAGCTGGGCTGGTGGGGTGGGGTATCACTCGGGAGGGCTGTATTCAAATCCCTGTGGCCAAGGCAGGAATGGCTGGCACTGGTGTGAGCAGCCAGCTCCCATCCTCCCTCGCCGAGTAAATGCATTACAGATCAGATCAGCTATGAGAGGTGCCTCTCCAGTTCTAGGTGTCCCTTGTACTGTCGTCTTCTTATGTCTGAGAGGGTTTAAGCCTCTGATAAATAGTGTTGCTTTTAATCTGACTATTTGGAGCTGAGGTTTAGCAGCAAATGGGCTGTAAATTACGGATGGAGCTAAGTCACTGTATCTTAGTGCAGTGTGGATGAGGCCCTGCAAAGAAGGTCTTTAATCCTTCGGGTCCTTTTTGTCTTCCTGGATTGCTGTGCTTTGTGATGTCAACACTGCTGAATAACACTGCTCCTGCCGGGTGTGAGCCAGGAATTGCCAGGACTCCAAGCTGAGAGCTGTCAGGGGAGTGGATCTCCTTTGCAAAGGGATCTCTTTGCATCACAACTGTGTTGCTGCTTCTTTCTGATAAGTTTCTTTGTTAGTTCTCATCTGAGCCATGTTGTCACCCCTCACAGGATGAGAAGGCTAACAGGTGAACACCAGCCTCATGAGAATCCTTGAAATTTGTGTGGGAATTAGCCACAGCTCTCTTTATTGCAGCAGCAAAGCTGTAAGTAGAGTAACAGAGCTGTTGAGAAACTCACAGTGTGGTTCTGTCAGATGCAGGTGACTGGCACCTGGGGCCAGGCTGGCTGGGTACATGTGAGGCGCAGAAGCTGAGTGTGGGAGGAGTGTAGGAGATTGGTGGGACGCTTACAGGGAAGTGGCACGCCTGGGAGCTTTATGTGCAGGTAGAAGTGAAGTTGGAGGAGTGTGTGGTTTCTGTCACTTGCAGCAGAGCTATAAACCTTAACTAGCCTCTTATGCTAACAACATAAAGATAGTTAGAGAATTTTGTAAAAGTTCTTGCTCCCAGAAGGAGTGACACATATCACAGCATGGAGCTGCACCGTTCCCCTGGCTCCCATGCTGCAGAAGTGGTCTTACTTTGGAACACAGTGGTCTGGGAAGTCAAGAAGGAAATTGAAGGATTAAAGACTCTATTTCCGTGGTAACACCTTTGTTACCAGACCCCATCCACCTGCTGAGTGAAGTAGTGACTTTGTATTATCTCTATTTTTAACAAGTGAAATTTATAACATTAAAGCGTGGTTCCAAACATGACTGCAGCTCTGTTTAATCAGAGAGATTCTTGTTCTCATAGTGGATTAGAGGATAAATAAACTTAATGTTCTCTCAG
This sequence comes from Calcarius lapponicus, assembly GCA_039654755.1. NCBI lineage: Eukaryota > Metazoa > Chordata > Aves > Passeriformes > Fringillidae > Calcarius > Calcarius lapponicus. The sequence goes on along the minus strand of CM077465.1, from coordinate 70,576,012 downwards.
ATTTGGAGTATTTTGTGAGGTAAGGAACAGAGTCTGGGTGGATTTTGCCTAGGAGGCCTTTTAAAGACTAATTTTTTAATTGATAGCATTCCTTTTGTGTCTTTTGCTGGCACAGAAGGGTGATGCCTGATGGGAGGAGTGTGTGCCTCTTTATGGGTGCCTGCACCATTGGTAGAACAAAGTCTGTTCTAATCTGTTTGCAAGTAATTATTTCTATTTTGGGTGGAATTTAAAAGCATGATCTTAGTTTTATTCTTCTTCAACAATATTTGCTCAGAGTTCCTGAGAACAGACCCAGGGTGGATAGGAGTCTCAATTGCAGGCATCAGCTGTATTCCCTTCCCTGGGACTGGGGAACATGGGGTATCTAGTTTATGGTGCCTGTGCACTCCCAAGTGTTCGAGCACCATAGGCTCACTGCTGTTGTAAACGTACTTTTCTGGATTAATGGTGAAGCATCAGGGCTTGCTGAGTTTCTTGGGTTTTTTGTTTGATTGGTTTCTATTTTGTAAATCTTCTGGTGTTTTTATCTTTAGACTCCTCCTGCAAAATCATCTCAGCTGAGCCCTGGGAAGAGCAGGGGAAGATTTTGAAAAGGAGATTTACACACTCTGATGCAAAAATAAATGATGTTGGGCGGATGAGAGAGTGCAGAGGGTCAGCTGTGTTGACCTGAACCATGTTTTGATCAGTCAAAACAAGAACTAGGGCTGAAGCCAGCCCCACTGCACTTGTCTGCATAGAGTCCTCTGGTTTACTCCACTCGCAGATGAGGATCCCCAGCACGAGGGTGGTGTATCTCTGCTTTAGTTCCCGTCAGATCTGTCCAGTTCTTTCCAGAAGCTGTAGGCAGTGTGGTCAAGTCACACCTATGTATTTGTGAAAGTGCAGGTGGATGAGGGAGAGGATTTAAAATGGTAAGAGGACCAAGCATGTGCCTCCTCACACCCATGCACCACTCATATCCTCACTGTTCTCTGTAAGCCTTGTACCTTCCTTTCAAGATCTAGGTAACCCAATTTAAGCCCATGCTTCTGGAAATGCAGCTCAGACATTGTTCCTCAGAACAGAAGCTTGGTTTCCATATTCTTTGATTAATGACTGCCACCACTTGCATCCTGAGAGCTGCCAGTGACCATGTTTGGCAGTGTATGAGAATGGTAAGCACTGAACAAAAATAATAACTGTATTGTTAAAGCATTGCAGGTTTGGCTACCTGGAGCAACTCTCTTCTTCCCTCATGTCTGTGACACCACTGACAATCAATACACTCCAGGCCCATGCAGAAGCTGGCATTCCTACAACAGGAATTTTGCTGTACTTGGCATAGGTAGGGCTTAGAAAACAAGGGCCTCAGGGAGTGCTGTGTCCCACTGGCCCATCCCAGCTTTCATTTACCCAACAGCTGCTCTGTCAAGCAGGTCCAAGTTCAAGGGTTATGAGCCCTGGGTTTGCCTGTAGCCATTTGCAAGGAAAGGGTGAATAGAGTTTGAAGGCAGACCTACTGTGAAAATTAATAAGGAACATAGTAGCGTGGAAAAAATATTCTAGAAAAGCTTTTCCAAACCAAGATGGTTCTTGCTGGGAGTTTAGCTGTTGAAGGACCCCAGGTATAGCCTGGGCAGTCACATCTCACATGTGGATGTTTGAAGATTGAACTGAACTTTAACTTGGCAACTTTTCTTGAGGAGAGAGCCAACCTGTTGTACTAGCTTAAATGCTCCCTGATACTCACTGAATATCTCTCAAAATTAAAGGAGATCTTGGGAAAAGAGTTACATGTTAATTTGAAGGTCTGTTTGACTCATTCCTTCCTCCTTCCTAATGTTCCATGGCTCAAAACTGCCTTTCAGTGTCTCATCATCTACCTTGTTTTCCAACTCTCTCTGATTCAAAGTCTCTTACAATTGGTAGGATGGCACCTTCCTCATTCAAGATCAGGCAGTGTCCCATGGCAACTGTACCAGTTGTTGACCTGGAAAAATAACACAAGGGAAATTTAGTGAAATGTTTTTGCTAAAGCCAAGCAATGGAAGTGGAGAAGAGCCAGCAGCAGAGGCCTGTGCTGTAGGTTGCCCATGTCTGTAGCAGCTGCTCTGTAGGCAGTGTGGCATGGGGGAGGTGACTACTGGTTTCATTTCTCCAATCTGAAGTCTGAAGAAATGGAAATCAGTTCCCCATCTCAGAGATACCAGTAGTCATTGTTGAGCTCATCCACTGCTTTCTGGTTTTGTGCCAGGAACCAGGGTGTGAGACCAACTTAGCAGAGTCTCCTTTCCAGGGCTCTTGGAAGGGACTTCACTTAGTTGCAGAGATTTCCTGCAGTGGTCGGCCTGAAGTGAGCAAGCCTGGGTCACAGACAGTCTTGTGTGTTCAGCACAGTTAGTATTGGCCTCTGCCAGGGAAACCCCCTCCCTGGAGGTAAACTCCCTCCTTCCCTCCCTCCCTTGCTCCCAGAGGGAGATTGGCCATGATGCCCTCCAGCCTGTGGGCATTCTTCATTCAAGCTGGGAACAAGGGGTTGCCTGTGGTCAGCTGTATCTTTGTATTATCTCTTCCTCATGAACGTACCTATGCTGAACCAAAGCGTGCTGTTGGTGTTTTAGGTTTTTAGGGCAATGCAGCCTTTAAGTGGAGCCTGGTGTGAGAGCTTTAGTCTACCTTAGAAGTGAGATTTCTTATCCTTTGTAAGCTCACAGATGATTCTTAATGTCATTGCTTTTGATTGTATGATAGCAGGATAATTTTTCTTGTGGAAGCCAAACCAAGAGGAGCTCCACTTTAACATAGCGGGACTTTTTAATTGTCTGATGTATTTCAGAGCTTTAGACTTTGAGGGTGATGTGACCCTTTAGGACCTGGGCAATTTCAACTGCACTTTATTACTCAGTTGACAAGCAGCAGTGTGATCAGAATGACATTTTTCTGTCTCTAGTTTTTTTTCTTGTATCTCCTAGTTTGTCTTTCATGTTAAAACTCCCTCAAAAGTGTAAGCTTTACTCTTAAGTTTTCCTTGAATACGATCTGGTTATTTTACACCAAGCCATATTTCCTTGCTAGAGATGGATGAGAAGTGCAATGCATGGGGAAGTTAGTTTGTGTTTCTGTCTGGAACAGAAGGAGTCATCCTCACCGAAGGCATGTCAGGTGCCAGAGCTGCAGGTCCCAGGTGTAACACTGGGGGATCCTCATCAACAGGAGGCTGATTTCTGATGCATTTACTGAAGAAAGACTGAAGGGTGGATGGCCTCCTGTCCTTTGGCTTTTGGCTTCTTTTGTGCCATAGCTTGTAGACATTCATACATTTATGTGAATTGAAGATTTTTTTCTATTCTCTTCAATTTTGCATGTTAAGGCAGAGAGAGTGTTGTGCACAGTCCTGGCAACTTTTCTAGTTGCTCCAGCTTGAGCAAGAGCTTGGACTATTGTGATACCAAGAGGTCTTTCAATATATCCATTCTGCAGTTTATGTGCTGTGAATGAAGCCATGATCTGGTGGGACTTTTGACGTGAAGTTTTTGAATTTTCTGCTACAGCAGTGCCACAGTTCTGAATTTCTGAGGAAAATGGGGCTGTACTGCCTTGGACAAAAGTAAATCTCTGGCTAATATATGGGAGGCTGAAGCCTGAATACAGTACTGCTGTGTTTAGTGAAATGTTTTTGAATGTTTAGGAGAGGGTACTGTTAAAGCCTGGGAAGAGTCAAGGGAGAAAGTATTTATCTCCAGCTCAGAGCATCAGTCTTTGATTCCACAGATTTTTAGTTTTTGGAAAGCCTTGTTATCCAGACTGACAGAGAATCCTTTTTTTTTTTTTTTTTGTTTTTTGATCTTCCATTAATCTTTGCCTGTGTGAGGTATTGTGGCAAGGAGTTTCAGATAAAAAAATTCAGCTCTGCAAGATTAATGGTTAGCCTACTATGAATGATGGGTCTCTTTTGGGGGACATGAGAGCTAGAGTCTCTTGTTTGAAAGATTTTTCTTTCATGTGCTCTGAAGAAAGCCTCTAGCAAAGTGTTTAAGGCAGCTCACAAGGTAATTGGTCTTTGGTTGCCTCTGGGACTGGGGAGGGCTCAGGAGAGGAGAGTTACCCATAGGAGGCCAAGGGCTGGCAAAATTTCACTTGCACAGGTGAGAGTGAATATTTCGGAAGCCCGTGACCGGTAGACCCAAAAACCTTCAAACATCAGTCATTGACTCAAATCCAACTCCTATCTTCAGCATCTCAAGCCAGTGACATTGTACAGTAGCTGTTTGGCCTGCATGTGCTAGATGTCATTGGCTTTTTTTTTTTGGAAGCAGTGCCATGCCATGTATTGACATTCACATTATACAGAAACTGGAGCTGCTAGGTTTCCCATGCAGAGCTGCTAAACCTCACTAAAACCCTGCCATGTCCAAATGAAAGGTTTTTATGTGGGAATGAACCACAGCCTAAGGTCAGTACCTCTCCAGTTAGAATGGGAGCCTTAGCTTTTCTAAGGGAGACAGGACCTCTGTCTGTACAGAGCCACACAATGGCACCTCAGTGTCAGCTGTCCCCTCTGTGAACTGCCATGGTACAAACAAGGTATTATACCTGCTCTGGGGACAACTAGAAGTCTCTGTGTTTGGCAGTGTTCCTCAGTGCCAGCTGCCTTTATTAAATGATGCATGTGTGTGAACACATACAAGAAAATTGTAGTTGTAGAAGGAAAAACAACATCCTGTATTTTCTTCAGGAATATCTGCAGCAGGGATAAATCTGAGATCTGACTTGCCTGATTGATCTTTTGACAGTTGAGAACATAGTTTAAAGACTAGCAAGGAAGGAAAAGATATTTTGATTTCTCAAAGGGCAATGTAACTACAGAAGGGCAAAAGGTAGCTTTGAAGAAGGAGGGGGGGGGAAAAAGGTGTCTGCATGCTTTTGGGGGGAACAAAATGCCACAAATCCAGTCTTGGAGGATGGTCACAAAATAAGTGTATTGCTTTAATAGCTGTCAAATTCAGTACCAATCAGAATTTCTCAACTATTATTATTGTTTCTCTGCATCAGCAGTGTGTCTTTCATAGACGCCTAGGTAAGTGTAGCTGCTCTGATGTGTCTGTGGGTGGCTGAAACACTACAAACACATCTCCTCAGGGTGGTGGAGGTAAAATGGGTCCAGATCAGTGTGGTAGCTGCATGCTTGCCTCCTCTTTGTAAAAGTCAAGCACAGCACATCAGAGGTGTAAAATGGAAGCATAGCATGTAACCTTTTGAAACGTATAGTCGCTGGATTCTGTTGTGAGCAAATATTTTGAGGCAGCTAAGAATGATGGCCATGTTTGTTATTCTGAATAAAAAGGTGTAAGGAATAGTGAAGTTCATCTTGCCATGATCATGTTATTCCAGACTGTTTCTTATAAAGGTTTCTTTTAAGTATTGCATTTTCCTTTGACTCATTTGGTTTTGGCTGCTGCCAGAGACACATACTAAGCTGTGTAGCTCAGTGGTTTGATCTAATAACTTCCAGGTAGGCTCTTCACAGCTGAACAAAAGTCACTTTAGTAGCAAGGTAGGTAGGATTTCCTCTGTGTAGGAAACTCAGAAGCAGTGTGATCTATCTGACCTATAAAAGCTTGGTTTCAGGTCTCTCAATCCTCTCAAGAGGCAGCTACCAGGTTTGTTCAGTGTTAGACATGTTTTGAGTCAGTAAATGGCTTGAAGTCCATTGGCTGACACAGAGCAGATGTTCCGGAAAAGTCTTGATATTGACAAAATATATGAATTGTTGTTAATATTAGAGCATTCAAAGGTGTTCAGTGGTACTGTAAGTTATCTCCTGGAGGGGACAGCTTAACAGTATTGTTTGTGTTTCTGTGAAATCATGTTTCTTTTATTTCTATTAAATACCTAATGGTTGGCCTGTAGGAAAGCAAGATGAGTCTGTTCTGTGGTGGATTGTGTGTGAACTTCAAGGGGGAAGTGTGGGTACAAACACAGGATGGCTAAAGCTAACGTGCCACTTCCATTTGTGGGTGCCTTGCAAGTGCTGTTGACAGGATGTGTCTCTGTCTTAGCAGTGGAGATTTTGGAGATTCGGTTATCCACGTGATGTGGATGTGGTAGGCCATGATGGTTGTAAGCTACATGTCTGGGAAGTGAAAGGCAGGAATATGTTCATTGTACTTGGGAAAGAGCTGGCAGTGCAGCTCTTGTGGTGGAAGCAGCAGTAGTTTGTGTGTTCTGTGTTGCTGAAAGTAAGAGGATACGATGGGAGGTTGGGGCTGGGAGATGAGGATGTGCATACAGGAAGGTGCCATGGCTGCGTGTGTGTGGTTAGGTGGGGTGGTTCCCTCCAGGATATGAGAGGGGGAGGGTGGGGAGGTGTCTTGGGCAGCAATATTCAGTGTTCATGATGAAGCCTTTTCTTTCTCCTTGTCCCACAGATCTCCTATCCCCCAAGTGATGAGGACAGCGATGACTCTGAGGGAGAGAACCAGGAACTTGCTCAGATCGACAGAGGTAAAGGGATGAAGATAGAAGGATCCCGGGATACTACGGCTGAAGTCAGTTTTTCTTTTCACTCGTGCTCTTGCAAGTGCCTCCTTCCCAGTCCCCAGTGTACCACAGTCAGATGCATTAAATCAGTCACCTTTGAAGCATTTGGGACCTCACAGGGAGAGGCTGGTGTTATCGGATGCTGCAGTTGCATTTTTACCACCAGAAATAGACACTGTTAACCATGTGTTAAAGTCCCAGTGCTCTGACATGGGGCAGAGATGGTCCACAATTGTGCCAGCAGCAGAGCTGGGACTAAAAATCTATCTTCTATTCCATGCTTTTGCACTTGTCATCTTTGTTCTGGGCTTCCTCATCCTTGCTTTTTTGAGTTTTAACCTTTAGTTTATTCATCCCCCTGGACTCATTATTTGATTCTCTCTCTCCCTTCTTCCTACACTGTTGGTATTGTGCAGCTATATTCTTGCATCTAGTGAGAGTCTTTGATAGAGAAGATATAGGTGCTTTACTGTTGTTTTTGGACTTGATATGAAGTAGCTTAGAGCTGCAGATGAAATCTGTAGTAAACGCATCTCTTAAGTTATGCTAGGTTTGCCATTAGTTCATGCTGTGTGCCCAGGTTCAAGCAGATCCTTATGCAGAGGAAGCAGAAATTCAATTCCTGACCCACAGGACGTGTCCTGTTAGAATTCAGATTCCTGCTCCATATGCTTAGCATAAAAAGAGCTCAGCAGAGGAGATAAAGCATGCCTAGCTTGTGGCTGAAGATAGGTTCTCTTATGTGGCAAGTCTTGTAATAGAAGACTTGGATTTTCAGAAAACGGATCTTTCTTTGAGCCATAAAGGTGACGCTTAGGATAGTGTAACTTACTTGGCTCTTCTGCCCTGAGAACTGGTCGCTAGAAGTTAATGTTTTTGGCTAGAGGCAAGTGCCTAGCAACACATTTGTAAGCTTGTGTCTTCTCCACCTTGAGGAGGTGAGGTGGGTGACAGATCTGTGTTTTTTCTCTGGAACTAGACTTCCAGGTGATGGTTTGAAAGGGGATGACATCTAGCAGTCTGGTGTGAAAAAAGGTCTGGAAACTTCCAAAGGGAAGCACTCAGCTGGGGGGTGTTTTATCTGGGGAAGAGAAGGTGGGGAAAAAGCTCAGATATTTACTTGGGAGGAGATGAAAACGGCAGGTCAGGAGAAATCGCACCCATTTTATATATGCTGTGGAACCCAGATGTGCTCTGCCACTTCTCAATCTCCTCCTCCCACCAGAGAGAAGACGGAATTGTACCCTGACTCCTCTGGCCACCAACCAGCTCCAGAACCAGGAGAGCCAATGCTGCAAGGTTCGGGCCCTCTTCCATGCCGGCCTTGACCGGCACAGCTCGGAGGAGGAGCTGGAGCACATCAACCGGGAGTTTGCGGCCGAGAAGCGGAAGTGGTCGCAGGTCAGCCGGCTCACCTGCTGCGGCGACGGCAACAACGCCTCCTCCAGCGACGAGGAAGTGAAGAACTTGTGCGCCATGTCCTTCCGGCCCGTGGCAGAGCGGGGCGATGGCCTCCAGGCCAGCCCCAGCCCCGTGCTGTTCAGTGCCTCCCCTCCCAAGAGACTGCAGCCCCTGGTGCGCAGCCCGGCCTCCGGACCTTTAATCTTCACCAGCGTCGGGGCGGGCCTTGAGCAGGTCATGCCTTGTAAGAGACATCGACAGGGATATGGGGATAAGGTCAGCAGGCCCAGCCTTGACCTGGAAAAAATGCAGCAGGTAAGGCAGAACTTCACGAGAGGAAAGCAGCATTGCTTGAAAAAAGGTCTGGTAAGCAAAGACAGAAATGGATTATTGAGGCGAGTATAGCTGTGCTGTGAGGGCCCTGATGGAGGAGGAATGATGGGGAGGACTTTATGGATATCAGAAGGCTAATTAATTACTTTATTATATTATATTATTTTATACATCTAAAACTGAAGCTGCTAAGCACTCAACTTTGCACACACTGCACTGAATCTCATTACTGTCACTTGACAGTCCCAACACACACACACACTTTTGGCCCTGATAGGCCAAGGAAACAAAACACTACGATTTTGGGTAAACAATCTCCAGTCTCCACATTGCATTCTACTTTTGTACAAACACAGGTATAGTAAATGATAGGAATTGTGTTTTCTTTCTCTGTTCAGAGAATGTGAAACCTCGAAATATTCTTGGGAAGAATTGTGCCTTGCTTTTCTCTGTGAAGAGAAATGTGGGGCTACAGGCAGGATCAGTAAATTCATAGGGTTGCTTCTTGTCTTCGGGGCACACTACCAGGGTACTTCTGCCGTCTGTCAAGGATAAATTGGGTTAAGTGTAGATAGCCCTCCTGAGAGGTAAAGGCACTACTGCTTGGGTGGCTCCTGCCACGCTTGGGCTGTTCTCTTGCTGCCCCAGGAGGAAGGCAGCACTTGTACTGTCCAGTTCATTGCATGGCACAGGAACAAAATCACTGCCATTTGCTTTCATCAAGTTACCACTGCTTCCATGATCTGACCTATGTCACTTACTCCAAAATAAATTAATTGCTTAGCATGTATAAAAAGAGCCTTTGGTGAAAGTGGTTGTCAACTTGATGATAGGAATTTCTACACTTGTTGAGCTCCTTGGGCCTAGATCTCTTTATGCCTCCTAGGAGTTCTATAGTGATGTAGAAGAATGCTTTTTACCTTCTTAATATTTCACAAACTGCTTACAGTTTGCTCTAGATGCAGTTACTCTTGATTTTGCAGGACTTTAGTTTGGCCTTGGACTGAGGTGTGGAAATGCTAGAAGTTTGCCTTGTCTCTGTAGAGCCTGGGAAATGGGGCAGGCTGCCCTGTGCAGTTCCCATCTGGCGCCTCTCTTTCAAAAGGCCTTGCTGTAGAGTTAGTATTTCATGTCTCTTCATTATTTTTCTATTTGCACTGGTGTAGTGTCAGCTTAAAAGGATATCTGCAGACATCTGGTGGCCCTGGTACATTGCAGTAAGTTAAAAACAATTATTTTCAGTTCTGAACTACCTCTCATTAGGAAAGAATTGCATTGCCTCTGGTTTGTTGGACTTACTACTTTTAACCTTGCTTGCAACAATTCCTTTAAGCCTACAAGATGGACCCACTAAAAGAAAGGACTATGCATTTATTTTCTAAGAACCCTAAAAGTGAGATTTCTATTTCCCTATTACATTGTTGATTTTTCTCAGTCCTGCTGGCAGCATACCTCCCATGAATACATAATGGAGAGACTTGTGCTTTCATTACGGTTTTCCTCACCCCCTTTTCAACCTTCTAGCCAAGTTTCTGCTCACAGAACATTCAAAAGGCCCAGTCTTGCATTTCACATCACCCAAATCTTCTACTGATACTGACAGACTTTAATTAGTCTCGCATCCTTACGAGAGAAGAAGAAAGCTGCTAAGCCTGTGCCCAGCCTTCTAGTTTTTCAGAGTGCACATAAGTAAATGGGAAAATGTTTCTTTTGGCCCAGGTGATTTCTCTGTTTTGGATGCCAGGCATAGCCTGCTGTCCCTTAAGCATCTTTCAGCACTGTCTTCAGGAGTGTATTGATAAAGGTTAGGGGCTAATTTAAATGAGCTTTCCAAACTGTTGGTTTGTTCTGGGAAAACCTTGTGAGAATAATTGGCTTCCTTGTCCATTTGCTCTCTACACTTCTGGATTAATTGTGGCAAAGATTTTTGCAAAAGAAGTTGAAACCTGGAGTGGAAGTGGCAGTGTGTTTTTAAAATAACATTTTTACTGTGGATGTCATTAACATTCCATGGTTGTGGAATCCATGTTATAAAGAAAGGATAGTCAGCTGGTGGATTTAATTTGACAGAAAGTGCACTGAGGGCATAACATGGCATGACACACACATGCACAGTGAGATGCAGCCTGAATATTTTATTTGGTCATTTGTATTATTTTTATAGTTCTAATTGGTTAACTTTCAGCCAGTAACATCTTGAAGCTTTATGATGAGTCTTTGCTTGCTACCTGTACTTAATTCTCCTATGAAAATCATTCAGGGCCCCCATTCCCCGCTTATAAAATGGGACCGGGGTGTTTGTTTTTTTGGTCTGTTTCCATTTTCCAACAAAAATGGCTCTTATTAACTGCCTGGGCAGTGTGTGGCATCCAGTGTTTCTTAGTCAGGTAAATGATGCATATGAGGAATGTTAATATTAAACAGGCTACTCTAATGCTTCATCTGGGCTCTGAACATCAAGCTTTTCTTGCTCTGTGATTCTTATCCTTGCTATCATATGCTTGCCCATGAGAACACAGCTGAAAAGTTTATCAGCTAGATTTTTTTTCTTTTGAGCAGCAGATGTGGCTTTCACTCTTATCCCTGAGCCTTACTTCCCATCCCTGCAGCTCTGTGCAGCTGACAGATGACAGAGTATCAGGCAAGATGAATTTGTGCCTGAAGCAAATGTGCTGTGAGATAAGAAGACACTTTGAGGGTGTGATGTGGTATGGGTAACTCAAGGGTGGATGAAGAGATGCCAAGTGCTTTGCATCAAATTCTGTTTATGTTGGATGTTGATGGAATATTGGTCCAGAGAGTTGAGGTATAGAGGGGCTCTGTGTTGGGATGTTTAAGAAGATTTTGCTTCCTCCCATGGGTCGGTGGCAAGTGGTATCCAAATGTCTCCCTGTATTCCAGTGATTTGGTGCCTTTTGGTAAAAAAGAGGAGCAAATCTGGGAGACAGGTGGGTTGGGGGCAATCAGAGTGCTTTAAGAAGTTAGGGAATTGCTGTCCCTTCTTAGCATGTGAATAAATGGAAATCTCCATCATCCATGCCTTTCAGTTCAGCCTCCTTGCAGCAGGGAAGGCTGTACCAGGAGCAGGTTTAAAAAGCCCTGTTTTGGTTATCTGCCAGGCTATGCCTTTCCAGCTTTACAGGGTACAGTAATTCAGCCCTTCTGTGTCCCAGGCATGAGTTTGGACTGTTGGCAGATGCATTTCCCACTCTGGCTGGTCAGCTGGCCCACCCAGTGTCTCCCTGTTGAGGCTGAGTGAGGATATTTCAATGCATGCTTTTCTTCACTTCTCCAAAGGCCTAGAAAATGAGCTCAGAAGACTTCTATTCTTTCCCTTAATTGGGCAGAAATGCCCTGCTTGTGCAGACACTCACTTTGCTGCAGTGAATGCCCTCTCCCAGCACCCCTTGATCATGGTCCCTGGGCAGACACATCATTGCATGCAGGCCCTGCTGCCAACCACTTGCTATTTAATGAAGCCTGTTGCCACTTCAGCATATCTGGCTTTTGCTTTTTTGGCAATGCTGAGAGCACGAGGAGAGCAGGGCAATGCTGAGAGCACAAGGTCAAGGAGAGCAGGGATATCCTTGGGTTCAAAGTTGAAGGCTCCAGGTTCACCTGAGGCATAAGGAAGTCTAGGGTGTCACAAAGGCTTCTTGGAGCTGCTGAGCTCATTCCTAGGGGATTACCTGGTCTTGGCATGTTGTGTAAACAGAGAGGAAGTAAAGGATCCTCCTGTGCTATTCAGTGGGACTGCCAGGAGCACCTTTGAAATCTACTTAAAGAAGCTTGTGAAGTCAGAGCGTAGCAATTGCAGGGAGAGAGATCTCCTGGGGGGAGAGCAGCTTTGGGGTGGTACAACAAACAGTCCAAATTCTTGGTGTGGGTAGGTGCCTGATATGGAAAGCATAATTTTGAAGTACAAGGCAAAGAGTATGGGTACATGGGTATATTTCCAGGTACGCTGCAAAGTGATTAGACAGGTTTCATGTCTTGCTTAGAGCTTTTTGCTGTGGTTTGCCTGCTTGTATGAAGAGACAGAATCAGAAATTCATAGAATATCTTGAGTTGGAAAGGACCCAGAAGTTCAAATCCTGGCCCTGCACAGGACAGCACCAAGAATCACACCATATGCCTGAGAGTGTTGTCCAAATGCTTTTTGAACCTTGGCAGGGTTCGTGCCATGGCCACTAACCTGGGGAGCCTCTTACAGTGCCCAGCTACCCTCTGGGTGAAGAACCTTCTCTTATATGCAACCCAAGCCTTCCCTGACACAGCTTCAGGCCATTTCCTTGGGTCCTGTCACTGGTCACCACGGAGAAGAGAGCAGTGCCTGCCCCTCTGCTTCCCCTCATAAGGAAGTTCTAGACTGCAATGAGGTGTCCTTTCAGTCTCCTCTTCAGGCTGAACAAGCCAAATGATCTCAGCTGCTCTTTATTTGGCTTCCTCTACAGAGTGTCAATACCATTTTCTTTTGGAGGCTTAGTGTATTCTTTGAAATGCACTGAGATGCTAGGATGAAAAAGGCTATCTGAGAGGAGAAAAATGCATCCTAGGCTAACATTTAGATTGTTCATTGCAGGCTCTGCACTCTCTTTGGTGGGTGACTAGTTTCAGTGTAAGACATATGAGTGGATCTTCATCTTGACTTGACACTGGAATGGCCTGGATAAAGTGCCTGATGAGAATCCTGATTTGGGCTTAGTGGTGTAATATCAAGACCATCTTCCTTCTGCTGTATGTTTCAGTACTGGCATTTTGGTTGGACTGAGCATTGGTGAGGTGATCAGCACTGAAAACCTCCTTTGAGTTGCACAAAGGCTGCAGAACAGCACTCGCCACATGTGACCAAGGACCCAGTGTGTGACCCTGGTGCACTGGGTCTGGGCTTTGGGCTGCTAATGGCTCCAGGGTGAGCTTTCCATATCCTTAGCACAGCTGGGTTTTGCCCTTGCCTGTCTCTCCAGGACTTGACAAATAGCTTCCAGATAGCTTCCACGTGTGAGCTTGTGAGTCTTTTTCACCTCTTGGCCTCCCATTTGAATCCAGGCCTTTGCAGAATTGTTACCATCTGTTTGCCCATCTGAGCCGCTCTCTGCAGCAAGAGGGTGCCGGAAAATCTACTGCTGGTGCTGGTGGTGGATTCAGCACAGTCTCTGCCCTGGGCCTCACTCTCCAGAGTGACTGAGTGGAGTTCAGGGGCCTGTGCTGAGCATAATTCTTAAGGGGCACAGTACCAGAACTTGCCTCTCAGGTGTGGGAAGTTGGGCCATAGCAGTTCTTTGTGGGCTTGTTGAAGCAACATAGTAAAGAAAGTATTGCAGAAACTGGTTGCATCAGTAGAGCCTGAGAAATTCTGCTTCTGGTAACCTCATGCAATTTTGCTTTAATTTTTCACCCCCAGAAATATGCTGCAGCAGCTGTTCTTCCAGCACAGAAGTGCCTGTCTATCTCAACCCTGACAGTGTTTGGCACTGAAGTAGCCAGTAAACAAATGCTGTGTGTGGCTGCAGCGAGGCAGTCCTAGCATGAGGCTGAACACGATCGATGACGTTGTCTGGTCTGCTTGCCTGTGAGGATGTAGTGCCATGGTGGGAGGCTCTGGGACTCTAGACATGTACCATATGAGTGGGAGATAGGGCATGGTACAGGTATCATGTTCTTTGCATCTTTGGAGGAGCTGAGGAGATGTTCTCCTGTGGTTTGATCTCTCTTGTAAAGACTGGCTCAGTGCTGGCTAGCTGATGTTCAGTTTGCTGACATCTGACAGTGGTGGGGAAAAAAAACATGCTGTCTGGGAGGTGGAGAGAGACTCAATAGCCGGGGAAATCATGAGGAACTCCACCTAGCCCCAAGGAGGTGATTATGACTCTGCCAGGCAGCAGATACCTCAGTCTCTCTGTCTCTTAAGTGTTCCCTGGACGGTTATCTAATTCATGCAAAAACATTAGGAAGTGCCTGTGTACAGCTGCAGCTGGATGAATCGGAATGTAAGAGAAGAATAACCCATGTACAACTTGGCCTAGCTGCTTCTTAAAAAGCATAATGATTTCCTCCTGGAAGAGGCAAGTAAGTTGACCATGTTGTCTTTTCACTGATGGCAAGGTTCGTCCTGCTGCCAGCTTGTAAATGCCAAAGGCAAGGCAGGCAGGATAACCTAGTCCTGTTCCTAAACTCTGGGCATCAACCAGTGTACCAGAGATTAGAGCACCCTCACAGAATGGTTGAGGTTGCAAAGGCCCTCTGGACGTTATACAGCTTGTATGTCAACAGCTCCTCCACGAGGATCTGTGTTCTCTGTGCATTGTTGAAACACAGAGTTAATTTTAGAGCAAGTCCAGTCCAGTTCTGCCTTGCCCCATGGCATCTGTTGATACTGTGTTCACCTTTCAGGTGTGCTGCTAGGAGACTTTCATTCTGAGCACTCACCTCTCTTTGCAGCTCTTCCACTGTTGTGTGAACCCTGGCACAGAATGTGTAGTCCATTCCTAGAGCCAAATGCTTCTGTTCTTCTCCCTTGATGTTTTCCTTCCTTGTTTTGTCTCAGTGCATTTTTGTTCTGTTTTTGTAATGTGTGCAAAGGGACAACAGTTCAAGAGGGAGATGGACAAATGAGCTGCTGTCTGGAAATACTTATTGGTCTCTTTTTCCTGGGCTATGTGGCTGTGTAATTTTGCTGCCTTTTCCTGGAGGCTGGCATGCTGGTGAATATATCCATCTGGACTACCAAGGGAGGGTGAGACAAGAGCTAGAATATATGCTGAGACATCTGAAATGTGCTTCCTTGAGGTGCTACTGTGAATCATGAAAGAAAGCAGGGATTAGGTTGGTCAGGGTCATTTGGATAACACCAGAGAGCTTGGTTGAGCAAAAGGAAGATGAGGGAAGGAAATTTGATGTGGCTGACATTTGAGAAGCAGCAGAGATCTGTGGAATAGAAGGTTAAGAATGGTGGAGACAGCTAGAGAATTTTCGTTGTATTAAGATTCCCAAAGGGACAATAATAGCACCTGGCACCAGTGGCAGAAAATTATGAGCCTGAGGTTCAAGCCAAGGGCTTATCATTTAGGTTGGCAGGCTTGCTGGCTGCTTCCCAACCCTGCTGTCTCTTTTTCTCCTCAAAGCTCAAAAGCCTGGTAAGAAGGTATTAGACTAGAGCTGAGTCTTTGGCTGCAGTCCAAAGAGAGGAGATCAAATGGGCATATGTCACCACTGGCATGTGGCCTTGGGATGTGACTCAGGGAGAAGTCCTGAGTGATGCTGGTGATGCTGTGTAGGACTTCAACTCTTGGTCTGACTCTGATGGTTAGGTAGGCCTGGGAGGAGCAAATTGAGAAGGAGGTAAAGCACTTCCATCTGAAAGCATCTGCCCGAAGCTCTGCATGTGAATGGACAAGATTGGGGTTTTGACCTCTAGCATTTTGCTCTCAAAGCACCACATAGAATGGTTCCTGCTGAACTAATAGAAGGAAGAGCCCAGCATCTGCTAGCTGTGTATCCCAGTATCCCATATCTCCTAGTTGTGTTTTATGCTAGGCTGCCAGCTGGCCACAGGAAACATCACTCAGCAAAACCAAGAGCTGCTAACTGCAGTAACAACACGACTGGTTTAAATGTGATTGGTTGTGGGGTGAGCAGCAGTCATAGAGTGACTAGGTGCTGGATTGGATCCCCAGGGGTGGCCATCCTGCAGCATACCACTGTTCTGTCTTTTGTGTGTTGACTTCTGGTCCTTTTCTGAAGGATATTTTCTTGTTTTGACACAGTACTGTGTAGGAGGATAATGTTGGCATGTTGTTTCCCAATCCCTGAGTTCAGCCCAAGTAATCTCAAGAGCCTGATTAAGAAATTTTGCTGCAATCTGTGTATATGTTTCAAAAGCACAGCTTGGAGATGCTGCTTGGAATGGAAGGTCAGGACTTTCTCTGCAGTAGCGCTGGATTGTCCTCACCTCCCCAGCCTTGATGTGTCCGGACTGGAGGGGCTGCCTGGGCTGGGTCCCAGTGTGGCTGTTGAGTTGGCCAGATACCTGTCCCTGCCCACTCCTCCCTCAGCATGTGGCTCACTGTGATACAAATATCTCATCCTTGCCTGGGGAGAGAAGGCGTCTGCGGGTGGCTCCACCATATGTTGTCACTGCCCAAGTTGTGTTTGGTCTTAGGAATGGATCTCTCTTCAGGTGTAATAAGTTGCATCTTTTGCTTGTGGTAGCAACCTCTGAAAAGGAGAGAGCCTTACAGTTTAGTTCTTTGGAGGGCCAGTGAAGTGGATTGAGGAGACTGGAGAGGGTGAATGGCTGTTGAGAAACAATCTGGTTATTCCTCATGTAATCCAGAGGGCATCTGATGGTGGTGGCAGTTTTCTGCTTGCTTTTCTGACTATGTTGAGTAGGTTACAAAACTGAAATGAGCAGTAGAGATAGATTAGGTTTTTTTTTCCTCTTTGTTCCTACTTTACCACCACTAAGTGTTGAATTCCCTTAGAATTCAGCAGCCACAAGGTAACCGGGGCTGATGTTGCTTAGAATTCAGATGGTTATAGGCTTGTTCAAAGCACTAAACAGAAGAGATGGTAGCAAGGAATGGAAAACAAGAGCTTGGTTTTCCTTAGCTTTTCTGGCATTGCTTAGCTGTATCTGTAAAGCAGAACACCTTCCTTGCCCAGCATGGCTTGGCACTGATGTCTGAGAGGTGACACGGGTGTGCTTTGCACCCAGCAGTCTCCCATGGGGCACTGCCCATGAGAGAGAAGGAAGGAGGGGGGTGGCAGTATGAGCAGGAACAGGGCTGTCATGTGATGGTGCTGATTACCTATTAATACTGGGTGTTTGTGCTCCAGTTTGTCACCACACACGGAGAGCAAGCAGCTTGTCCAGAGCATGTCGGAGTCTTGAAAGCACAGCAGCCATTACTGCTCAATAGGCAGAAGCTGGCTGAGCTTTTAAGGCCAAGCCCATGACTAGAGTAAACACTCTAGGAAATGCTGTATTTGAGACAAGCTTTGGAGTGGTAGAATAGCCAGCCTGGCTGTCAACAACACAGCTGTCCTTGGCGTGGGCTGGGGTTTAGCTCTGATTTTCTGCCTTAGCTCTGAATAACCTCTCCATTGTTGGCTCACATGAGAACCGCACTGCTGGGCTCTGCTCGCACTTTCTTTCAGCCTGTTGATGTCAATGGCAGCTTTGGGCATTGGTCCACAGCTCATCTCACAGGGGGAGGCACTCAATAGAGGCATCTACTTCTCATGTAGATGGAGACTGAGTTAAGCCAGAGCAGATTCCCTTGTAAAACTCCCTGCCCTTTTCCAGAGCTGTGAGCCCAGATACACTTCTCGTTGAGCTGCAGTTTCTTTTGAAGAAATGCTGACCAAAAAGGGAGAGACAAACCCTCCCTCTTCAAGCCAAAGAACATCTAACAAACAATGCTTTTTCTAAATTAAAGATTTCAAAAATATAGGTGTCCTGGGGGCCACAGGTAAATTGAAAATAAAACACAAATGAAGACACTTAAGAGCAACCCTATGGAGCTTGCTGGTTTTCCTCCTTGCAAACAACCTTTTTGGTTTCCTACTGGACTTTAACTGCTTATGCAAAGCAGTTTTCATAGGAGTGAATTTGTAAAACTGAGCTTTGTCTAGGGTGTTAGGAACTTAATGTAAATGAAGTCTGTGGTCATGTCTATACTAAGAAAGGCTGTATTTTTAATTCAAAAATGTGCTTGTGCTTTAAAATCCTGGCATATGCTTGCAAGCTATAATTTCGCCTTCACATGTTTGATTATGGAAAAAACAGGTTGATCTGCTGTACAAAGGATAAAGCACTCAAATGCTTTGCAAGTTACTTTGCAATCTTATTGTAAGCATGCTCTTTTTGACAGTATAAACAAATTTGTCTACCTGTGGAGGCTTTAGAAACTCCCTATCTTGCCTTTTACTTCAGAGGCTCATCAAACAAACCTATGGGCTCTACCATGATGGTATGTGGGCATACTATGATTAAGAAACAAGAAACAGTTTTTAAAAAATCATTTTCCAAATTTCAAATCTAGTGGATCTGTGTCATTCCTAATACAGATAGAAATATCTTTAAAATAGAGCCAGTCAGATGTCTGATTTTTCTCACTTCTGTAAACCTGTTCCTTGTTATGTTCCAGGTGATGTGGTTTGCAGCTGGAAGGACCACCACAGGTCAGGGAATGCCCTGAGTTTGTTCAGGAAAGTTTGTTACTGCTACTGTTTGCTGTATGTGCCAGAAAGACAGACAGACCTCACATAAGAACATGGTGTACCTGAGTGGATGATAAGACTGTATATTGATCATACTTTAAAGTGAGTCTTAAGGTTGCAGTGCTTTGTTCAGAGCTCTGGTGGAAATAGCACAGCAAGTTCATGGTATGTTATTTTCATTGTAGTACTGAGTTTGGTGTGCTGTCCAGTCAAGCTCTTAACTAATTTTCAACTTAATATAAATTCTTGTTTTCCTCTGAATGGCATAACCAACCCCATTAGTTTCAAATTACTGTTAGCGGAATGAGTGTGATTATGAGCACTGGAAGTGGTGCTCTTGGAAAATATTTTCTAAGCAGAAAGATTTATAGTACAACTATTCTAGCATTCTTATCTCTTTTCTTTCATGGTACACCAATGTTCTATTCAAGCCTGACTGCTACAAGAAGTGTGAAAGGCATTTTTGGTGGGCTGCTTGCATTTTGCAGACTCTTACCATGGGCAATTGTGCTAAGCAGCCCATGGACTCTCTAGGGCTGAGTGAAATGGTAAAAGCACAAGAAGCTGAAAAAAGCCACATTGCTATCTCGTGATGGGGCTGCTGCTAAGGTTAGAGGTAGAAAACAGCTGTAACTACTGATGCAACACTGAGACTTGCCTGTGTTGCTCAGTCCACTGTATAAAACTCTGTACTGAGCTGAGACACTGGTTCATTTTCTTTCCAGATGCAAGCATCCAAATCATTCAAACACCCTCAAAACTATTAATATAAATGGATGTAAACTTTTGCTTTTGTTACCAACCTTTTTCTGCAGAGGATCCTAATGAACTTGGCCTTGAGACATTCTGGTCACTTTTTAATGTTTTAATCTGAATTTATGCTCTTCTGCAGTCTGTGAGTGTAGGAGTCCTCTTGGTCCTAGGACATGACTGTTTTGTAAGTGTGAGATGGACCAAAATTCTGAGGTGAAAGAAGGAAAGAAACACTGATACGATTTGTGCATTAAAACTGATGCATGTCTTATGAACAATGACATGTGTTATATAGGCCCTGATATGATTTTGGAAGCTATTCAGTTGATGGTTCCTTTCTAAATATTTGGAAATGGATCTTGATGCAGAGAATGGAGTGGCATGCTTGAGGGCAGCAGTTCTCCAACAAATACTTCATGCACAGCTGTGAGGGTTGCTGTGCTCTGCTAACACCTGTTTAGAAGGGCAGTGATCTGCTTCCAACTCTGATGGTGCCTCACATAGAGGAGTTTCAAAAAGTTGGCAGAGTAATGTGTATCCTGTGGGGGTACCCATGGACGAGTAGAGGTGCTGAAGCTCACTCAGCTCATTGGAGTGTCCAGGGAGACACCTGACTGCTGAATTGGTTGTATTGTTTCTTGCACTGGGGATGGTTCCCTGGACCAGCTTTGCACCATCTCCAGCCATGTGCACTGTGAGGATGTGAACGAAAGGATGCAGAATGATATCAGAATCTGCAGTGCTGATCAGCAGTGCTGAAGGGAAACATATGCCTCCTTAAGAGGAAGGACAGTGCACCAGGCAGGAGATACTGGCTCCTCCTCATATTTGCAAGCTGTTCACATGGGTACAGGCCTAGGCCAGCCCTTTCACAGTTGGTAGGTCAAACCCCATCACAAGTTCTGAGTTTCAACACTCAGGCACCACTGAGCAAGACCCTTTGTGCTGTGCTGTGCTGCAAGGCACGTGTGGGCAGGCCCTGCTGCATGTGGCCGTGGGAGAGCAATCTCCAAACGCAGTCATCAGTTATGTTCTGCATAAATGGATTAGCTCCCTGGAGTCAGAGGCCTTTATCCTATTAGCTGCCTAGCTGCTTCAGCATGTTCCCTTGTCACTAGCGTGTAAGTGAGGTTCAGTGGGGAAGAGGAGCAGGGGGATGAGTAGGAGATTAGGTGGGGAATGTGGGAACAGTTGGCTTACATCATCATTTCTTTCTGTGGTGATTAGTGTTGTACTACTCCCCCTACATGGATGTTTATTTGTAGGCAAAAATTGTATCTCAAGTTTATTAATCATTTTCTGGTCTCCAATTTCTAATGTAGTATTTGTTTATTTTCATGTGCTCATGCAAACACGTGAGGTTTCCCCAACAGGCATAGTCACATGAAAGGAGAATATACTCAAATATTTTGCAGGGCAGTGCAGACATGACACATGTCTGTGTCTTGCAAGGAGAAGAAGAGGAACTCTGTTGACCTGTGTTCAGAGCCTGAGCAAGCCCCATGGCTTGGGGTGTTTGCTTCTGTAAGACAGGCTTGTTTTGGCTTTCCCAAGCTGTTTATATAGTCAGTCTGTATTTGGCTTTTTCAAAAATTTCCCTGCTCTCCATGAATCCAAGCTCTCATCTGAAGATGTGACCTTCTGTGTTTTCTGCTTCAACTTCCACTTGTGAGTGCTCCCAGCAGCACCAGATGAACCCAAGGCAAGGGTTCCCACAGGGTAATGTCCTCTGCACTCAGCTGCAGAGCGTGGGAGGCAGTTCAGAGCCACCTTTTGAGGCTCCTGTTGTGAAGATCCAGGCCACTGACAAATCCTTTCTTCATTTAGTGCAATGAGTGTATCTCACGTTGCCCTATTTTTGAGAAGCTCCGCTAAGTCAAATCCTCTGGCTAAAAATTTCATGAAAAGGTACATATTCCAGGTTCTCTTCAGAGAAAACCCACTGATCTTCACTGAATATTTTCTGTGGTGGATTAGGTAGATTTTGTGTGGGTTTTATACCTCCTGAAAAGTTCCTTGTGCTAACTTTAGGGCAGGGTTTTGGACTAACAAACAAGCATTTAAGTCCAAGAATTTTTCCTTTTAAACATAAATGAACATATGAACATCTAAATGTTCTAGTTGTGTCAAAACCAGGAAGAAATTGGCTTAAAAATCTAGAATTGAAACCATTCTGAGCTGGTTGTTTTAGCCTACTTTTTTCTTTTGCCATCCACACACACATCTACCTTTCATGTGGCAAGCCTGTGTGAGCATGCAGTCTCTTCTGGAAATCTGGTGTTCTGTATGCCTGGCTGTTCGCTTTGTGGCTGGTGTGCAAGAGGCCCTGTGGCATGCACGGAGCATTTGGAATATCTTGGAGTTTTTTCAGCTACCCAAGGATAGAGTAAAGGCACACACTTTTATCTCAGTGTCCTCTGGGTTTGGAGCAGCTATCTGTGGATTCTCTTCCTCTCCATGTCCCTGTAATGTCACAGCTGACAAGCGCTGGTACCTTTCAGTTATTTTAGTATTTTTCTTCTTTCCCAGGGTGTACAGCTGTGTGATTTTCAGAGCTCTCTGTATCTCCCTGCTTAAAGGGAAACTGTGTTTGCTGTATTGCCTGACTTGTGCTGATGTCTTAACCCCTTCTTGGGGCACTTGGGGACAGCATTTAAACAGCAAAAGGTGGAAGAGTCTGAGGCTGCTTGTTTCAAGCCCCCAGCACTGCCATCTCCCATGTGCTGCAGCAGCAGGGGTGAGGAGAATGGGATAAAGCTGCAGGAGGCAGTGTGCCTTCTGCCCCAGCTCTTTCTGAAAAGTCTGTGGGGAGGGAGGGCTTTGGAGTCATGTCTGAGCCAAGGCCTCAGTCAGAAGTGAGATAAACTATAGAGACATCAGATGATATGTTAGACTAGACTGGACATTCCCTGTGGACAGCTTTGGAGCCAAGGCCAGGAAGGAAGGGAGGAAACAGTCACGTTGGCCGCCCTGAATTAAAAGCTTTGTAAGCTTTTTCTCAGGAGCTGCTACCATGCCTGCCAGCTGTGAAACCAGACCTCCCCAGTCCCTTTGCACCCCTCCTCCTTTCTCAGATTCCAGTGAGCAGGAGGGGCAAGCCTGACACTTGAACTTTGGTAGCTTTGGCATGTGCAGATGAGTGATAGGGAATTAATGAATCCTGCCCTTTCTGTACATTTTTGTTACTCCACAGGTGCTGGAGTTTTGGGTCAGGTCTATTTCCTACACAAATGGAGCTTTGGGTTTTTTCCAGGCCACAAAGAAAATTCAGTGAGGGATTTGGGGTTGGCATGAAGTGAATAGATGAACCATCTGATGTACCCTGCAGATCAGCAGACTCAAGACTCTGCCAGACCAGCAGGGAAAGCAGCTCTAAGCCAGAGATGCTCCACTGAGAGCGTTCACTTTCTCCATCCCCAAATTCCAATCAAAAGGCTAGTGGTAAAAGTGTCAGGGCAAATACAGCCTGTTTTATCTGTTCCTAAAGGGACAGGGCTTCTGTACAGAAGTGAGATACAGGTCCAGAGTCTATCTGGAAACTATGTGCCACAAAGAAGACAGATGGGCAGTAGAAAGCCAGTCACCTACAGACAGGCAAGCAGTCTGTTTGCTTAGATCACAACTGTGTGAGTAGGTAGCTGTGTTTGTTAGCTGTGGCTCTAGTGTGATATGCAGGGAAAACTTCAAAAAGCAGCCTGTAATTTGAATAATTTAATCTGTTCTCTGGGCCTTGGGAATAGTGGGAATTCAGAAGTTCTGCCAGGTGGCAGACCTTGCTGGCCAGACTTCAGCTCATTTTTCTCTGCAGCAGGCATTGACCAGGCCAGGAGCCCTGGTGCTACTCTGCAGTGGTCACTTGCACATTGCTGTTCTGGACTGTGGTGCAACTGGGCTGTGCTTATTTAGAGAGCAGTGACTGGTGAGACTGACTTGCTGTTCTGCCAGTTGGTATTTGCTAAAGGGTCTCACCCATTTCTCTTCAGCAGTGATAGCTGAGCTCTTCCCAGTAGTGCACAAAATGAGGTGATTAATGATAAACACATTGGAAAGGATTTTGGTGACCACAGGAATTACTTTGTTTTGGTTTTCATAGTCTACTGTTTGCTGAGTGCAAGTCCTTGCTGTACATCTTTATTTGTAAGGTGTTGCCTGGCTTTTTTTTTGGCATTTGTTCTCAATGATCACTTAATTATTAGCATTTCTTCTGCTGCTTTTTCCGGATGCACTAAGCTGTCAGTATTTGCACTCTATGGAGGCTGTGGATTTTTGGCCCTTGCTGGCAGAGGTGCTGCCTGGACAACTGGGACTCCCATCTAGGTGGATATGGGACCTCTTTATGACAATGCTAAGAGACTCAACAAGTGTTGGTGTTTTGAAGGAACCTCAGATGGACTGAGGATAAATGTGGCAAAAAAAGCATGAATGACTAATTCAACGGAATATTTAACTAGAAATAACTTTCAAAAGAGTTAAGAGGCTTTTCAGGATGTTCCACACTATCACCACAGCTTAGTGTTTTGGTGCTGGAGGGGACTGTTGGCCACACCATTTGAGTTGTCCTGTATTCTAAAATGCTGTGAGGCTGTTTAACTTCTGATGGAGAAGTCTGGAGACTGTGACTAATGATAATTGTAATTTAAAGCTATGGCTGAACTATAGCCTTCCTGTTGCTGTGCTGCTTCAGGGGCTGGGCAGGAAGCTTGTGTCTGTGTCTGGCACATGGATGCACTGGATAGTGGCTCTGCACCCCTGGGCACAGACAGTGGGTACTGACAGTGGGTACTGGCACAGGGCATCCCTGGTGATGCAAATGCAGAGTACCCTCAGGTGCCTGCTAGGAAAGCTTAGCCCTCTGGTTTGTCTGCCAGTTTAAGTCATGTCTGCCTGGGAGTCTGAGCCTGGATGGCACTTGGTGTCAGATGGAGCTGCTTCAGCTTAAAAGTAGTAAGGAGGAGCCTCTGACTTACTGTTTTTTCTGTACAGTTTTGCACTGCAGGGCTAAGAGGTGATGCCCATGTCCTAGCAACACTTCTCAGTGCCAAGGAATTGAAAAACTCAGTCCAAAATCAACCTATGAAATAGCTTAAAGGTTTTTCTTTTGCCTGTTACTCTCCTAAACTCATTGGGACAGCAGACCTGGCTGTGCTCCTTGCAGAAGACTCATCACTGTGTTGGCCAAAGGAGAGGAGCCATGGCCCTGCTCCCTCGTGCCCTGCCACGTGGGCATGGAGCACTGCTTTCCTGGTGGAGGATTTCTCTAAAGCAGAGGGCACAGGGCTGTGATGTTTGAGCCTGAAGGTGCACAGTGCTGTTGTGTTGGGAGAACACTGAAAGCTTCAGCCTTGCTGCTGTCGTGGGGCTGTGCTGGGCTTTCACATCTGGCCTGTGTAAGCACTGCCTTTGGGGCTAGCTGATCCCCCTGCTTTAACTCAGCCTGTGCTCTAGGAAGGGCCTTGCTGTGCCAGGGTAACTGTTATTGATTCCCTGAATTCTGGGACTCTGGGCCCTCCCAGAGGGCTCCAGTGTTGGGGCAGACCCTCCTGGAGTGGTCTTGTGTCAGGAAAAAGATGCACTGGATCTTTTCAGTCTTCAGGTTCTTGTTTATTGTTATTTTAGCTAGAGTTTTGCACGCTGTCCACACAAGGCTCAGTGCCCTGGAAAAGCACTGCAAAAATGGCTAACAATCTATTGTTACAAGGTCTTTTAAAGCTAAACTAGCCAATTAAGAACTGACACCTAGATTGTTTCCCTTTTTAACCCAATATCTGATCCCCAAAAGCCTGCAATGTGGACTTTTCCACCCAATTACAAAATGCCACCCAAACCTATGAAGAAGGAAGAAGAAAAAGAAGCACAAGGAAGAAGCCCAGGATGACACCCTGTGTCCTCCATCTTGCTTCCAATCACTACATACTAAAAAATCCTAAAACCTAAATTTCCCACCTAAGTGCAACACTTACACTATTCTCTATAATCTACTTCACACCCTAGTGGATTCTAGTCTATTCTGGAGATTAGGAAACTTTCTCCATGAATGAGGGTCAAAGTCAGTGTTCCCCCAGAGCAGATAGGGAAATATTCCCGGTTCCCTGGGTTTCTACATTGCTGGGTCGCTGTTCTTCATCATCAGCAGCGTGTGCCCGCCCCGCTGGGGAGCAGCTGTGTGCCCCTGTGCCCCCGGTGCTGTGCCGGTGCCACGCGGTGGGACGGAGGTGGGACCCGCTGAAGCAGAAGCCCACAGGCACAGTGTGCAGCACAATGGCCACTTTGTGCAGCACCTCTGCCCACTCTGCTGCAGCTGCGCCCTGCCCTGCCTTAACCTCTGCAGCTCTCCCGCCCCAGCAGTGCTGGGATAGGGGACAGGCTTGCAGCAGCGGGGAAAGCTGTTCCTGCTGGCCCAGAGCTGCCTCTGAGGGCTGCCAGGAAAGGAATGGGGCCGGCTCTTTGCTCTGAAATGCCTTCCCAGGGGAGGAGGGCCGTAGGGTTGTGCTTCCCTGGCTGGCTCACTGGGTGTAGTGGGATTGGCATTGGGCTGGAGCTCAAGTAAGCATTGCCTCTGCACCAGCATCCTCTTCACCTTGCTGTCCCAAGATTGTCTTACTGAGGCCCCTTCAGTCCTCTGCTTAATGGGCCATGGAGCTGCCTCCCTGCCTTGCTGTGAGGCAATTTTCTCTGTGCATATTGCATCACTGGGCATGGTTTTTCCCTTTTCATCAACCCTCTGCTGTGGCTTAGAGCGCAATTTCTCCTCACATTGTACTGTTTCTTCTTTCAGTTCTTTTTTTTTGGACAAAGCAAACACAGCAAGCAACATCATTGGTCTGTTTCTCTGTTTCTGTGCTAGACATTCGAGCTTGGTCTGCCTTCTTGTTCCTGGAAGACTCTGGACAACTGGGAAGCTGGCTGATGGGGTTTACAGCATAGAAGTAAAACAGGGGTTATGGAGATGAGGAGGCTTTTTCTGAATTTTTGGACTGTTTAAACATTGTGTCCTGTCACGAGCCTTAAGGTGTCAACAAGAAACATAAATGTCCCTACCTTTAAAGTGCACTTGTCCTGTGGAGGGTCATTAGCAAAACTAAAGAAAGGCAGACTTCTGACCTGCTTTGATCTTCTTTGGAGTCTGATCTTTGAGTCAAATTAAAGTTACTGATTACAGATTTTTTTTAACTTTGAAATCTCTTTCCTTAAGCCAGTGAAAGCCCCTGTAACATTCTTACATTGTAACAAGATGATTCTATATCAGTATGTAGCATTTGATGAAGTGTGTCATTAAATGATGAGTTATATTGAGAAATTGAGAGTTCCTGTACTCTTTTGCTTGAAATAGGCTAAACCAGTCTGAGAAAACCAGTAGTAGTAAACTGCGTCCAACTCTGGACAGGCCCCTAAGTTTAAAACTGTGACCAGATAATAAAATTAAATAATAGCAATTTACACCCCCCTGCAACACTAATGAACAAAAGAGTTGTTTTGTCTTGTGGAGGTAGTGAAAATGAAACTGTTCTAAACCCAGAATTGTGTATATAAAAAGCAGATGTAAGATGAAAAGTATTTATTAATATCTATTAATGTAAAATATTTTGCATTGTATCCTGGTTTGGGAGTTTGTTCAAACTTTTAAACATTTGAAAACAAAGTTGTGATGCCTGTCTTTAAACTGTGCATTGACAGAGCTTTAAATACTTAGTTTTAAACTGTTGCAGCTGCGTGACATAAATTTGTTCATCTTGGGGATATCAGTATTCCTAGAGTGATCTTGCATTAAGGATGTCTGTAATTTGATTGTTAATATATATTACAGTGATCTGGGTGGTGCAGTTTGTATAGAATAGTTCTGTGGTAGCTTTTGCGCATAATCAAATGCAGGCATTCACCATTTCGTTCTGGGTTAGTTCAGAACTGCTCAAGTGAGTGTTGGAGGACCTGGAGCGCTGCTGCTTAAGCAGTTGGAGGTATTTCCTGAAGCAAGGCTGGACTGGGGAGCTGTGCTCCAGGAGAAGCAGGGCTGGTGGCCCATCTCTGCTCTGGGGGGTATTTTGATGTGGCAGTGATGTGCAGCAGAGCCACACATGTGGCAGATCAGGGGTTCATTACATTTCATTCAGTGAATATGGGATTCTGTTATTTCCAGTCCCTGCAACTTTCTTTTGAATCCAGGCTCAGGACTGAGAGAGTCTCTGGGAGATTGGTGGGCAGATTCTTGGGCTGAACTGATTCTGCTGCTTTCTGGAGGGTTAACCCTGAAGTGTTTCAATTTAGTTTTGCTTTAGAGCGAGGCATAACTCTTGTGTCCTCAAAAAGGCTTTAACATTTCCTTAGTCATGTCATTTCCTCCTTTTAGTAGAAGTCACAGTAGATAGCAAAATAAACTTCCCTTCATGCAAATAATAGTGCTCCCAAGCTGTATTTTCAGTTCTGTCAGAGACCTGCAGGAATGACTCTTCAGTTGAAATAGGGACACTGTCTCTTTTTCTTCCATTTCATTTTCTGCAGGTGGAAGAAGGTTTTGGAAACCATACCCTATGGTTTTATTCTCAGCTCTGCTACTAATATCCTCCATGACCTTTGACAAATCTCTGCTCTGCTCATTGTCATAACTCCCAGAAAATAGCTTGAGGAAATAAAACTGCACTTTCACATTGGTGTAGTAGTTAGGAATGATCCCAGGGTTACTAAATTGAATATGTCACCTTTCTTATAGGCTGTTTCCCCTGCTTTAGGCTACTACAAGTCATGGAGCCAAATAAATGTTATTTCAGCTCTGCCTTGTATCTGTGTAAATAGGAGTTAATGAGTTGCTGCATCTCGTGGTTGGCTTGTGATGTGGAGGTCTCCAGGGGGAGGATGAGGAGAAGCTGCCATGGAAAGTCCCTGGCTGTTGCTAGGCAGCGCTGCATTTTAGCTTCTCTGTCCGAAAGTCTGCGCTCAGGTTTGGCAAGAAAAGGGAAGACTGAGGGATGGAAAACCATTCAAACATGGCTTGACTTTTTCTAAAGCATGGCTCTGCTGTGCTGGGTGCAGAAAGTGTGTGGCTGCAAGTGAGGTGGAAGCAATTTGATTAAATAGAATAACATTTGATAACTTGTCTTCCATGTATTCATTCTCATCTGCAGGATCATGTGGCTGGCTTTCTCTCTCTCTCTCTCCAGCTCTCTGTTTCAGATTTTACTATGATGTGGGATCTGGAAGCTTTGAGAGTGCAGCAGAAGTGGTCTTGTCTGGTTTCAGTCTAAGTGGAAATAAGAGAGCTCCAGGGAGCTTCATATGCTGAGGTTTATGCTCCAGTTTAACAGCCTGTGGATGAGGGGATGTCATGTTTTTATTTTTCTACTTAGTTCATCAAGAAGAGTGCCAGGAACAAAGAGGCAACACAAGAGGAACGAAAATGATGTAGGGTGTCTTGCTCTTGCTGCACAATGAGACCTTTGCAAACCGTAGCAGTAGCATAACTAGTGGTAAGATTCTCGTATAATTAAAGCTTACCACAACAGCATCACTAAAAGAATACTTTTGTTTTCTGCCAGAAGGGTAGGACTTGGGATACAGCTGAGCACTTGAATTTCTCTTGAAAGAGTCTGGCTGGTTGTTCCATCTACCTACAGGCTAGCTCAAACCTTTCATTCACTCTTTGGTGTCATCTTGTAATTTCTGTCTCTGCTGGTCCTCCCTGTATGTTTTAATATAAGGCCAGGATGGGTAAGTATCTTGCTGCCTCTGCTGATTTTAGTTGGGAGATAAATTCTTTTGTTGCACCTTGATGAAGTCATCGGGGGACCTGTGGGTGTGACCATGCTAGGCCTTTCATCCCACTGGACTGTACTGGAAGGTGTTTTACTTGCTCCTTGGCCAGCAGAGCTCTGTTTTTCCCCTTTCCACAGAGGATTCAGTGGTGCTACTGAGGCAATGTAGGATTTTGTGTCACAGCCTCACTTCATCCTGGCTGTTCAGCCAAGTGTCACTATAAAGCTCAGCTTTACAGTAGCCTCAGGAAGCTGAGGGTCTCACTCAAAGTCAAAAAGCTTGAAGTCATATGGGATACAACAGAAGGGAGCAATGCTGCTCTAACAGCATTCTTCCTCTAAAGGATGGGGCCCAAAGTCATTCTAGTTTTCATTGTTCAACCTGACTTGCACATTTTATCCCCCCTGTGGGCTTGTGGTTGAGCTGTCTAGCCTACCCTTCCTCATCTCACCAGCCAACATTTCACAGCACCTGGAAGAAAAACTTAAGGAGAGACCAAAACTTTGCAAGACCTCACAGCTCACTTTGCCCTTCCTTGCACCCTGGGTTTTGTCAGCCCTACCAAGGTCTCCTTCCTTCTCTTAAGGAAGGGGGCCTTAAGGCAGTGACCTCAGAATAAATACCAGCATTACCATAGTGCCTAGCAGCCTGGCTGGGAGCTGAGTCCTGCAATATTTTATATGAATTCCCAGGATTACTTGTTTAGTTGGACAGCTGTGGGCTGGGCTAGTTCAGTTCAGCAGTTCCCTTTGTCTCCTGCCTGGTTTGTGCAGAAAACTGTTGGGTCCTTCTGGGTTAGAAACTGTGGAGGCTGTGCTGCCAGGTCAGACCTGGGATCAGAGCAGTCAGGCATGGCTGCTGTTGAGTCCTTTGAATAATGGACACAGCAGTAGGATTCACCTGCTAAAGGATTAACAGAAAAAGCTCAAAATCCTTGCAGCTCCTCCCTTCTTCCCCCATGCATGCTTGGATAGTAAAATACACTGTCCTTGAGCCCCAAACTATTCATGTGAAAGTTTCAAAGTGGGGCGTCTATGTGCCAAGTTCTGGATTTTAGATCAAAGAGGCTGATGTGCTTAGAAATGCTGGGTGGATCTCTAACTCCCTCTCCAAGTTCTGGGCAGTAATGTGGATTGGGACTGCAAAGACGTGCTTATGGGATTGGAGTGACAGAGGATGGTGGAGGAATGGGAATACTTCCCACCTCCCAGCAGTACTTTCTACTGGAAAAATAATAAATACTTTCACCCAAGCACTGACTTCAGTTTTGGGGTGGTGCTTTTTCTTCTGAATTTTTTTGGAAGTTGTTTGTATGTTTTGGATTTTTTAAGCTTTTTTGAGTTTCCAAGCCTCCCTGTACTGTGTTGCTTTTTATCTTGCTTTGTGCTAGAGAAAGCAGAAGGATAACAAACAAACAGAAAGAGAGAAAATAGAAAGGTCTCACTATTTACCACTCATGTTGGTAAAATGGTGGGATGTCTTTCTACAGACGTTAAGAGCTTCATCTGAAAAACACTTCAGTTGCTTTGTAAAAGCATGTGATTGTGGGGAGTGCTTTCCCATACTTCACACAGCTTTCCAACTGGAGAAGTGTTAAAAACAGAAGCAGGGAAAATCTTTTATTTCTTTCAAAAGCTGATGGAGAAGATTCTTCCTGACATGCCTCCCTCACCAGGTTTTTCGGTATAAAAAATACAGCTGAAATATTTTTTTTAAATGAGAGAACTGTTCTCTTGAAGCCTTGTTTTTCCACTTGGGAGTTGTTTCGTGACAATTTTTGAAGGGAAAGAATTATTTTATTCACTTGCCAGCTTTCAAACCACTGCTTCAAAACTGGGATAGAACTTCAGCTCATCTATTTATTTTTGTTATTTCTCAGGACAATTTTTTGCTGGTTCAAGTATATCCTGTTTGCTAAGTTGTGTGGTTCATGTTATGACCACTTTAATGACTCTTGCAGTATATGGCAAAGAGATTTAGAACTGCAGGCAGGTGCTTTTTGCCTTTCTTTTTAAATTCTAAATAAATAAGCATAATGAAAATATCTGTTTAATAATGGGACCATCCACATTTACATTAAATAGACAATATTTTCCTTTGTAAAGGAAGATAAATTCACCTGCTTCAGGGCAAAGTTTAACCACTAATTGATGGAAATTAAGAAGAAATTTCCTTTCAGGCAGTTGTTCTATCTTTTTCCTCGGGAAATTTCTTGTATGTTCTTTCAAAACCTAGGCCAGAGGACTCTATGCAGGCTGCGTAAGGCAGTCTCAGATTAGGTTTATTTACTTGCTGGCCACCTTTGGTAATTCTTAATCTTTCATATTCCACTTAACCATCCATTCATCTTGTTTTAATGAAGTGTTGGTTGAAAGGGACTCCTTACAATATCCCTCTTTCTGTTCACTCATGCTATTTCTACTAATCCCCGGATTCTACTTCTCTTTCAGAAGATGCTGCTCAAGAAGAATTGTGGAGCGAAGACTAGAGTAATTAAAATTCGTGTAAGTTTCCCTTTTCTGGTGCAGTTCCTTCATCTTTCCACATATACCTAATGTGGTGGTTCTCACTGAACATCTGTGTCCAGAAGATGATTTCTGGAGATTTCTTGTGGCTTGATCAGCTGCATAACAAAAGTTGCTAGTGTGGAGTATAGCATTTAGTTGCAATTTAGGTTAGGTGCTGACAAGGCTAATAATGCATTGTCTTTTCCATTTTGGAGACCGTGGTTTCAAAGCTTCCTTGGTGTCAAAAGTCTACATCCCATGCTGCGAGCTCATACTGCAAAGCTGTCTGGTAGGGTATCATCTGGATCCTTGTTGACCAAATGGTGTTTGGTAGGGGTGAGAGGAGAAAAGGGACTGTGCCTGCATGATGCACTAGTGTTTGCAGAACCAGGTGGGATATGGGACTGGGTGATGACAGGTAAGAGCTCCATTGCTTGGATGACTTTGTAGCTGGGATGAAGCTGCACTGTCCTGAGCCTCTCCATGCTTGACAGCCTGCATCCCTATCAGATATGCTCAAGTCTCATCCTTGTAGATTTTGTTACCTGCACCTCTGAGAGTTTTGTCTTTAGCAGCACATTCCTGGGCTCATCAGCCAACTGTTTTCTTTGTGATTACCTTACATTTCTTTTGGTCAGTGCTGTATGGTCATGTGGGAGATATATCCTGGGCTGAATCAAAGAGAAATGTGACAAATGGGTTGAGGGAGGTGTATCTCCCCCTCTACTCTGCTCTGGTGAAACCCCACCTGGCATGCTGCATCCAGCTCTGGAGTCCCTGAACAAAGAAAGACAAGTAACTGTTGGAGCAAGTCCAGAGGAGGGCTGTGAAGTTGTTAAGAGGACTGCAGCATCTTCCCTACAAAGACAGGCTGAGAAAGCAGGGGCTGCTCTGCCTGGAGAAGATAAAGGCTCCTAGGAGACCTTGTATTACCTTCCAGTACCTGAAGGGTACAAGGGAGCTGGAAAGGGGCTTTTCACAGGGGTGTGTAGTGATAGAAAAAGGGGGATGGCTTTAAGCTGAAGGACAGTAGATTTAGATTAGATTTTGTGAAGAAATTCTTTACAGTGAGGATGATGGATGCACTGGAACAGAGAAGTTGTGGCTGCCCCATCCCTGGAAGAATTGTGGCCGGGTTGGATGGGGTTCTGAGCAATTTGGTCTAGGTGTCCTTGTCCTGGCAGGGGTATTGGAACTAGATGATCTTGAAGGTCCCTTCCAACCCAAAACATTCTAAGATTCTGTTTGTTTGTGACCTTGCATGTTGCCACCAAAGCAGGTGTACCTCAGTCCACATGATACTCCATGTTTGTGATACACAGGCAAAAACAGATTGGGGGAAGAAAACAAATACCCTTCATGATGAAGCTGCTGTTTTCACTGCAGTGTTTCTTACAGCCTTGCAAGAGGGATGAATGACAGACCAGGATCCTTTCAAGGTTTTTACCTTGCCTAGCAGGCAATAGGGAACACTGCCTTTGTGTACCCAGAAGTGCTGCAGTTGATAAGCATGCTGTTGGATGTCCTTGCCCATCAGTGCTCTGGAAATGAATTTGGTATCTGAGAGGAGGAGGAGCAGGTAGAGCTGGCTGTGCTGGCTGGAACCTGGTGCACAGCTTGGGGTGGTATTTTTCTGACTTCTCAAACACCTTCTGTCAGGGCTCTTCAGTCCTGTCTTCCAGCAGCCCCACAGTGACCCAGTACTTCTGATTGCACAATTAATCTTGATCTTTTATGTGCTCCCATGTACTTCTGCCTGGATTGTTTTCAACATAGTTGTGTCCTTCTGTGCCCCACAAGCTCTCCCCAGGCTGTGCCTGTCCTTCAGACCCACCAGCTGTCTAATCCTGCTGCAATGTTTTAGCACATCTTGTTTATCACCTTCCTTTATGCCTGCCCCGTGCTCTTTCACTGGGTTTTTCCTGGGTGTCTGTCCCTGGACACCAGCTATTTCCAGTGGTGCTTGGTGTTGGTTCTCTAGTCCCTTGGGTTTCAGTGATGCCTTGGTGAGGTGGTTTCCTGACACCTTAAGCTCATTATTGTGGCTTACTATTGTGCCCCTGGAGAAGCTAGGAGGAGAATTATCCCTTTACTCCTTGAGCCCACGTCAGCTTGCAGTAAAATAAACAGCAGAAACTGAGAGCACGCTTTTCTGACAGATGGCACAAAATCCACTGTTCTCTGGCCAGCCTTGCCAAGCTGGGACAGTGCCTCTCCACCTGAGGTACTTGTGGCTTCCATGGTAATAGCACATGATGCTTCACAGCCTCTTGCTGGTCTGTTGTGGTGGCAGAGCTGTTAAGTAAATGTGCATTTTTGCCTCCATTTTTCAAGGGATTGTGAATGCCCACTTTTGTGTACCCAGCTGAGAAAGGAAGCAGCAGGTCCCTGGCAGAACTCTTTGCTGAAGTGCCTCAGCTCTGGAAACAGCTGAGAGAGGTCAATACTTCTGAAAAACAGTGCCATGCTCTCATCATATAAAGGGAAACCTCAATCCAGACAGCAGGACATGCTTGGCATGGTATTCCTTCTCAGTGTTGCCCAGCAGCAGAAGAAGAGGTAATGGGCACAAGTAGAAATGTAAGATATTCAGGTTGCCCAGGGAAATTGTGGAATCTCTGTCCATAGAAAGAGCCATGGTGTGCCAGGATGCAGTCCTGGGCAACAGGCTCTTGCTCAGAGGAGGGGGTTTGAACTCAGCTATCTCTAGAGCAACCTCAACCCTTCTGTGATTTCTGGGTCTTGTCCAGCATCCAGTAGTGGAGTCAGAGCACACTAGGGACTGAAGTTCTATTGGAAGGGCTATTCTAAGACCCTACTGAATATGGCATTTTGCCAAGAGTGATAGCAGGAGGCAAGGTGAGAGGCTTGGCTCTCTGTTGCTGAGGGTCTGGTGGCACAGGTTCATTGCTGGAACCTGTCCATTGCGGTGAGGGTAGAAGAAATGAAGACAGATCTCATAGCGATGGGCTGATGAGCTGTTATAAGAGGAACCAGGCAGCTGTCTGTGTGTCTGAGCAGGAAACATCACCATGTGAACCACTTAGCTTGTGTCACTTAGCTTGTAGCACTGATGCACAAGTGTTCCTGTTTCAGATCAGGTAGAGTCTCTTTCTGAATTGAGATGGTCACAGATATCCAGACAGCATACAGCTGGATGAACAGGCAGTGTGTGAGCTGATCTGAGGAGCAGGCAGGTTATACCTAATGGCTTGTGCCAGGGATTTGAAGCAAGGATCCCTGTTTTCTCGCTTCAGTTCTCCTGCTGCTGAATAACTTGTAGGAGAAAGGATCGTGCTTATTCTATCTTGGGTGAGGACAATGATGACAGTGACCTTCTAATGTCAGCAGTGAAGCATTTTCATCCTGTTTTTGCTGAGATCAGTGTCTCATGTGTTGTGAGATAATGCCCACTTTTAAAAAAGCCTTCCTCCTTGCTGATGCTTTGGTTGCCTGGACATCTTGGGGCTTTGCTGGTGTGTCAGGGTGCAAAGCATTGTTTTCTCATGCATCATTACAGCTATTCCTTCCTCTGTCTTCTGCTGGAAGAGTCTTCCATGGGAAGGTGAGATGGAGGGGCAATGTCTCTGCCCTCTGGCATGGAAACACAGCTACAGCTTTTGGAAGTGTTTGTGGTCCTTGGTAGTCTTTCTTAAGCAGGTGACCTGCTGCTGTTAAGCAGGCTTTGCTGCTGTTTTTAACACTAGGGTGTCACCTTGCTGTTGTTTCCTGTGCTTAAGTTTCCCAAGGGCCAGCTCAGGTGGTGATCAGCTACAGCTTTTCCACTCACTCAGTGGTTCTTAAGTGGAATAATGGGATAGTGATGTGTCTACTCTAAGAACCCAACAGTTATGGAAGAGAGATTGGTAAACTTTTCTATGTGTAGCAGCTCAGTTTGAAATGTTTTCAGGAATAGCACCTGTGAGAGGTGGCAGCCTACTGTGAAGAGCAAATAATATTAAAAAGAAAAAAATCTTGCTTCTGTTCCCACCCAGTAAAGGATAATGGAACAGAAGAATCATCCCCTGTGGGCAAGTGAGCAGAGATAAATTAAAGGTGACAGCATGTACATGAACTATGGATTTGTACAAAGCACATGCCACTGCAAGGTCAGGGGCAGGTGTTGGCCTGTGTGTGTGGCACATGAGCTGAGCAGTGTGAGTGTACAGACCTGGTCCCTGGTGCCCCAAAGTGTCAGCCAGTGTCATGTCTGTCACTGGAAGCGAGGCAGCGGAAGTGGGGAGGGGCACACACATGTTGTGGGTGTTTTGGCGTCCAGAGTGCGTTTGCCTGGTGAGGTGTTTTGCAGTGGAGATGATTCCTTGGCGCTGGAAGGAGGATGACTGGGTGACCAGGTGCTCATGGGGTGTAACTCTGCCCTAGACCAGGCTTGGCCAGCTCTGAATGCAGAGACCTGTCTTCCAGTGTATCTGTAATATCACCAGTCTTCAGTTCTCCTGGTTATCTTGGGATGAGGGTTAAAAGTCTGTCATTTATTCCTGGTTTTGTTCTTCTTTGACAAACTTCTACATGCAGTCTCTGAATGGGATTAGTAGAGCTGAGCTTGTCTTAACAGCAGTAGGTGGGTAGAAGACATCCTAGGGGCTTACCAGTTGTGTCTCAAGGATCTTGTTGGGGCTGGCAGAAAGGAAGGAAGGCTTTCAAGGCCAATCTGATAACCTGGCTGATCAGAGAGATGTTTTCTGCTATGTAAAAATAAGAATTTTAAATTGGAACATAAACCTCTTGTGCTCTTGCCTTGATCTTATCAATGTTGAGAACACCCTCTGCTTGGACAGGGGCCAGATCCCTCAAATGACTTCCCTGTCTCTTATCTCTTACTCTGCATCCCTAAAAGGCCACTGCAGAAACATGCTGGCTTTTCTTCTTCTAAAATAAGGAACCTTTTCAGCTTGGAGCTGAACAGGAGATATGCTGGCCAGGGCCTTCTGGGGAGATGCCTGAGCTATTCACACGTGCAAGGCATACCAGGTGACAGAGCAGTGTTGGTGCAACCAGAACCTCTGGTTCTGCCTGTGCAGCACTAAGATTTCTAAAAAATCAGAAGGTTCAGTGTGTGTATACATACGTGTGTGTGTATGTGTGTATATATATATATATATATATATATAAACCCACAGATGTTGCTCCTTCCATCATAGACTCCCAAGGAGCTGTGCAAGCATTTAGCATTGGATGCATATAAATATGCAGATAAATACCATGATTGCAATTTCAGAGTGTTCAGAGCGAGTTACACTGAGGAACCAGCAGAAAGTGTAACTCACCTGAAGAGAGATAGAGTGATGAGAACTTTAGGCCGTGTTCCTAAAACTGTGTCCTTATTCATACCGTATCATGAGTGTAAGCACCTAGGGCATCTCAGGCAGCCGAAATCCCAAACTGCAGCATACAAACAGTTTCTCAAACATTTCTGGTTGTTTCTAATTTGTGACTGAGTGTCTAAACCTGACCTTGATCTTAGAATCAGCCAGAGAGACTTGCCTCCTGGCCAGTCACAGCCTTGGATTACTTTATGGTCAGAAACCCTTCATGGAGATTTTGATGTTCCAGTTTCCCCTGTGGTGTCTTGGCTCCAGTTGATGGGCATGCCTCTGCCAAGCAAAATGGAGAGAGCCCTCTGCTAAATGGGAGCATGAATATCCCTTTGGGTATCCTACACTGCTCCCAGCCCAGCCACTGAACTGCCTGCTGAAGATGATAGTTGGTCCTGGAGAACGCCAGCCCTTGTTCTGAATAATTCCTGACAAAAGACTTTGTCCAGAGTTTTCTCACTTTGGGGAAGGGTTCTGTGTAGCCAGGGGGGGAATGCCTCTTAAAAACTACTCCAAATATCTGGCTTTTACTGGATTTCATGGCAAAGGCTAACCAGCCTTTAGCCTGCCCATAGCAGGTAAAAGTGGGACTGTCATGTCTCTCTTCTGTTTCTGTGAGGATAAGAACTTTTATTGCTTCCTGCCTTTCATAAATTCCTGCCATCTATGCCCTCACACCTGTTGAATCATGTAAGTGCCCACAGAACAGACTTTGTGGAATAACCAAGAGCTCTGTAATCCACACAGCACCATGGAAGTAGCAAGTGGCTGGTGAGTGAGGAGGCTGACTTCCTATTTTCGGCACTGTTCCTGCTTTGTGGTCTGATGTGGGTTGTGGGTCTGGTTTAAGGATATGGGGAGGTGGGGAGTGGTGGAAACAAGGTGCAGCCCAGTTGCTTCTGGGACAGCCTTATGTGTCAATGGTGGCTGTGGCTGGTGGCACTGTGGTTCAAGGGAATGGAAAGTGGCAAGGCATGTTTCACAGAGAGGGGGTCAGATTTAATGACTTCTTAGTCATATCTGGGTGATGGAGCAGAGAGAGAGAGATGTAGGGGATAGCGCAGGGTCACAGAGAGCCACTGCTCTCTGTCAGAGCTTCAAGTCCAAGATGGCTGATTAGGTACGTCTGCTCACTGTGTCCAGGCCCACTGCAGTTGTTCTGCTCCCTTTTTGTTCATGTGGCTGTGGGAACCTGGCAGCCATTGCCTCTCCCAGTCCCTAGAGCTGTGATCCTCTTTTCCCACACACCTCTCCCATAATACACCCACTTCCTGCGCTTGGCTTCCACAGCTGGGGTGGTTTGTCCAGAGGCAAGCGCACCATGTCAGCATGTGTTCGCAGCCTGCTCATGCCAGGCTAATTAATCCTCACTTTGCAGCTTTAATTTGGGTACCCTTCAAGTTGAGAGCAGCTCTGTGCCAGCCTGCCTGGCCAGAGGGAATGTGCTCGCCCTGGCCTCATGCAAACTGGAAGCTGCACACGCCCAAGCGCGCACCACGTGCCGGCTCTGTGGGAAGCACGGCACCTGGGCTTCCTGGCCCCAGGGAGGAGGACTGGGAGGCAGCTGCTGTGATCCCTCTGAGAGGAGGGTGTTCCTGCTGCACAGCAAGGGCTGGAATGGGGAGGGTGGAGAGGAAGGAGAGGGTGAGGTAGTGTCACTTGGGTACAGACCCAGACTAAGGACTCTACTCAAATGCATTTGGAGATTTAGGGCCAGATTGTGCTGTGTCTATGTTTGCTTGGAGCTACTCTTGTGCTTGCCTCTTCTGCTCAAGCACATGCAGACCCTGTAGTATTTACATGAACTGCTGCAGATATGCAGGAAGCACAGGCAACTTCTTATCAGAAGGAAAAAAAGTGGGTGGAAGACATGGCTCACTAATAGGGAAATACGGGTTCATTCACTTGGTCCTAAGAGATTTGTCTTCAGAGCATTATCTTTACTGGGACCCTGGCATGGTGGGTTCCCCAGCTTGGCCAGGGAGCACTGACAGACTGCCCCTCTGAATGACCCATCTGTCCCTTTTCTTTGTGCTGCCTCTTTTCCTTCAGGTTGTCAGGCAGGCAAAATCAAAGCTTGCAGTCAGCTTTGTCAAAGACCTATCTAAAGATGTGTGAGGGAGGAGAAGAAAGGCTTATCATGCTGGTGCCAGCAAGGACCCAGAGCTGAAACTGGCTATTTCTGCTTTTGGGCAAGTGACCAACAAGCATCTGCTAGGCCCTTTGAAGTACCTTCCAGAAAGGTTCAGTGCTGTCTGTCTGGTAGTTGCCACCTCACAACTCTGCATACACATTTGCAAATGTTTAATTTTTTTTTTAATTTTTTTAAACCTTTCTAAGAGGAACACTGATGTGTTTGTAAACCATTGAACTGCTCTTTGCAATGTGGTGGTATGGAAAGAAGGTGTTAGGCAGCCCTATGTTGGTGATGGCAGACAAGTCTTTCAGTCTTTTAGGCGAGGGTGGTGAAAATCATAAGAAAACAGTGCCCACTGCAAAGTTTTGGGTTCCTTGTCAGAACAACATTTGGAGATGACCTTATTTTTTTTCTTGGAAGAGAAAGAAAAAGGGTAGTCATAAAATGAAGCTCTGGCATGGTCTATTTTTTAACTCTTCCTTGAAATAAAATTCTATATGAACCTGGGAGTGTAGGACAGGCTTTCAGGAAGAAAGGAGTTTGCCTGTGAAAATTTCCTCCTGTAGCTGCTCTGGGTCTGTGACTAGAATAAATTGTTAGAGGCCCTATCGGAGTTAATGAATAAGCAGTTAAATGTGAATTGTTGCTCCACTGGAGGAGCTGGTCCTGCTTGCCAGCGACTATTTCTTGAAAACTGCCTGAAGCAAGACTGTAATTGAAAAGAAATCGCCTCTCATCAGAAGGTTGAAACACCTAAAAGTTAATTAATTCATCCTGGCTGTAGTGTACTGTTTTGGCTTAACCCCATGATGAAGTTGCTAACTTGCTACTCCGGTGGGTTGGGGGAGAGAATTGGGAGGGTAAATGTGAGATGGTTTGTGGGATGAGATAAAGACAATTTAATAGAGAAAACAAAAACTCTGCATGCAAGCAAAGCAAAACAAGGAATTCATTCACTGCTTCTCATGGGCAGGCAGGTGTTCAGCCATCTCCAGGAAAGCAGGACTGCATCATGGCTACTTGGGAAGGCAAAACACCAGCTTATGCCATCATATGGTATGGAAAAGTCCTTTGTCCAGTTTGAGTCTGATGTCCTGGCTGTTTCCTTCCCAGCTTTTTGTGCCCTTCCAAACCTTCTTGCTGTCAGAGCATGAGAAGCTGAGAAGTCCTTAACTTAGTATAAACACTGCTTGACAGACTGATATTTTTAATTATTACTGTCACCATTATTCTCATCCTAAATCTAAGCCACAGGATACACCAGCTACTAGGCAGAATATTAATTTCATCCCAGCAGAAACCAGGACACGTATGTATTATGCCTTGAAGAAACTGGGCAGAACCATGTTTGGAATTACAGATGTGACTAGGAGCAGGCATGTGGGTCCCCTTCCCTTGCTCACAGCTGATGGCTTCACACATCAAAGTTGAAGAGTGAAGAAGTTTATTTTCTAACACTTAGCAGGGGTGAGAGGAAGAAGGACAATGTGGAGTTAAATCAGTGTACCTGTAAATGTTCCTCTGTGGAGTCTGACAGTCTTTACTCTTTCTGGGCCCTGCCTGAATATTGGTGCTACCTCTGGCTCTGCCCATTCCTGGGCAAGACAGCTGTCTCACAGGCAGCATCCCAGGCAGGCATCTGTCCTTGCCAAAGCTGTTCTGGGGATTTATTCCTTTCCACACAGGGTGGTGGTGGAAATCGGATGCGCCTTTACAACTTGCAATTACATGATGCCTTTCATCCCAAAGGACTTTTAACAAGTGGGTCTACAGACTGCAAAGGGATCATTCACTCACCACTGGAAGGCATCTTCCTTTAAATGGAGCTCAGCAGCACTTCCCAAC
Organism: Calcarius lapponicus; assembly: GCA_039654755.1. Taxonomy (NCBI): domain Eukaryota; kingdom Metazoa; phylum Chordata; class Aves; order Passeriformes; family Fringillidae; genus Calcarius; species Calcarius lapponicus. Next base: position 70,535,207 of record CM077465.1, on the reverse strand, counting down.
CAATGGGGCCCAAGAGTAGGAAAGAAGGGACTCCTGTGCTGGATTGGCCTTGAGTAGGGACGGGTTGGCAGAGTGCACAACCTGATCTGGTTTTGAATCCCACCTGGATACTAGAGCTCTTGAGGAAGAGGACCAAAGAGTCCTCTTAATGTTCCATCTCCCCCAGCACACCATTCCCTTCGAAGACATTGTTGTGTTGGGTAGCTGCATTCCCCACTCCTATGGAGATAATCATTCCCATAGCTGAAAGCTCACTTGGACCTGTGCTCACTTTGCCTTTGTCCAGAGAGGAGAACCATGATTCTATGGAATCATGAGACCAAAATCATGTTACTCTCTGCACTTGAGATATTTTATCAGACTAATAGATGTAAGTTACCTGTTTCTAGGAGGAGTATGGCTTCGTATTAATAGATTTAGCTTTACATGTTTTTCTTCTTCCTCTATACTCTTTCCTTGCTGAAATGTACAATTACATTACAGATGGGTTTATGGAACAGTTGTACATTTGTATGTTTTCTGAGAGCTGCTAATATGATTGAAATCAGCATTTCTTCTGTGATGTTTAATCTTACTGGCCTTCTTTGAGGCACCTCCCTCCACTCACTATATTTAGGTGTGCTTCTTTGTTAATACACTTCAGATATGTTTCAAACCTGGTGTTTATTTTCCCCCCTGTATTTAAAGGTGATAATGTATTGGTGAGAGCAGTACATGTTGGCAGGAGGGTACGTGTAGGCTCACGTACGTGGGTGAAGAGGCATCCTTGACCAAGGTGGTTTGTGCATAGTTGCTTGAAACATGTGTAAGATGAGTTTACTTCCCTTAGGAGCTCATCTAAACCAAATCAGGTGTGCAGTGGGGCAGTGTGGGTATGTTCAGGTGCTGGAACTACCTTGTGTTCTGAGCAGCTGTATGAGCCAGTGATGAGCTGTGGTGCCTCAGACCATCTCCTGGGTGCTGTGAAGTTCCGGCTCTGCATGGCTTGAATTACTTTACAAGCAGGCAAGTTTGTATGAGTGGAACAGCCCTCCTTGTGATTTGAGTCAGCAGACTGTGTGTGCACAGAGGGATGTGCGCAAGTGACCAGGGAAGGGCCTGTGTACTGGGGAGAACCCGAGGCAGTGAGTATGTGCAAGTGAGCACGTGTGTTTGACAGAGTATATGTGTGAGCCTGTGTGCTCTCCTGTGGCAGCCGTGTGAGTCTGACTCGGGCCATTCTCCAGCTGTGTAAATACATTGCTTAGCAAATCGAGGGCTCTGGTTAATGATTTCCATGAGCACAGGGCCCATATTAGGCTCCATTCTGTGAGCGGTACCCAGCTGTCCGAATGCCATTAGAGTGAACACATGAGCCTTTAATGTCAAGTGCGTATTGTTTGTGCTCTGAGGAGCCTCTGCAGGAGCCTCTGCAGGAGCTGGCCTGGGGTTGCTCACCAGGGGCTGTCAGGCAGGTTTATGGCAAGCTCCCTGGGGACCTGATGCAGTGGCAACAACTCTTAACACCTTTCCCTAGTCAAAGCAAAGTCCCAGGCATGGTGTTGTCCAAGGAGAAGGGCAGGCTGGCTAGGACGTTTGCCCAGACTACAGGGAGGCAGCTGGCCCAAGCCACAGGGTGGCAGGAACATGTTCCCCTCTCTGGCAGCTGGCTCTATCTGTTTTTGTTCTGGTAATACATCTACAGGGCTTTGCCTTGTGCTACTCATCAGGACCAGACCACCACATGCTGTGATCCCAAATGGTGTCTTGGACTAAGCCAGATCAGGCCTGGTCATCCCTAGAGCTGGATATTAACTCCAATCTAAAAACGCTCCTCTGCAAGAAGAGGGTTGAGGGATTTGGAGGCTTCTTACCTCCAGCAATGTAGGTACCAGAGGTGCTGCCATGTCAGTCAGGGAGCAGGTGCATGAGGATCCTGTCTGGCTCAGGGTTATAAAGGAGTGCAGATTGGTCAGGCTGTTGCTATGGATGAGGGCAGTCAGGTTACTGCCTCTCCTGTTACTGCCTGCAGCTGGGCACAGGCCCATTCTCACTGTGCCCTTGTCTGTGGTTGTTGAAAGCCAGTGGTCATCTTGTGGCTGCTTGAGAGATGCCACAATGAAGAGGCAGGACTGGGTGCATTTTGAGCCTCACTTGCAGCTGTATGACTTCCTGTGAATCTCAGCATCCTCCTGTATCTTCTCACATCCCTGACCTTCAGCCTCACCTGTTCTGTGTCCATCATCCTGGCAGTGCCCTGGGAAGGCTCTCTGCCCCACACACTTACCCCAGAAGAAAACTCAGAGAGAAACCATAGCACAACTTTCCACCCAAAGCTTGCTGAGTTTTGTAGATGACTTTTGTCTGTCCTTTGAAGCCATCTTTCCCCAGCTCTTCATCTGCCGTCTGCCAAAAATGAACGGATTCAGCGCCTTCCCTAATCCTGTCTGGCATTTCAAAATGGAGCGGATTGCCAGGTTCTTTGTTCCCATTCCCTCTTGGCACTGGCAGGGGACCTTCTCTGCTCTGGAGAAGGACAAATGTGTTGATTTATTCTGCCCCTTAGCTTTGAATAGGGGTTGCTATGTTACCTTCCAGCTCTGAGGCCTGCCAGAGCATACACCATATATAACCCCACAGCAGGTGGCTATTGAGTAAAGGCCCTTAAATCTGCCTCTCTTGTTTCTTATGCTGCTGGCCAAGGTGTCAGGGGGATGTAGCAGGGCATGATTTGCTGGCTGAAACTCCAGGCACAGCTGATGCCAAGCACCATGTTGGCAGTTTCCATTCTCGAGTGCCCATCTTAATTGCAGAAGAGATACCAGGAACATGCTGCCCACACTGGCTTTTAGAGGCCTTTCCTGACATAAAGGCTGCTGCCCAGTGGGGCTGAGCTGTGACCAAGAGCCTTGGAGACAAGAGGCTTCCAGATCCTGCTGCAGTTATTGCAGCACTCAGGGCCTGGTTTGGACACTTCCTAAGCTCACTCTGATTTTCTGTGTGTGTTTGGGTGAGACAAACCATCTGAGCAGCTTTTAGGGCATATTTGTGTGTTACTGCCTTGTGGTGATGAGTTACAACCCAGGCAGAGGAGAGGTGTAGGCATCAAAACATCACCTTGCCATGCTGTTAGGTGTGTGATAGACTTGAATCTGAAGTGCTAAAATGAACCTCTGTCTTCTGCTAGACAGAACTGGGAAATGTTCCTAAAAAGCCAAACTCTTTGAGGAGTCCCACAGTGCAGGCTAAGCAAAGGAGATCATAGTTCTAGTTAGGAAAGGCCTAAGAAAGGATCAGGGGGTTACATAACACCAGAGCCCAGTCTCAATCACATAGAATGTTAAGAGTCGGAAGTGACTTTAAAGATCATCTGGTTCTAATCCCACCTGCCATGGGTAGGGACACCTCCCATCAGACTAGGCTGCTCAAGGCCTTATCCAGCCTCATCTTGAGCACTGCCAGTGTTGGGGCATGCATAACCTCACTGGGCAACCTGTTCCAGTATCTCACCACCCTCACAGGAAAGAATTTCTTCCTAATATCTAGACTAAATTTCACCTCTTCCAATTTGTACCCATAACTCCTTATCCTGTCATTACAGTTCTTGAGGAGGAGTCTCTCTGGCTTCCTTGTAGACCCTTTCCAGACACTGGAAGGTTCCTGTGAGGTCTCCATGCTACCTTTTTTCCTGCAGGCTGAACAGCTCCTGCTTTCTCAGCTTGTCTTCATTGGGGAGGTGTTCCAGTCCTCTTAACAGCTTCATGTCTTCCTCTAGACTTGCTCCAACAATATCATGTCCTTCTTCTGTTGGGGACTCCACAGCTGGATACCGTATTCCAGGTGGGGTCTCACCAAGAGCAGAATAGAGGGGGAGAATCCCTTTCTTTGACCTGCTGGCTGTTCTGCTTGTGATGCAGCCCAGGATTCCACTGGCTTTCTGAGCTGTGAATGCACAGTGCTGGCTCACCCTGAGTTTTTCATCAACCACCACCCTGAAGTCCTTTCCTGCAGGGCTGCTCTCAATCACTTCTCTGCCCAACCTGTAGGTTTTTGGGTTTTTTCCTGACCTCTGTGAAAAAAGTGGTAAAGCCCTTCCCAAGAGTAATGGAAGTGCAATGAGAGTAGGGGATGTTTGCATGAGTTTCTGAGCTGCTGAACTTTCCACATATTCCTTGGGAATGAACTCTACAGGATCATGATTAAACATTTTCCTGGAGTCTAGAGCAGTGAGACCTCCTCTCCTGGCCAGAAAGTATCAGTGAAATAGCTGTCCCACTAATGCTTCTGCTTGCACGAGGAAAGAAACAAACCAAAGTTCCTGAAAAGTTAAAAGGAAAGCTCTTCACATCTAACAGAGTGAAATTACTTCTTTGGCACCATCATTCCTCTAGGATCTGCATATCCTAGCACAGCCTACTGGAGAACAGCATTTCTGTCCTGTCACACAGTGCAGGGTGTACATGGCTATTTCTGGCCTCCTTACTCTGCACCTGCTCTGAACACTAGGAGCAAAAGGGGAGAGAATGGTCTTTAGTGGACATGGTAAAACCAGTCTGGAAGGCCTTGGGGGTGGGATCTTTTCCTCCAAGCAATTCTCATCCATTCCTCATCAAATTGTAGAGTCTGGAACCAAAACCCTGGAGAGTTTCAGCATGCCTGGGACTTTAAGAAAGAGTAGTTTGTAAATCCTTATTGGAGAGCTGTTGAAAAATGGGGCTGAAGAATTGGGTTTCCAGAGATAACTTGGTTTGTCTCCATGCTCTAAAAGTGTACCAGATCTTACTTCAAATGAATGTCGTGGTGAGGGAAGGCTCGGGACGCTCAATATGAGAATCAGTAGGCTTCGTTTATTGATTAGAGCATCAGACATATATGCGCAACAAGTAATAAGCTCATACATATTCTGCAAGCCAAGCCATCTATTGGTTATATTAGAGCATCAGACATATATGCGCAACAAGTAATAAGCTCATACATATTCTGCAAGCCAAGCCATCTATTGGTTATATTAGATATCAGCTCTTCCTCATTCCTTAAGAGTTACATCTCTTTTTCTCATGTCTCTTTCTCAATTACAGCATCTTGCTATCCTAATACAGCTATGCTTCAAGGCCACAGTGTCCTTGCAGGTGTAGGGACTAGATTAGCTGGGTCTGGTACTTTTCCAATTCTTGGTTTAGCTATTCTTCCAACAAATGAATTTAGCTTTTCAATGTGATACCTTTTGGTAGTGATGCTTTTCTGTCTCTGGTACTCTAAATGCATCATGGATATCCTGTTTCACTTAGTGGCTACAGGTGCCATGGTAGGGACCTCAGTCCTGGAGGAAGGGAGGTGTGCCTGCTTTTTATCTTGAAGGGCTAGGGCAAGGATGTGAGCAAAGTGCTCTCACTGCTTATGTTAGTCCCATTTGCTGCTAGTGCAAGCATGACCAGCCATTGAAGGAGGTGTAATTGTATCAGAGAGGGGGATGACAAAGCACTCGAGGCAGGAATGTCACTGTTTGCACCTGACATGAGCACTGACTTGATGCCTGTTTCTGTTCCCCTGCAGAGCACCAGCGGAGGCCGCCCGCCGCCCCACTTCCTGTATGACCCCTCCACTTTTGCCTTCCGTTCCCTCAGCACCTTGAAGCCGCTGAGCCCCATAGCTCCAGTGGAAGAACCGTCATGTGCCTACTGAAGGAGTTTCTCCAAAAAACCTCAGGAACTATCACCCAGTGTCCTGCCTGGCAGGGAGAAGGGGAGGTGGTGATACCCAAGGGGAGGGGTGGGAGAAGAAGGGGCAATGACACGTCTTTGCAACGCAGCTGCTCCGGCAGGAGGGAGCGAAGGGCTTGGCAGCAGTGCCTCTTCTCATACCACTGATGGAGCTGAGCAGTGGCGCAGGGAGGGAGTTTTGTCTCTCAGGGCAAAGCAAACCAGTCAGGTCCACAAACTGCAAGAACTGCCACCAAGGCAGTGTCAAACGTGAGGGTGGTGGCAACTGAAGATATCCAGGAGGTGGTCAGGGGTTAGTGTGACCTGCATGGCAGCAGGGATGAGTGATCAAGCTGTGAAACCAAATCCAGTCAGTTTCCCAAGGATACCTGGGTCTACACTGCTTTGCTTATAGACCTGACACTTCTCCCAGTCAGAAGTGAGCTCAGGATTGGAGAAAGAGGCTATACAGAGCTGCTTGCAAAACAAGAAGATCCCTCTCTGAGATTGTTATAATTGCATTCACATCAAGCTCTCTCAAGTGGAAAACCTGGGGACGGGGAGGTGTGTGGAGGAGTAACTGGCACATTTAGCTGTGCATTCCAGATGATCTGCTGGCAGTTCAGTGATACTGCCCAAAAAGAGATTAAAATGGGAGAGTAAGGCATCCATATGTAGATCAGGGGTTAGAATAAAATTCTAGAATTGGAACGTCTGTGTTGAGCCATCCAGAAAAATGCAGCACCCACCTTCAATCCTCTCAGCATCATCAAAGAGAAGAACTTGGGGTGACTGTGTGCTCATGAATCTCCTCTCTGCTGAGGCAGTGTGTGTTCTGGGGTATGTCACACTTCTCCATAATATTGTCCCACTTCATGATGGTGGATGTAACTGGTACCACCAAACTCAAGCCAATTTAATGTCTCCAGCAAGCTTTCTACTACCTTTGTTAAATTCAGGTACACTCCTCTGGTATCAGTGGGACAATATTCCCAGATGAAGCAAGGAGTGGGAAAAAGTCGATTTTGTGGTTGTTGGTGGAAGAAACAGGAGGGGAGTTTAAGTGAAGGTGGGACATTTCTCCATAGACAGTTCTGAGGCTGTTGGGACCCTGCTAGGCCTTGCTACCACTGGTGTTTGGCTGGGATCTGTCCTTGAGGTGTGTGTGTTTTGTGCCAAAGGCAGGAGTTAACAGGACAAGCTCTTGCCTCTCCTGTTGAGGCAGAGGAACAAGGCCTTTCCTCTGGCTGCATCTGGTAGAGAGAGAGTAACCTCTTGATGTAGGCATTGCCCACCATGAGCCTGTACCTGAGTGTAAGGGGAAGCAAGTAGTTTGTCCAGATCAGGAAGAGCAACTGTGAGTAACACAAAATATTTTTTTTTTTAAATCTGTCTCAGTGTAGAGTCTTTGCTGCTGCTCTCTGGTTGAGACTAATGGTCAGTCCAGCTGCCAGTAGGAAGCTACCCAGTGAGCTGGTCTGGGCCCTTCAGTGAGACCCCTGGGGAAACTCCAAGGGCTGTAGGCTTGGGGACCTGAATCCCCCACCCCCCTTCTTCTCCCTAACTCCTGTCGTTCAGGCAGGCAGAGCAGCTGGGCAAGGTGGTGAGGGGATGTCGGTCCTGATGCTGTCCCAGCTCTGCCTGCTGTTTGGCTCCAGACTGTGGCAGCTGGGCCACCCCCTGCACCAGCACCCCCTCCAAGAGGTCACTTGTGTTTACTGGTGAGGGACCTCTGACAGACCATCAAGGTTCCCTGCAAGTCCCTGTTTCCAAGAGAGCACAGTTCCTCTGCTGATTCTTCCTGCCCCTGTAGAAATACTGCTTCTCTTGTTTTGATGGCACACCTCAGCTTTTTAACTGCTGCCAGATCAAGCTGCCCAGTGCAGGACAGGAAGCATTGCTCCTTTGGACCAAATCCCTGTGCTCAGGGGATGGGACAGCCATAGCCTGGTACCCATCCAAGAGGCACGTTCCTTGTGCAAATGGCTGGATGGCAGCCTTCTGCACGGCCCTGCAGCCTCAGGCTTTGCTCAGCAAGAGCTGCCAAGGTGCTGGGGCCCAGAGGTGTGTTCTGCCAGCCAGCAGGTTGGGCAGGCTGCCCTGCCCCAGGTGGGAGCAGGGAACAGGGATGTCCTGCGGATATTGTTGCCTTTTACTACTTTTGTAACTTTTCTGTCTTTTCTTTTTCAATCAGAAGAAAAAATAATAATAAAAAAATTTAAAACCCCACAGTGAAATAAAGTGTAACAGCTGCTATATTCACACCTCTGGTGGGTTTGGTGCATTTGCCATCTTCTGGGTGTTTGTGGGTGGGGGTGGGGAGGGGATGGAGTAGAGTGAGCCATGGCACAGTGCAGCCAGTCCCAAGCACTCCACAATGCAAGGAGGCCACGTCTGCGAGTGCATGGCTTTGGAAATGAGGAGCTTGTCCAAAATGAATGCCAGGTTCTTTGTTTGTGCACCTGCTCCATTTGAGGTATGGTGTATTGTCCCTCACTGGTGCTCCCCTCACCAAGACGGGGCTTTGGCTTTTGAGCAACTACCCAAATGGTCTTTGGCTTGTAATTTTAACTTCAGGAGGTCTTGCATGTCTTGTCCTGAGAGTCTCCACAGCCCTTTTGTTTACAGCCACAGTACTTTTTCTTCTCCATAATTTAGCTGTAGTTCATCCCTTCCTCTGGATTTTGCTCTAAATACTCCATCTCGGGTACTTGTAATGTGCATTCCCCACCCCTTGTTATTTACTTGAGCTAATTCCTGTCTCTCCCCCACTCCTCACTCTGTATCTTCACCAGCATCTCACAAGGCTATTACCTATGTTCCCTTTTCCAAGGCCTCCTGAGAGATATTAGCATAAATTCCCTTAGCAGTCCTACTTAGATTCATTCCCAGGAGGCCTTTTCCATTCTTTCCTCCAAGCTCTGATCTCCTCTAGGCTTCTTGCCATCTCTCTTATCTTGAAATCCTCCCCTCTCTGTCAGCTGCAGCTTGTTAATTGGCCTTGGCCAATTTTGCAAGGGTTGTACGGTGCCTTGCTGGCTCCCCCGAGCCCTTCCTCTTGTACCTCCCTTACAGAATGCTTTCCTCTGGGATGTTTCTTCCAGCACAGCCACCCTTGGAGCCCCAGATGCTGTTTAAAACCGTGGTGGTGGCTGTGACTCCACAAACCCTGCTCATCTGTAGGCCTGTGCCAGGTCAAGCTTGTTATGAGTCTGTTTTGTGCATTCAGAGAGAGGGATGCATTGCCCTTTTATCCCCTAGGCTGGGGTATGGACACCTAGTGCTCCAAAGCCAGGGTACAGCTAGTGAAGGGCAGGAAGCTGGCACACAGCTTGGCATTGCACAGCCAGCCCAGTGGCCAGGCTGAGATGGGAGCAGAGCTGCTGCTGCTGCCCCAGGGCTCTCATCTGGGCCCCCAGAATCTCTTTGGATTTAGTTCAATTGTGCCCACCCATCATCTCTCCCTGCAAGCTGGGCCTCTGGGTTAACAACAGAACAGGGCAGCTTTTGTGGTGGAACGTGGTGGTAAACTGCAGTATGGCAACAACTCTGAACAACTTCCTCCTCTGCCAGAGCAGGCAGGGGTGCTGGCTGAGGTCTGAGCACTGTGAGCATGGTAAGGTTGGTGTGGGTCCCTCAGGACCTCTACTTTGCTGGAGCTCCTGGCTTCCCACCAGGTTTGGGTCCTGGATCAGCAGGGCAGCCTGTAACTTCTGAGTCCTTTCTCTGCTCTGAGCCATCTTGCTTGGAGATGTGCGGGTGTTTCCCTTCAGAGCAGGGCTCTTGTGCCAGAGTGCAGCTCAGCTGTGTGAACCATCTGCAGGAGGGTGAATGGGGACAAGTGGCTGTTTGATGAGCTTGGCTATGGCTCCTCTACGATTTAAGCAGGACCATTTAAGCTAATACTGTTCTCCAATTAAAGTAAATTAATTAGGTTAATGCTATGGCCTTTTGAAAATAGCAGAGAAGAATGAAGATCACAGCAGTGGCAAAATGGATTGTTCATGTAGACCCTGAGCCTCAGTGAGTTCCTTTGCAGCCAGCACCCAGAATCGTCTCTTCTTGGCATTGTCCTAACATTTTTTGACATTTATGTATGTACATGCATGCACACATGTGATATATATATTTCTGTCTCACTGTGCTCCATTTGTGCAGAAATCTCTGTCCTCTGACAGTCCCCCACGAGCAGGGTACCCTGTGCTCACCTGCCTGGCTCAATCAGTGGCAGGGCTCCATGTGAAGCCCATCTGTGGTACACTCACCCCTCTGTGCAGCAAAGAGCAGTGCTGCTTGGAAAACCCAGCCACTGCCCTGTTTCCAGCTCCATGCTGAGTGTTGGCCCATCTGCCTACCTATGGGACTGACTGGGAAAATGGGCAAAACTGGCAGTGCTGGCCAGGGTTCTCACCTCAGGCTCCGTGGAGGCCACTGAAACATGGCTTGGCACAGGAGAAGCTGAGAAGCAGAATTTCCAGTGGGACAGACCATCTCATTCAAACAACTTCGGGCTTTCCCTTGCTCCTCCTGAAGCTGCATAGCATGTTGAGGCAAGGTGTGGAAGAATGCATTCAAGGGTGTGTATCGTTAGGATTGAATGGGGTATGTGCTGATAAAGTGTGGGCACATAGACACAGTGCATTTGCAGTGGCATTTATGTGCCTGTGGTGTTTGTATTTATGTCATATTAGTTATATTTTAATCAGAAGGATGTATTGGAGGAGCAAAGATAAAGGGGCATGCATGCGTGCAAGTGTGGTTCTGGAAGGATGGATGCTGGTGGATGTGCATCTGGAGCATGGGCAGAAGAGCCTGTGCAGGGGAGAGGTGTGAGTGAGGCTGTGTGTTCCCAGGTGTCTGCAGGCAGTGAATGATGCATGGAGGACATACAGATTGGTTATGTATGCCAAAGCAAGGGTGGTGTTTCTTTCCTGTTTCTGCAGTCTCATCCGTTATGGTAATAACTGGCAGACTTTTGCAGAGTATCACACCAGTAATGACTGGAAAAGTGAAGAAAAATTTACTTATGCCTGATCTTGAGGCACTTGGGAGCTTTCACCATTGAATTAAAAAGAAGCAGGCACATGGACAGCAGTGACTCAAGACCAGGTGATCTCAATACAAATTAGAGTGTGATTGTATGCTGTTGCTTCTCAGACAAGAACTTCAGGAACATCAAATAAAAGTAGCAGGTGGCAGGTTCAAAGCAAACAACCAGAGGCAGATGTGCACAGAGTGTGGGGTTGCACTGGGGAACCCTTTGCCACAGGATGCTGTGGCTGCTTGGTTTTTATGCTGCTACAGACTTGAAAAGAAAGAAAAAAGAAAAATAGTACCTAGGAAACTACATGCACAAATGCCACCTCTGGTTGAGGAGGGAGGTGACATAGGGGCATTTTCTGGCGTAGGTTACTGTGTGCCAGCCCCATCTCTGCCCCCTCCTCAGTGGCAGGGTCTGCTCCTGACAGGGTTCCAGGTGGGCCAGTAGCTCCAAACAGGCACATGCACCAGCAACCGACCCTGCCATGCCAGCACCACCTTGTATGCATGTTCATTGCCTTTACACTTCCAAGAATTTCTTCCTGGAGAGGCCTCAGTGGTGACTCAGCCCTCACATATTTGAAGGTGAGGCCGGGGGTGACCCCATTCACCTCCTGCACTGCTCCTGAGCCACTCGCTGATCTACCTGCATGGCTGCACATGGGCATCCTGCAGACCCTCTCTGCCCTCAGTGTGGGGTTGCTGGGGTGTGCCAGGAGAACCCTGGCTCATCAGGGCTGTCTGGCATCCATCATGTCCCTTGGCACAGCCAGGCTGAGCCTGAATCATCCGTGGTGGCTGTGTGCAGAGGTTGGTCACAAAGGCACAGCTCTGGTTTCTGAAGTGTGTCAGGTCTGTCCTGGGTGGCAGGCCAGTGTTCATGTGTCATGGGAACAAAATGAGCTTGGTTTGAGCACTGCTGCAGGCTTCTGGTGGGTGTGTTGTGCATAGAATTCTCTTTTGAAATTGAAGAACATGTTAGGAAAGCAAGGACAAGCATCCTCCAGTGATGGGTAACCCTCACATGGTAAACCTCAAGCCAGCAAGCCAGAGAGGATGCAGCTGGAGCAGCAAGGCTCTGCAGAAGTAACATCAGTGATGATGAGAACATTTAAGCGTGTCGGTATCGTGCCATTTCCTGAGCTAGACTTCAGTGGGCTTATTCAAGCATGGGGATGAGGAAACAGAAGCTGTAGATGCTTTGAGAGCTCACTCTGGCTGTAGCTGCACACCAGCCTGGCAGGAGCTGACCATATGTTTTCAGCTAGCCTGGGGCAGGATGTGCAGGCACTCCAGACACATGAGGAGCCTAAAGATCTGTTTGCTTTTGTGGCTGCTCACATCAGTGCCTGCTGTAGTAACAGCTGGATGTGTTGGTAGTCTGGCCAGAACTGATTGCAGAGACAACTGGTGTTCCTCTCTGGCTGAATGCTCACAGCAGAGCAGCTCTGAGGCTGGATGAGTGGAGGAGCTGAAAGTGCCGTGGGAGCTGGATGCCAGCTAGGGAGGTGAATAGGGACAACAGAGCCCCTTTGAAAGGAATGTGGTTGCCATCTGCAATGGGGGAAACGTTACCAAAGGGTCCCCTAGGAGCAATGCCTGCCTTGCCCTGGCATGTCCTGCAGCACTCCAAGGCAGGCTGCTTAGCCTCTGTCCTTGTTCTAGTGGCCTGGGAGTGTGTGTGACACAGGCCTTTGCTCCCTGCTGAGGGATGGTGGGTGCTGCTGCTGTGAGACCTGTCCTGGTGTGCCTACAGCTGTCCTGTTTGTGTGCTCCTGCAAGTGTTTGAACCATCTTTGCTAAGTTTTTCCAAAATGGGTTGCCAGAGTGCTCTACCCTGGGTGGTTTCTTTGCCAGGAGTGACATTTGGCAATAGGTTGGTCGGGGTCTTGCCCAAGGGCAGTCTGCTCAGCAAACCTGGCCTTGGCAGTGCCACCAAGCCAAACACATCAGGGCCAAACCTCAATCATATATAGCTCTTGTGAAGCTTGAAAACTTTTTTCAGATCTTTGCCACAGAGCCTCCACAGGCCCTGTTTTGAACAGAGATGTTTTGTCCTTTCTTGGCTTTAAACAGTTCCCCAAAATAAACCTTCTGCTATTTACCAGCATTGTTTTCTTTCTGGTGTTGAATGCTGATAAATAATCAGACCCACTATATTGCATTCATATCTGCCCTGGTAGCAAATAATTACTACAATTACTACCAAATCAAAACGCTTCTGTTTCTCCTGGTGTCATTAGCATGTCCCAAACACTTTGTTCTCGTGGTTTAAGGTGCAGTAATAACACAGTCCAAGCGCAACACCCGGCTGAGCGGAGCTTCCCAGCACAGCAAGCTCCCCAGCCACCATTGCCTCTGAGATGCTGCTAATTTTCAATCACAGTGTCAGATCCTCTTCTACCGCAGGGAGAGCAACTGCTTAGCCTGTGATTTACCCAGTTTATTCCGGTAATAGCCGGGTTGGCTGTGTAGCCGTCTGTCTGCTCTCCGCGCTCCTGCTGCCGCCGCCCTCCGCCACCGGCAGGTCTGTGTCCACCGAGATGGGAACAAATGCTCCCTTCCCCTTCTCTGCTGACCTCTAGGTGCCGGGGCTGCCAGCAGTGGGGCCTGCTGCAGTTATTTCCACCAGGCAGGGCTGGAAAGATCCCTTTTCAGACAGGACAGGGTGGGTTATCAAGGTTTGGTGGCACTTTGGGCCAAGTGAGGGGAGCTAGGACGAGTTTGTGAGGGGGAAACCGAGGTAGGGAGCAGCTGAGGCAGGGACCCAACACAAAGATAGGGGAAAGATACACATCAGCCTGAAACTAAGTCCACAGATATGAAAACCATCGTGGTCACATGGCTCTGTCTGTGAAGAAAAACATTGTATTGGCTGGATCATTATAAAGCCTCTAATTGAAGAGCAGAGTCCTCTCTGCCCAGTGTAATGTTACTCAAACAGACCTGCACACAACGCCTTCAAAGCAGATGTCAGTCAGGGTGCAGCCCTAGATCAACAGTCATTCAGGATCAGCATTGCCTGAAACCACTGGGTAAAATCAAATATAAATAGAGCAGAGAGCATTTGAAGCAATTAGGGTCTCGGGGGAGATTCAGTCCCCGTAACGAAGCCAAGGAGAGGGGAGATGATGCATCATGTCTGTAATGCAGCGAGGACATGCAGAAGCTGGATTACTCAGGAAACTTGGAGCAGCACATATGGTTCCTATTAAATCACCTGACCTTTCCATCTCCAGAGGTATTTCTGGGGCTTTCATTACTGTTGTGTTCCACAAACTGTAGCCTTATGATTGCCCCTGGGAGATAGCACAATATTTGAGGTAAATAGGCTTTTACTTGTGCATGCCAAAATACTGAATTTTCTGGGTATTTTTGAACCCCACTGGTTCTGCACAAAGATCCTCCCTTTGGAGCTGAAATGCAGAACAGAGTAAGCAAAGAGTTTAGGTCCTTAGAGGAATCATTGATTGCACAAAGACTTTCAGCTGTGGCTGGAATGGGAAGGGAAGCAGGTGGCAGAAGTGTCAGCACTAACTGGAGTGCTTGAGGTGGTACTGCAGGGTGGTTAACCACCACAATTGATCCCACGTGCCTGGGATCATCTGAAGCACCAGCTAGAAAGAAGAACATGTTCTATCATTTGTGGCCCTGGGAATCCAGTCTCTTTGTGCCTTAGGCAGTGCTGTCTAAACACCATCAACAAGGTATTCAGAGGGGCTTTACAGTTCCCATTGCTCCTTCAGTGAGCTTTGTCCATGTGCCAAAGGATGTTACAGCTGTTCTTCAGGAGAGCGAGGAGCTGGGGCAGCTGAGTGGCTTTGCCCAGTTGGGCTGGGCTATAGGAACCAGGCCTCACCCCTGTCTGGGCTGTGCAGGGTGAGGGAGATCTGTGAGTCCCTTCTGTGCCTCTCCAGCCCCACTCATGAGGGAACACTGCTCCATCAAGCTGCTCTGTTCTGGACTCAGGACTGCAGGGTAGCTCACCTAGGGCACCTTCTGGTGCTGAGCTGGGGATGCTGCCAAGGGCTCTGTGAGTGATGCTGCTGCTCTGTGGAGCTGAGGCTGGCCAGGGCTCATTGCAGTGTGTCTGGAAATGCCCTGGACATGAACCAGAGACTTTGGGCTTCTCAGCTGGGGTCATCTGCTGCCTGGTTGCTTGCCACTGTAGGAGGCTGGGTACCATGGACTGGGTAACTCCTCATCTCACCTTCCCATGGCATCCTGCAGCTGCTTGGCAAAGTTTTAGCCCTTTCCTTACAACAGCCACTCAGAAATTAATCTTCCAAGACCTGTAGAGGTTGGAAACCCCCATCAGGCTTTGGAGATGCCAGCATTACCTCTCTCTTGTGGCTGAGTTCATGGGTGGCCTGGCCTTGACAATCCTACATCAACCAGGAGAGCAACACATTTTGTCCTGGTGCTGGCACTACCAAATAATTCACTTGCTGCAAAGGAGGAGAATTTATCTTCCCTCTGAGAAATGAAAAGTTTCCTGCTCTCTGAATCACTTTGTTGCTTCCCTATGTATCAGGTAAATAATTTGGGCATCCTGGGCTTGTGACAGAAAGAGCAGGGGTGGAAATAAACAGGGTGTAGCTCAAGTCATCCTTTCATGTCACAATCTTGGCTGGGCCAGGCTGTTGGGGATGTGCAGCTTTGGTGGAGACTCCCTTCCTGGTGAGGACACAGGGAAGGTTCCATTTCTCTTTGATGCTGTATCCAGGTGTCCCACCACAGCTGCCAGCACAGACTTGCCCCTGTATCTCTGAACAGTGGAGAGACCCTGAGACCAACGTCAGGGGATGGGAATGTGCCTGAGCTGATGTGACCCTGGACCCAAGATGTCCCTTGAAGATGGTGGAACATGTGGAGCTGCCTTCCAGTCAGCAGATCCCTATGGGGCCTGCAGGCAACACGAGCCTCCTGCTTCTCAGGGACTTACCTGGAGCAGCCACTTTGCTGATTCTGGGGCAAAATAGGGGTGGGCAGGAGGGTGGCACTGGCCAGGCTGACAAACTGCTGTTCCCAATCAATTCCTGAAGAGGAAAAGCAAAGAAAGCAAAGAGCAAATATCTCCTTGATTTCTCTTTTCTTTTTTTTTTTTTTTTTTTTCTTTTTTGATAAGCCAAGGGAACTAGTGGCAGCAGAGACTCATTTGCAGCTCAGAGGTGTGCAGCAAAGAAGTGCCTCCAGCCAAAAGCAGGACTGGTAGTGCCCAAGAGGAAGAAGAGGTTCTTCTCCCCGAGCGAAGAGGTTCTTTTCTCACAAAACAGGAGGGCAAAGTGCATTGCCAAAACGGCATCATGCTTAATGTCTGGGGCAGAGAAGCTCCAGCTGAGCCCAGGCAGCCCCTTCCATGTCCCCACCCCTTGAGAGCTGGGCAGCAGCCAGGGGCCAGGCTGGCACCTCACCCCCAGCACTGATGGGAAGGTGAAGGAACCGTGGGAAAGCCCAGCTCTGGCTGCTGCTGTCAGCCTGGCAGCAGCTGCAGTATGGAGAACATTGCCCACGTGCCCTCCCCTCCCTGCCACGTCTGCCTCAGATGTATGAAGGCAGCAGCAACTGGCTGTCCCAAGGGAGCAGGGAGTGATGGATGAAGCAGCCACCCCAAGGGCCTGGCTGCTGGACATGAGGAGCAGCCACAGAGCAGGTGCTGGGAATTGCAGCTGGGTAACCTCAGCCCTGTCAGCCCCACGGAGCGGGGACACTCAGAGCACAGCTTTGCCCCATCCTCTGCCAAGGCAGGGCCTGGCACTGCTGGGGCTGTCCCCAGGGATGTCCCCATGCAAAGCCACCCCTCACCTCCCCCCTTGTCTGGGGCACCATGCCCCCTGCCATAAAAGCAGCCTTTCCCCATGTGCCCCTGCACCTTGCCATCTATTACACTGCAAGGGGAAAAGGTGGGCCCGGCACTTTCTGGGATTTTGGGATGTGCTGCTGCATAGTCAGTGGGGTGGGCTCAGAGAACACCGGCACTAGGAAGACTGCAAATGTCCCGTGGTTCAGTGCTCTGTGTGCAATAAAAACCCAGCAGTCCATTTTGGTCAAAGCAAAGAGGGCCCTTTGGAAAAGCCTGCCTTCCCCAGAGCATCCTACAGCCCCCCTGATGGTGCTGCAGCTGGGGTCAGTGCTCACAGTGAACTGCTGCAGTATTAGCAGCCCCAGAAATTACAAAATCTCAAAGAAGGCTTCCAATCTCACAGCACTGGCCTTAGAAATAGATTTAAATCTCTGCAGTTTGAACTCTGGCTACTCTGGGTTTTGAAAACTTTTGGATTTAGCTGGTCTGCATTTTTAGGTACCCTTTGCATTGCAATGGCAAGGTTGCAATAATTACAGCAGAGAAGGGAGTTTATTTCTTGAAGGATGTTGAGATTATAATATATTTATATTTAGAGGGAGGGGGCTTTAACAGTTCTCTAGGCTCTGAATCTGTTAAAAATTGCAAGAGCCCCTGTCAGGATAATAGATTAACCTCAGATCAATTTATCTGTGTGGTAACTGATCACCTGCTCTAAATGAGCAAGTAGTGGGCTTGTCTTTTTAAGGAAATCTGCATGTTTACAGATGTGCTGAGAGAGCATCATTTCCACTGGAAATATTGGCAAGGAGGAGGGAGAAAGTGAAGTGAATCTCGATGCCCAGGAAAGCATAAAGGCAGGCTGATAAATAATCAGGTGGTAAAACAGCTACTTGGCAGTAAGTGGCAATAACTGGTGAGGCAATTGCAGTGCAGTAAAGGCCAATAAGAAAATATGATGTCATGCATGGCTCTGCTTGGCCAAAGTGTGCCACTCCCTGCAGAAAATAGCAAAGAACTGTAAAAACAAAATATGTTTGTGTTTCATCTGGAAACTGAGGCAATAATCACTATGGTGAAGTAGCAACCAAGCTTTTGGTGAGACATTTAAGTTCTTCTCCCAAGGAAGACTCTGCCACACATTGGCTGGGGAGGCTGGAAGCTCAGACACAAAGTGAACATTGGCTGCCTCTTTATGTGCTCTAGCCTCTGGGGCTGGAGCAAACACAGAGGGAGGCCCTGAGGGAGTGTTCCAGAGGACCCACAGCCTTGTGTGTTGGGGTCCTTTCTCCTCTCCCAGCTCCTCCATGTCAAACTGCAGAGTGAGCCACCAGGAGATGGAAAAATATAAATATACAGGGTTTAGAGCCTGATGTAATGGTTATGTGTGGGGAAGAACAGTGCAGCTGAAGATGGGGAAATCTTCCCAGAATCCTTGCAGGGAGATACATCAGAAG
Source organism: Calcarius lapponicus (assembly GCA_039654755.1). Taxonomy (NCBI): domain Eukaryota; kingdom Metazoa; phylum Chordata; class Aves; order Passeriformes; family Fringillidae; genus Calcarius; species Calcarius lapponicus. The sequence goes on along the minus strand of CM077465.1, from coordinate 70,517,229 downwards.
GCCAGGCTCACCATAAAAGTGAAAACCAGGGAGTGAGGCTCACAAGTCCCTGGTCCCATGGGTTTTGCTCCTGATTTTGCAGGCACCCATTGCTGCACAGCAATCCCTGTGCCAATGGTGTTTCTTGCTGGGCAGCCTCAAAAGCAAAGCCCCTACAATTGCCAGCCTCTAGCAGTGCTTCCACTTGTCCCAAATTTCTGCTAAGAGACCCATGGAAGCTGCCAAGGCTCCAACCCAGAGACAGCCTCCCTTCATAGGGAAGATGGGGTCAGGTTCCATCAATACTTGTAGAACAGTTTGGGGTGAATTACAAAAATATTCCTTTGATTCCGGGGAAGATTCCCCAAACCTCCTCACTGATCCAGTCCAACTTCAACTCCACTTCTGCCTGTCAATCAGCACCAGGCTGCTGCTGACAGTGGGGTGACAGGGCTTGCCCATCTTCACCACTCAGGTTTAAAAAGAAAACCAGACCCTTCAAAAAGAAAAATATCCAAGGAAGAAGACAAACAAAGCACCCAGCAGTCCATGTTGGAGATGTTATGAATTGCTTTTGAAGTTGCTTGTTTGCCTGCATAAGGACAGAAGTGCCTTCCTTTAACAATGCTGCAGAAAAAAACTCTGTCCCCCAAGTTTGGGTTGCTCTGGAGGGCAGCCATGCTGGAATTGTGATTAAGTGTTTTGGGCCATGCCTTTCACTGCAGCCTGCCAGATAAATATTTACAGCTGACCACGGAGAAGCAGGGGGGGGAAGGAGAGGAGAGACATCTGTAAATTCTTTGGAGTCTTGCTGCGTTTTAATTTTAATTTAGTTCTCTTTTTTTGTTGTTTTTCCATCCACACATCATTGTCTCTTTCTCTCAACCCACAGACAGCTAAAGAAAAGAGTTTTGAGAGAAAGAGGTTATTCCTAAAGCCTCAGGGGACCGATCCTGCTTGCAGTGACCGTGGCATAAAATCTGGAGCTGTGATAAACCAGTGCTGCAGAGAGCAGAGCACAACCTTTGGTTTACTAACTGGCATAAATCTAATGTAACATTATTGATCTCTGTGGATTTACTCTCAGCCTCATTGCCTCCTCCCTTGTTTTCTTCACAGCTCTCTTTATCCATGCAAAGTCACTGCCTCTGTGGCTGCAATATGCCAGTAAATTGCAGTGTTACACCCACTTCTCAATGGTGTAAATGATTCCCTCCGTTTGGCCTCTGTTCTCAGAAGAAAGCAATTCTCCATGCCCAGTGGGAAAGCATCAGCCACAGCATGGGCCAGAGCATCTCCTCCCACTGCCCCCAGGCTGCCAAGGTGTCCACAGCTGAGCCCTCCAAAGAGGGGGCAACCTGGGATGGCTTATGTGAGTGAGGGCCCTCAGCCCTGGGGGCTCTGTGCATCTCAATCTGTGAGCATACATGTCCTGCTCAGAAACATATGCAGCAGTCTGCAGCTGTAAAAGCCACTGCACCACCCTGTGATCCAGCCCAGATGTTCCTCTCCTTCCATGGCACACTCAAGGGACCCCTCCAAGCTGAGGCAGGCAGGGATGGGAAGCATTGCTGAGGTTCCCTCACCCCAATGAAAAGTGACCCTTGCAGAGGTCCAGAGCAAGAAGGCTGGTGGGGATGGCTGACTTTGGGATGGGGATTGGAGCAGGAGCCAACTGATACTGGTCCTGGTGCACAAGCTGGGAGGCTGGTGAGCTCGGGGCCTCTCTGAGAGTCAAACATGAATGTGTGCAACACTGCAAACACTGCTTTTGCTTCAGCTCCCAAAGCTTGGTGCAGAGATCCTGCAGGCAGCTGAGCCTGCAGTGATAATGTGGTGGGGCTGCTCACCTCCTTAAAAGCTTCACACTTGAGAAACAGAGGCCAAGTAATGACATTCTGGTGGGGGTTTTAATGCTGATCTGTTTGGGAGAACAGGGGAAAGAGTTTATGCTTTGTTGTAGGTCATATTTGCAAGCTGCTACCAGGATCTCCTCATCTCCATGTGGTAGCAGCTTGGGCTTGAGGCTTATCCCTGCTCTTATCAGTGACCTTCTGAGTAGCCAAAAAAGTAGCATTTAAAAAAGCCTTCTGCGATGGCTGCAAAGTCATCTGGGAAGTTACTCTTTCCGTTAGTGTCATAAAACTGCATGGCCCTAAATAGAAAGTGTGGAGGCAAAGGTCTTGCCCCCAGGGCTTTGCAGTCTCAGCACAAAGAGTGTGGTTATAAAGCAAGTCACGGAGTCCAGGAAGGAAATTTATGGCTTAGGAGATGGATAAATAATACGCCAAGATCAACAGCAGTGGTAATGCTGACTTGTACCGAGTGGAGTTGCTCTGCTATTACAGGGCTGTAACAGGCTTGGAGCCTTGCACTGCAATGAGCTGCTGCAGCAGAGAGTCCCTGGCATGGGCACCACCAACTCCTGACAACAACCTGAAAGGCTGTTTGGATGGGAGAGAGCAGTGCCACTCACCAGGGATGTGTTCTCCCCAACACAACCTGGCTCCTGGGCTCAGCGCTGGCTCGTGAAGAAGACGAGGGTTTTACAGTCATGGTCTCACACATCACCTCCCAGCAGTGATGTGACCTCATGGGGTGCTGACATGGCCCTGACTCTTCTTTTATCGACCATCTGGTAGCCTTTTGGGCCCCCAGATGTGGTGAGAGGAGGATTAGGGTTTGTGTAGCTCTTGGAGGATGGAAGGAGACAAAATTTCAAATCTTGGCAGTCTTTTGTGGCTCTTCCCATCCACCTCCTTACTTCTGTTTGACTTTCTTCTCTTCTCTCATCCTGGAAAGTAAAGTCACTCCAGTGTTTACTTTCTCTGTTCCCTACCCAAGTTGTTAAACATGTCCTGGGTTACCCCTACTAATGGATAAAAGAGTGGTGGAAGTCCATTGGTGGGCATGTCTCAAAGGAGAGGTTGGAAAAACATGTCAGAAGCACTGCAGGGATAGCTGATGCACTCTTGGGATTGTGATGGACTGAACAACCTCCCAAAGTCTTTTCCAGCCCTAATTTCTGAGCTCCTCTGACCCCTAAATTCTGTGCTGTACTGAACACGTAGCCAGTGCTTAGTCCCATACTTATTCTCCCTGTGCACTGTCTGAAAGGATGAATTGTCTGGGGGAACATCCCAGCCACCCCCAGCCGCTCCCAGGCACTGTACAACCATCCCCTGTGCACGACCTGAGACACCAGAGACACACTTAACCCCTCTCCTCGGGGTTTGCCCTCTGAATGCTCTTGAAGCTGCAGCTCCTGGAGTGTTGTGCTTACACGTGGCTCTCATCTCCCACATCCTTAAAGCAATGACAACAGGGCTCCTGAGGGGAGAGGAAACCTTGTGTGTAGCTTTCACAGCAAGAAAGCAAACCAAAGACCTCAATCCTTTAAAAAACAATTCTTACATTTTAAGAAGGATCTTCTGATTTTGGTCGGGAGAATTGCCTGAAGCTTGGCTTTGACAATCCTCATAGTTAGAAGACCTAGTGTGAGAGGGACCTGAGAAGCAGCTGGAGAACGAGACTTTCTGAAGATGGCTAAAAGGAGCCTGGAAAATTATGATGGAGGGATCCATAGTGGGCAGCGGAGGGTCAGCATTTCGCTCAGCCCTTCTGCCCGTGACACAGACCTGCATCTGTCCAAACACCGGCGCTCCCCTCCGCCTGCCGGCTCTGGCCAAGGCGGGGCAGCGCGGTTTGCATCCGCCTCCCGCAGGGATGGATGGATGGATGGATGGATGGATGGATGGATGGATGGATGGATGGATGGATGGATGGATGGATGGATGGAGAGCTCCCCACTCCATCAGGCTGGCTCGCTGCAGCTTGCTGCGGCTCGGGTTTCAGGCTCCGGGCTCTCTGTGTGTGCACTCGCCTGTGCTTTTAACTCACTCTGAAGCCTTTGCAGGAAATTAATTTGTGTCAAATGACGGGGTTTTGTCCTCTCTTTGGTTTCTGGAGGGCAGGAGGATGCTGTTGGTTCAAAATGCTGCAGGTACTGCCCTGCTCTTCTGGCCCCACAGCTGTGTGTGCCTGGTGCAGCTCTTCCCCAGAATCAACTAAGTTAGGGGAAACCTTCTGGTGACAGCTCAACCATTCGGGGCATAGGTGTCAGGAATGAGCCCCAAAAAGCAGTAGAAGTTGTTATTCTGGAGTTTGAATTGATGCTTGCACAATAGCAAGGCAGCAAGTGGCTGGATTATCCAGAAAATGAGTAAGAATGACAGGCAGCAACCTTCTGTCTGTTCCTCAGGATGTAACATCTCCATCACACGGCAAGCGCTGCAGCTGATCTGTTCGCAGTGAAGGGGACACATCCATGGATCTCCTCACTCCTACCCTGATCCTATCAGTTCCTGTAAGCCAAAGAGGTTTGATCCAGGCTGGCTCTTGGCTGAGAGTCTTCGGAGAAGAGGGCAGGGTGTCTCCAGAGGTGACCACTTCTTTTCTGGCTCAGTAGGATTGATCTCTGTAGCCTGCTGTGACAGAGCTCTGTGAGTATTGACTCCTGGAGACTGAGCTGATGAAACAGGGCCTTCACATTTCTGTAACCAGGAAATATGAGCCTGGGCCACACATGACTCTCACAGCCAGATTTCACTCTCTTTCTTTGAGCTGTAGATTTTTTATTTATTTCTTGTCCCAAATTGCTCTGCTTAGAGATCCCATTTACTTGCTAATCTACAGCAATTTCAGTGGCCCAGGGGAGCTGTATTTGAGAATTAAGTGAGTGATGTACTGGTGATTAACGTGCAGTTCATAAATGCTCTGCATCCCTTCCTCTCAGTGGCTGTGGGAGGCCATAGTGGACTCAGCTATACAGCCACTAGAGTGGTGAAGGGATCACACCATTATTTTTCCACTGTCGACAATTGTCTGTGAGCCCCACAGGGGAAGTGTCCATAGCAGGCTTGCACAAAGGATGACAAATAGCTATTGCCCTCACTCTGCCAGCTCAGGGCTGAAGTCTGCATAGCAGATCTCATGGACGTGACCCTGCTGAGGTTCCTGTGGGTACAAGGAAGATATCATGCAATAAAGTTCCTTTCCTCTTCTCTCACTGTGCTTTAAAAAGAAACAAACCCTATTGCTTATAACCACTTCCTGCCCCACCACTGAACAATTAATTCTGCCACTGTGACCTTTTAAATTCTGCTGTTTACCAGTGTTGGAGTGGTCACATCTCTGACAGTGTCCTTTTACCAAAAGAGCTTTGCTCACATGTGCATCCCTGAGTGGGTGCACGTTGTGTGTTACAGCCATCCATGACCTCCCTCGTGTCCATCACCAGTGGTGGAGAACATCCTCCCATGGCATGGTGGATTCAGCAGGACATGCAAGTGCATCAGGGTGTGCACATGCATGAAGTGGGGGTACCACTGCAGATCAAAGGGAAAATGAATCTCCAAAATGTTTAGTTTATAAAGTGTGTTGTTGTTGCACTGCCGCTCAAGGCCTTCAAAGGGCCTCAGATTTATTGTCTCAGCACAGTACAGAGATATTTGTTGTAGATTAAAAATGGAAGAAATAGGAAGGGGGCCAGGCATGTAGATTACTGAGTAAAAATAGAAGCTCTCACATTTGTTTGCTGTATTAATTTGGGTTTTGTTGCTTTCTTCCCCTGCTAATTCTTTTCCCCCCTCCCCCTTACATTTGTTCCTGAGAGCCAAGGGGTCACGTCTGTGTTTCCTTGTGTGGCCGCACACAGTATGTCCTGACAGCTCTGCTATCTCTTAGGTACAAACTGAGATTATCCAGGCATGGCTTTTGGAAAGGAAAACTCACTGCAGGCAAATCTGCTTCGCTTTTAGTACTGGAGGTACCGTTTCATCTCAGCCCCTGACTGTTTCTCTTCCCACAGCTCCTCTGCTTGGAGGAAAGTCATCAACTCAACACATGACAAACAAATTAACTCTCTTTTGTGGCCACAGATTTTAAAGAGAAGAGCAGCCACTTGGATCCTGCTCAGCTGGTCCGTGTAACGCAGCCCAGAGAGCCTGGGCCGTGGTGTCCGGCTTACTGAGGCAAGGCTGGCACGGCAAGGCTGGCATGGCCCTGGCAGGATCTGACCAGTGTAGGTGCATCCTGTGCCTGCCCACTGTGATAGTGCTGTGGGCAGGTACAGAATGCACTTACACTGCCTGGGCCCAGGCAGGGGCTTGTCCAGAGCTCCCACCCTCACTTAATACTGATGTACTGACCTTCCCACCAAACCAGTCTCCAGTCACTCCTTTCTGCAATGTAGCTGGGGTGGTGGTGGGAGGCGGCAGGGAAAAGCGTGTGCTGTGAGGTGGGGAGAGGAAAAGCATAAACCACAACTTCTTTTCACCTTTACTTGCCTGCATTGAGCTCTTTCTCTGGGTTCCAGTGGGCTGAAAGAGGTTTGTTCATGCCATCATGATCTGACTTTGCCATGGAATGGGGCAGGGTTGTACACATTCACAGCTGAGAGAAAATACAAGATCTCAAATACTTCTCCTCACCACCTCTTACTGATTATCTCCTGGGCTAAATGGGCTGGATATGTCCTCACTGGGGCACTGGCTATGGCTTGTAAGGCAAAATCTCTGGGTATCAAGCATTCAGTACCAACAGAGCACCTTTCTATGAAAGCTTACGCTGCAGGTTGAGAAGACAGCCACAAGGAAGGAGATACAAATCCAGAGCGGGAAAGTGCTGAAGGCTTTTGAGCCAGAGATGGTATCAAGAACCTTGTGTTTGATTTATGATTCTGGTTCTCCATAAAGCTTTACTCCAAATGGTAAATTCCCCTTGCAACTCTGAGCCCTTCCTAGCAGGCCTGGGCAAATTTAAAGGGCTAAGATTTGGGAGCCTATATCCTATCACTTGAGGGGAGCATAATCTTCAAGCTAAGTGTGAGCCCTAGCTGTGTGAATCTTAAAGCCACAGCTATAAGCAGAAATACTTCATCCATCTTGTGACCCTGTTAGGACAGAGCATCCCACATAAGTCCCCTGCTAATGCCTGTCTCTCAGGGATTCCAGCTAGCCATCCAGTAGCTTTCCGCTGAAGAGCTGGAAGCCGTGGCCTTCTTGCTGGATGCCAGGAACCCCACTCAGTTGTGTTTGTGATATTGGGTAATCTTATGAGTACTCACCCCACACCTATCTTGTCCCCCTTTACCTCTGCATCATGCTGTCCATTGCAAAGGCTGCCATATGTTAAAAAAATCTCTGTCTCCAGTGAGGTTTAGGAATAGATTTTAATATCATAATTACAGCATGTAAACAAAACACCACTCGATTATTGAAACCATATTCAGTGAAGCTGAGCTCCCATGCAAGAGATACATATGAATTTAATTGCTGCTAAACCTCTGCAAATGTACTTTCAGGAAGGCACTGGTATTATTTAACACACAGATCAAAACAACTACTGAAATCTAGAGCTGATGCTGGAGATTATTCAGCAGGCTTTGGCCATTTCATGTACAACTGGTTATTTGTGGGACACTCCTGCATTTTGGCAGCTGGTACAATGCTGTCCTGCCCATGACATCCAGCTCCAGCCATTGCTCAGACCCATCCAGGGCCTTCCCTTGAGCTGTTCTCCTCATGGGAGAGCAGCTGAGACATTGCTGCTCTTAAGCACAGCAGCCAGGCTGTCTTTCCTACCAGCAGCATCAGCACTGGGAATGGGTTGGTGAATGCCAGCGGAGCTGGGTGCTGCCGTGGGGACAGGAGGGCAGTGCCACCTTTGCCAGGATGTCCCCTGGCTGGGCAGTGTGTCCATCACATCCCTCTCCTGTGGCTGCTGCTGTCTGCAGCTTGGCTGCTCCCTTCTGCTGCCGGCATCTGGAGCAGCAACGTATACAAAGTCTTTACAGAGCAAACACACAGAAGAAGGCGATTAGGTTCTTTTGAGCCTCTTCCAGGCCCAGCCTCCCCCAGAGCTCTTTGCTATGTTTTGCTTTGTACACTGGGAGGAGAAGAGCTTGGGTAGAGAAGAAAGGACATTTTACAGGTTAATGAAGCCTAGATTTGATCCAGGTGTTGCTTCCCAGGTCTTTTCAAACCCTGGTGACAATTGAGGATGTTTTGCAGAGCCCAGAGGGTGGTGGGGAAGCCTGGGACAGCTTACAGATGTGCTTTCCCTGGCCTTTCCAGGCTGACAACCCAGCCATGGCTGTCCTTGGCTCCCTGCACCAGGACGTCTGCAAAAGCAGCCAGCTCCCTGAGGCAGAGCCCTTGTGGCTTGTGGGCACAGCCAGGAACTGCTCTGGGCAGCAGAGGTGGTGGCACAGAGTGAGTCCTGGCTGGGGAGAGCCCAGTGAAGGACAGCAGTGCCCCTCTCAGTCTGCCAGTGCTGCCCACCTCACCAGGAGGAACTTCTGTCACCTCAGAAATACCTGCCTTAAAATTTGAGGTGCTGTTATTCTCATTTTACATACAGATCCTCAAAAAATGTTTAGATGTCCAGTTTCCTGCTCAATTGACAACTCAATACCTAAATTCCTACTTGGACCTAGGTGATTCATTGATAACATGTTGCAAATGAAATTTTGACCTTCCAAACAGTTTGCTGGTGGCCTTACCCCGAGGCATCTGTTTCTCCAGAGTATAGGTCCCTGCTCCCACACGAGGCAGCCAAAGAGCTTGTGGCTCCTTGCGGGGCTCCCCTGTGCCTCCAGCCCTGTTGGTGCTCCCCTGTGGTGCCAGGAGGGCCTGAGATGCTGTGGGGATGGGCTTGTGCTCAGAGGAGACAGGACATCAAAGTCCTGGCCACACACAGCAGGAGATATGCTGCAGCTTCTCCCCCCTGTCCTCTGCCCCCGCCTCCCCAGCAATGGGGTGCCACCCTGTTGTTTTTGGCAGTTCCCAGTGGGAATAATTACATTGTGCATGCCTTAAATTCCCTCTTTTGCAATGACAACTGGATGCAATTTCCTTCAGAGTCTCACAAATGGAGCTCTCACATTGTTGGAAGCCATTCAGTGAGTGCTGCAATATGCTCAGAGGTGGCTGCTTCTCATCAGGACCCCAAGTGATTTCTAGAAACCTTTCCACAGCCTGTTGTGCACCTTGGGAGCTGCTCAGTGGGTGAAACAGGGGAGCAGGGTCTTTCAGCTAAATGCCAGCTTGTTACTGCCACGCTGCAGAATACCAAGATAGCCTGGTTGGAGGCACACACTCACATGAGAGAGAGTGTGAAATGCAGCCCTGAAGGTTCAAAGATTTCATATGTTGTTGGGGTTTTGCTCAGGAAATGCCAAACCAGAACTGAAACCTGTGCTTGATGTTTGATTCTCATTCATGCTTAACATAAATATTACTCTTGCTAACCAAACATTCCCCGGAACAGCTCTGCAGAGCTGAGTCTCTGCAGAGGACTTTATGGACAAGTTTTGGCCATTGCCTGTGACAGCAAGAGACTAGATACAGCCCAGGTCTCTTCCATTCTCCTTGTCCTGTGCTGAAAGAGGGAGACTCACCAGGGAAGGCTGCTCAGGGAAGTGACTTTTGAGACCACATGCACATGCATTAAGATGGTCTGTTTGGTAGGAGGGGAAATAGTCCTTTTGATCTGGAGACATTGAGGAAATAAAAAAATATTTCCTCCAGCCCTTTGCTGGAGGACATGGAGGAAAATCCTCTTCTGACTATGGAAAGTACCACATCCCTCCTTGCTGCACGCTGTGCTGTGCTGAAGATGGCCAGCATCAGGCTCAGCACCAAGCCAGGCTCTGAGCAACCTGAGCTAGCTGGAGATGTCCCTGCTCACTGCAGGGGGGTGCATCAGGTCATCTTTAAAGGTCCCTGCCAACCCAAACCTCCTGTGGTTTTGTGCTACTTTCAGACTCCTCCTGTTGGCTTGCCAAGGCTTCCATGCCAACACCCCACCAAAGTGCTTGACCACTGAAGGATGGCCTTCAATGCCCTTCCAGAACGTTCTCCAGGCAGCTCATGGAAGAGCATGGTAACTCCTGATGAAACCCAGCTCCTGCCTGTGTGGGCAAATTGGCTGAGCAATGTACATCAGGAGGGGAGAGGAGAGGAGAATGCCTCTAGGACTTGCAAAAACAATGTCCAAGGGAGGTAAATGACAGACAAAGGAGGAGCAATACCTACTGTGGTCGGAGGGAAGGGGTAAAAGAAAGACCATGCTTTGGTCATTTGTAATTTGGAAGGGAGGTCTTGCACAGATAGTTTATTCCAAGTGCCTGACCTTTGCCCTATCTGGGGAACATAGGAATTAACTCAGATATTAAGCAAATGCTTTGGTCTCACTGGAGAGCAGCTTGCACTTATCTGGAGCAAGTGAGGCCTTGGGCAAGAGTCCATGTCAAACAGCACCTTGGGGAAACTGTGCACATGGTTCTGGATAAAGAAATGTCATCTCAGTCCTCAAGCATGGTGGGAAAGAAGCTGCCTTAATGGCTGAGTGTGGAGGGAACCATCATGGCCCAGCAGAGCAGTGGGGACATTTTGGGAGCTCTGCTGGGCTGTGATCACCTGAGAGGGTCAGCTGTCCCACAGTGCTTGATGAGCAGAGCTGCCCTCCCAGCAGCAGTGCTGGGCAGGTACTGCTGTGTTTGTGCCACTGTTCTTTCCCATTTCCTCACAGTGGTAGCACCTCAGGCGTCCTTAAGGCACGGCAGCCATCTCTCAGTGCTCTGACACAGCACAGTCCTTGCCAGCCTGCAGTCCATGCAGCTCCCAGGCATCCAACAGTGCTCAGTAAACGTACAAAGTGCAACACAAACCATAACATTCCTGCATTTGCAGTCCAGTGTGTGCAATCAAACCTGGGGAATGTAAAGGAATGAACAGGCACTTAGAGCTGAGGTTCACTTTTACCTGGGCCTAAGTACAATTCACTGTGGTGACTGTGCCAGGGGATGCCTCCAGTTTATTCAGGAAAGGCTTAGCAGACCTCTGAATAAAGCACATACAAGATGCTGGTCTATCATTTTCAAGGCAGAAACTTGGAGAGCAAGATGGGAGCATGGCGAGCACATGGTCCTGAGGTGCTCCACGTGCTCAGCATCAAACTCTGCTCTGCCAGTCAAGACTCTGTGGGACATAAGGACTGCTGCTGTCCTTTGAGGAGTTCATCAAGGCTGTACTCCTTCCTGTGGGCACTGCAGGATTGTGTTCTGCACAACTTTGCAGGCTGATGCTCAGGGACACTGCTGAGTAAGGGCTTATGGAGCACTGGGGACAAGAGAAAAATGTCTCAACGTCAATAACTTCAGTAGAAAAAAAAAATCCCACCTTTCTGCATACAGGGTGGAATATGATGGTGCTGGCCACACTCAAACCCAAGAGCAGCTACAGGTTACAAAGGCTTTCCAATACCTGCTTTAATTTATTTCTGGTTTCCCAGCTTACTTGCTGTGAGAAAAGGGAATTTGCCCCAAAAGGAGGGAAACAGGGCATTTGCTTTATTTATACTTAATTTCCCTCAGGGATTGTTTATTCTTGGGGAACATCACTACCCATCCAGTCATCAAAGCACCAGGTTCTCATAGCCAATGTCCTGTCCTTGGACTGTAACCACAAAAAATGGAAGAGTTCACTTTGCCATGGACCTTTTGGGTGTTGGCAACATTTGGAGATACAGTCCCATGCTGGTGGTGCCTGTGTGGTCTAATTAGCCTTTATTGCTGCTGTTGCCTACCCTTAGTTCCCTGTTAATTTATGTGTCCCAAGATGCGCCCGTGCATCTGTTCCTGATTTTCTGGGTATGCATTTATTTTCTTGCTGAGTACTGAAAGGGAAGGAGATGAAATGCATTGAAGATCTTGATTTACAGCTTCAGCATTTCCCTAAATCTGTGAAGAACTGTGTTTTCATGTCCCCCTCCTCTCTCCCCTCTGTGATGGCAGGGAGACACCCAGCCTGGCAAGCTGGAACACGAGCACCAAAGCAGAGACAGACTCCTGTCACTTCACTGACCACAGCCAGTAATGGGCACTGTCTGCCCTGCACCCACTCCTGAGTGCACTTTTTGGGATATCCTGGCCCTCTAGTGCAGCATTGTAGAGTCACCATTTGGTTCTTCCAGCAACTGTCCTCTGTCAGTTTGAAGTTGAAGATGTAACTGGAGGTGGTGATGCACAGGGACTAGTTTGGGATGCAGCTTGTCTAAGACAAGGAGGAAAAGATGGGAGCAGGTCAGAGCAACTTCAGCTCAAACAGCCACCACTGTGCCTGACCCCATGGCTGCCCAGCTGCCTCCTCCTTGTGATGCTTTGCTACAAGGAAGAAACTTCTGTCAGTGGCACAGACCTAACCTGACTCCACAGTGAATTTCATCACATTTTTTGTCCTTCACTGGCCGTGCTTTGGCCAGTGATGCCTCACATGTGCATTTGTCACAGCAAGCCTGTGCTGCCAGAAGAGAGGGGACAACTCAGAGGCAAAGTTCAGGACAGGATGATTCCCTGAGCAGGGTGACAGCCAGACATCATAGCCTGGACTGGACTGTCCTGTCCACTAAGCCTTCATGTTTGGTTCACTGTACCCAGTCAGGATCACAGGGAAAGCAGCTGCTGGTTGATCCAAAATGTTGATGTCAGTGGTTGATTAGGAAAATCTGTCAGGGTGCAACTGCCTCTCAATCCCTTGAAAAGGGACTTCCTTTTTTGGTGGGTCCTTCCTGGTTCCCCAACAGCACATAGCTGCCAATCCATGCTGCTGTGATGGGAGGGCTCTGAGTCAGCTGGGATAGCACATCCAAGAGAGGTCACTGGGATATGTCATCCCTTCCTGCTGCTTCTGAGGTCCTGTGTGACTACTAGCAAGCTTTCCCAAGCAGGAATTGTACCACTCTGGAGTTTACGGAACCATTTCTCCTGCACTTCCCCAGGCTTTTCCTCTCAATTACATTAAAACTGCCAAAGCCACGGGAAGAGCATTTCTGAGCTTCTGGAAAAGACTATATTTAGGTGTATGAAGCAGCTTGTTTGAACAGGTTGTGTCCAACCACTCTCCTCACTTCACCCTTGCCTGGGCATGTACAAGGAAAGGAAAAACAGAGACCAGCTTGTGCCTTTGGCTGTTTTGGGGTATCCTGCCACTGCATGGGTCAAACCCTTGTGCTTGGACCCGTGGGGAGCAGCAGAGGTAGAAGAGGTCTGGAGGTCTTCTGGAAGACTTCTGGAGGAGGCAGCAGGACTGGCAGTTCTGACCAGGATAATTCCTGCTGGGAGATTAAAGAGCAAACATTCATTAGCTTTAATTTTGCTGGCAAAGGAGGGTGGCAGGCACCTGGGAGAAGCTCCCCCCTCAGCTGTGGCACATGCAAATTCCCTACCAGGCTGGCAGCCACCCTTGGGTTGGAGGAGGGACCCCATACATCCAGGGTGGACTCCCTGGGAAAGCTGGCACGAGCTGTTCATGATGGTACACGAGCTGAGGACCCCTGCAAGGCACCCCAGTGTCATCCCCCTGCCTGGCTGGCCTGAGGGGTCTGTGCCAGCTGAACCCAGCCTGCTGCTTGGAAAACCCCTGGCTGTGCCACAGGACCAAGTGAAATATCATTTCCCAGCTGAATGGACAGATTGTTAAATATACAATGATTTACCAGCTCTTTCACTGCCATAACTGTTCACACATTGTCTCTTTGCCTCTTTCACTGTTTTTATGATTCATGCTATTTGGTTGCCCAATTGACATTTCCAAAATGAGGTTTCTAAGCCCCAGCCTCTCCTTCCTCCTCTCTCCACTTTTTCTTTGACAGTTTATAGGCCTGAGAGAAGTTTTTCCAATCACGATAATATCTTCATGTTTTGTTGACAAAAGGTCAACCTAGGAATAAGCCAAACTGGTTTTAGGAAAAATATTTGCTTATTTAGTAAGGGGATGTGTGTAGGAGATCAAATTTATGAGGGTGAAATTGAATCTGGTTATTTGAAAGATTCTGAAATAAAAGCTTCCCACCCACTCACAAGGGGAAGAACAAAACTTATAAATTGCTTTAGGCTCAAGCAGAATGTAGAAATAAACTAAGTTTCTGTGCAAAAGGTAATAGGATCCAAAGGAAGAACTAAAATCAGAGCTTGAGAGGCAACAGCCCCTTCACTCCCTCATGCACAGTGTTCATTTCACACTATCATTCCTACAGAAGAAAGGTCATCATCAGGTTCCCCTGTATCTGATCTTCCAGTTCCACAGCACCTATCCTTATCTGTTGGTCAAGCACTTGCTCAGTCTCAGAAAAGAAAGATCCAATAGCTACACTGGTCACCTAGACAGGGAATCTCTTCTGTAGCAACATTTCTCTGGTTTGACTTCAAATTATAGGTCTGAAGCAGGTCTCTCAACCTTTTAATGAGAATGGCCCATGCCAGGAGCCCTACTCAGCTGAGGAGTAGTTTGCATGAATAGCACTGCTGAACACGTGTGTTTGGGGGGTCCTGTCCCAAAGATCTTCTCTCTTTTCTCTCAAAAGACTAGCCAACAGTGCAACAGGTTAAATCACACTTTTCCATAGAGAATATGAAGAGGAAATGTGCCACAGACATGCATATATGTATCTTCATATATTTTAAAACTCTGTATGGGAATGTGCATGTGTATGTATATGCATGTATATGCATTAGAATTATTCAGGCCAGAAAACCCCTCTGGAGGTGACCATGTTTAATCCCTGGAAAGACAGCCCAATCTGATTGTTCAGGCCCTTGTCCAGCTGAGTTCTGAGCCCTTACAGATGTGAAGAAATTCTCCTGATAGCTGATTGGAATTTTTTTTTAATTCTCCTGATAGCTAATTGGAATTTTTCCTGCACCTTGTGACTGCTGCCTCTGTCTGCCATGCAGCTCTGAGGACAGTCTGACATACACGAGTACATCTGGGCACACACACATATACACACACAAACACAAAGACAAGGTTTCTTTTGTCCTTTCTCTGTGCATCTGAGAGATAACAAGCAAGTGGACTTTGCTCTGGCCCAGTGCAACTATTCCTATTTCTAGTAAACTCGGAGTGACTGTGGGGAGGATCTGGTATTTTCTTCCTTTTCCTGCTGTTGCACAGCTCCAGTTCTTTTGTATATTTAGACACATGCCCCCCTCATGGCTTGGGACATGACATTTCTTTCCTCTTTGAGCATGATTATTACAAAACACGAATTGGAGCAAGAACTACAGTAAAAAAAATACCCTGTTTAATGAAGTCCCATTGACACTGGATGTTTGTTAAAAAGATCAACAAAACATCAAGCAGGTCTTTGCAGCTATTAGAAACAAAGATGAGCCATTATTGAAAGAGTTCAACTGGTTTGGGTTAACCCTACTATCATGCATGACACGTGTTGGCAATTCTAGATAAAGAGGAGACAGGATTCAAAAATGAAATCCAATTCACTGGAGATTTTATATAATTTTTAAACAAGATAACAATATTGGGAATTAGATACTCAGTATTGTTTGTAGATATCCTGCCTCTCTTTCTGTATGTAGCCACCACAGATCATCACTGTAGGACTGTAGATGAGCTATCATCAAATCCTGCTGGACACAGGACTTGCTTGGGCACAGCTGCATATGCCTTGGGCTTAGAGCCATAAGAAGAATGAGGCCAAACTATCTCCCAGCATAGAGGCAAAAATGATGAAGCTGCTTGATTGTGAAACAGTCTTATTGCTGGGAAAGCTGCTTGGGATTTCATAGTTGGTTTGTCCCCAAACACATCACAGCAGGTGTGACCTGGCCTGTGAAAGGATGATTAGAGAGAAATACATGGCCAGTGTTCACAGGCACGGAATCTATTTCTGATGGACGTAAATGGAGATTAATCTCTCTGTACCTGTGGACCTCCCAGCCAATTTTCTCCCTAATGGATGGTAGAGGTTTTTTCATTCATGCTTTTCTCACTTTGTAACATGAAAGCAATCATACAGTCAGAGCTGTAACCTCTCACCATTACTCTAAGAAGAGCACATCTTCACATTTGTCTTTGGGGAACAATCCAAGAGGATTTTAGTTACTCCAGTGCCATAACAGCTAACCAGCATAATTTTTTTTTTTAATAATAAAATTGTATCTCCTGCCCATTTGCACTCAGTGGCCCATCAAAGTATATAGCAAGCTTTTTAAATAGTAATTTCAAACATAGCTCAAATTCTGCCCTTTTCTGCACAAGACAGCTCCTGTCATCCTCTCTCCTTCCCACTCCCACTCAACCCCATCTCCAGGGGGAGGAGACACTTGGTTGCACCTGGCTAACAGAGCTCTTCACAAAGGCCCTACACGTACTGCCAGTGTCTCTCAGAGAGACCACACTCACCGAGTGCAGCTGCATTTCTGTAAAATTAGCCACACTTTACTGCTGGATGTGCTGGGCAGCAAGAGGTAAAAGCCACAGGGAAGTCAGAAGTTGGGAGTAGGTCAGGGAGCAATCTCAGTAGCTGATTCTGCTTGGGCCAGAGCCTAAACTGTTTAATACTTGTCTGTGTGTTTTGAGCAGCCGAGGAGAACGTGCGGAGCATCAGTGCTTCACACCATGTCTCCTTGTCTGACTGCTTTGCAAGAGCAGATGACAGCTCTCAGGCAAATCTGCTAATTTGGAGGGAGAAAATGGTTTCATCTGTCTTGTGGTGAGACACCTGAGAAGCCAAGGGAGCTGTTTCAGGAGAAAGCACAGAGAAGGTCTGTGTACTTACAGCTGTGCTTTCAACACAGGAAAATAAATCATCTTTCCACCACAGAACCCATTATAGTTACCCTCACATGTAAGAGCAATTAGGATGTTACTGCCTTGCTGTCATGGAGCAGCCTGAAGAGGTGTAATGGGAGTGGGGGTTATTATTTGTGGTTGGGGAATAAGGGTATGAATGAGTGAGTTATGAGATTTCAGATAAATAATCCTCTGGCCTTTTGCAAAGAAGTATCGTCCCACCCCATCACAAGCTGACAACTCTGACATTTCCTGCCCAAAGAAATTCATAAGAGCCAATCTCAACTCTTCCCTGACTCCTCTCTGATGAGGGAGAACAAGAAGGGAGAAATTTGGCAGTGGCTGTTTGGTGCTGTGCCACTTCATACTGCTGGCTCAGAAGGCAGCAGCCTGCTCAGCTCTGCCCTAATGGCAAACACACCTCCTGCCCAGGACAGCTGCCACGGCAGGAGCCAGCCCTTCCTGGCAGAGGTGAGGGCACAGCATGGAGCTAAACCTGGTTTAGCCACAGACAGTGCCCACTTCGTTCTGTGCTGGATGGACCCCCCAAAAAGAAAGATGTGACAGATCCAAAGAAAAGGAGCAGCTAGGAGACAGGTGTGTGTCTCCCCCAGACTACTTTCCCAAAAGAAAAGAAATCCCAAAAATTGATTCAGGTTCCACTGGGATTGGTGGTTCCTCTCAAATCTTTGAAATACAGATTCAGATTTAGTTTCTGCCTCGTGGATGGGAAAAACTCATGGTTCGGGCTGGTTTCTGGTTAAGTCCAACTCCAAGCAGAACCCCTCCTGCAGCTCAGAAGCAGGACAAAAGTATGATGGGGGTGTTTTGCCAAATGGGTAAGTAGAGTTGGGCTTGAGAATGAAGATGAATAAAGGAAGAGGCTCAGCACAATGATGTCCTGTCCCATGGGAAACAATGAAGCTTGAACTGACTTCAGTATACAGGAAAAGCAATAGTGGAACAGAGAAACAGCAGCAGCAGTCAAACAGTCTGGTGTGAGAAAAGATACAAGATCAAATGAAATCAGGAAAGCTATTGTCAAGGGGTGGCTTCAAGAGGTGTTTGTTAGCCCCCAGCTTCTGCGTGAAAAGAAAATGATCACTTGTCAAACAGAAGAAACTCAGACAAGCAACTGGATAAATCTTTCCCTTTAGGAACTGCCTTTTTGGAGCAAACTCTGCTCTGCTTGTATTGCACATGCCAGCTCTTAAAACCTTCTGTATATATAAGATTTTTGATTCACACAAAGATCAGTTTTTGTCAGAGTCCAAGTGCTGCATTTAAACCGAAGCACTGCACACGCTGCCTGTTGGCCACACGGTCAAGGCTTCAGCAAGAGCATCTTTGTGTACAGGGCTGTGAACATGATCCATACAGCAAGAGAAGCTCTTTGCCTTGGGTCTGGGGGAGCTGGGGAGCCTTCTGATGTGCATCCAAGCACCCTCACTGCTGGGGCCAGCACAGATGGGTTTTGATCTGCTGTTCCGTGAGCCTAATCACCGTTAGACTTCCCCTGAGCAGTCACCTGTGGGGGGATTCATATCATGTGCTGTTCTTAGCCCACATATCTCATTTCTGGGTGTTAGAAGAAACTGGATTAGAAACAGGTACTCAGCATAAACAAGTGAGCTGCTCAAAATGCCCCAAGACTGCAGTTTCAGCAGCCTGCATCCAGCTAAAGAATAAACCTGCGTTTCAAGTGGTTTAACAGGTCAAAGCAGAGGAACAAAGTAATATATTCATGGTTGAAAGGGTGCATACACCTGCATATACATCCACACAGCTGCACATCAACAAAACACTTCCACAATTTAAAAGCAGAATTAAGCAAATTAGGCTGATATATAGATCTTTTTTTGACCTAAAGAACATTTTTAGCATCTTACCTCACATTCACTTCACTGAAAATGAAACCGAGAGCTCCTAAGACAGCATTTCATTTTCAGAATGTAAAAAAATAAACCTAACAATGTCCCCCCTCATCAAGTCTACAGCCATGCTGTGTGTACTTTGTACCTCAGAACAGCAGAATGTGATGCTACACAGGTATCAAAAATATCTTTATGCATGGAACTGCAGCCAGCTGCCCAAACATTAGGTGCTCAAGGGCCTTAGGGCATTGATGCCTCATAAATTTGAGAGTATATATTAGGTGAGTACAGAACTGGAAGTTTTGTAGCAGTGGAAAGTAAGTATGATAATGAGGTAAACACATGTTCCAAAGAAAATACGAGCTAATCATGCCCTCTGTGCAGGAGACAGCAGCTTTAAACAATCACCTGGGGAATGCTGGAGCAAGGCCTGTGAGCTGCTACAGGATGGACTCCTTGTTAACGACATCTCCCTGTGTCCTGCAGCTTTTTTATGCTGTAAACACAGTTCAACAAGTAGGTAACCAAATAGGTTACCTCTGCTCCTTTGAGTGCTTTGAGGAACCTTTTGAATGCTCCTTTCTGTTCCAAAAAGTGGAGTGTTACATGCAGCCTCAGTTTTCCTTAGATAAGTAAGAGGAAGCATCCTCCAGGGACCATAACCCAGGTACAGCTGTGACTGCTCCTTGGCTCACAGGACACCTCAGGTGTGGTGAGGTCTGTGCATCGTGGGCTCCATCTGGAGGTTGTTTGCTCTAATCTGTGCTTTTGGAAGAAATGGTGAGAAAATGCAGCAGTGCTGGGTCAAAGCCACCAAGTCATCTAGAAAAAATGACCATGCAAGCTGATGTGGAGGTGTCACACAGAGATTGGTGGGTGGTGGGATGAGCTCTACTTGCCCTTGCTAAGGGGAACCTTACAGCCATGCCTGAGAAGAAGCCTTTGCTAGAAGTTTCTTTATCCATTGGTCAATGCAGCAAGCACAGCCAGGACTGTCCTGTCAGACTGCTTATGGTGGAAGCAGCTGCCCTCACAAGTCCCCAGGGTGAGTATTTGGAAGTCTGTCTCTACCCCCACCTTCAAATGTAAAGAGGATGGTAAAGGAGACATTGGCCTGATCTGTGGCTGCCACAGAGCAGACAAGCAGTGGGGATGGTCACTCCAGAGGTTCAGGGTGAGGTAGCATGTAGAAGAAAAAGGAGAGGTTTGGTCATTTGAATGAGGTACTGATGCATGAAGCCCACAAAGTACTTGCTTGAGACGGGCCAGAGTAAGTTCCTGATGACTTATTCCAAATGTCTGATCCTGGTGGTGTTGCTCATGTCTTTCCCACAGCTTCACTGCAGTCTTCCACTGTTATCTTAAGCAATAGGAATTCTGAAAAAAGTTTCAGACTGAGTCATTATGCTTGTGCAAAGTCAAAGAGAACTGAGGTGTGAGCAGGCTTTCCACCCACTACTCTGACAGTAAAAGCTGTGGGGAGTGGGGTACACAGGACCCCACAGCCTATCTCTGTTCTAATGCTAGACAAAAATCAGTGCTGCCTGGTTAAAACCCACCAGTGATGGTTCTTTCTCTTTTGCTAGGGGTCTCAGAGTGCTTGGAACAGTGAGGGGTTGGAGTGGTGCAGAACTGTTGAGCAGAGCAAGAGAGCTCCATGAAAAACCAGTGTTCTGTGCATAGGAAGGTCATGCTCAGTGGGATCTCTGTTCTCTTAGCTCTTAATGTACTCATCATCCTCTTACCTGAGTGGAAAAAAATGCTGGGGGGTTCTTAAGCCAAGGAACTGTTCTAGATATCTCAGGAGCCCTTTCCTCTTCTGATGCAGTGAACATCATTGTGGGGTCAGGGAGGTCAGGAAAAGTATTTGGGGTGAGAAATGTCTGTGAGATTTGCCACACACCCTATAATCACAGCCATAGCTGTAAATATTATTGCCAGCTCTGCTTGCTGCGTGACCATGCACTCAACACTGCCACAAGAAGGAGATGCCCCAGGTGCAGACTGCTGCATGGGCCTGGGGAACCCAAACTGTTTGGCTCTGATTTTATGTGGAGAAGCAGCTCAAAGGTAGAGGCTGGAAGTGCAGTCTGTGCCACAAACAGGCCTGTAACACAAGCCAGCAGCAGTGCTCCATGTCTGGGATCAAACCCCATGAGCAGGGCAGGGCTCTCCTCTCGAGACGGAATGTGCAGGAAACCATGCATGGCCCAAATTGTATTTTTGCCATGGAGGGAGTGCCAGATGCCCCATGGGATGAAGGAGTGCCATGGAAAATTGAAGGAGAATGGGATCTTTAGGGGACACGTGGACTTGAGTCAGCTGCTTAATGACACAAGTTTCAGGGCTATGCTTCTCTAATGCCAGAGGCTATGATGGCTGCTCCATTGTCAGGCAGCTTCTGAAAGAAAAAACATGTCTGCAATTAATTACTCAGGGTGTTAAACTGATGTGCAAGCAG
This sequence comes from Calcarius lapponicus, assembly GCA_039654755.1. NCBI lineage: Eukaryota > Metazoa > Chordata > Aves > Passeriformes > Fringillidae > Calcarius > Calcarius lapponicus. Next base: position 70,496,260 of record CM077465.1, on the reverse strand, counting down.
AGTTCTCATTTTCATAGACTCTTTTACATTTTTTAGGCATGAAACTAAGCAGTCTTCCCTAAGTTGTGGGTATCAAAGGCTCCAAAAGTTATTTCTTCCATTTTTTCAACAAAAAATCAGAGTTACATAGGCCCACTTCCTCAAGAGGATTATTATAGGCTGCACAGTATGGTGCTTAAGGAAAAAAACCCAGTTCTTGACATGCACACAGACCATCAGGGAATCTTTGATTTGCAGGAAGAGCTGAGTTACTATTGCCAGCAAGATGTAGAAATTTGGAGGGAGGCCTGCAGCTCATACAGAGATAAGATTGTGGTGATGGCCTATCACACAGTGGATGAGAAAGAATTGATGAAAAGATGAAGCTTTATTGCTGTGTAGATGCCTTTCTGAGTAATATGGTGACCTCTACTCCCATGTCCATGTACTGGTTTATAGCTCTTATTGGAGGGAAAAGGTATTTGATGAATTACATACATACCTGGCCCAAAAGGAGAACATTCAAACCTGTCATGCATTACACAGCTGTTGAGTGTCAAGTGAGAAACCGCTTCTGGGGTGGCAAAGTGATTACTGATGGGGGGACAACTTGCAAATACAATGGGTGCTTTTTCCATGGTTTTCTCAAATGCCACCATGAAAATGGCTGGAACCATCTAGTGGGGGTGACCTTTGGGTGTTCCTGTTACACAATGAAGCAAAAGATGGATGGCCTAACGAAAGCAGAGCTTACCATCAGATTCAGATGGGAGCACAAGTGAGCTGCTAAGAAAAGAAACAGATGGGGAGCTCATGGTGTTAGCCACGACCAAACTGTCCAGGCCCTTATCCCCAGAGATGTTTTCTGGCAGCAGGTCAATGCCCTTTGTCTGTACTACAAAGCAGCCCCTGATGAAAAGATACACTGATCACCTACTTCAGGATGGTAACAATAAAGGTGTACTTACATGGGCTCTGTGCCCTAGTGCTTTTCAGGAGCATAAATGGCAAATCATTATTTTTCCTGTCTGAAACCTGCCAGGCCTGCTGCTGATGAATGGAACTCCCTTGCAGTTGCCTGGTACACCCTGGAACTGGAAAACACTCTGGGGAAGTGCTACAGCTGTGAAACCTATGAGGTCTGGCATTTTGAATAGAAAGGCAACAGCCTTTCCTTGGATTCCATAAAGATATGGCTCTGCCAGAAGCAGGAAGCTTTAGGCTGCCCAGCCTGGTGTGCAGATGCAGACAAAACCCTGCTGCATATGCTGAAGATTACGGGCAGAAAGATGCTGTTGTGTAGCTTGAGCCTGCTAAGTAAGGAATTGCATGGTTACCCCTTCACCCCAGCTTCTGAGGTGCCCTCCTGTGATTTGTTCACGAGGATGCAGCCACTGGCTGTGGAAGCACCCCAAAGGATGTGTGCCCCTGATTTGCCACACTGTCATTTCTACAGTTTTCCTTGCCCCTGCATGGTTGTGCCTACAGCTATTTTAACCCTCACACTTCCTGCATGACCTTGCCTTTACCACAGCACAGGCCCTGGGACAATCCTGAGTCACCCAGGGGATTTCTCCAGACAAAGACTATTTACCAGGCATGCCTTAAACTGCATTACGATGGCACTTTGCTCATGTTGTGACAGAAAAAGAACAGGCTCCATTACAGGCTTTTCCAGGATTTCCTTCCATTTGTTTTTTCTGTTACCCCCTGTGCCAAGCAGTGCCAGCCTCTTCAGTTCTTTGGCATTTCTGGACCTTTACAACACTGTTCACTCACTATTTCCTGTCCACTCCATACCAGGTATTTCAACAACTGCACGAGAGAGACATGAAAACAATTTTCTTTTCAAAATGAAAGTTACAGTTTTTTCCATAGAAAAGGAAAAAAAAATGAACCCTCAAGTTTTAGGTTATGATTATCATGATGGTATTTTTAAACAGCAGCCAAAAAACAGCAGGAAAAAACCAGTAGTGTTTCTTATTTTAATTGCATAAACCCAATATAAATAAATTTTATCAAGCCTGTAAGTATACAGAGGTGTATTCCTTTAATAAGTTTGTCTACTTTTATTTACAAAAGGAAAAATGAGCTTATGGTTTCAAGCCAAATTAAAAAAAAAAACAACACAAACAAACAAGGCTAAAAGTGAAACAAGAGGCAGAAGAATGTGTGGGCTTTTACTTTAAAAAAGTATCTGGAAGACAAACAGAGGACACACAGGGAGAGCTAAGAGCCAGAGCAGCTGCTGATGCCCTTGAATTTAAACAGCATCTGGAAATCCAAGTCTTTTATCTGTCACTTAATGTGTAGTGAAAGAGTCCAAAACAGAGCAGTCCTTCAAGTCTCAGATGAACTCTGGGGCACTGGAAGCTTAGTAGCCATATTTTTCATTGAGATGAGTCTTGCCATCACCACTTTGACCTAATGGACAAAGAGGAAGAGTTGCATTATTCCTTTTATCCCTCACCTAAGAGAAATGTGTATCCCTGTATGAAAGAGTCTCTAGGTAGCACCAGCCATACAAGCACAGAGGATAAAAAAAATCAGACTGCATATTGTAACGTGTCTTCTGATTTACACTTAGAATTCATTTCAATTTTACTAACAGTGTTAAGACTACATCAGGTATTCCTGTTTCTGTGGCTGTTTTGTTTGGGTTTTTTTCTGGAGTCCTCATAATGCCAGCTTAGAAGGAAAGTTTGACTATTTATTGTCAGGTAGAGCCAAAAAACAGAGCTCCCTCTTATGGACACAGCTTGCTTAACTATCCCAGATCAGACTTTGGAGTTACTACACCCAGGATTCTGCTCCTGTGGATTCCTATGTCAGAGATGTGCAGTCGTCTCATTAAAGGATGATTCACCAGATTACAGTTTTCTTCAGTGAAATTAATTCTTATTTCTATAACCTTGCAACAGCCTAACAAAAATTATAGTAATAAATCTATCAAGTGAAGGCCAAGCTTTGAACTTATTCTGAAAACCTCAATGCATGAAAATCAATTTTCTATTTTAGAGGAACTGAACATTCATTACCCTGTTTAAAAATAACTTCACCTAGCTAAAAACACCCTAGAACTAAAGATAAAAAATATTCAAGTTTAACATATGTTGGATGAGGGCATCGATTATTCAGTGCCTTCACCAAAGATTATCAATACTTTTCTCCAGAAGACCTGACCCAGTGTTTGTATTCCAATGTTTTTTTTTTTTTCAAAAAAACTGCAAAGAAGTGTTTTTGGATTGCACAGACTTCTGTGAAAACTGAGAATTCTGGCATTGCTGGAGCATGTATCCCTAGGGAAGGTTTGAGATAGTCCTTTAACTGGGCTATCATACCACCATGTGTGAATGCAGTTAGCTCTTCAGGTGTTACAAAACTGAAGAACAACCTTCAGGTGTCTCTCTCCATTGCCCTGAAGCTACTACAGATATAGTCTAATTCACTGCAAGACTTGCATGGCCATACAACAAACATGGGGCATAACATGCCATAAAACATCAGGTTCTGAGTAAAGTATTCCTGAATTAGCTTTTTTCCAAGGACTTAGAAGGACATCCTGGTGACTTATTAGGAAGATTCCCGAGTTATGAGACTAAAACCAGTAAGGAAATGGTTGATACCTGCAGGAGGAATCCATATGCAGTAGTCTGGGTCATCATCTGGGTACTGTGAGGAAAAAAAAGGTTGTTGGACCTGCAAAGAGAGGAAAGATTTTTTAAAAGTGCTGTACCCCTCCACCAATGTGTCACAACCACTAAATCCCTCACTAATTCAGAGACAAATAATCAGAGGTGAGAGTTATTTTCACAAGAGTCAGGGATGAAAACAGTAATAAAGAAGAAAATCAAACCCTCAAATAGATCCAGTTCATTTCCATTAGAGTCACAGACTAATAAAAATGCTGTTTAAGGGGTCCTCTGGAGGTCATCCCGTCCAATTTCCCCCTCAAAACAGAACCTGTCCACTTCTGGACAGTTTAATCCTAATGTTTGGTGATATCATTTGACATAGGATGTCTTTATGCAGGGAAAAGCTTTAGAGTAGGATATTCAATAGGTGCTTTGCTGATTTCAATGCACAATACCACTGGAAACTTTGGGTTTCAGGTGATTTTCAAGCTGGAGCTTATAAAAGCTCAGGTTTTGAAAACTAAGTGTAACTTAGTTTTCAAAAAGAAAAAAATGCTCATTGTTTTCAGGTCTCACTGGCATCTTGAAACATTAAAGCAAACCACAACAGGTCACTTGCAATGCAGTTGTTGACACAGCAGTATATTTTTTCCTCTAGATTTCTAGGTTTTGCCACATCAGCATCATTTTCTCAACAACTTCTGTTTTCAACAACTGCAGGTAAAAAAAATCATACAACTGTAGAGTGCAAGACTTAAGAGCTCAAAATAATGCCAAGTTACTCAGCACTGATTTGCATTACTCTGTAGCATCCTTACAGTCTAAAGTTATGAGTTGAAACAAATTTTCATTCCCTCAAAACTTTCCTTCCCCAAAATAACATCTAAACCAGCTTTTTTAGAAGACTAATGTTTTCCAAAACATTAGACTGCAGAGCTGTACAGCTTTTAAATATGGCTTGTGAACAATTGCGTGAAAATTGTTTTTCCAATTTTACATGATTCAAAGTTATTGAAATATTACAAAAAAAACCCCACAAACCCAAACAAACAAAAAAAACCCCAAAAAACCCCAACTGACTTCTGGTTGATACTTTCCATGCAAGAACTAAGCCTAAAAGGCAGAGACAGTGTGTGGAAAAAGTGATTTGTGATGGGAGACAGAATACACCTAAGCCATCTGGCATTTGGAGAATGCTCAGTGTTAGAGCAAACTCTGCTGATGAGAGGTGCTGACTTGACTGCCTCAGCATGAAAAACTGCCTTGTCCTCCCTTTTCATAACAGTGGTAAAACTTGGGCTTCACCAGCATAAATAAACTCTTGATTTCTTCAGCATCTTTAGCATGGCCAGCAACAAAAGACAGTTCTGAGGACAGTGCCTACCCAATCCCTGGGTCCTCGGCCAGGACTAACAAAGCAGCAGTCAGCACACACAGGATGCAGGGATCTGAGGTTCAGTAAGTGCTGCAGGGCTAAAATTAGATGGTCCCCACAAAGAAACTGTCCCAGTGGTCAGAACTCATGGGCCACCAAGTACAGTCACCAAGTCAGCAGAAGGGTGGGATGGCCTCTGAAGGGAAGAGCCTCACAATAATCATTAGGCTGTCAGAGAAGATCCTTTCCAGCTTCAGGAAGGCAAAAGGCAACAACTGACTGAGTCCCAAAATGTGCAAAGCTCACATAATTTACATTTTAATACAAATCTTATGCACAGAAAAAACATTATCTTACAACCACTCAAAGTTAGTGGTAACTTGGTTGCAAAAGACATTAATCTTTCAAACTCCTCTCTTTCACATCTTACAGAGAAGGATGAGGTTTGACACAGACTAACTGCAGCTTTAGTAGAGCATGATCTGGATCAGCCAATATGTATTTCCCAGGCTACTCGCCAAGGAAAGCTCTGCATTGACATTCCAAAGCCTGGAGAGCACCTATGTTCCACAACACTTGTGATACAGGAGAAGCAGCAATCAGCAATTGCCAAGTGAAAAGGTGAAAAAACCAATTTTTGTGATTGAACAGAGAGCCTCTAGCATGCCTGAAATGCTGTGTTTTACCTTTTCATTGGAGACCCCAAAGTCTGTGTTCAATGGCAGCGTATAGTTCTACATTTGGGTCTTAGTCAGCAGAGAAGCACTGCTATCCCCAAGTTAGACTCCATCAACTTGTTACTATTTCACTAAAAAAGAGCCTAGAAATGCCTTCCTCTTAAACTGCAGGAGTCATGGTGTTGTAACTGACCTTGCTTGAGCTATTGAGTTTCTTAACTTTCTCAGATGTCTCTTCAGGTTCCTTATTTACTACCTTGGATGCTGGAAAGAAAGCAGAACTGTTTTATGACACAGCACAAATGACCAGTTCTAGAGATATAAACTTATAGGAAGTTCACATAAAAATTAATACATCCATAAGGAAATCCAAGATATCTCACTGCACCACAATAACTTAAGAATAATACTGCTGAACATCTTACTGTTTTTCCTAGATTTAATTTAGGTTAAATACACTGTCAGTCATGCAACTGAATGTAGTTTAGCAAGATCCTCTATTAGTGATTCTGTAGTAATAACTTTAGTTAATGGGAGATGTTTATTTTCTAAAAGATACTACCTGTAAACACTGCAGTGATTGATATAGAAAGAGAGGAGCAGGAAATGCGCAGGACCAATTTGCTTTTTGAAAAAACAAACACCAAACTTTAGAGTTGATGGGTGGAAAGAATTCCTTGGTTTTCTGCCACTTAGTATTTGAAATACTGATACTCTGATGGCTCTCTATGGGTAAGATGATGAGGACAGATTCTAAGGAGTCTGAGTTACAAAATAAATAGAAAGGTCATAAAAATCTCCTCCATGTACACCCAACATTCTTCATTTTCAAGATCTGATTTTTTGTGCATACAGGCAGAAGCATCATCTAGGTTACCAGCAGATTATTACCTAATGTTATGTAGCATTTGTCACTTTATAAAAGAAAGTTTTCTCCCTTCTGTAGCATTAAGAGCTAGGGCAAAAGAATAACAGAGGAAAAAGCATCATCATAGTCTCCTAAATGATTTATTCTTCTCGTGCTGATTTTTGGAACAAAAAAACTCTAAACAATTAATGACTATGAAAAGCAAGGACAGCTGTAACATAGTGCCCAATCTTTACCATACCCTTACCACTTCCCAAGCATAACACAAACTTTCGTTTCAATTCTAGACTAGGCTCAGTTTCCTTTGACCCACAT